>CM060904.1:930860595-932110595 GCA_030737815.1 Allium fistulosum
CACTGTGAAACAACACTCCCAAAATCAAGGGTGCACCAATCGACAACAAGTAATGAGTAGTTCGAAGAAGTGTGTCCACTTGAGGTAGCTAATCCTCCATTGGCCCGGCACGGCTCCTGTTTTAGTCATTTCCAATTTGACACAAGTGTCAAGGCTATCCATTATCGTTCTCTTTCTTCAGTCATCACGTACATCATTCCAACCACTTCATTCTGGATCATCACTCCGCGTATAGTTATTAAAGTGGTTTTCGGTTTAGATAGAGAGTATATCCATAACTGATTCCGGTCTCTTTAATAACTTTCGTAATTTTTACACCGATTGGTCGTTTATTTATTTCAAAACCAAATCAAATTCAATTTCAATTAGAATTTGTAAATCAACATTTCATTTGTCTTTCGAAAACAATTTCCAAAATTTACGTTTCAAAACTTCCAAATACCATTTCAAAATCTTATAATTCAATTTCAATTTTTATTTAAAACACTTCAAATGTCGATTCAAGTTCATATATCAGTTTCATTCCGAAACCTATTAAATTAACTTAATTTAACATTCAAATCAATTTAAATTCATTTATCGATTTCACTTAATATTCGTTAAGTAAATTTGTCATTCAAAACAATTTCTATTAAATTTCCAATTCATTAAATCCATTATTTAAATTTAACTTCATTATATCAAAACTTACAAATTTAATTAAATTAAATCCATCAAACCAAATTCTTTAAATTTCAAGTCTTATATTAATTACAATAAAAAACATTTTATTTCTTGTTAAAGAAATTCAATTTCACTTATTTACTTACTTAAATAATTTTCCAAAACTTAATTAATAAAGAAACTCAATTTCAATTATTTACGAAGTAAAATTCACTTATTCAAAAATTCAATTTCACTTATTAAAGAATTCAATTCAATTTAATCATTAAATGATTCAATCTTATTTAATTATTAAATAATTCAAAACTTAATTATTAAATAATTTCAAAGTTTAATAATTTCAAACTTACTTATAATTTCAAACTTAATTCCATCATTTCTCAAATTTAACAACATTCTTTTATCAATTACATTGTTAATATTTTGTTTCAGATTATTACATATTAACATTTTCCTTTCATTAAAATTCAAATTTCAACTTCATTTCAAAACCATATTATTTATTCAAATAAAATCTTCGTTTTATTTTTTAATCAAATTTTTGACCAATCGGGTTTTATTTAATTTTCTATCCTAGGTCAAAGTTCAATTTGGGTATTTATCATTTCAACCCGATTCCAATTCAATTCAAAGTCAAAGCATATCAAAGGGAACTTGCAGTGTGATAACTGGGATGGTGTTAAAGTAAATAAACAAGCAATAACAACAAACAATAACAATCCAATAATCAATTTAAATAATCCCGAAATAATCGTATTAATTCGCATTGTTATTTGTACGACTTAATATCATTATTTCTAGAATCTACACTATCATTTCATGTAGATTAAAGATTATTACATTACGGCTTTCACTGGTCATTCAATTTCAATTTTTTTACACTACAACAATTAATCCAATATACGTTCAATGGTTCAAAGTGTAATTATCACTATTTTACATGTCAATTAATTTAACAAATAAAAGGGGTCATATTCAACTAATCAAATTCAACATATATGTCAATTCAAATTTTTAATTATCCTACGTCAAATTTTCTTGCATAATATTTATCACTTTATACATTACAATTTTAACGTCCAATTGTAAACATCAAACAATCAGTCATTTAACAATCAAACTGGATTATCATTGCATATATAACAGGTATTGGTGTCAGATGTCACAAGTGAACGGATACAGGTAATAACAGTGTAAATATCTAACAGCAGCATATTTCAATTGTCGTTTCAATTGAAATCAAATTTAATAAATAAAAGAACGTTAATCGTGAGTGAGTGCTCACCTTTCGAGGCTAGAGAGATTCGACGATAGAAGGAGTTACGATTTCAAGCACGAATTCCACAGCAAGGTAAGATTGGTGTGAATTTGACGACAAAGCTGATAGATAAGGATCGATGAAATACATCAGAATCATTCAGATAGAAACAGAATATATCTATATTAAATTTTAAATCAATATAAATTTTACCACAAATTAAACTGATTATTTATATATATACATCAAAATCAATGTTTAAGTAAATCACTTATATAACAACATATCTACATAATATAATTTTGAAATAAAAAGTAAATATATATATACATACTTTCCAAGAAAATAGGACCTACAGATTTTATAAAAGCAAGACATGTAAACTAACAGTATAAATAAAACATTATATACTAACATATCTCACTGTTTGGAACAATACACAATACTGTAACAGTAGTGTATATAGATATATAACCAAACCTATAGCTGAACTTATACCATTATTTTTATGATAAATTTAAATCAATATTTTGAATTAAGACAGAATATATATATATATTTAAAATCCAAAATCTTTGTTATTTACATATGTATATGTAAACAAGACTGTTCAAATGTAACCTTTCGAATCAACACATATATTTAACCTATACAATAAAACCCCACAGATCCAATTAATATCTAAGATATCAACAAGGATTAAAGCATTCAAATTTTCTAGTTCAAATTTTCACCCGGGGCAAATGTTATCACCGCTGAAATTAATAGTTTCCCAGATGTATAGATTTCCATCAAAAAGAAAACAAAGCTCCATACACATTTTACTGGCAAATAAAATTATCAAAATATGGCCTATGATATCCAAACATAGTATATTGTACATGCTTTTCTTATAAACACTTATGACAGCAGTCCCTGTATATACCTAAACTTATATACTCAACACCTATAAGCATATTAAAATTATACTATAGGCTTCAAACAAAATTATGTTTATATAACACGTAACTAGACAACACTAAATATACATATATACTAACAACATAATAATATATATATATATATATGTTACCAATACATACAAGTGGCGAAGCATGCCTTTCATGGCACTGTAAGGGGAGAGGATGGACAAAGACACGGCTGCGTCAGTGCAGGAAGGGAAGGCGAAGGAGTTGGTGGCTCGGTTGGCTTTTTTGGTGGAGGATTGGACGGGCGGTGGTTCTCCGGTGAGAGGACGGGTTTTACTATGCTCGGCCAGGCTGTGGAGAGAGGAAGAGCGGATCCGGTTGCAGGCGGTGATGGATGCTTCGGTTGTGGAGGAAGTGGTGCGGGGCCATGTGATGGAGGAGCTCGAGGTTGATGGTGTTTGTCGTGCTCGGCAAGGCGGAAGGTAAAGGCGGGATGGCTTTGGATGAGGACGATGGCCGGCTGGGCATAGCTTCGAGAGTTTTTTTTTTGATGGCTTGGCCTTAGGAGATAAGTGACGAGCTGATTCTCATATTCGCAAATAAAGTAAATGAAAGAAAACATACGTGTATTATGTGAACGTAGAAATGAAACGTCACTTGTATTGAAACTGTGCGAAAAGAAAAGGCCGTGGAATTTTAAAAGCCAAACATTAAATTTTCTGGAAATAATAAATGTGGCTGTCTGTTCAGGGTGGATAACCAATGGTCAAGGTAAAACCAAAAGACTCGGTTGCGGAACCGATACGCTTAATGTTTCGCAGTTTTCACCGCACCCCGAACTCCGAAATTGATAATTGAAAATACCGTAGAGATCAGCACGACGAGACGATCATAACGGTATACGGATATCAGTGATACGATTGAATTACAAAAATTCGAATTTTCTACCAGCGGAAAATGCGAAAAATACGTAAGAAAATAAGATCGACGGAGCTAAAGATGTCCGAATTTGAAAAAACGACAAACTGACATCTTGCTCAGAAGATGGTTTAGAATTTTTCTATGTAAAAATATTTAGGTTTCGGAAACATTTTATTTTCATCGTTTTTAACTGATTAAATTGAAGTAAATTTACGCGCGAAATAAACTTCCATATTTTCGGACGAAAATTTACCAGTTACTATGTTTAACTAGACGCATTCCAAATATCAAATTTATAATTCAAAATTTTATTGTTTAAAATTTCGTAAAATTTCAATTAATTACGTTATTAAAACGGTTAAAATTTACGGGTCGTTACACTCTCCCCCACTCAAAACTTTTCATCCCCGAAAAGGAACGAGGTAGGAGAATAGAAACAACCAGAAAGAAAAACAGATTTGAAATACAAAATAACAATTAATTTAAACCATATAAATTCAAATTTAAATTAATTGATATTCAATAATTGATTTAATCCATTTGATTTCACTAAAATCAATCTCACTATTTCTAAATTCATTATCTTATTATCCAATTATCTTCAATTTACAATTTCTAAAACCATAAATTTGAATAGTCTTTTATTATAATCATATTTTTTCAGCAATTTAAATTCTTCTTTATTCCAAATTATTGTTAAGTTTATTTCACTTAATACATCTACTCACATATATTTAACCCATATAAATTAATTTAAAACATAAAAGTTTCGATTTAAATTAATTTACATCTATTAATTTCTTTTAAATTCAAGGTATTTTCATATGTTGATCAAATTTCAATTTATTAATTCTTTCAAAACAAATTTATTAATTCTTTCAAAACAAATTTATTAATTCTTTCAAAACAAGTTTATTTCATTATTAACTGAGTTTACTTATTATCCTATCTAACTCTATTAACATCTCTATAATCAAAATTTAGTGTATAACATTTATTATAAACACTCAAATTTTATTTATAAATTCAATTTATCTTATATATTATCCAATTACATATTCAACTTCTGAATGATTTAGGTAAGTTGTATTAGAATGCAGTTGAACAATATACAAATAAAATTTTCCCAATTCAATTATTCAAGTTTAAAAATTTATTCCAAATTTTTGTTTTATTTATAATTAAAATCATCCTTTAACAAAATTTAAGAATTAGATTTCCGATTAACTTTAAACTATTTAGAGATATATACAATATATATATATCAAATCAAATTAAGTTTTAAAATAAGATACCTATATATATGTAAATCAAAATATACTGAAGAAATTCGAATCAAAATATTTTTTTTTCTCAAACAAAACCGTAGCAAAGCTAGAGAATGGTTTCTCCACTTCGAAACTCGAAAATGAATGTCGATGATGCGGCCGCCATCACCGAAATTATTTTCCAGCGACAAAGAGAAGAGCACTGATTTCAACATTTTAAAATTCTTTGAAAACGATTTCTATTCGATAAATACTTTCAATAATATATACTTTAAAATTTTAAAAACCGAAGTTCGAAATCACCGGAAACTAATAAATTCTCAAATTTCTGAATTAAATTCATTTTAAATTCCAATCAATTTATAACTAAGTTTATAAATTCGTTTATTTATATTATGCAATAATCAATGGTTTACAAAACAATAAATGAAAATCAAATATTATTATTTCAGACAACAAATTTATTAAAAATTTAATTTCAGAAAACTTATATTTATATATAATGTAATCATACAAAACTTTTTATTTTATTTATCAAATTTGAAAACGATATTGTGTTAGTTTGCTCTGCTCAAGTGTTTTGGAAATCCTATCGATAGCGTTGATCAGACGAATCGATCGAAAACTCAAATCAACATCAACAACTCAAACAACACAATAAAAAAACATTTCAAATTTAATTTACAAATACACTTCCTCACTTAACGATACAATAATGGATTTCAAAGCAAGGATAGAGATTCAAATTTTTGATAGACTCAAATCAAGGAGAATTTCGATTCGAAGATAGATTTGAAACAAGGACGAGATAATTAAATAACAAAATAAGACGATGGATAAGTTTATATAAATCGTGGGCAACCTTAACCGGGTCGACCGTGACTTCAAAATAAGATCGGTGTAGAATTCCAAGGTAAATCAACATTCGATCTCAAGAAATAGAATTCAGGTATAGTAGGAGATATATAGCATCGTAAACCGAGGATACAGAAATCTCCGGTAAATCAATGCCTATTGTAAAGGAGTTTTGCTCCTTTACGAATCATTCGAAGATTGGCGAGGCCGCCGATCTATTATAGATATCATTCAAAATGGAGTTATGAGGTGCTCCAGAATTGAAAGAAGATGAATAGTGAAGGAGACGAATGAATTTTTGGAACCGCAGGGAACGTTCCAAAATTCAAAGGAATCGAGTCAAAAGGAAGAGATTGAAACTCGAATGAGAGTGATTCTGTAAATACATTTACATGTATGTTGATTTTTGCCTAGAGCTACCAAAGCTCTGATACCAACTGTAACGACCCGATATTTTGGACCATTCGCATCCATTATAAGTGTATAGGTAGACACTCATGCTAGAATTGAGTTGCTCAAAATACCGCGTTGTTAATTTATATTTGGCAAAACTGAACATATACAGTAAATAAATAATCACATATCACAGACACAGAGTAATAAGTGCAGCGGAAATAAAAGAGATAGTAGTTCATGAAGCTACTATATAAATGTATAAGATACATCAGAGTTTACAACAGAAGAGTAATGCGATACATCAGAGTTAAACCAGATACAACGGAAGAGTAACACGATACATCAGATACAAATCAGAATACATCACTGGAATCATCAAATACTGAAAGCAGAATAGATGGCTGGATCTTCAAGCAAAGCTCCAACTCCAAAGGTGAGTCTTGAATACTGGTGCACTCAGTCTGACCCGAGCGTAAAGCAAAAAAACACAAGACACTCGAGTCAGGATTAACATTCTTATATTAATAAATCCAACTCAAGTGAAATAGCAATTGAAATACAAGTAACTCAAAGGATGTTTGGAATGACCATCCTTTAAGGATCCGTTAAACTATCTACTAGATAGTAATGTACGCTAAGTAGATAATGTCTATCAGTAATATAAGGTATCAAAATAGCATTAAGTCATGGCCCATTCCACCCTTAACACATTTTTATTCCCAAAAGCATATACAAGACCGTAGTTTCCCCAAAACCGGAATTCACCAGAGGGCAATCCATATACTAAAGGTACAAACCAAAATCGTAGTGGTCGCGAATAAAGGGATACAAGTATGACAAGGCACATGAGGCAATACCCAAGGTAGTGATACTACCGTTTGCCTGATCCGGACTGGTGAGAACGCAACACCGCAGCGCCCGCAACACCGTGAAACAACACTCCCAAAATCAAGGGTGCACCAATCGACAACAAGTAATGAGTAGTTCGAAGAAGTGTGTCCACTTGAGGTAGCTAATCCTCCATTGGCCCGGCACGGCTCATGTTTTAGTCATTTCCAATTTGACACAAGTGTCAAGGCTATCCATTATCGTTCTCTTTCTTCAGTCATCACGTACATCATTCCAACCACTTCATTCTGGATCATCACTCCGCGTATAGTTATTAAAGTGGTTTTCGGTTTAGATTGAGAGTATATCCATAACCGATTCCGGTCTCTTTAATTACTTTCGTAATTTTTACACCGATTGGTCGTTTATTTATTTCAAAACCAAATCAAATTCAATTTCAATTAGAATTTGTAAATCAACATTTCATTTGTCTTTCGAAAACAATTTCCAAAATTTACGTTTCAAAACATCCAAATACCATTTCAAAATCTTATAATTCAATTTTTATTTAAAACACTTCAAATGTCGATTCAAGTTCGTATATCAGTTTCATTCCGAAACCATTTAAATTAACTTAATTTAACATTCAAATCAATTTAAATTCATTTATCGATTTCATTTAATATTCGTTAAGTAAATTTGTCATTCAAAACAATTTCTATTAAATTTCCATTTCATTAAATCCATTATTTAAATTTAACTTCATTATATCAAAACTTACAAATTTAATTAAATTAAATCCATCAAACCAAATTCTTTAAATTTCAAGTCTTATATTAATTACAATAAAACACATTTTATTTCTTGTTAAAGAAATTCAATTTCACTTATTTACTTACTTAAATAATTTTCCAAAACTTAATTAATAAAGAAACTCAATTTCAATTATTTACGAAGTAAAATTCACTTATTCAAAAATTCAATTTCACTTATTAAAGAATTCAATTCAATTTAATCATTAAATGATTCAATCTTATTTAATTATTAAATAATTCAAAACTTAATTATTAAATAATTTCAAAGTTTAATAATTTCAAACTTACTTATAATTTCAAACTTAATTCCATCATTTCTCAAATTTAACAACATTCTTTTATCAATTACATTGTTAATATTTTGTTTCAGATTATTACATATTAACATTTTCCTTTCATTAAAATTCAAATTTCAACTTCATTTCAAAACCATATTATTTATTCAAATAAAATCTTCGTTTTATTTTTAAATCAAAATTTTGACTAATCGGGTTTTATTTAATTTTCTATCCTAGGTCAAAGTTCAATTTGGGTATTTATCATTTCAACCCGATTCCAATTCAATTCAAAGTCAAAGCATATCAAAGGGAACTTGCAGTGTGATAACTGGGATGGTGTCAAAGTAAATAAACAAGCAATAACAACAAACAATAACAATCCAATAATCAATTTAAATAATCCCGAAATAATCGTATTAATTCGCATTGTTATTTGTACGACTTAATATAATTATTTCTAGAATCTACACTATCATTTCATGTAGATTAAAGATTATTACATTACGGCTTTCACTGGTCATTCAATTTCAATTTTTTTACACTACAACAATTAATCCAATATACGTTCAATGGTTCAAAGTGTAATTATCACTATTTTACATGTAGATTAATTTAACAGATAAAAGGGGTCATATTCAACTAATCAAATTCAACATATATGTCAATTCAAATTTTTAATTATCCTACGTCAAATTTTCTTGCATAATATTTATCACTTTATACATTACAATTTTAACGTCCAATTGTAAACATCAAACAATCAGTCATTTAACAATCAAACTGGATTATCATTGCATATATAACAGGTATTGGTGTCAGATGTCACAGGTGAACTGATATAGGTAATAACAGTGTAAATATCTAACAGCAGCATATTTCAATTGTCGTTTCAATTGAAATCAAATTTAATAAATAAAAGAACGTTAATCGTGAGTGAGTGCTCACCTTTCGAGGCTAGAGAGATTCGACGATAGAAGGAGTTACAATTTCAAGCACGAATTCCACAGCAAGGTAAGATTGGTGTGAATTTGACGACAAAGCTGATAGATAAGGATCGATGAAATACATCAGAATCATTCAGATAGAAACAGAATATATCTATATTAAATTTTAAATCAATATAAATTTTACCACAAATTAAACTGATTATTTATATATATGCATCAAAATCATTGTTTAAGTAAAACACTTATATAACAACATATCTACATAATATAATTTTGAAATAAAAAGTAAATATATATATACATACATTCCAAGAAAACATTATATACTAACATATCTCACTGTTTGGAACAATACACAATACTGTAACAGCAATGTATATAGATATATAACCAAACCTATAGCTGAACTTATACCATTATTTTTATGATAAATTTAAATCAATATTTTGAATTAAGACAGAATATATATATATATATATATATTTAAAATCCAAAATCTTTGTTATTTACATATGTATATGTAAACAAGACTGTTCAAATGTAACCTTTCGAATAAACACATATATTTAACCTATACAATAAAACCCCACAGATCCAATTAATATCTAAGATATCAACAAGGATTAAAGCATTCAAATTTTCTAGTTCAAATTTTCACCCGGGGCAAATGCTATCACCGCTGAAATGAATAGTTTCCCAGATGTATAGATTTCCATCAAAAAGAAAACAAAGCTCCAGACACATTTTACTGGCAAATAAAATTATCAAAATATGGCCTATGATATCCAAACATAGTATATTGTACATGCTTTTCTTATAAACACTTATGACAGCAGTCCCTGTATATACCTAAACTTATATACTCAACACCTATAAGCATATTAAAATTATACTATAGGCTTCAAACAAAATTATGTTTATATAACACGTAACTAGACAACACTAAATATACATATATACTAACAACATAATATAATATAATATATATATATATGTTACCAATACATACAAGTGGCGAAGCATGCCTTTCATGGCACTGTAAGGGGAGAGGATGGACAAAGACACGGCTGCGTCAGTGCAGGAAGGGAAGGCGAAGGAGTTGGTGGCTCGTTTGGCTTTTGTGGTGGAGGATTGGACGGGCGGTGGTTCTCCGGTGAGAGGATGGGTTTTACTGTGCTCGGCCAGGCTGTGGAGAGAGGAAGAGCGGATCCGGTTGCAGGCGGTGATGGATGCTTCGGTTGTGGAGGAAGTGGTGCGGGGCCATGTGATGGAGGAGCTCGAGGTTGATGGTGTTTGCCGTGCTTGGCAAGGCGGAAGGTAAAGGCGGGATGGCTTTGGATGAGGACGATGGCCGGCTGGGCATAGCTTCGAGAGTTTGTTTTTTTTTTTTGATGGCTTGGCCTTAGGAGATAAGTGACGAGCTGATTCTCATATTCGCAAATAAAGTAAATGAAAGAAAACATACGTGTATTATGTGAACGTAGAAATGAAACGTCACTTGTATTGAAACTGTGCGAAAAGAAAAGGCCGTGGAATTTTAGAAGCCAAACATTAAATTTTCTGGAAATAATAAATGTGGCTGTCTGTTCAGGGTGGATAACCAATGGTCACGGTAAAACCAAAAGACTCGGTTGCGGAACCGATACGCTTAATGTTTCGCAGTTTTCACCGCACCCCGAACTCCGAAATTGATAATTGAAAATACCGTAGAGATCAGCACGACGAGACGATCATAACGGTATACGGATATCAGTGATATGATTGAATTACAAAAATTCGAATTTTCTACCAGCGGAAAATGCGAAAAATACGTTAGAAAATAAGATCGATGGAGCTAAAGATGTCCGAATTTGGAAAAACGACAAACTGACATCTTGCTCAGAAGATGCTTTAGAATTTTTCTATGTAAAAATATTTAGGTTTCGGAAACGTTTTATTTTCATCGCTTTTTAACGGATTAAAATTAAGTAAATTTACGCGCGAAATAAACTTCCATATTTTCGGACGAAAATTTACCAGTTACTATGTTTAACTAGACGTATTCCAAATATCAAATTTATAATTCAAAATTTTATTGTTTAAAATTTCGTAAAATTTCAATTAATTACGTTATTAAAACGGTTAAAATTTACGGGTCGTTACAGCAGTTAAAGCACTTTCACGTTTTGCTTCCCCACAACCACCTTTCCATCACCCGAGCGACACTCATTGGCATAGTGCCCCTTCTTATTGCACTTATAATAGACAATATCTGCATTTCCCTTCTTAGCTGCTCCTCCTTTCTCAGCACCCTTCTTCTTAAAGAATTCTCTTTTCTTATTCCGGGATTCCCAAAACTTTGTTTACTTCTTCTTCCTGAAGGTAGAAATCATTTCTTCATTTCTAATCTTCATCTCCAATACTACATTTGATGGATCTCGGAGATGTGGCATGGTTTCCCTAGTGATTTCCGGCCTTAATTCCCGGATAAACTTCTCGTTCCTCTTGGTGACACTGTCCACAGTGGCATATCCATACCTGGACAGCTCATCAAACTTCGTAGAATACTCTAACACTTACATCTCCCCCTGCTCAAAATCCATCAATTTCTTGAGCAAAGCGGACCTAGCTACCTCGGACAAAAATCTCTCCTGGAATGTCTTTCGGAAATCTGTCTAAGTTAACTCTTCCTCTGGCACACCCACGATAACTTCATTCCACCAAAGAAATGTTGCACCTTGCAATTGCTTCAAAGCCAATCTTCTCTTCTACTCATCATCCAAACCAAGATCAGTAAAAATTCTCTCACAATGCAAAAGCCAATTTTCCACTTCTACAACATCTTTAGTCCCTAGAAAAGCCTTCCCACCTAAATTGATATAATCTCAACTCAGCTTGGCATAGTTATTGCCAACTGGCGCCACGGGATTTGCTCCTCCCACATTTACAGCATTTCCTATAACTACTCCTACAGCTGCTCCAGCTTGCATCAAGTTAACAAAGAACTGATACATCATCCCCATACCTACTGATGGGGTTCCAACACCAACGTTGGCATTTGTGTTTTGATTAGCATTTTCCTGTCATCCCTGGTTTCTCCTGGTATTGGGTCAAGCATTTTCGTTAGTTGTGGTGCTTCCTCCACCTAGATTCACTCTTTTATTTCCTGCTTTCATAACTTTCTTTCTTGTAAATCTGCATACGAGCCTTAGTAAGATACAGAAGAACTGTCTAAGAGAGAGGGGAATACATACCTATATATAGCAATGTATAAGTACGTTATTGTTGCATTATCCCAACTCCAATCTTATTCTCTTATTCATTGGTTTATGTTTACAAATTCTTTTAGGTTTAAATTCCTTTTAAGTTTACATAAACCTATGCTCTGATAACAAACCGTAACATCCCTAATTTTGAGGCTCGAAACTAAGTGCTACAGATGCTGAAGTCATCCATAGTTATTAATTTCCAGTGACAAAATGCGGCTATGTTAATCATTTTGATAATACCATAAACACATGAATATGGAAATTCAACAAAATTTTTAAACTAAATTTTCTCATCTCATTTGACAATAAGATTTCGGTTTGATTACGTAATCCCAATTCGCAAACCACGTTCAAAGAAAATATAATTATTACAACATATTCCAAGGGCGACATATGAAGATGCCCCTTTGATGATCAGAGTCAAATATCTAGCATTTAACACAACTTGCCATTACAACACAAAAGCAGAACCAAAACACAATGGAAAATAGATATATAGCTCCTGCTAGCTAGATTATCTCCTACACGTCTCCTGAAGCTTATTCGTTTAAAGGGAACCTGAAAAGCTCTTACTCTCAACCTACTCGAATGAGTACCTGAGAGTTTAAAGGGAAAAGAAAATTTTCGGATCAGACAAAAAGTCTGATGTGAATAATAATCTACCATCACACCATCATAAACCATCAGATATCTAATAAGACCACACCGCTATGCGGAATGGGTTTCCTCACTAGTACCCACTTAAATATCTTAACCATAGACAATGCTCCTGTATCCACAATGGTTATAACAGAATAATATGATAGTGTATAAACATGTCATATGTACCGGATTACCCATCCCCCATTTATTAGACTACCCATCTAAGTTCTTATTGACTACCCATCGAATATTTATGTGGGCTACCGATCCCATATTTTATTTTGCTTAAACTAATATGGACTATCCATCACACATTTCATCATTTAAACAGATGCAGATTGTCCATCTTACATCTAATAGTTTTCTAGGATGACTATGAACCTTTAAATTAACCAATTAGTGATTATCCATCTCCGACATGATGCAGACTATCCATCATACATCCCATAGTTTTTCTAGGATGACTATGAACCCATCACTTGGCCATTTAATTCACGTTATACACATGTTTCTATTTATCCCATTACCCACATGTTTAACTTTACTCAATGCTACCCACATGTTCAACATTAATCCATGCTATCCACATGTATAACTTATTTCTATTGGTGTCCTCAATTAAGTTATCCCCCCTTAGTTATTTGAATTTCATGGTGACATACATTGGTAACGCCCAAAAGATTTCATGTCAAACTTATTAAGATATACCTTAGTGTCCCTAGGGTTCGAAGTTAAAATCATGCAACAAATGGCTCTCCGCCATTTATAAGCTCGATATGCATTAACGTCGACATCTATACCATATCAATTTAAAAGCATAAGGCTCTCCACCTATTTTAAGACTCGACGATTAAAACATGGGGCATCATGAGCCTCGATGACAGTAAAGTCATCGATCCTCATGATACATTGGCTATCCGCTAATAAGAAACTCGAAGAGTAGTTAAAATCGGCATGAGGATGGCTCGATAATAGGTTAAAATCAGCATAAGGTAAACCGATGACAAGTCAAAAGTGGCCTAGCTAGACTCGACAATAAGTTGAAAGTGGCATGGGGTAGGCTCGATGATCATCTCGGTCTTCGAGGCCCAAAGCTCGGAGTCACTTATAAAATAGTGCAACATCAATGTTATAAAGGTTGGCGAGTATAGAGAGAAGTACTCAAAACTTGGAGACCTTATAGAGAGTGAAACCAAATACGAATGCGGGGTTTCAAAGTTTTGTGTTCTTATCTCAATTTGGTGGATGCTTTCATCTACAATTTCGTAAATGCTTTCTCTCTTATTTAGAAGTAATTGCTCGCCATTGAGCTTGAGCATAGCTTCATCCGTGCCCCCTTCAAACAAAGTAATGTTTGTTGCAGCTCGAGTCTTTGATGTGAGAGATGAATGAATCTATTGTAAGGTTCTGATTCTCCCTGATGTTTGCCTAAACATCGACATAGTCATGTCGAGGCCTATCTCTTTTTCTCTTTGTTACTTCGTCCTCGACGAGGCTTAAAACCAATCTGCTGCATGCCAAACTCATTAACATAATGCGGTATCGTTTTGTTTCGCATCGATGACACTGGGATGAGGAGATATGTCTCGACATAGCCCATATCGACATGTAAAACTGTAATTAACTTAAAAACTGCCAAATTACTATAAAAAGATATTACTTTTCACCAAACCTCTATTATTTGTCAAACTTTTATTGGTTAGCAAAACTTTATCAATTTTCTTTACCGAAAAGCTGCCGCACCCTATTTCCAAGTTCCAAAATATTATCTCAAATAATTAACTAATAATCATAATTAACTAAATTTTTATATGCTTATTCTAACTAAAAAATTCATCATAATTCAAAATTACATGGGACAAATCCTAAAAATTCATAGAAATTAGAGAATACCTTTCTCTATATCATATAAAATTTTGGAGCCCAAAACTCAATTAATTATTTAAAATGATTAAAACCCATAATTAAGCCATTTCCTCCATAAGAAATTCATAAAATAATCTCTATAATTCGTAAAACTATGAAATTAAAAACCATCTCCAAAATAATCTTTCCTTAACATATCAAAATTTCAAATCATTTGGAGGATAAAAACTTCGAATTTAACCCCAAAATCGAATTAAATCATTTCTAGTAAATTCCAAAAATTCTTATTAACCATTATTCTATCCAAACAATGATTATTAGATTATAACTTGACCAATCAAACACACAATATTCGGGTATTTCCATGACCGAATCAAAACAAGGATTTAAGAGATGATAAGTGTTAATATTCACCTTAAATTAACTGTTGCAGTTTATATTTGCTGTAGCTCTTAATCCTAAGCTTGCTTTTCCTTGAATCCTAGATTTCGATCTCCCTATTGCTTCGTAGTGGCCGGCCTTGATTGAGCTTTCCTTTTGGTTTTTTGTTGTTGTGAATATGAGAACGTTGTAGAAGATGAGGGTTAAATGAATGAAGGGTTTACCTATGCCTATTTTGCCCCTCTCGTGTATTCTTCTGTGTGTATTAATTTTAAAACAACCTTATTTAGTTTATTAAGTTTGGCACGACCACACTAATTAATCAAATCTCATTCTCCTTAATTATATACATTATTCTATTTAATCTATTCAATTAAATGCCTTGAATAATGTTAACTAAAAAATTAGGGGTGTTACATTAGAATTTGGTGCCAAGTGTGAAAAGAATGTTTTTCATACCACTACAAATTATAAAGATCAATTATGGAAACCCAATCTCCTACACTTGTCATGTTTCTGATATTCTCGTCTTACTCTATCCCCTGCATAGAAACAAAGTCAGGTAAGTTAGATCCCTATCTGGACACTACGGTTCTAGATCTCACAGATTGAGGATCAGTCTACTCATCGGCTATTAGTGCCAACTATAAGACTACTTAATTTCCATAAGTAACATGATTCGTATATGGAGATAATACTTAATGCACTGAACATTAATTTTCAATTTCAAACTTAAAGTATCCTTTGGTTACAATGAAGTTGTTCAAGTTGGAGTATTATTACCTCTCAAACCTTGAATCGACAACATTCTTAACTTTCAGGATATGTAGAAGTTTCTGTACCTCAAAGTTTAATGTCAAGTATACGAATTCATAAATTTTGTATACCATTTATTTAAAAACAAAGTTTTATAAACCAAACTTCTTTTTCAATTTCCAAATTCTCTTTTCTATTCATAAACTCATTTTATAAATCTCTTTTCTATTTATAAACTCCTTTTATAGATCTCTTTTCTATTTATGAACTTCTTTTATAATCTCTTTTATATTTAAAAGCTCCTTTTATAAATCTCTTTTGTACTTAAAAATCTTTTTAAATTATAGATTAAAACTTTATGTAAAAACATAACTTCAAAATATTTTCCGTTAAAAGATTCTTTGACTCTTAAAATGTAAATGCATTTCCTTTATAAAAACTTAAACTTTATTATCAAAATAAATGCTTTATAAGAAATATTTTTCAAAACTCAAACCATCTTTAGAATATTTTTGTATAAAATAGAAGGATATAACCCAAAGTTCTAAAAGAAAAATAGCTAAGTCTTAAAACACTTTTCAAACAAAAACAAAAGGATTGTTATAGAAAGTTTGAAATCACTTTAAAACAGATTCTCGAAATTAATTCTTTCCAAAATAAATGCTTCCAAAAAGGAGAATTAAAATATAAGAAAATATTCCCAAAACTTTCTGAAAGAGGCTAGCAAATCACCATGGCACAAACCAAGCACTACAGCTATTTTACATCAAAAAAAATTCAGCTTCAAGCATATCGAAGTTTACATATCAAAATTTGCATACAATATGGTCGGGCTACCAAGCTTCCGGCAACAAACATTTCACATAATGATTAGTAAATGAAAAGTAAAACCAATAATGCGAGGAATCCTGTTGGATCCCTCCATAAATTCACATCTTTTCAAAGTGTAAGCGTCGTGACCTTTCCGCTATGAACTGTGACGACCCACCTCCTCGACCCTAGGAGATCGACACTAATGCATCCTCGGTATTCACGTCCGCAAATCCAAGTGCCAAAGAGGCACATTATAATGGGGTAAAGAAAATAAAGATAAAAGACAAAACAATAATAGAATCTCACATCGTATTCTACACATAATTATATATATGAGTAGTAAATGCAATTACTCCAAATTGCTCCATAAGAGTTCTAGTAAATACTAATCCGGAAAGGATAATTATAACTACCTATCCTTAAAAGAGCTGGTAATACATAATACAAAATACAGACATAGCGGAAAGTGATAGATAACTTAAACAAAAAGACCCAAAATCCTCCATGCTCCCTTCCAAAATGCTCCAAGATTACCTAACTACTTGGCTACCCGGGAAAATAAGGCACCTAGAGTTTAAGGGAAAAAGGAAAATAAACTCCAAGTTAGTCATGGGATTGGAGTGAGAAACTCAAAATACGGATATTTGAAAACAAATGGAATCTCAAAGACCACGCCGCACATAAACACGGAACGGGTTTTTACCTTATGATAACCAAAACATTTGCTACGCAAAATCTGGAAATATTATTTTTAATGACATTACTTTGAAAATATTTTTTAAATAAACTTATGAATCTTAGCCGAAATTGGTACATTGATTAAATTCCAGCATACAAGCTATAAAGTAAGTTCTACAATCAAATCAGAAGGCACTTATTAGAGAATGGATTTCCATATAATGGCAAGGTAAGGGACTGCCTTCCGTATAGTACATCTCTAGAGGAATGTATCGAGGATTGACATCTTTAAAAACTCTATGAATCAGAACTGGCCTACCCACAGACCCATCTGGTGGCGGATAGAATCAAATATGACATCACCCCAGTCATAACCGACCTATCAGGGATCCTATAGCATACACCACATACTCGACATATAGAGAGTAATCAAGAAAGGTGATGACCATACCTTAATGGCTGCGAACCTCATAGCCCAAAAGCAACACTATTTTAGCCATTATCGGTTGGTGCGACCTGAGGTAACGATTACCTTTCACATAGCACACATTCCACTTTGAATGCCACACTGCCATGCCATGATCACACAACTGATTTCTACAAACGTATAACTGCTTAGCTTGTATGTCTTAGAAAAGGGTGTTAAGCTAAGAGAAGTTGCCTTCTCTGCCACCAAACAGATGATACGTTTGTAGAGATCAATCAATATGATTAGAAATGCAACGTCAAACATTCGTCTATACAAGTTGTCCAGGAATAGGACAAACCGAAGGAACTCTCCTACCACATCCTGTCGGGAATCATCCTTGGGATTAGTAGCTAGCAGCCTTTGCATCTAAGATCAAATGAAGATACTACTTCCACATAGATACGATATGGAAATTTTCCCCCGAGGGTCCGTGACAAGCAGCCCTTTATTCTATTTACAATCATTCCATGTCTTTACTTTGAATACGTAAATTGGTTCAAAGTGTTTTGGGATATAAATCACTCAAATCCAACCCCAGTTCATTCAAACCAATCATCGATAAAAGGATGTTAGGTAAATTGGTGCTTATCATTTGATTAATTACTTCCTTTTTATCAAAAATATCTTCTAGAGATCTTTAAAACATTTCTTTACGGTATATACAGAATCATTAAACCTCTCTTTAACTTTGGAAATACCAAATCATTTTCATAAGTCATATTAGGAACACTACTGAGTAAAAAGTGTTAATAGAAATTATACTAATTCTACTCAACATCAATTTCCGTATTCAACCTTTACTTGCCTTTTAAATTTACACGAACAATATGGGTTCCCTCCTCATAATTTAATACCAAGTATAAAAATATTATCTCTGTACAATCTAAGTTGTATTAAACTAAATTTGTAAATTTGAATGTTTTATACTTGTCTCTTTGCCGACATTTCGACCTTATATATTCCTCGCCCAAGAAAAAGGCCAGATGAGCAAGGGCACTAATTGCTCCTGAACATCTTCTTAATTTAGTCATCTTACATCCAGATCTCACAAATAGAAAAATCCAGTCTAGTCATCGGCTTTTAGAGCCAAGATTAAATCACTTGATTTTAACAGCTTTTCTTTAAATCATTTATTTAAATATTTTAAAATAAATTATAAAACCTTAAAATCATCTTTAAAATACTTAATTATTTATTTAAAAACATTTATAAAAGATTTGGGAAAGAATACCTAAGTTTAAAGTCATACTTCAAAAGTTATTAAAAAGTGCTGCAAAAAGTGTTGCGAATAGTGCTTTAAAAGCTTATTTGATAAAAACAACTTTTCTATCATTTAAAATCCATTTTTTATAACTCAAATATATTTTAAAACATTTATAGAATTTATTTCATATTTTTAAAGAATTAAAATATCATTTATAAAGAATTTGTCGCTTTGGTTTCTGAACTACCAAACCGTGACTATTTTGAAAACTTGATTTGCTCTTATTTCAAAATCTACTAAATGCATTCTCTGTCGTTTTCTTTTGTTTGAAAATTATGATTATAAAAGTTCGGAAAATTCTTATTGCAAAGAATTCCGACTCTAAATCCATCGTTTAAATGAATTTAACTTTCTACCCCACGAAATCGTGAACGACCGTTACGCGACGCGCCTATTTTTGACTTCATGTGCATGTGGATATGTACATGTATGTGTACATGTATATGTGCATATGTATGTCACATTAAATCCACAACGTTGCACAACTTCTACACATTGAATGGCTACAAATCCCATTTTTAATTTTCGATCATATTTTCACTTCTTAGTCAATATACATATATTTATAAACCAAGTTTAATAATAATATTCCTATTATAACATAATAATTAAAAAGGCTCATTTAATAACTAAAATAATTATTAAAACATTTAAACTCAATTTAAATTCAAAAATCAATTATTCAGAAATGATGACATTATTAATGATGTCACAAATACATTTTATTTTTCCAAAAATAAAATAATAATTTTATTACAATTTCTCACTTATATAGATAAATGAGTGTATGTATCCAGCTCCGTGCACGATTTCAGATGGTCAAAGAGCTGTTTATCGATAAAACAATTTTCGGTCATTTTATCGATATTTATTCAGAAGTATATGTTTTTTGTAAATATTTATTCAAAATGAGATTTTCAATATTATTTATTGTTCAAAACATCATTATTTATGTCAAAATATCTTATATTTGAATATTTCAAAAAAATTCCGAAGTGATGAATTTTCGCATCGTTGCATAAACCATTTCGATACTCTCTTTTCCATAGTCCCATGTCTAAACCTATGTGCCATAATAGTCCTTTGCAAATACAAGTGTTATGTGCCGCTGTTAATCAAGCAGGAATCAACCAATCAACAATTGTTGAATATGCAAGTATATGATTTTTGTTTGATGATAATAAACATATATATATATATTCATTTAAATGTATTTGTTATTGTACTATTTTATTTTCACATAATTAAATAAATATTTGTTGAATAAAATAAATAACACAGAATTTAAATTTAAACAGATATTTTATTCAAACAAATATTTTATTACAATTTTGAATAGTACAAAAGTTGATCTCTCACTATATATATACAAAATTTCAATTACAATACAATTTCAAATTACAACACGATTTTTCACTATACAATTTTTACATACATTTGCACCTCACTACATATCACTCATTCACTCGTATTTTATCTTCAACTTTTCTCCAGCCTGAATCCAGCATCTGAGCAATCTGTAAAATAAACATAGACGTAGTAAAATTGAAAAAGAAATATTTTTGCAGTGTAAAATAAAATTAGTATTTTGAAAATATTATTTGCCTCAATTATTAGGGTTGTTTGTCATCATTTTCATTTTGAATTCATCAAACATGAACAACATGTGACATGCACAGTGTATCACTGTACATGCCACAAGGCCGTGCACACCGATATACACTTGATAAAACTGCAAGGACAGGTGAGCACAAGGTCAAACCTGAGCCGAGGCTGGATTCAACTCAGGTGCAATACAAATACATCACAAAATTGTCGAGTACAAATTCTCATGCAACAAGAATCCAAAATCAACATAAAACAAGCCTCGACCAAAAATTCAATGAATACACATGCAAACAACTCAACCATTCAAACTCATGCAATGAAATGGATCAAAGCAACAACCAAATACAAACACAATGAGGCATGGATTCACAAACAAAAAAGATTGAAAGAAACTGCACAAGCTAACATACATATATACATGTGTGAACACACATGTATACATATATACATGTAGTGCACAGAATTTCAGTGCAGACTGCACAGTCAAAGTCAAATACAATGTTAATGAACACAGACAAACTCAACAATACAATAGCCATGTTCAAAACAACATATGCATATGGTCAGAAACTTTACAAGACCGAACCAGAAAGAACTACTCTAGATAGAATGTAGTACTCAAAGCATGAAATGAAGGCTACACACATGAATACATATATTTGTTATGCACATGAATTAAATGGCCAAGACCAGACACTAGAAAGAAGGCAGCAGAGAAAGGTACAAGAGTGAATGGCAACCACCCAAGGGCAACATGCAACAAAAATGAAGTACACAGCATACATGGATGAATGTGTAAACATATATATATATATATATATACACACACACACATGTGTGTGTGTAGGTGTGTGTGTGTGTGCATAGTGATAACCAGACCTGGCAACATGAATGCAATGACCAAAGGCAACAACCTTCAATACAAAACTGAGGTGATCATGAGACCAGACTTAAAATCAAGCATGAGACAGCAAAGATGACTACGGTTCAAAATTTCAAATGCAACAGACCAGTGAACAAGGAAATAGGTCAGGCAACGTCAAAGTGCAAATGAATACTCAAAGCTACACACATGACAACAAGTCAGATGAATCGATGTGTACTACAACATTTCTGGCCAAATAACAACATATTCAAGTGCACAGAAATGTCTGGACTCAATGCATATGGACATGTACTCAATGCAGCCCAGACCAATATCACACAACAGCTATAACCATCAGGTCGCAAATGTTACAAGCATGAACACACACATCGATCAAGTCATAGCAGAAAAGGAGTTGAACATGTCGAACTCAATTTTTATCACAAACTCAGAAAATTCAAAAAGTCAATGTCGTAGGAATTTCAATCTGAACATGTCAGATTTTAATTAACAAAGTCAAAGCCGTGGTGGCCAAGGTGATAACAAGAATCGAACAAGTCATGAAAGAAATTAAAAGAAAGCCAATTATCTCAAAAATTCAAAGTGCCGAAATCAGAGATGTCAATAGAGAAAAGAACGGAACCAAATGCAAGCCATGGTGACCAAGCAAGCATAACAGGAAAATATACGAATTGAAAAAGTCATAAAAACATCACCAACATTCGATTACAAATCAACGGCCGAGCTAAATTATCAGACGATTTCAAGTGAACGATAATTTAGGGTTTTATTCCCTATAAATACCATTAACATCATTGGCATTCAAAAGCATCGAGTTCAAGCATATCAACGAGAGTAATAAAGGAAATAACATACCAGAATTATTCAAATCGAACTTGACGAATTGAAGAAGCCGAGTGAAGTGAAAGCAAGACGGTCGATCGACAAAGCAATCAACGCAAACATATATATTCGATCGATCAACTGGAATCGGCGTATTC
Organism: Allium fistulosum; assembly: GCA_030737815.1. Lineage (NCBI taxonomy): Eukaryota > Viridiplantae > Streptophyta > Magnoliopsida > Asparagales > Amaryllidaceae > Allium > Allium fistulosum. Next base: position 930,883,324 of record CM060904.1, read on the forward strand.
AATTTCCAGAAGCCCTAATTTGAACGAAAAAGAAAGCGGCCGATAATATAAAAAGAAAAGGGGACTTATTTTATCACCGTGTTATTTGTTTATGGGTCGGCTCTTATAATTTCAATTGAGTTTAATATTTAAAATTAGGGTTTCTAGTTTAGTGTTTTTTTTTATTTTGTAATCGATTTTATTTTGTATTTTAAACGTTTATAAAATTCTAGTCATGTGACTAGGGGACAAACTACGGTGGTGTAGTTCGAGAATTCGCAACTCAGTGGCTGAGTTCTGGCAGGGTTTTGAGCGTAGAGTTAGGTTAGTCGATAGCGGGTATCGCAAGTTTACGTGTGTAAGCGTCTGACTACTTAATTTCTAGTAGAAACCTTGGGGGCAGCACGTAGGCAGGGTTTTGTCGAAGCTGGGTAAATCTATGTTGTTCTATTTCTGCTTTTATTATTCTGCTATTATCTATGCTGCAATTATTTTATATATTTCCGTATTAATTTTCATAATTGTTAGTATCACCCTATTCACCCCCCCCCCCCTCTAGGGTGAAATCGATCCTACAAGTGGTATCAGAGCTAGGAATAAAAGCCAAATTTTTTTGTTTTAAAAATTTGATTTTTCAAAAAACAAACTTTTGTTTTAAATTTTTTTTAAATGGCTTCGTTTAATAATGCTTTTGCTGAAGGTCAGTCCATAGTTAGACCACCTATGTTCAATGGTGAATATGCTTATTGGAAAAATAGAATGAAAATTTTTCTGAAAACCACTGATGCTTGGAATATTGTTGAAACAGGATATAGGACACCAACTATAGTGGTAGATAATCAAGAAATTGAAAAACCGATGGATCAATGGACAGATCGTGAAAATAAACTACAGAATGCTAATGCTAAAGCTATGAATTCTATTATATGTTCATTAGATCGAATTGAATTTAATCATGTCTCACATTGTCTAACTGCGCAGGAAATCTGGCACAAACTAGAAGTGACTCACGAAGGAACATCTCAAGTCAAAGAATCTCGCCTTGCAATGCTTAGTAGTGAATATGAGAACTTCACAACGGCCAAGGATGAAAATGTCAAAGAGATGTATGGACGACTTTCCAATCTCGTATACAAATCAAAAGCTCTCGGGAAATCATACACAGAGTTGGAAATAGTTCGAAAAATCCTCAGAGTCCTTCCACGAAATTTTGAAGCAAAAGTCACTGCCATTCAAGAATCAAAAGATCTTAAACAAATCAAAGTTGAAGAACTCATCGGAAATCTCACCACTTATGAGCTAGAAATAAAATTCAAGGAAGAACGCGAAGGAGGTGATACGCAAAAGAAAACAATATCTCTCAAAGGAACAACCGAAAGTGAAGATGATGATGGTGGTGGTGGTGCAGTAGAACTGGCGCCGATAATAAAGAAATTCAAAAGGTGGAATCACAAATATGGAAATCCAGCTCTAAATCAACAACTGAAAAGCAGAATAGTCAAAGTTCTAGACAACCCAGAAGAGTAGGAGATCATATGTCATAAGTGCAACAAACCCGGTCATATCAAGCCCAATTGTCCTCAGAATCGACTCAGCCAAGGAAAGAAACCGAAAAGGTGAAGTTTTGCAGCTACTTGGGATGAAACTGATGAAAGTGATGAAAGCGCTGGTAGTGAAAATGAAAAAGCAAAACCGTGTCTTCAAGGAGAAATAATTGACATTGATGATGACGAACCAAGTGAGGTATCAAAACTTACTCATTCAGAATTACTTATATATTTTCATGAAGTAAATGGCTGTTTTGAATGAGTTAGGGAAAAGTAAGCTAAACTTGAATCACAAAAGAATACTTTGATAGAATTAAATAAACAACTTGATCAATTGGTTAAAAAATATTGAAATAAGAGCCCTAAGTGTGATAAGTGTCCATCATTTGAAGAAGAGATTAAAAAATCAGAAATTAAAATATAATCACTTGAAAATGAAATTCTGATTTTGAAAGAAAGTGAAAACACTAAGAGAGAAAATTCTATTAAAAAGTGCACTTTGTTATTGAATGAAAATGAATCTCTCAAAACACAAGTCCAACAATTATCTACAACTTTAGGAAAATTTTCCAAAGGAGAAAGATCGCTAAATATGTTATTGGGAAACAAACTGTTAAAACTGTTAGACAAGGACTTTGGTACACTCAATCTGAAAGAGTTAGAAGTAAAATTAATCGTGTCAAATCCGAGTGCACAATTTGTAGAAAAATTGGACACAATCAAAACAATTGTTGGTATAGGCCCAAACACGTGAAAACCATACCAATTTGGGTTCCAAAAGGCACGAATATAAAATCCCTTAGAGTCAAACAAATCTGGGTGCCGAAAGGAGCAAATATAGATTGTTTTGGGTTTGCACAAACATATTTTTCAAAATCTTTTGCCACTAACAATCATGGACCTATAAAAACAAATAGGTCACAAAAATCTTTCCTCGTGTAGGTGTGGTGGCAGGCTAAGGAACAACAACAGTGTTACCTGGATTCTGGCTATTATAGGCACACGACGGGCGACAAATCAATGTTCCTTAGCCTAGTACAATGGTGGCAGAATCACAATGGATAACAATGAAAAATTATCGGTAAAGGTAAACTAGGTAATGCTACATTTATCTTGAACGATATATTATATGTTGAAAATCTGCACCATAATCTGATTTAAATTAGCCAGTTATGTGATAAAGAAATGAATGTTGATTTTGATTGTTGGTCAATTACATTTTTATGCCGAGAACACTATAAGTACCTCTTGAGTCTTTGAAATAGTTCATATATATTTGTTTGGACTAATGATGGTGTTTTATTGGTTGATGATACACGTGGATATATTTGACCTGACATTATATTTTGTGTTTGCTTGTATACACTATTTCAATTCAAATCCAAAAGAATTTCATTTAACAGCTGTAAAATGATTTGTTGCACATCTCACGGTTTAGTCTTTGATATCCATCTGATAACTTTGAGTTAAAGCGGTATTCGGATGCAAATTACACTGGTAATCTGGTTGATAGAAAAATTACTAGTGGAATGTGTTTAATGTAGAAACATTCATTAGTTGCATCACATTTTCAAAGCAAATATCTGCATATTTTTCATTTCAACTGATTTACAATTAGCAGACATTTTTCTTATAAAACCCCTTCTAGAAAAAAGTTTTTGTTGACCTTGTTTCAGATTAGTCATTTTAGAAAATTTGATTGTATAATTATTTTTGGATTCGATCTTAAATGACTACATTGACTAACCTGACTCCCTACTAATTATCGAAAAGATAAATAGTGATTGAAAAAATGATGAGTGTTGATATTAATCATATACTACGACTTGAGATAGTATATTTAGTGAATTTTAAAAAAAAATTAAACAAGATTTATAATAACTTTTGTTGGTAAAAATTCCATGACCATCTCTATTTCTATCATATTTCTAAAAACCATCACTCATCAAAATCCAATATAGTATGTCAAAATGTGGTATTTTTAATAGGAAATTATTCGTTTTTATTTTATTTATTTTTTTAAATAAAAACATCCAAAGTATTCACTCTCGTTTAAAAGTCCTCAGGGTTATGCATGGGTGAATTACTTGGAATATTTGATTATGTGCTTTCATGCTCATTTAAAAGTCCTCACGGTTATGCATGTATGGAACACATATCAAAATTGGTTATTAAATAGACGAGTTGATTCTAATCCCATTTAAAAGTCCTCACGGTTATGCATGGTTAGAAGATGCTTGAAATTCATTTTTTTATATAAAATTTGGGAATACTACTAATCTCGTTTAAAAGTCCTAACGGTTATGCATGGTTAGTAGATATTAAAATTCCTGATATAAATATACCACAAATAGACACAACTATATGGTTTTATATACCGACACCACCCCTATCATTCTAAAGTGGAATATGCGCCTAACAGAGTATTTATGATTTTTGTTTGATTTTTTACTGAAATTTAATATTTATACTCGATTGGGTATTAATGTTGTATTAATGTCAATCGCTTTATCTCTATTTTTCTAACACTATTACTCTTTGCTGATAACAAAAGGAGGAGAGAAAAGTTAAGATTTTGGCATATAAAGGTCAAGTATTTTATTTGCATATTCCCATCTAGGTTTATTTGCATATATTTATTTATTTCATGCATATATGAAGGGGGAGCTGTTGTGGAGGGGGGCATTCAAATAGGGGGAGAAAATAGAATGATCAAATACATTTAATAAATTCAAAATCTTAAATATATGTTTGTTATCATCAAAAAGGGGAGATTGTTGAATATGCAAGTATATGATTTTTGTTTATGATAATAAACATATACATATATATATATATATATTCATTTAAATGTATTTGTTATTGTACTATTTTATTTTCACATCATTAAATAAATATTTGCTGAATAAAATAAATAACATAGAATTTAAATTCAAACAGATATTTTATTCAAACAAATATTTTATTACAATTTTGAATAGTACAAAAGTTGAGCTCTCACTATATATATACAAAATTTCAATTACAACACGATTTTTCACTATACAATTGTTACATACATTTGCACCTCACTACATATCACTCATTCACTCGTATTTTATCTTCAACTTTTCTCCAGCCTGAATCCAGCATCTGTGCAATCTGCAAAACAAACATTGACGTAGTAAAATTGAAAAAGAAATATTTTTGCAGTGTAAAATAAAATGTGTACTCTGAAAATATTATTTGCCTCAGTTATTTGGGTTGTTCGTCATCATTTTCATTTTGAATTCATCAAACACGAACAACCTATGACATGCACAGTGTATCACTGTACATGCCACAAGGCCGTGCACACTGATATACACTTGATAAAACTGCAGGGACAGGTGAGCATAAGGTCAAACCCGAGCCGAGGCTGGATTCAACTCAGGTGCAATACAAATACGTCACAAAATTGTCGAGTACAAGTTCTCATGCAACAAGAATCCAAAATCAACATAAAACAAGCCTCGACCAAAAATTCAATGAGTACACATGAAAACAACTCAACCATTCAAACTCATGCAATGAGCTGGCTCGAAGCAACAACCAAATACAAACACAATGAGGCATGGATTCACAAATAACAAAGACTGAAAGAAACTGCACAAGTTAACATACATATATACATGTGTGAACACACATGTATACATATATACATGTAGTGCACAGAATTTCAGTGCAGACTGCACAGTCAAAGTCAAGTACAATGTTAATGAACACAAACAAATTCAACAATACAATAGCCATGTTCAAAACAACATATGCATATGGTCAAAAACTTTACAAGACCGAACCAGAAAGAACTGCTCCGGATAGAATGTGGTACTCAAAGCAAGAAATGAAGGCTACACACATGAATACATATATTTGCTATGCACATGAATTAAATGGTCAAGACCAGACACAAGAAAGAAGGCAGCAGAGAAAGGTACACAAGTGAATGGCAACCACCCAAGGGCAACATGCAACAAAAATGAAGTACACAGCATACATGGATGCATGTGTAAACATATATATATATATACACATACATATGTGTGTGTGTAGGTGTGTGTGTGTGTAGTGATAACCAGACCTGGCAACATGAATGCAATGACCAAAGGCAATAACATTCTATACAAAACTGAGGTGATCATGAGACCAGACCTCAAATCAATCATGAGATAGCAAAGATGACTACGGTTCAAAATTTCAAATGCAACAGACCAGTGAACAAGGAAATAGGTCAGGCAACGTCAAAGTGCAAATGAATACTCAAAGCTACACACATGATAACAAGTCAGATGTACCAATGTGTACTACAACATTTCTGGCCAAATAACAACATATTCAAGTGCACAGAAATGTCTGGACTCAATGCATATGGACATGTACTCAATGCAACCCAGACCAATATCACACAACAACTACAAGCATCAGGTCGCAAATGTTACAGGCATGAACACACACATTGAACAAGTCATGGCATAAAGGGGTTGAACATGTCAAACTCAATTTTATCACAAAGTCGGAAAATTCAAAAAGTCAATGTCACATGAATTTCAATCTGAACATGTCAGATTTTAAATAACAAAGTCAAAGCCGTGGTGGCCAAGGTGATAATAAGAATCGAACAAGTCATAAAGAAATTGAAAGAAAGCCAATTATCTCAAAAATTCAAAGTGCCAAAATCAGAGATGTCAATAGAGAAAAGAACGGAACCAAATCCAAAGCAAATGCAAGCCGTGGTGACCAAGCAAGCATAACAGGAAAATATACGAATTGAAAAAGTCAGAAAAACATCACCAACATTCGATTACAAATCAACGGCCGAGCTAAATTATCAGACGATTTCAAGTGAACGATAATTTAGGGTTTTATTCCCTATAAATACCATTAACATCATCGACATTCAAAAGCATCAAGTTCAAGCATATCAACAAGAGTAATAAAGGAAATCACATACCAGAATTATTCAAATCGAACTCGACGAATTGAAGCAGCCGAGTGAAGTCAAAGCAAGACGATCGATCGACAAAGCAATCAACGCAAACATATCTATTCGATCGATCAACTGGAATCGGCGTATTCACTTTCCAGAAGCCCTAATTTCTCGAAGAGGAATGAATGAAGGAATTGAATGAAAGAGAAAGCGGCCGATAATATAAAAAGAAAAGAGGACTTATTTTATCACTGTGTTATTTGTTTATGGGCCTGCTCTTATAATTTCAATTGGGCTTAATATTTAAAATTAGGGTTTCTAGTTTAGTGTTTGTTTTTTATTTTGTAATTGATTTTATTTTGTATTTTAAACTTTTATAAAATTCTAGTCGTGTAACTAGGGGACGAACTACGGTGGTGTAGTTCGAGAATTCGCAACTCAGTGGCTGAGTTGTGGCAGGGTTTTAAGCGTAGAGTTAGGTTAGTTGGTAGCGGTTGTCGCAAGTTTACGTGTGTAAGCATCTGATTACTTAATTTTTAGTAGAAACCTTGGGGGCAACACATAGGCAGGGTTTTGCCGAAGCTGGGTAAATCTATGTTGTTCTATTTCTGCTTTTATTATTCTGCTATTATCTGTGCTGCAATTATTTTATATATTTCCGCATTAATTTTCATAATGGTTAGTATCACCCTATTCACCCTCCCTCTAGGGTGAAATCGATCCTACAACAATATATGTATAAACCATCATCCAAGTACACAACAGTAATTCATAACAACGCTTATATCATATAGTGTCATTCAAAGGTGAGTTAACTCACCTATATTTCTGCTAACTAATGTGCACGTAAATGTGCATATTTTTACCACCATATTTAATCTATTTAAATTAAATAAATGATCATATTGGGTGTTTTAACTTGTTTAAACCAAAATTCAAATTATTTTCAAATTGTCACATATTCATCTTCATATAGGGGCAAAATTGTCATTTTTGTGAATTTATTAATTTGTGAAAATTTACTTGAAATTTTCTATGTTGTTTTGTAGGAATTTTAGTGAATTTTAAAAGTGGCTTAATAAAGATATGCATGCATAAGAGTGAATACAAAGGAATGGAGATGGAAATAATTCAAAGTGATGATCACTAACGCTTACAAGTTCCTGGACAGTATTTTAGCTCAAAATTCAACTAGCTCTAAACCTAATGAAACTAGCTCCAATGCGTAGATAATATTCCTACGGTCGTAATGCAAAAAATCACATAGCAATCGGCCCTAGTGTGAGCAAGATACGAGCATTACAACATTCAACTAATAAATTAACTAAATAATTAATTAATTAAATGAAATTACTATTTTGTCCTCACCCCAATCTCAGCCCGCCTCCATTCAAAACCCCTCTAACACCGCCATAGTGCTTCATAGATCGTCGCATCTCCTAGATCGCCAGCCCCGACCAAGACGAGTCCATCGCTACCAAGATCACCTCCCCCCAGTAACCTGTAGCTCGAGATCGAGCTTGAGAAAACTTCTCCATTCATCTTCAGGTTGTCGCCACCAGAAGCAACCAATTGCCACCGCACCACCTTTAGGTAAAAAGCCCTTGGCAACCTCAACCAAATGCCACTAAGTTCGCCACCCTTAGTGCCTCCATCGACAAGATCGAACCATGTATGTTAGTTCTATTCAACTCGACTTCTCCGCTGCCTTATGCCATCTTAGGTCAATCGGTTGGTTTTGATGAGTTCATGTGGAGGAGACACACCCTTTTCCTTTTGCGCCCATCGCCTGATTTGGCCTTTAGTGGCCTAAGTAATCTTGGCCATTGGATGGAGCAACGGCTTGGATGGGTTTGGACAAATGAGAGAGAATGTGTGTCCCTTTATAGACTTTACTCATTCACTATTCAATCCCAAAATCACAAACTCTAATCAAAGTGTGCTCACTAGCATTCCTAGACAAATACCACCATTTCGAAATCAATGGAAGTGGTCTCGAGTTATAAAAAGTTCGTCTGTGAAATTTGAGTTTTAGCACATCGATAGAACCAATAAATTTAAACCTTAAATATCCAAATTTTAATATTCAGTGTGTCCTATAAATATGGGTTGTTACATTCTTTCCTCTTATAGGAATTTCATCCTTAAAATCCTAAGAAAGGTAATATGGGAAATATAATGCATAAATGCTAGTCATAAGGACAAGTTAACTAGATATAACACACCACCGATTTTCTTGAATATTGGTTATGTCTAATAGTCTTTACATTAACTTTCCTCTCCACTATGGCTAAAATCCCGAAAAATTTCGATAGCACCTCCTTTGCGCGGCTCAATCTGGAAAAACTACAACTAACCCAAATCAACAAAGAAAACAAAAGCCCAAAAGTGGCCTCCCATGTCTGGGGCATAAAATCATCAAAAAATGCTCAAGGCATATTCCAACAATCATTACATCTACTACATACCTATTCTGCATTTGATCTATGGCAAGCAACTCACTATCTCGATGCGAATGCATATGCGCAAGCAACCAAATAGTACTCTTTCTTCTCTGTACCTATCTTGCCCTCACGTAAACCAAAAGAGAGTCATGTTGACAAAAGACTTCACTGGCTATTTCATAAAACTTACTTCACTTTATTTAATGAATAATGCTCTTTTACATCCTAAGAGCATACACAACATCAAGTCCATTTTTACTCTCTGGTATTCTTTATGAATACATTTCATAAAAATATAAATAAAGTTTTAAACTTGAATAATATCCCACTAGATCCTGAGGGTATACGTAGAATACCTGATATTATTCTTCTATATATAAATTATAGGCCCAAAATATGTTTGGACCTTAAAACTAAATCGACATTTTTCAACCGCTTTATCTAACTAATCTGATAAGTAGCTAAGAAGAGTAGGATGTTGGTATCCAAACTCAGTCCTCCAGTCTACTTTTCCTAAGACATCTCTAAGGTAAAAGCGTTTATTAGTCGGCCCAATAACATCAATTAGTTTTCATACTTAGATGATTAAAACAAAAGATAGTGTCTTAATAAAATAAGGTTAAAACCTTCTCATTAAATTTAACTCATTAAAACTTGTGTTAAATTATTTCTTCTCTAACCCAAAGTGATATAAACCTATATTAAAAATTTCATTTAACAAAACACTCTTTTATCAAAATATTGCTTATTTTGAATCAATTTCTTTTGGGGGAACTTAACAACTAAATACCCAGGTTTTATTTCAAAACATTTTTGAAATAATATATACATATAACCTTTGTATATCAAATCATCCCTTTGGTATTTAAATCAACATTGGTTTTATCAAAACAACTTTGTAGCAAACTACTCTGGTAGCATCCCCCACTTTGAAACTTGAAAATAAATGTCGATGATGTTATAGCCATCATCAAAATTATTTTCCAATGATAGAAACGAGTTCAGTACTTTCTATATCATGTAAAATCCCTTCCTAAAGATTTCTGTTCATAAATACTTTCAAATAATACTAGTATTATTTTCTTCAAAAATCATTTGAAATCTTTTTCAAAGACACTGGAATTTAAATTCTCAAAAATCCTTTTTATTTACAAAACACATTTTATAAACGATATATATAAAATCATCTTTATAAAAAAATCATTCCTTCTTGTATCAAAATAAGTTCTATAACAACATTACAACCGAACACCTTATAGTCAAATTGTGAAACTCAATTCACAAAGTGTTCATATTTAATCTAAAGAAAAAAAATAAATGCTCATAAACTGGCAGATTATAAATAATTAATCATCAAACAATAGTCGATGCTCCTAAACTGGACGAGCATGACTAATCAACCAATAAATGATAATAATGGAATACTATCATTTCCTAACAAACAAATACATCATAAATACCTATATCAATTTCTAAAAATTATTCTTTTTACATATAAAATATAATCTTGAATAAAATTATTTCATTTACCCATTTCAAACTTTGTCTATTGGTTTGCCATGTTCAAGTGTTTAGGAGTCTATATCGATAATGTTGATCACGTGCATCGACCAGAATGCAAAATCCAAACTTAACAGACCAATTAACACAAAGCATTTTTATAGCAATAACAAATATGCTCTCGTATATATAATACACTTAATCATTATAGGGTGTCACTTACCCTATCTCTAATGAATTTACCCTACCAAGGCCTAAGTTTTCTCTTGACCTAAGATCTGATACAAAATGTAATGACCTGCCTTTTCGACCCTCAAAAGTCGACACTAACACATTCATGGTATTCATGTGCCAAGCATTCGAGTGCCAGAAAGACAGATTGTTGGGGTGAAAGAAAATAAAAGAAAGAACATAATCTCACATCGTGATGAGTTATATATAATACACAACAGGTCTTTATAAAAAAACATTAGTATATATATAATCATCAAAGAAAACTAACCTATCATCAACCTAGACAGTTATAACAATTTATCCTTACAATTGCTGATAAATACAAACAAGAAATAAAATGAAAATAAAGATAATATATGTGATACATCTTAGAGGCATCTGGCTCGTCTCTTGAAAGCTTCAAATCTTCCATAGCTAAATCTAGAAAACTATACTCGTTCTAACCCAAGTATTATAAGAAAATAACACCTAGATCAAACTCCTAAACTAGCATGAGAAACTCAAGTCATATGGATTTATATATTATAAAACCTTTTAAAACAAAGTTATCTCGTAAGACCATGCCACACAAAAACACAGATGGGTTTTACCTTACAATAATCAAATCATTTTTACTCAGTGATATTATAATAATTTTTAGGGTTGAAAATAAATATATAACATAACCAAAATGCTTGCATCTCACATTCCAGTAGCTGGGCACAACTAAATTTGTAAAGCACGTATTGGAATATGGGTTCCATCAATGACAAGGCTACTGGGGTACCGCCTCCCATAGTACACCTCTAAAAAAATATACCGAGGGCCTTACATGGACCCCCTTCCAACACAGGACCAACCTACCCCTTCCTGGATAGTACCAAATATGTCATCATCCCAATTGCAACCAACAACTGTACTAAGTCACTAGCACACATAAATCCATAATTATCAATCTAGATCGAGTGATGACCATACCCTAATGGTAGCGAAACACATAGCCCTACTGCACATCCCATGTTTTAGTCATTACCGAGTGTGAGGCTTGAGGCTACATTTTACCTTTTTAGTAAATCCCACCTAGGATGCAAACATTGTCCTCCATGCAATAATGCAATGCCAGCATTCATCTATATAAGATATGAATAAACCGAAGGCACTACTTCCACTACACCCATTTTGGAACCACCCTCAAGATTGGTAGCAAGTAGCTCTTGTACTTCAAAGAACTCCATCTTCGATTTCATCATGCTTAAGATGTCTCCAATTTGAACGCTCATGCCAGTTCGAAGTGGTTTTCGGAGAACTTATCTGATCCTGGTCTTTCCGAACCAACAATCGGTGGTTTAAAACTGGTCGTGGTTTAATATTCGGTTATTTAACTATCACATAAATAATCAATCAATCCAGATATTTTATTTCACAAGGAAACCAAGCATGATTTAAGCACATAAGCAACCACTAAGCATCTTTAATTAAATCTTTCATTAATTAAAATCACTTTATAAACACTTGTATTAAAAAACCTTTACAAAAGATGTATCTACATTTACTATTCATTTATACTCTTTTAATTGCTTAGAAAAAATATACATATAATTATCTCATCGGTATAAGTATATTAACAAAACCATACACTTTCAATACTGAAGAAATGTATCCATATAGTTATCTCAATGGCATAAGTATATTCACAAATCATTACACTTTCTATACTTAGAAAACATTTTCCCTTTTTCATAAATCATATTTAAATGGACCAAAACAAATGTTATTTAAAAAATTGTTACTATAAACCCAAACCACTTTTCTTTTGGTGTATGTAAATTGATCATATGTAAATTAGACCAAATATATTTACCACCACTTTTCGATTTTAAATAGGGACTATCCCTCGATTAACAATGAAGTTGGACAAGTTAGCGAATTACCCTTGCCTCGACATATATTCTTAATTATCATAGATAGAGATGAGTTTTTATAACTTGGAATTTAGTGTTAAATACGAAAAGAATGTTTTACATACCATCGTAAATTATAAAGATCAATTATGGAAACGCAATCTCATACACTTGTCACGTTTTCGATATTCTCGACCTACTCTATCCCTCACCAAGAATAAAGCCAGGTAAGTTAGATTCTTGCCTAGACACTTTGATTCTAGATCTCACAAATAGAGGATCAGTTTACTCATCGGATTTTAGTGCCGACTATAGGACTACTTAATTTCCATCAGTAACCCAATTCGTATACGAAGATAATAATTAATATATTGAACATCAATCTTCGATTGCAAACATAAACTATCATTGAGTTAACGATGAATCCATTCAAGTTAGGGTATTATTAACTCTCAAACCTTGATTCGACAACATTCTTGTCTTTTAGGATAAGTAGACGTTTTGCTAACTCGAAGTTTAATGTCAAGTATACGATTTCGTAAATTCTGTATACTATTAAACTAAAAAAAGATTTTACAAACTAAACTTCTTTTCCAATTTCCAAAATCTCTTTTCTATTTATAAACTTCTTTTATAAAACTCTTTTATATTTAAAAACTCTGTTTATAAATCTTTTTTATATTTAAAAACTCCTTTCTAAATTATAGATTAAATCTTTATTTAAAAACATCACTTTAAAATATTTTCCTTTAAAAGATTCTTTGATTCTTAAAACATAATTATTATCAAAATAAATCCTTTAAAATAAATATATTTCAAAACTCAAACCATCTTTAGAATATTTCTATATAAAATAGAAAGATATAACTCAAAGTTCCGAAAGAAAAATAGCTAAGTCTTAAAACACCATTTAAATGCTTTTCAAACCAAAACAAAAGGATACTTTTATAGAATGTTATAAAATTTTGAAATCACTTTAAAACTGATTCCTGAAATTAATTATTTCCAAGATAAATGCTTTCAAAAAGGAGAATTAAAAACATAAGAAAATATCCTTTCCAAAACTTTCTAAAAGAGGCTAGAAAATCACCATGACACATACCAAGAATTATGGCTATTTTACATCAAAAAAAATTCAACTTCAAACATATCAAAATTCTCATACAATATGGCCAAGCTATCAAGCTTCCGGCAACAAACATTTCACATAATGATTAATACATGAAAAGTAGAATCAATAGTTGCAAGGAATCTCGTTGGATCCCTCCATAAATTCACATCTTTTCGAATTGTATTCATCGTAGGTCTTTTCGGTACAAATCATTTTGACACTCTCTTTTCCACAGTCCCTTGTCTATTTCCAAATACAAGTGTTATATGCCTCTGCTAATCGAGCAGGAATCAACCAATCAACAGTATATAAAAAACAATCATCCAAGCATACAACAATAATTTATAACAACACCTTTATTATACAATGTTCATTCAAAGGTGAGTTAACTCACCTAAATTCCTGCTAATGCTTACGCATTTCCTAATAGTCTAAAATCGAACGTTGTACAATTTCAGCTCAAAATTCCAATAGCTCAAAACCCGACGAAACTAGCTCCAATGCGAAGATAATTTCCTACGAGCGCAACACAAAAGTGCGTGTACCAATCTGCCCTTATATGAACAAGATGTTAGTCCATAGGATAGTGGTTTTGATGACAACAACTATAGAAGTGTTATAAAATATATATGTGTAGGAAATCTATATGCAGGTATCAACAATAGAAGACTGTACAGTAAAGAAAACAAAATTGATGAAGACAAAGATCAAGAGTTCAAGATTGAAGACTCATGAGATTCAAGATATTCAAGAGTTCAAGACAAATAATATAGTTAGGTTAGATATTTGTTAAAACTCCTTGAAAGCACTATCATTCTTTTTTATCCAATTTACTCATGGAATGGAATCCACTTCGTTCTTGTTAAAGGGATGGAACCCTAGTGAGATGGAACTCACGAAATATCTAGTGGAACGGATAGTAGCCCTATTTTGTTATCCACTAATTTTGATTCAAAATGATTTTCAAAATTATCTCTTGTTTTATAAAATGATTTTCAAATATTCCTTTTCAAAAGAAAAACCTTCGTTCACATTTCCAAAAATGTTTTAGCCTCAAAATCATATTTATCATTTTGTTATATTTTGATTTCAAAATTGTCCTTGATATTTTAGCCTCAAAATCTATTTTAATATTATATTTACTTTAGTTTATTTACTTTGATTTTAAATATATTTTAGTATATATACATATATACATTCATAAGTATTTCTACTTCTAAATACCTTCTACAAATACATAGAGTCCATTTGAATAAAGTTGCATATGTTTTAAATCATCATTTTCAAAGTAAAGCAAATCATCACTTTTTACTAGACCATGTCGACATCCTATTTACCTGTCATGTCGACATGCTTCCCGTTACAGCAAAGGTTGTTTTCAAAAGAAGTGTCTATTCGTTTAAACCTCTTCGAATGGACACATCCATTCATTCTCTATAAATAGAGACTGTTATGGACGTTTTCAAAAAACTACTTTCTTCATTTTCTCTCCTCTTTACTCTCTTATCTTATTTTCTAATCATCCTATCCATATTCTGCCGAATCTTAAGTGAATCAAACCAGAATATCTCTAGTTTGATTCTCTGCCACTCTCTCCAAAGAATCTCAGTGCTTATCAGAGTTATAGATATATTTGTACTCAAAGAAACTTGTGTGGGGTTATAAAGGTGTGATCGTGTCCTTGGAAATCGATCGGGTGAACTTGTGTCCTGTGAATCAAGTGGTTCTACCTAGAGACCTGAGAATCTGGAGGGTGTACCTCGTTGCCTTGGAATCGAGGGATTGTAAGCTAGATTATTGTTGAATAGGAAGCCGTACGGGTTGTGCGGGACTGGATGTAGGGTAACACCGAACCAGTATAAAATTCCTGGTGTGTTCTTTCCTTTACTTGCTTTTTATTTATATTTGCATTTGTTTGTGATTCTGTGATTTGATCTGTGATTGTGTATTTGCATTAAGTTAGTTAATTCAATTTAAATCAAAGAAGTTTTAAAGAAATTCTTAAAACACTATTCACCCCCCCTCTAGTGTTAAATAGCCTTAAGATCATCTTCCGCGTCCCTTTCATTTGGTATCAGAGCAAGTTTTTCAAAGTATTCATAATCTGATTTTTGAAAAGTTCATGGCTAAGTTTGAAATGTTTCCTAAAAATATTTCTTTAATGATCAAATCATTGTGGTCTCATAAATTGATGCATGATAGTTATATAGAATCAGGTAATCTACAAAAGTTGCTCACTGTGCAGGAATCTTGCTTCATGGCGACAAATGAATCTATTCACAATGGACAAGCTGTGCAAATAAGGAAAAACAAGTGGATACTTGATAGTGGATGTTCAAGACATATGACAGGAAATCCAGAGATACTCAATGACATTATTTACAAGGATGGAGGATTGGTTAATTTTGGGGATAATTCAAAAGGTTATGTGGTTGGCATCGGCAATGTAGGTAATTCTGAAACTCTTATTATTTCAAATGTTTTGTTAGTTAAAAATCTACAACATAATCTACTTAGTATTAGTCAGTTATGTGATAAAGGATATAGGATTAAATTTGAAAAAGACAAGTGTCACATCGAAGATAATAAATCTAATATTATCTTTGAGGGAGTTAGGAAAAAGAATATCTATATTCTTAGTATGAAAATTTCAAATGATAATCTATGTCTTTTGGCCAATACAAGTGACCCTTGGACTTGGCATAAGAGGTTTGGACATTTGAATTTTAAACTCTTATCTAGACTATCCAAACTTGATCTAGTAAGAGGCCTCCCTAAGATGCAATTTAAAGTAGATAGTATATGTGATGCATGTCAATTAGGAAAACTTAGAAAAAGTTCCTTTAAACTTAAAGATATGATCTCTACTTCAAAACCTCTTGAGTTACTTCACCTAGATTTATTTGGTCCATCTCAGATTCAATCAATCAACCATAGTAAATATGTCTTTGTAATTGTGGATGATTATTCCAGATATACATGGACAATCTTTCTGAAACATAAAAGTGATACTTTTGATTATTTTAAAAGTTTTTCAAAAAGAGTTCAAAACCAACTTTCTTCCAAGATCATCACTATTCGTAGTGATCACGGTGGTGAATTTGAAAATGAGAAGTTTGAGGAATTCTGTAATCAGAAGGGAATTACTCACAATTTTTCGTTTCCAAGAACTCCACAATAAAACGGAGTAGTTGAGCGTAAGAATAGGACGATTCAAGAGTGTGCTAGAACTCTACTTTCTGATAGTAAATTACCAAAACATTTTTGGGCTGAAGCAGTTGCAACAGCCTGTTATATTTTGAATAGGATTTTAATTAGACCTCTAACCAATAAAACACCTTATGAACTTCTTTTCAATAAGAAACCTAAGGTATCTTATTTCAATATTTTTGGAAGTAAATGTTTTATCTTAAATACAAAAGATAATTTAGATAAGTTTGATCCTAAATCCGACAAAGGAATCTTTATCGGATATTCTAACAGGAGTAAAGCTTATAGAGTTTTTAATCTAAGAACAAACACTATTGAAGAAACTTTACATGTTTCCTTTGATGAAAATTTCAAAGAAGTTGATCAGACTAATGATGAGGATGACTTAGTTATTTCTAATCATGAATCTGTAGATGCTACAAATGAAACTTTTCATCCAAATAAAAAGATTAGGCTTTTAAAAGATCACCCTATAGAAAATATTCTAGGAGATATGCAATCTGTTGTTAAAACTAGGAATCAATTAAACAGTATGAGTCATGTTGCTTTTATATCCTCAATAGAACCTAAAAATCCAAAGGAAGCATCAACTGATGATTCATGGATTCTTGCTATGCAAGAAGAATTGAATCAATTCACCAGAAATGATGTTTGGGAACTTGTTCCTAGACCTGAGGATAAATCCATTATAGGCACTAAATGGGTATATAAAAATAAATTAAATGAATTAGGTGAGGTCGTTAGAAATAAGGCTCGACTCGTTGCACAAGGTTATTGTCAAGAAGAAGGTATAGATTATGACGAAACCTTTGCACCCGTAGCAAGATTAGAAGCTATTAGAATTCTGCTTGCTTTCGCTAATTTCAATAATTTCAAACTTTTTCAAATGGATGTCAAGAGTGCCTTTTTAAATGGTTTTGTAAAAGAGGAAGTTTATGTTGAACAACCTCCACTCTTTGAAGATACAAAATTTCCAAATCATGTTTTTAAATTAAAGAAATCCCTGTATGGTCTAAAACAAGCTCCTAGAGCTTGGTATGATAGACTTAGGTCTTATCTTTTGCAATCTAATTTTGAAATAGGTAAAGTAGATAACACACTTTTTATTAAAAGAAACAAAAATGATATTCAACTTGTACAAGTGTACGTAGATGATAGTATTTTTGGATCAACCAATTCTGACATGAACAAAGAATTTTCTGACATTATGACAAAAGAGTTTGAGATGAGTCATATGGGTGAACTTAACTTTTTCCTAGGATTACAAATCAAACAATTAGATAATGGTATCTTTATCAGTCAAGAGAAGTATGCGAGAGAGTTAGTTAGTAAGTTTGGCTTGACCAATGTGAGTGGAAAACCAACTCCCATGGCAACCAATATAGCGTTAAGTAAGGATGATCTATCCAAAGACGTAGATCAAACCTTGTATAGAGGAATGATTGGATCACTTCTCTATATAACTGCTAGTAGACCAGATATCATGAACAGTGTCTGTCTCTGTGCAAGATATCAATCTCAACCCAAGGAAACTCATCTAAAAGCTGTGAAACGTATCATTCGATATGTTAAACACACCTTTGATTATGGATTGTTCTACCCTAAGAATGATTCATTTGAATTAGTTTCCTACTGTGATGCTAACTATGCTGGGTGTAAGTCAGACCGAAAGAGTACAAGTGGAACTTGTCACTTTCTAGGTCATTCCTTAATTTCCTGGTTCAGTAAAAAGCAGAATACTGTTTCCCTATCAACAACTGAAGCAGAGTATGTTTCTGCTGCTTTAGCTTGTTCTCAAGTTTTGTATATGCAACAAACCTTGAATGATTTTGGTATATCTATCACAAAATCTCCAATTTTCTGTGATAACACTAGTGCCATTAGTTTGTCCAAAAACCCAACTCTCCATGCCCGAACTAAACATATTGACATTAGACACCATTTTCTAAGAGATAACGTAAATAAAGAGAAAATTTCTCTTGATTTCGTTAATTCTGAAAATCAAATAGCTGATATTTTAACCAAACCTTTAGGAGAACCTGTCTTCACCAAGTTAAGAAGAGAATTAGGTATATGTTCTCTTTCTGAAATATAGTATATAGTATATTAGTATACATAGGGTATATATGAATGTTTTCTTAACCATAGCATTTTGCAACACCATGTCGACATGGTATTCATGCGTCATGTCGACATGCAACGGTAAAAATGACAGTTCGTTTTTTCCCTCTAATTTTTGAATGGGTGGTTATTTAACTCACCCATTCCGAGTTTCTCTTCCCTCCAATTATTATTTCTTCATTCTACTTTCTGGAAACATCAAATCCATGGCTTCCACATCCAATCCTAATCAAATATCACCGGTTTCTTACCCTTCTCCTTCACATGGCCCTTTCCAAAACTCCATACTCGCTCGTGTCATCAAAATAGAGGAGAAAGTTAATGATTCGCTGCAGATGTTAACTGAAATGCAAGTTCAACAATTGAGAATGGCAAGAGAGCAAGAGAAACAAGGGAAAATTCTGAGGAATCTTCAAAAATTCCTCATGGATAATCATGCCAATCCAATTGTAATTGAAGATTCTTCTAACATAGAAGCAAATGAAGAAGGAGAAGAAGACGAAGACGAAGAAGAAGAGGAAGAACCAATGGAGGAAGAAACTGATGATGAAAGTTTGTTTTGATGCTTATGGGAACATTGTGGAACAACATGGAAATTTCTGTTTCCATTACCCAAATTGTCCTGTCCACAAGTCTCCCATCATCAAAAACAACCGTTGAGTTGTTTATTTTCTTGTTTTAGTTATTTATGTGTTTATAAGTTTAAATAGTCATGTATATAGTAATATTGAAATGAATAAAATAATCTGTGGTTACACTTATTATTCTTATTCTTATATTGCTCATATATAACATTCTAAGTATACGATGTTTAGTGCACTGTTATATCTAGTTTCAGTATTATTGATGATAACACTATCATTAATATCATAGATTTAGGGGGAGTTAGTGTCATTTTTTTGTTGATGACAAAGGGGGTGAAGTATAAAATAGGTTAGTTAGGCATAGATTAAGGGGGAGTTATTAGATTTAGGGGGAGTTATAAGGAGAATATAAATATTTTATAAACAAAGGTTGTCATCATCAAAAAGGGGGAGAATGTTAGTCCATAGGATAGTGGTTTTGATGACAACAACTATAGAAGTGTTATAAAATATATATGTGCAGGAAATCTATATGCAGGTATCAACAAAAGAAGACTGTACAGTAAAGAAAACAAAATTGATGAAGACAAAGATCAAGAGTTCAAGATTGAAGACTCATGAGATTCAAGATATTCAAGAGTTCAAGACAAATAATATAGTTAGGTTAGATATTTGTTAAAACTCCTTGAAAGCACTATCATTCTTTTTTATCCAATTTACTCGTGGAATGGAATCCACTTCGTTCTTGTTAAAGGGATGGAACCCTAGTGAGATGGAACTCACGAAATATCTAGTGGAACGGATAGTAGCCCTATTTTGTTATCCACTAATTTTGATTCAAAATGATTTTCAAAATTATCTCTTGTTTTATAAAATGATTTTCAAATATTCCTTTTCAAAAGAAAAACCTTCGTTCACATTTCCAAAAATGTTTTAGCCTCAAAATCATATTTATCATTTTGTTATATTTTGATTTCAAAATTGTCCTTGATATTTTAGCCTCAAAATCTATTTTAATATTATATTTACTTTAGTTTATTTACTTTGATTTTAAATATATTTTATTATATATACATATATACATTCATAAGTATTTCTACTTCTAAATACCTTCTACAAATACATAGAGTCCATTTGAATAAAGTTGCATATGTTTTAAATCATCATTTTCAAAGTAAAGCAAATCATCACTTTTTACTAGACCATGTCGACATCCTATTTACCTGTCATGTCGACATGCTTCCCGTTACAGCAAAGGTTGTTTTCAAAAGAAGTGTCTATTCGTTTAAACCTCTTCGAATGGACACATCCATTCATTCTCTATAAATAGAGACTGTTATGGACGTTTTCAAAAAACTACTTTCTTCATTTTCTCTCCTCTTTACTCTCTTATCTTATTTTCTAATCATCCTATCCATATTCTGCCGAAATCTTAAGTGAATCAAACCAGAATATCTCTAGTTTGATTCTCTGCCACTCTCTCCAAAGAATCTCAGTGCTTATCAGAGTTATAGATATATTTGTACTCAAAGAAACTTGTGTGGGGTTATAAAGGTGTGATCGTGTCCTTGGAAATCGATCGGGTGAACTTGTGTCCTGTGAATCAAGTGGTTCTACCCAGAGACCTGAGAATTTGGAGGATGTACCTCGTTGCCTTGGAATCGAGGGATTGTAATCTAGATTATTGTTGAATAGAAAGCCGTACGGGTTGTGCGGGACTGGATGTAGGGTAACACCGAACCAGTATAAAATTCCTGGTGTGTTCTTTCCTTTACTTGCTTTTTATTTATATTTGCATTTGTTTGTGATTCTGTGATTGTGTATTTGCATTAAGTTAGTTAATTCAATTTAAATCAAAGAAGTTTTAAAGAAATTCTTAAAACACTATTCACCCCCCCCCCTCTAGTGTTAAATAGCCTTAAGATCATCTTCCGCGTCCCTTTCACAAGATACGAGCATTAGAACATTTAACTAATTAATTAACTAAATAATTAATCAATTAAACGAAATTACTATTTGCCCCTCACCCCAAACTCAGGACGCCTTCGTTAAAAACCCCTCCAACGCTGCCATGGTGCTCCAAAGACCACCACACCTCTTGGAACCAGGCCTCGACCAAGATGAGTCCATCGCCACCAAGATGTAACGACCCAAAATTTTCGACCCCGAAAGTTCAACACTAATACGTTCACTGTAGAAGTGCCGAGCATCCGAACGCCGAAAATTCCAGATTGTTAGGGTTAAGAAGAAAAGAGGTGGAAGAAGAAACAAAAAACAACAGAATCTCACAATCGCAGCGGATCAAAATATAATATCAAATAATAACAGTTATACAAAGGAAATCTGTACTTGTCAAATTACACTTTAATACATCAGAGTTACAACATATACACAAACACTGGACAGATACAATCAACATGTCCCAGACAAACTACAATATATCATAGCGGAATACACTCCATACGTTCCTGCCATCCAGCTCGCCTTCTGAGCTCCAGAACGTCCTTACCTAAAATTCTGTAATACTCGGTCTGACCCGAGCATTACAACAAAGTAACACCCGGGTCAGGCTGGAAACCAGCGTGAGTAAACCCATGTAATATGAGATACTAAGTTATAACATATGTGGATACCAGGGTAACTCGTACTTTTACGAGTTCTTACAGTCAATCATTTATCACACACAATAGTTTTCAGGTTAAATGTCCATGTTACTCAATTCATTCCATTCCAGCCTGTTTAATTTCACATATCAATATATAAAGAATTTAGATTACTAATCGAAGTGGTTTCGGGTATTTACTAATACCCGACCCCGGTCTCTTCGAATTCAATGTCATCTCTAATCCAAATTGTTAAGTTTTAAAACAAAACAATTCATATCCATGATATTATATCACATAACAATCCAACTCAGATAGGTAACCTACACTATCATAGTTCAACCCATCATAGCATATCACAAACATAACAAGTTATTAGACTAGATATAAATCTAAAATACCATTCAATCATCCATTAACAAGCTAAATTAGATGTTCAATCTCAATTTAATTTCCAACTTTAATTACTTAAATTACCTTAAATCCTGCTTACCCAACATTAATTAATCATAAATCAATTAATTAACCATCTCAAATTATTTTCCTCAATTAATCATCCTTGATTTATCATTCTCTAATTACATTAAGTAATTAGCCCTAAATTAATTACATAAATTAATTATTCTTTAACCATTCACTTTAATTACTCTCGGTAGTTAATTAATGATCCTCTAATTACTTTCATTAATTACCTTTTTAATTGATCACGTTCAGGATTAACTATCCTTTAATTACTTACTTAAATTAATCCTTTATTTAATTACACTGAGTAATCCTTCCTTAATTACTTTACTATGAATTAATTATTCAACTTAGCTTAATTATCATTGGTTAATTACAAACCATTTGTCATTAAATTAATTAACCATTCTTAATTAATCGACTAATCCTTAATTAAATTCTTAATTAATCCTTAACTACTTAATAATTAATTAGTTGTACTTACTAATTTTCTTATCTTAATCAGTCAATTAACCTTAATTGCATTGATTAATCCCACTTAATTAACTAACTTTAATTAATTACATTGATTAATTAACCTTAATTAAATTGCTTAATTAACCTTAATCAATTAACCTTAATTACATTGCTTAATTAACCTTAATTACATTGCTTAATTAAGTTTAAAAACAAATAAGGATTAACTTTAAAATAAATTCCTCAACTTTAATTATCAAACATTAATTGATCAATTATTACTTAAAATAGTTTAAAGATAATTAAATTTAAACTTAACCTGTTAAACTTAAACTTTGAGGATTTAAAACATTTACCCGAGGAAATCCTGGGTTTACTCGAACAGGTACCCGAGACTCTACAAACTTTCCCAAGTTCCCTTTTTTTATTTAAAACTTAGTTAAATACTTAAAAACTGTTATGACATAGTACTCTCACGTACACGCATTCATTCCCGAGCAATTTGCCTTCCCTACCCGAGTGATCCTTCGAGTCGACCACGATCCCAACCTGCCGACACACATACGTCGCCGTGCACATGCACCGACGATCAACGCCGCCGCGACCATCTCCGATGCCTCCCACACGTCGACGATCCTCCCTACAACTGATTCCGACCATCAAACAATCACCACAAAGCCCAATTCTAAATCGAGCTTTCCCAGTCGAACCTGGAACCAAACATCACATGAAAACCTCCCTCGAATCACCAACGCCGACCACCAGAATCTCTGGAACTCCGGCCACACACTACCGACCTACCACGCCTCCACCTCCTAAAGTTTGGTGAAGCTCAATCACCCAGAGATGCCGCATCAACAAAGTTCCCGACCTCGACTCATCTGGGTTATAAAACCCTAGTTCTATCGATTTTCGATGCCACGACGAACAATCGTCACTCAAACCATATTTCCTGACATTACCGATCACCATTCAAGCTTCGACAAAAACCCTGACCTCCCAAAATTCATCGATCACCCGAAAATGGTCGAAACCCATTTCCTGATCATCTTCGAAATGCACATCCAAAATTCCACTAACAATTGTGATTTTTATTTTAAAATTCCTAGTTTGCAAAGATACATCAGATTATACACATGAATCTACAAATTATTCAATTTGGAATTTTGATAAAAATCAAGTTTTTACTGTAATAAATAAATCCTGATTGATACTGTCTTAAATTCTTGTTTTAAATATTTTTAAAATTTAAAACTCGATGTTTTAAACAAATTTTGTTCAAACATTATAACCTAAAACTGATCAGAGATAAACAATTTTTTTTAATTTGAATGTTATTTGCAACCAGTAATTTAAGAACAGAGCACAACCTTGAATTACAAACATGCACACAGAGATATCCCCATACATATATACATTAATCATTAAATCCAACATGCAAACAATTAATTTTTATTCAAACTCAAGTTTTCTGCATGCAACAGGGATTTAAACAGATTAAAAGCTTTTTAAAACAAATTTGTTTACTCACCTGCTGATGTACGGAGAGCCTTTGAAACAGTTTTGAAAACTTGAATTGCTTTGATCTTTTGAAACTGGAAAATACTTGATCTCTAAAACTGAAATCCTTGTTGTTGAGATGATCTAGGCTTAGAAACTGAGATGATTTAACCTGATTTCAGGTTGAATATAGTTGGTTTCTGAAATGATTTTCTGGTTTGAAAATGTTACAGGCTTTTGTTTTCTTTGTTTTGGAAATGAGGATATCAAAGAAATGAAAGAGAGGAGAGTAAAGATATTATATAATCTCATTTACTTTTTATTAGAAATAATTAAAATAAATGACACTTGTTCAAATGTATATTACAATTGTTACACTTGTATATTTCTATGTTAAATGACTTACATTTGTTAAATTATATGCTAATATCTCAACACTTGTATTTTGCATGTGTAAATATATTTTTAAATTCAATTTATTTTAAGATAATTATCTTTTGAATTTCAAATTAAATTCAAATTTAAATTCTATTTAAATCAACACATATGTATACAACACATATTTAATTTTGAAAATAATATTTTTGCCAATTTTAAATAATTATATTAAGAGATTATCAAATAAATATTTATCCAGATATAAATTTTATTATCAGATTTTTTTATTCAACTATAAATCAGTGTTTTCTATAGTTAAAATTATCAAATTATCCGATGCCCAAAATCCGGGTTATCACATTCCTTCCCCCTTTTTATCTTTTCGTCCTCGAAAAGTAACGAAGCTAGAATTTATAAAAATTCTTATTATCAGAAAAATTACTCTTTGATCTCACTTTTAAAACACTTTTTAAAATCTATATAATATTACTAAAATGGATTTTTTTTTATAAAAGTACTTTTATAACTCGATGTCTCAACCAGTCCATCCTTGTTCTCACAGAAATTCGGCCATACGTTGATCAGGCGTAAGACCAAAAATCTATAAGTACTTAGTAAACCCATTTTCAACACCCTGTGAAAATACTTGAAAAAAATATTTTGTTGAAAATATAGAAACATTTCTGAAATAGAGGAAACATCTTTGGTGAGAATGCTCTGGAAATCATCACCCCCTCCATGGTCGTAGTTAACCCGATGGTTACGTTACGTCGCCATCCCGGCAAAACCATAGATAACTGTAGGCCTCTGCGCCCCTCGATTACACCATGGAACCCGCTACAGATCGCAGCTATACCTAGAGTTGCGTTGCCATCACGACAAAAACCCATATAACTATAGGCATCAGCGCCCTCAAATTTCGCTGCCAAATGAAACTTCTCCACTCCACTCCTACCATAGATCGTAGTCTACTGATGTTACGTTGCCATCACGGCAAAATCAAACGTAGACCGTTGACACTCACCTCCACACGATTTTCGCTATGGTCCACAGTAGATCGCAGTGACATCGAGTTACACTGTCGTCACAGCATAACCCAAATGCCTCTGTAGGCATCAGCGCCCTCGACTTTCGCTACCCACATAATCCTCAGGAACTTCAGTTTGTCCGGACTTCCTCACAGGATCAACTTTAGAACCTCCCTTAGGGCTCAAGGCAGTACCACCCCGTGACACTCCTAAGAAGTTCATCTCATGGGAGCGCCTTTTCCCCCAAAGCCATTCTCAAAACATATTATACTATACACATATAGTATCTCCTGAATCATACCCTTTGTATGAACCACATATAAATCTCCTTTACACAAAATCGATTATCCCAAAATCGATAATTCTCAAACTAGGCTTTCCAAATTTTCCAAAATTGATTTTTCCCAAAAATAAAAAGCCTTTCAAAATCCATAGGTTCCAAAAACCTTTGCTCAAAATCATTCTTATAAGATCCTTTATATATATAAATATATATAACCTTGAAAATCTTTGGATCATTTCATACTCGTATAAATTCCCTTTTTATACTTCCAATACTTTCAGAAAACCTTTCTTCTGGCTATAGATTCAACAAGGGGAGTTTATCATATATAACAAAAATATATTTAACTTTATTCTGTCAAACCAAATATTCAAGTTTGATTACTCTTATAAAGTTATTTACGACCTTACTTACTCTTCGAAAAGTGAATTTCAATCATAGAAATATCCAACTTCCACTCTTATTAATCATATATTTTTCAAAATATACTTTTTCATTTCAAAAATCATTTTTACATTTCTTTTCAAAATACCCATTTCATTCAAGCACGTATGATGTACATATACCATCCGTACGCAATATCAAATCCGATCGCTCACTCGATCACATAATTCCACTTCCCTTTAAATTGATTCAATTTCAATTCAATTTGAATTAACTTCAATTCCTTTTCCAAATTCAAATCAATTCCCATTTGAACTTAAACTTATTCAACTTCAATCACAATTCCAAATTATTCAAATCAAATTTTAATTTGAACAAATTCCAAATTCAGTCTCACTTTAAACCATCTCGAATTATATAAATTCGATTTAAATTTTCAAATGTTGATTTAATTCCTTAAATCAAATTAACCTTTTCTTTTAATTTAACAACCTAAATTTTTAAAACAAATTTAATTCTGAATACAAATTTCAAATATTCATTTAAATTACTATTTCAAGTTTCAAGTAAGAGTTCAAATCTCTTTTTAAACAATTTAAATTTTAAGTTCAAAGTGATTTTATTTTCATCTTAATTTCTTAAAATCAAAATTATTTAAATAATTGCAAATTAAAGATTCATTTCCATTTATATCTGCCATGGGTGTATATCATTTCAATCCATTTCTTAATTCATTAAACATTCCAATTCACAGTTTCATAGATTAAAAATAACAGCAGGATGATAGCAGGATGTGACAAAATAAGTAAACATTCAATTTATATAAAACATCCATCAATAGCATTCATCACACATTCCCATAACTCAAACCCGCTTTGAGATCTTATATAACTCCCTTTCAAGACCAACCTATTTAACTTCCTTAAGTTAAATCTCAATTTAATCCCGTTAATCTTACTCAAATTTGAATTCCCACTTCAAATTTCAAATTTCTATCAATATTTTTCTTACTTATAAGTTCAAAAACTTGTTTCACTTTGGGTTATTAGATCACACTCCAGGGAAAATCAAAACTCAACACCTTAGAGTTTATTTCAATTCATTTTTGATATTATGTATATCCATACATATATACATATTTATTTCTTAGCCCACCAGGTCATATTTTTAAACCACCCTTGGTTTTTATTCAAAACAAATTCCTTTAAAATTTTCAAACAACTCTTATTTTAAAATAAGATCACATTCAAAAATATTCTGAATAATATTATTTCTTATTTCTTTTAACATTCTGAAAACAATTTCAAATGTTTCTAGACTTAGAATTCAAAACTTCACTATTTAAATCCATTCTAATTTACAAGTCATACTCATCTAAAAGTTTACTTCCTTAAAACTTTCATTTTGTTTTATCAATAATTATTATTGGAAAACAAACATTACAATAACCATTTTATTTTTTGGTTTAAATCCATTTCTAATTTATCATATTTAATCCTTATTTGGATATATATATATATATATATATATCACATAAATTCTTATTCCTTTTCAATAACCAACAACCAATTAATACATAATAATTAGAAAAATTATTGCTTTATATATATCAAAATGTAATCTTATCTAAAAATCAGTTTTAAAAATCATTTTAAAATCTTTATATAAGAAAATAACAAGTACGCTCTCATATATAATACACTCAACTCATTTTAGGGTACTACTGACCTTATCCTTAATGAGTAAACCCATCAGAGCCAAGGTTCTCGCTTAACCTTCTGCTCTGATACCAACTGTAACGACCCAAAATTTTCGACCACGAAAATTCGACACTAATACGTTCACTATAGAAGTGCTGAGCATCCGAACGCCGAAAATTCCAGATTGTTAGGGTTAAGAAGAAAAGAGGTAGAAGAAAAACAGAAAACAACAGAATCTCACATTCGTAGCGGATCAAAATATAATATCAAATAATAACAGTTATACAAAGGAAATATGTACTTGTCAAATTACACTTTAATACATCAGAGTTACAACATATACACAAACACTGGACAGATACAATCAACATGTCCCAGACAAACTACAATATATCACAGCGGAATACACTCCATACGTTCCTGCCATCCAGCTCGCCTTTTGAGCTCCAGAACGTCCTTACCTGAAATTCTGTAATACTCGGTCTGACCCAGGTGTTACTTTGTTGTAATGCTCGGGTCAGACCGAGTATTACATAATTTCAGGTAAGTACGTTCTGGAGCTCAGAAGGCAAGCTGGATTGTGACGCCCCACCTCTATACCCATGCTAACCAAGAACACTACGATGTAGTGCTGTCAATTAGCACGGAGAATAAGGCTGTGGAGGAGCGACCATCCATGTAACTTCTTTGTGCGAGCACCGATATGTCAGATAGAATAGAATGCATATCTTTTAAGGAGGAAATCCGACATACCGAT
The DNA here is from genome assembly GCA_030737815.1 of Allium fistulosum. Classification (NCBI taxonomy): domain Eukaryota; kingdom Viridiplantae; phylum Streptophyta; class Magnoliopsida; order Asparagales; family Amaryllidaceae; genus Allium; species Allium fistulosum. The sequence goes on from CM060904.1 coordinate 930,912,430, forward strand.
ACAAACACAAAGCTATCACACGGTGGCTATATAATCTTCGGAAACAAACATAGAAGTAATCATAACATAAATCAGTCACAGAAATCCATATCACAAAGGCGGAAGAAGATATGAATAAATATATATAACACATGAAAGTGTACATCAGAGTAGTGGTCAGAAAGATCCACGATAATACAAAAGAATAGCAACACGTGCTATACAAATGAATAAGTACACAACGTAGAGTCTATATCTCAAATGCGTACAATCAAAAACTACTAATCTAAGTAGTTAGCCAAAAGTCAGAATAATCCTGAAGAGAAGTCAAGCAGAAGCACCTGTAACATCTCGGTCTGACCCGAGTATTATTTATAAGAAAATAATAAACGGATCAGTCTAGCTATAAATATCAGATGATAATGTATAAGATAAATAATATGGCATGAACATGTAACAACCATAACGGCATACTACTATAAGTATGTAAATGATAATCAACAAAAGATTAATCAATATTACCAGAATCTTCTCAAAGATAAAGTAGGGTATCATACCCTAAACTTGTATTCATAACAAGTCAATAACACATAAATTCACCAATGCACAAAAACTGATATCATATCAATGAAAATCATGAAAATTGGTGAAGCATAATTTCCAGAAATCATCACAAGAAATCCAGAAAACACATAAAAAAGGGGGGAGGCCTAACACATGAATGGGAGCATGAAAACTCACCTACGCGTAAAACACATGACGAGAAGCTATCTCATGGAAGCTATCCATTAAATTTTCACACAAGAATGGCCCGAAGACCGTAAGGTGCTACCCTACATATGTGATGGCGAAACATCACATAAACGGGGTATAGTCTCCCTCGCAGACAAAGAGACATCGCTCAATCGCTAGTCTAAATCACAAAAATGATCGTCATGATCATCAGGAAGTGTCAATCACACCAAGCTAGTAAATATATGAGTTTAGCTTCATGTCCCATAACCACTTGCTTAACTTAAATATTTACGAACAAACTGTAGATCTTCACTAGAAAATTGTCACAAAAAGGGTTCAATCGAACAAGTCCAAGAGCTAACCGACGAAGTGAACGCAAGCGTTTCATACCACTCATTTTACTAAGTCGTTTAAGTCGATTTCTCATTCGAGTGAAGTAAAGGCTTGTATATACTAGTAGATTGGAAATCGGTTTGAGAAAATGAACTTTTGATATTTAAAATAGTGTTGAAATCGCTTTGATGAAAGAGTTTTGATATTTACTACTAGTATTGAAACCTTCATATATCTTTAAAGTGACAAGTCATAAAGCGATTGTTGAAACAATCTATCACAAAAATTCACATTCGAAGACGTGAACAAAATCCAAGGAAATCAGCTCAAAATGCATCAAAGTGGAAGTTCTGTTGAATGCTTTTCAGATAAGATCGCCTACGCAGAGCTGTACGGGGTTCGACCTGCCCGGTCAGGTCGCGGGGGTCCAGGGGGCAGCGCCCCGTCAAAACAGTACGACCTAATGAAGGCAGGCTGGTCAAGCGACCTAAGGAAAAGTAGGTCATACGACCTAAGGGTTCACGCGACCTAACAAGACCAAGGGTAAGGTCGGAGGCGACCTACGACTTAACAGAGTCCTGCGACCTAAGTGGGATGCGCGACCTAAGAAGGTACGCGACCTAAAGGGGTGCGCGACCTAAGGGGTGCGCGACCTAACTGGTACGCGACCTAAGAAGGTGAGCGACCTAAGTGATCGAGCGACTTAGAGGGAATGGAGTCATGCAACCTAACTGGACGAACGACCTAAGGAGCGAACGACCTAAGTGGGATGCGCGACCTAAGAAGGTACACGACCTAAAGGGGTGCACGACCTAAAGACGCACGACCTAACGGTTTAAGGGTCTACGACCTAACGAGTTAAAAAGGTCCAACGACCTAAGAAAATTAGGGTCATACGACCTAAAGAGGTTCGCGACATAAGGTTGTTCGCGACCTAAAAGTGCATGACCTAAGGTCTTACGACCTAAGGAAAAGAAAAGTCTTACGACCTAAGGAGTTAACTCGCGAACGACCTAACTCTTTAACTCACGAACGACCTAAGCCTTTAACTCGTGAACGACCTAAGCCTTTAACTCGTGAACGACCTAAGCCTTTGACTTGTGAGCGACCTAAGAAGGCGGTGACTTTTCAACGCGCGTGAGCTTGCAGCCTGGACGACTTAACTTGGGCAGAACGACCTAAGGGTTGGAACTCATCAAAAATGCTAAAAATTGGGTTTTTCGCCAATCCAATCCAAATCCAATACAAACCAACATGCTAAAGTGATGAGGAATCATTCCCAACAGTCCAATGACGATTATAGGCAAGATGTGGGATCAAAAATATCACCTTTTCACGGAATTTGATGAAGATGAAGATTGAAAGCAAGGAGAAGCAATCCAAAGCTTGAATCCACTATCTTCTACTTGAATTTGGAGTTGAATCTCGGATTTGCAATAGAATTTGAGTTTGGAGTTTTAATTTCCACTCCCCACCACCATTTTTGATGAAGCTTGAATGTTAAAACAAATGGTGAATGAAGTGAGGAAGAGGGTTGGGCGGAACTAAGGAAGGTGCAGTCCAAACCAAAGTCACAAGCGGGAAAAGTGACGAAAATTTCACTATCTCCAAACATATCGAAGTTTACACTCAAAAAGATCGCAAACGTCATTTTGAACTCAATGGGAGTGGTCTCGAGTCCTAATTTGGCCGTATGCAAAAAGTAGCTTTTTGGACTAACATCCGACTAACGATAAAATATTTAAATATAAAATCAATAGATATGCGGGTTGTTACAGACTCCCCCCCTTAAAGAAATTGCGTCCTCGCAATATATATACGGTGAAAATAAAAAGTAACAACCATAAAAGCATATTAACACAAAAGAAATTGGAATTGAGAAGTTTACCTCAAAGAGCATGAGAAAGTAATTCCGGATGTGTACGCTCGATGAATTCTCTAGTTTCCCAAGAGCAATCCTTAGGATTTGAGGACCATTGAACTTTAACAAGCGGAACATCTTTATTTCGAAGTCGTTTGACCTCCAAAGCAATAATTCGAATAGGATGCTGCTCATAAGTTAAATTAGGCGAAACTTCTATCTCTTCCACAGCACCGGACTCAAGAATAGAATCGGAATCCCGAAGGCACTTTCGTAATTGAGAAACGTGAAACACGTCATGCATAGCAAAAAACTGAGCCGGTAATGAAAGGCGATAAGCCAAGGAACCAATACGTTCAGTGATAGGAAATGGACCAATATATCGAGGCGCTAACTTTCCCGATCGACTGAAACGTACAACACCCTTCATTGGTGAAACATGAATAAATACAAGATCATCAACAGAAAATTCTAATTTCCTTCTTCGGTTATCGGCATAGGATTTTTGTCTACTCTGGGCTTCTTTCATCCTATGTCGAATAAGTTCAATCTTTTCTATGGAATCTCGAATAAAGTCTGGTCCTAAAACCAGTTTCTCACCGGCCTCAAGCCAACAAGAAGGAGATCGGCATGGCCTTCCATAGAGTGCCTCGAAAGGAGCCATACCAATACTAGATTGGAAGCTGTTATTATAGGAAAACTCAACAAGTGAAATATGATCTTCCCAACTTCCACCAAAGTCAAGAACACAAGCACGAAGGAGATCTTCAAGTGTTTGATTCACACGCTCAGTTTGTCCATCGGACTGGGGGTGATAAGCGGTGCTAAAATTAAGATTCTTTCCCAAAGCTTTTTGAAGACTCTTCCAGAATCCACTAGTAAACAATGGATCTCGATCACTAACAATGGAAGAAGGAACTCCATGAAGTTTAACAATTTCTTTAACAAAGAGTTTGGCCAGAAGAGGAACGGTTCGGTTCGACCGAACTGGAATAAAATGGGCAGATTTAGTAAGTCTATCAACAATCACCCATAAGCTATTATGACCCGAACGGGAACGGGGAAGGCCATCAATAAAATCCATGGAAATTTGATCCCACTTCCATACTGGAATTTTCAATGGTTGCATTAACCCACCGGGCCTTTGATGTTCAGCCTTAACAAGTTGGCAAGTCATGCAACACTTAACAAAGTTAGCGATATCAGATTTCATTCCCTCCCAATAAGAAAGTCGCTTCATATCAACGTACATTTTACTGCTACCGGGATGAATGGAATACTTGGAACGATGAGAATCTTCTAGAATGTCTCTACGAAGATCACTAATATTTGGTACGATCAATCTACCAAATTTATGAATGCCGCCACGAAAATCAATATCAAAGTCTTTCAAACCTTCAATATCGGTTTTATCCTTAATATTTTGGCCAAGCAAAGCCAATTAAGGATCTAGCTGTTGAGCTTTAAGAATGCGGTCTAATAAAGAAGGACGAGCCTCAAGGCTACACAAAACAAGAGATGAACATAAATCGGAGACACGATCTCTAATTTCACAAGTGGATAAAACCTCGAGATCCCTCCATTCGGAAATCATCATCGAAACAACCACTTGTTACTTGCGACTAAGTGCATCGGCAACTCGATTTCCCTTTCCGGGAGTATAAAGAATGTCAAGATCATAAGAAGCAAGAAATTCGAGCCAACGCTGTTGACGCAAATTAAGTTCCTTTTGAGAAAATAAATATTTCAAAGACTTATGATCAGTATAAAGTATAAACTTTTCTCCCAAAAGATAATGTCGCCAAATTCGAAGGGCGAAAACGATAGCCGCGAGTTCTAAATCATGTGTGGCATATCTAGTCTCAGCCGGCTTCAATTGCCTAGAAGCATAAGCAATGACACGTTCTTTTTGCATAAGAACGGCACCCAGACCAACGCGACTAGCATCAGTATAAACGACAAAGTCTTGATTCCCTTCGGGAATAATAAGAATAGGAGCATCAGAAAGGAGTTCTTTTAATTACTGAAAAGAAGTTTCACATTTGTCCGACCAAATGTATTTAACACCTTTCTTTGTTAAGCCAGTAAGAGGAATGGCAATCTTAGAAAAGTCTTTTATAAAACGGCGGTAATATCCCGCCAATCCGAGAAAGCTACGGATTTCAATCACGCTCTCCGGTCTCTTCCAATTTTGAATCGCTTCAATCTTTGAAGGATCCACGGATATTCCGGATTCGGAAATAATATGACCGAGAAACTTCACACTAGATTGCCAAAAGTGGCATTTAGAAAATTTTGCTTTTAGTTGATTGCTCCTAAGAGTTTCCAATACAATTCGAAGATGCTTTTCGTGTTCCTCCTCGGTTTTAGAATACACAAGAATATCATCAATAAAGATGAGAACAAACCGATCGAGAAAACCTTTGAAAACTCTATTCATAAGGTCAACGAAATAAGCCGGAGCATTCGTTAAACCGAATGGCATAACTAGCCATTCATAAGATCCATAACGCATACGGAACGAAGTCAAAGGAATACTATCCTCTGCAATACGAAGCTGATGGAATCCGGTAGCCAAGTCCAATTGTGAAAAGACTCTAGCACCACTAAGTTGATCAAACAGATCATCAATCCGAGGCAATGGATATTTATTCTTAATAGTAAGATCATTAAGCTTGCGGTAGTCGACGCAAAGCCTAAGTGTACCATCGGACTTACTTACAAAAATAGCCGAAGCTCCCCAAGGCGAGGAACTAGAGCGAATAAGTTGCTTCGTCTCCAACTCGGATAGTTGTTTGTGCATCTCTTCGTTCTCCTTATTGGACATGCGATAAGGAGGACGGGTAACAGGTTGAGCTCCAGGTATAAGATTAATTTTGAACTCAATTGCTCGTTTAGGAGGTAATCCTAAAACGGGCTCAAAGATGTCGGAAAATTCACGAACGACGCGAATAAGAGAGATGACATCCTCCTCGTCATCATTATCATCTTCACGAGGATTTAAAGAATATAAAGATGTGACCAAAGCGGAATCCGAATCTTTAAGAATAATAGAAATCTGGTTAACAGATTGCGGATGTCGGAGATAAATAGTCCTCTCAGGACATAGGATATGAGCTTCATAACGAGTAAGCCAATCCATACCCAAAATCATTCCAAAGCCTAAGTAACGCATGACATGCAAATCGGCCAGGAAGGAAAAATCACACAAAATAATCTCGACATCTTTACAAAGCAGACTAAGAGTTGCGGATCCACCAACTGGATTCGCAATTCTTAAAGAAGTCATTAAAGCAACAACACTTAAAGAAAAAGTATCGACAAGTTCCTTTGATATAAAAGAATGGGATGCACCCATATCAAAGAGAACTCTAATAGGTTGATCATGAAATAATATAATGCCATCAAGGACAGAATGAGACATACCTTGACCGCGAGATGTGTTGCCAGGGGCTTGAGCAACGTTTAACTTTCCCTCCTTCTGTTGAAGCCTAGGGCATTGGTGCATAAAATGATCTGGACTTTTACAATAGCGGCAAGAGCGGGGCTTTGAACACTTGTTCGAAAAATGACCCTTAGCACCACAGTTGAAGCATTTGTTATCACTGGGGGAAAATGTCTTTGCAGCAGGAGTTGCTTGTTTACCCTTTTTGTTGGGATAAGGACCTTTGAACATATTAGGCCTTTTCTTGTTGTTGAAGTTTGGTTTAGCAACCACCACTTCAACTTCACTGTCCTTATCAGCCTCTTCAAGACGAAGAGCAATATCAATCAGTTGATCGAAAGAAACTTCTAATTTTAGAAGTAATGGTTTCTTGAGGTTCTTGTTTAAGCCATAAACGAATCTTTGGTTCTTCTTCAACGGGGTGTTGATGTATTCAACCCCATACTTAGACAGTGACTCAAAAGATGCAACATAATCTGTCACAGAGGATGTACCTTGAACAAGGTCTATGAAACGACGAGCCAATGTCACTTTCTCTGCTTCTGGTATGAACTTTAATTCGAAGCGTTCCCGGAATTTCTCCCAGGTGAAATCCGCTTCATTAATATCAGAAATAAGTAGTTCGTACCAATCCAATGCTCTCTCTTGGAGCATACTGGAGGCCACCTGAACACGGTGAAGATCGACAAGATTCATGCGAGAAAAGATTCTATCGCATGTTCTTAACCAAGCCTGGACCTCGATAATAGTTTCGGAACCCTTGAATGGTTTCCCACCCAAGTTGGTATAATCGTTGCACAAACGTGCAAATCCAGACTTAGGATGAGTAGGTTCCTGATTAGGACCAGCTGCTTGAGCATTCTTTACTAAATCAAGGAGCTGTTGAGCGGTCATAAAAACTCCATCCTGGGGAGTAACAGTAGATGGTCCAGCTCTAGGACGACCTGGTCTAGACATTCTCCTCTTTAAGAAAGAGAGAAGAAGAAAAAGGTTATTCACCAAATGAATATCAAGCAAATCTTGATAGATGAAACAAGGAATCATAAAGAGAACAGGATGAATCGGTTCGAAGACTCGATCTAAATCCTGAAACACAACTCCTAAGGTGGACTTAGGACGATGATCCTTGTTAAGTTATTCTACATTGTTCCGAAGTTTGGCTCTGATACCAAGCTGTGACGCCCCACCTCTATACCCACGCTAACCAAGAACACTACGATGTAGTGCTGTCAATTAGCAAGGAGAATAAGGCTGTGGAGGAGCGACCATCCATGTAACTTCTTTGTGCGAGCACCGATATGTCAGATAGAATAGAATGCATATCTTTTAAGGAGGAAATCCGACATACCAATACAAACACAAAGCTATCACACGGTGGCTATATAATCTTCGGAAACAAACATAGAAGTAATCATAACATAAATCAGTCACAAAAATCCATATCATAAAGGCGGAAGAAGATATGAATAAATATATATAACACATGAGAGTGTACATCAGAATAGTGGTCAGAAAGATCCACGATAATACAAAAGAATAGCAACACGTGCTATACAAACGAATAAGTACACAACGTAGAGTCTATATCTCAAATGCGTACAATCAAAAACTACTAATCTAAGTAGTTAGCCAAAAGTCAGAATGATCCTGAAGAGAAGTCAAGCAGAAGCACCTATAACATCTCGGTCTGATCCGAGTATTATTTATAAGAAAATAATAAATGGATCAGTCTAGCTATAAATATCAGATGATAATGTATAGGATAAATAATATGGCATGAACATGTAACAACCATAACGGCATACTACTATAAGTATGTAAATGATAATCAACAAAAGATTAATCAATATCACCAGAATCTTCTCAAAGATAAAGTAGGGTATCATACCCTAAACTTGTATTCATAACAAGTCAATAACACATAAATTCACCAATGCACAAAAACTGATATCATATCAATGAAAATCATGAAAATTGGTGAAGCATAATTTCCAGAAATCATCACAAGAAATCCAGAAAACACATAAAAAAAGGGGTGAGGCCAAACACATGAATGGGAGCATGAAAACTCACCTACGCGTAAAACACATGACGAGAAGCTATCTCATGGAAGCTATCCATTAAATTTTCACACAGGAATGGCCCGAAGATCGTAGGGTGCTACCCTACATATGTGATGGCGAAACATCACATAAACGGGGTATAGTCTCCCTCGCAGACAAAGAGACATCGCTCAATCGCTAGTCTAAATCACAAAAATGATCGTCATGATCATCAGGAAGTGTCAATCACACCAAGCTAGTAAATATATGAGTTTAGCTTCATGTCTCATAACCACTTGCTTAACTTAAATATTTACGAACAAACTGTAGGTCTTCACTAGAAAATTGTCACAAAAAGGGTTCAATCGAACAAGTCCAAGAGCTAACCGACGAAGTGAACGCAAGCGTTTCATACCACTCGTTTTACTAAGTCGTTTAAGTCGATTTCTCATTCGAGTAAAGTAAAGGCTTGTATATACTAGTAGATTGGAAATCGGTTTGAGAAAACGAACTTTTGATATTTAAAATAGTGTTGAAATCGCTTTGATGAAAGAGTTTTGATATTTACTACTAGTATTGAAACCTTCATATATCTTTAAAGTGACAAGTCATAAAGCGATTGTTGAAACAATCTATCACAAAAATTCACATTCGAAGACGTGAACAAAATCCAAGGAAATCAGCTCAAAATGCATCAAAGTGGAAGTTCTGTTGAATGCTTTTTAGATAAGATCGCCTACGCAGAGCTGTACGGGGTTCGACCTGCCCGGTCAGGTCGCGGGGGTCCAGGGGGCAGCGCCCCGTCAAAACGGTACGACCTAATGAAGGCAGGCTGGTCAAGCGACCTAAGGAAAAGTAGGTCATACGACCTAAGGGTTCACGCGACCTAACAAGACCAAGGGTAAGGTCGGAGGCGACCTACGACTTAACAGAGTCCTGCGACCTAAGTGGGATGCGCGACCTAAGAAGGTACGTGACCTAAAGGGGTGCGCGACCTAACTGGTACGCGACCTAAGGGGTGCGCGACCTAACTGGTACGCGACCTAAGAAGGTAAGCGACCTAAGTGATCGAGTGACTTAGAGGGAATGGAGTCATGCGACCTAACTGGACGAACGACCTAAGGTACGAACGACCTAAGGAGCGAACGACCTAAGTGGGATGCGCGACCTAAGAAGGTACGCGACCTAAAGACGTGCGACCTAACGGTTTAAGGGTCTACGACCTAACGAGTTAAAAAGGTCCAACGACCTAAGAAAATTAGGGTCATACGACCTAAAGAGGTTTGCGACATAAGGTTGTTCGCGACCTAAAAGTGCACGACCTAAGGTCTTACGACCTAAGGAGTTAACTCGCGAACGACCTAACTCTTTAACTCACGAACGACCTAAGCCTTTAACTTGTGAACGACCTAAGCCTTTAACTCGTGAACGACCTAAGCCTTTAACTCGTGAACGACCTAAGCCTTTGACTCGTGAGCGACCTAAGAAGGCGGTGACTTTTCAACGTGCGTGAGCTTGCAGCCTGGACGACTTAACTTGGGCAGAACGACCTAAGGGCTGGAACTCATCAAAAATGCTAAAAATTGGGTTTTTCGCCAATCCAATCCAAATCCAATACAAACCAACATGCTAAAGTGATGAGGAATCATTCCCAACAGTCCAATGACGATTATAGGCAAGATGTGAGATCAAAAATCTCACCTTTTCACGGAATTTGATGAAGATGAAGATTGAAAGCAAGGAGAAGCAATCCAAAGCTTGAATCCACTATCTTCTACTTGAATTTGGAGTTGAATCTCGGATTTGCAATAGAATTTGAGTTTGGAGTTTTAATTTCCACTCCCCACCACCATTTTTGATGAAGCTTGAATGTTAAAACAAATGGTGAATGAAGTGAGGAAGAGGGTTGGGCTGAACTAAGGAAGGTGCAGTCCAAACCAAAGTCACAAGCGGGAAAAGTGACGAAAATTTCACTATCTCCAAACATATCGAAGTCTACACTCAAAAAGATCGCAAACGTCATTTTGAACTCAATGGGAGTGGTCTCGAGTCCTAATTTGGCCGTATGCAAAAAGTAGCTTTTCGGACTAACATCCGACTAACGATAAAATATTTAAATATAAAATCAATAGATATGCGGGTTGTTACAGATAGCAGGAACGTATGGAGTGCATTCCACTGTGATATATTGTAGTTTATCTGGGACATGTTGATTGTTTATGTCCAGTGTTTGTATATATGTTGTAACTCTAATGTATTAAAGTGTAATTTGACAAGTACAGATTTCCTTTGTATAACTGTTATTATTTGATATTATATTTTGATCCGCTACGAATGTGAGATTCTGTTGTTTTCTGTTTCTTCTTCTACCTTTTTTCTTCTTAACCCTAACAATATGGAATTTTCGGCGTTCGGATGCTCGGCACTTCTAAAGTGAACGTATTAGTGTCGAATTTTCGGGGTCGAAAATTTCGGGTCGTTACACAAGATCTCCTCCCCACTTCCTTCACTTATAGCTCGAGATCCAGCTTGAGAAAACTTCTTCATTCATCTTCAGTTTGCCGCGCTACAGGCAACTAATCATTACCACACCGCCTCTAGGCAAAATCCCTTGGGAACCCCAACCCAATGCCACCAAGTTCGCCAGCCTTTATGGCTCCGTCGATGAGATCAAACCACAAATGTCAGCTTTGTTCAATTTTACTTTGCTTCTGCCTTATGCCATCTTAGGTCAATCGGTTGGTGTCGATGAGTTCGTATGGAGCAGGCGCACATTTTTCTTTTTCGGCCCATCGCCTAATTCGGCCTCTAGTAGCTTGAGCAATCTTGGCCATTGGATGGAGCAAGGGTTTGGATGGGTTTGGGCAAATGAGAGAGAATGGATGTCCCTTCATAGACTTTGCTCATTCATTATTCATCCCCAAACTCAAAATTCCAATTGAGGCATGATCATTGGCATTCTTAGCCAAATACCCCCATTCCAAACTCAATGGAGGTAGTCCTGAGTCCTAAAAAGTCCGTCCGTGAAATCTGAGTTTCAGCTCATCGATAAAACCAGTAAATTTAAACCTTAAATATCCAAAATTATTCAGTGTACCTTACAAATACAGGTTGTTATAGAAATGTTAGCTCATCCTATATGTATTGAATGTTGTCCAAATATACGCATGTATATAAACTCATTATTTATATAAATATTAAAAACTATGTAAAATTATATATATATATATATATCTCTTATATGTAAAAATATTAATTATACATATACTATTGCATTAAATATTAAATATATATACACATAATATATAAAGATTATTTTGAAAGTAAATCATTTTACACATATACATACATACATATATATATACATATATATATACATATATATATATCGTAGAAATTAGCCACAAGGGCCTCTTTAGCAAGTGCAATTAGTTTCTAGGACACACAACTGAAATAATTACTTTTAAGGAAAAAACGCAAAATAATTAGTTTCTAAGGCCTAAAAACCTATGAAATTATATCCTTGAAAGTAATTGGACTGCTGACTTTGTCCTTAAAAGTAATTATTCTGCTGACTTTGGCCTTGAAATTAATTTCTGTGGATGTGTGTCCTAGAAACTAATTGAACAGCAACAAAATTATTATTATTATTATATATATAAGTATATTTATAATATCTAAATATGTGTGTGTGTGTGTGTGTCTATATATTAATTATGTATTTTAAAAAAAAAATTCTTAAACCTTTCTAGATAGAATAGAAAGCACAAATTTTTTTATATTTTATTGCGTTAAAATATATATATATATATATATTAATTATCCAAAATATAAGAAAATATTAATAAAAAATATTTTTATGATATATTATTCAAATTTTAAATTTTTAGAAAATCAAGCATGATATTTTAAAGTTACGAAAGTTTTCCAGAATTTTCTAAGTCAAAATAATATTTTTAATTAATTGATTGATTTCGATCGTTTATTAAATTAATTTTTTGAAATATAGAAAATGATTTTTAAATACTACTTATTGGCTGAGAGCTTATATGATGATAGAATTTTTTTTAATTTAAAATTTAATCTTCAAAACATATTTTATTTTATATGATTTATTTAATTAGTAATTAATTTAAATAATATTACGTAATAGTAAATAAATATTAAATATTAATTTGCAGCCAGAAAAAAATATAATATATGTAGACATGCATTTATAAAATATAGGTTCAACTATTAATATGATATGATGATATAATTAAATACAAGTCATATAATTAAAATTAGGCAGTATATTAACACACATACACATATATATATTAATAATATGATAATAATTAAAATAAAATTTATTTGGTTCCGCACTTCAGGTCTATATATAAAAATTGTATTTTTTAAATTAAAATATACATATGACAAATATAATATGTGACAACATCGATGATACAAATGAAAATCTCACCAAAGTAATATAATAATGATATATATGTGACTAATATAATGTTATCCAAAAATTATAAATTATATAGCATAGTAAATACATACCTAATACTAATGCCTTAGAGCACACCTTGTAATGATGAATTCACCCTCCTTTGAAATCTTCTCAATTCGCCAGATTGATAATCCTTGAACCATAGAGTAGTAAAATTTGAATTGAATTTTTTGGAGCTATCCAATAGTTGTCGCCTTTTGAATTGATTTGAGTTGAATTTGTTGGAGCTCCTTGATGATGAGATCGACTAGTAAAATTGTTGTTTGCCCTAGAGTTAGGGGTCCTTTTATAGTTGAAGAAATAGAGAGAAATATGGATCTCATCTCATACCATTTCTCATCAAATCTCAACCATCCATCTCCGAACTCCTCTAGCATTTTTAGCCGCCTCTTACAAGCTCTATTGTTGTCGAAATAACCTCTTAACAACATGGGATAGCATCACATTTAAGCCTAAATTAATATTATTAATTAAATCTAATTTAATTGCTTGTCGATATCGCATATCGATCGATATATTTATAACTATTATAAATATATACAATAATATTTATTTATCAAATCATATTCAAAATTTTATAATTAATATTTCATAAATATTAATTAATTTATAACAGTCATAAACTAACTAAATCCTTCGGTCTAAAGAGAATGCACCATTTTAGTTTTGTGACTCGTCGGGTGTAAATTTGGTCAACAATTAACATTGAACTATTTGGATGTTAATATCCATACGTCACTTAGCAGATGATGTGACATTTTAGCTAAATTTATCGCTTACTTAGTTTCAGTAAGATCCAATTTCAATTTATTAAGCATTACCCGTTTGTGACATTTGTTTACACCAATTCTTTTCGTCAACGCTATATCACTTTGGACTTATGGAATTTGGTAATGATCAAAATTCTATATCTTCCATATTTAACTCTATAATCCAAATATAAAGTCCTTGGTCCAACAATAACGATTGTTATTAACTGAAATGCTATGGCCAAAGACTTTGACTTTAAGTTGACTTAAGTTAACCATTATACTAACCCCATATAATTGAGGAGACGAATCCTCACTTGAATAGTGTTTCACTTTCAGTACTTCCACTCGACCAAACTATAGTCATTTGATGAATGACGTTCCATGATTTGACTATAATCAAAGAAGAGCTTTTATACTGAAGGTCCTCGGTATTCTTAAGTCGAGAGAACTGTGTAAATCGGTCACATCAATATTTTTTGTTTAACCTTAATTATATTAACCAATAGAAAACTATTGAGTGAGTCATTCCATAGTTATCCAATAACTATCAGTATGTAACCCCTAATGCCCCCAATAGTCATGAGCAATACATTGCCCAACATTTGGAGAGCGTTATGTACTCTAGTCTTTACGGATACATCGATATCCAATCTCCATGCATCTTAATTAGAAATATTTAAAATGGTATATTTATTTTTACTGTGATAAATTACTTATGGTTACAACACTTTGTAACTACTATTACAAAATATATCATTTATGGATTTTTTTTTGATAGTTTGGCTAAAGTCCCTACTAAGTTTCAAAATAACCCAAATATCCTTGCCAAAAAAGTATGCAAATTAAGTCCCTTGAATTAAGTTGCTGAATAATCACATGCATTTATGCAATTATTCAGTGAACAATTGCAGACATTTATGCAATTATATTCAAAAATTGCAAACATTTCTGCAATTATTCACTGAAAAATTACGGAAATTTCCATAATCATTCACTGAATAATTGCAGACATTTATGCAATTTTTGGATATAGTTGCATAATTGTCTGCAATTATTCACCGAAAAAATTGCATAAATATGTGCGATTATTCAGTAACTTAATTCTAGGGACCTAATTTACAATCTTTTTTTGGGGAGGAGTTTTTGTGTATTAAGTTTGATTTAAAGACCTAAGCCTAATATTCACTTTTTTTAATTAAATTAATTTATATAACATATTATACCAAGTATATAATAGAAAGAAAACATATTTTATTTCGAATAAGATTGGTTACCGAATTAGATATATGTAACAAATTACATAATTACCCCTAACTCTATCAAATATTGTATAGCATACCAGATTTTGAGGAGCAATGTTGATTTTGCCAAATTGAAATTATTAATTAGTTCGAAATCTCCATTCTTTCATTTACCAGACGAGCGTCCCTATTTTTGAAAAAATTATAGAGAAATGTTAGGTGAACATCTCATCATCATTACGACCACTATTAAAATTTAAATTTATATGGTCTTTGAAATAACAACTAAAAAGTGGATACATCATCTACAATGTATGCTTGATAAATAGAATCTTCAATGTGTGTTTTTTGTTTCATCTTTTTTTTAGGTGAGCCCGATACCTATACAAAGATTTACAATATTACGACGATTAATAAAAAAATTGAATTATTTTATATAGTACATAACTTTCGAATGGATACATCCAACCATATTGCACTCGTCCTCATAGTAAAGCTTCGGTTGGTAAATGTATAGGTTGATGTTCCATGCAATTGAAAACTCCTGGAAGAAATATTTTTTTCAATTTACACAATATTTTTGCTACATCTTTTTCTAGTTGTGGTAGACGGGTTTTGTTGGGTATAGTTGAGCATATATCTTTAATGAATAAACTAAGCTTGGTTATTGGTATCCAAACCTTTTATGGCAACAACTCTTTATACACTATCGAGAATAAAGTTTCGAGAAACACATGACGGCTATTACTCTTCATACTCGACAGTTAATGGTCCTTTATATCAACATAACGTTTTAAGTAAAATCAACCCCATTTGGGAACCTCAATAAATTTAGCAATTCCAGCAGTCTTCTACATTGATTTCTTTCCAACTCATAACAACCTAATCGTTTGAAATTTAGACATTTATTATCAATTTTCAACTCCAGATGATTACAGTACAATGCAATATCCTTCCTAGACATCAAATCATCTTTTGTTTTTCCTTTCACATTCATTATCATATTAAAGTAATTCTCAAAAGCATTCTTTTCGATATGCATTATGTCTATATTATGTCAAATTGTTAAATGCTCCTAATAAGGTAACTCCCAGAATATACTCTGTTTGCACCAATTATGAATTTGTCATTTACTAGTGATTTTTGGCTCTTTTCCTAACTCGTGTACTTTTGGATAATCTTGATTGAGCTCGTACATTTCTTCACTATTCAGAATTCTAGGTGGCTCTAAAGCAATAATAATATTTGCTTTGAAAATTTTCTTATCAAATCAAAAACGATCATTTTGATGCAAAAATCAACGATGACGATTATACCAACACTGTTTGCCATCAAATTTTAATCGAAAAATTTCTATTGAATCTATACAAATAGAATAAGCAAATTTATTGGCTATACTCCATTCGAGCATCTTATATGCAGGAATATTGCTTATCATCCACAATAATGATGCAGTTCTAAAAGTATTTTTTTAACACATCATAATACAACACCCTTTATCCATAGTCTTTTCAGTTCATACACTAAAGCTGCAAATTACATCATTCCCTTTATAGGATTTCTTGGTCCTACAACTATTACAATTAAAAACATGTACAGATCCTTCATATACATCCATAATGGAAAATTCTAATGTGTTAGACTAACCGACCACGGTGAATAAGATTTATTACCAAACGAAGCGAATGGCACAAATCCATCGGTCCACAAACCAAGTCTTACATTACAAGATTATATAGCGAAATCAAGGTATATGTTATTGAAATGCTTCCAAGCATCGCCATCTAATGGATAATATAAAATATATTCAACTCGTTTTCATTCACTATGTCATCGCATTGTTTTGCAGTAGTAGAAGATGCGTACAATCTTTGTAATCTGTTTGTCAACAGAAAGTAATGTATACAAGTAAAAGGCACACCTTTATTTGAACATGGTTCATTAATGCGAACAAGTGTCAAATCTCATAGATCAAGCTCGTGACCTTTAATCTCAAAGTCTAAACTACCAACCAACCAAACCAACCCTATTGGCATAAAAGACACACTATTATCAACAAATTTTCCATGATCTTCGAATAGACTCATATGACTGAACTAGACTAAGGAATGATAGAGAGATTGACCTAAAACCTTGGAAAACATCGCAATATGGTAAATGGAGAAGTACATAGGAGATAGACAAAAATGAGCTAAGTTTCATGGATCGGTACCTCAACTCGATACCAAGTTGAAGTGTGATGAATGGGAAGTCAACAAACTTGCTAAGGAAGAAAAAGAGAAGAGAAAAAAAGAAACCAAACGGGATCCAAGGAAAGTCAACTCAGTACCAAGTTCAGCCCCATCAACTAGGTGCTAACTTGAAAAATGAAGTAGGCCTTGACCCATGATCTTTTCACACCAGCTTCGTAACGTCATAGAGAATGTGGATGAGAGTTTCCAGCCGATTTCGATGGCAAGACTCGTCTATAAATAAAGGAGGAGATGCACTACCTTCTTTTTTGGACTTTGAATTATGAAGATTTAAAAATGCAATTCTAAATTAAACTCTATACAATTCACACCCTAGTTGTAACATACCGACTTGTAAAATATACTTTATAGGATCAAAGTACGATCAATAGAAAATGGTTAAGTGGACGTAGGATGGAGTATATGCCGAACCACTATAAAAATTGTGTGCTCTTTTCTCTCTTTTATCCTTTTATAATTTTCACTAACTACTTGATTTGATGTTTGTGCCATATTTGGTCTAAATATACACCTTTACCACTATTCTTAACTGATTTATATCTTTGGTTGTTGCAGAATTTACAACTTGTAAGGTTTTTATTCTCCTTCCAATATATCATGCATCCACTTGGACAACTGTCAACCATTTCATACGACATACCAAAGGTAGAAACTTCTTTTTCTAGCGTATACTAGTTTTTTGCCAAGACATTATTTGTGTAACAACCCGCACATTTGTCGATTTTATATTTAAATATTTTATTTAAATATAACATCGTTCGTCGGATTTTAGTCCGAAAAGCTACTTTTTGCAAACAGTCGAATTAGGACTCGAGACCACTCCCATTGAGTTCAAAATGACGTTTGCGATCTTTTTGAGTGTAAACTTCGATATGTTTGGAGATAGTGAAATTTTCGACACTTTTTCCCGCCTTTGACTTTGGTTTGGACTGCACCCCTTTAGTTCAGCCCAACCATCTTCCTCACTCTATCAAAACACTTCAAGCTTTGTCAAAAATGGTGGTGGGAAGTGGAAATTAAAACTCCAAACACAAATTCTATTGCAAATCCGAGATTCAACATCAAATTCACGTGAAGACCATTGATTCAAGCTTGTTGGTGTTCTTGCTTTGCTCTCAAATCTCCATCTTCATCAAATTCCGTGAAAAGGTGAGATTTTTAGTCTCACATCTTGCTTAAATTGTCATTGGACTGTTGGGAATGATCCCCTATTGCATTTGCATCAACATTTGCATTTGGTTTGAATTGGATTGGCGAAAAACTTCAATTTTCAGCGTTTTGGTGATTTTTCTGGCCTTAAGTCGTTTCTGGCCTTCGCTGAGTCGTCCACGAGTTAAGTCTAAGTCGTGAGTCGTTCACGAGTTAAGGGCTTAAGTCGCGCGCGTGTATTTCTGTTCGCCTGGCTTGAGTCGTTCACGAGTTAAAGGCCTGAGTCGTTCTCGAGTTAAAGTGTTAAGTCGTTCTGGGTGTTCTGCCTTCGCTAGGTCGTTCGCGAGTTAAGTGATAAGTCGTAGCTCGTATTTGAGCTTAAGTCGTAGCTCGTATGGCTCTTAAGTCCTAGGTCGTTGGCTTTTAAACCGTTAAGTCGTATGACCTTAAGTCGTAGGTCGTCCCCGACCTAACTCCACTAGGTCGTTCCAGCCTTAGCTTGTAGCTCGAATAGAGGCTTAAGTCGTAAGTCGTTCGCGAGTTAGTACTTGGTCGTTTGACCTGTTTTTCCCCTAGGTCGTTCGACCTGTTCTTCTGCTAAGTCGCGTGGCATTCTCCACTTAGGTCGTATGACCTTATCCCTTAAGTCGTAAGTCGCTTGCCTCCCTTAAGTCGTAAGTCGTTCGCGAGTTAGTACTTGGTCGTTTTACCTGTTCTTCAGCTAGGTTGCACGGCAGTCTTCCCTTAGGTCGTATGACCTACTTTTCCTTAGGACGCTTGACCAGCCTGCCTTCTCTAAGTCATACCGTGACGGGGCGCTGCCCCGCACCCCGCCGTGGGCGCTGCCCCCTGGACCCCCGCGACCTTACCGGGCAGGTCGAACCCCGTATTACTCTGCGTAGGCAATCTCATCTGAAAAACATTTATCAGAATTTCTACTTTGATGGTTTTGGGATTGACTTCATTGGACTTTACTCACGTCTTCGAACGTGAATTGATTTGTTTCTACAATCGTTTCATGACTTGTCACTTTAAAGATATATGAAGGTTTCAACACTAATAGTAAATATCAACACTCTTTCATCAAAGCGATTTCAACACTATTTTAAATATCAAAAGTTCGTTTTCTCAAACCGATTTTCAATCTACTAGTATATACAAGCCTTTACTTCACTCGAATGAGAAATCGACTTAAACGACTTAGTAAAACGAGTGGTATGAAACGCTTGCGTTCACTTCGTCGGTTAGCTCTTGGACTTGTTCGATTGAACCCTTTTGTGACAATTTCCTAGTGAAGATCTACAGTTTGTTCGTAAATATTTAAGTTAAGCAAGTGGTTATGGGACATGAAGCTAAACTCATATATTTACTAGCTTAGTGTGATTGACACTTCTTTATGATCGATGATGATCATTTTATGGTTTAGACTAGCAATGTGCGATGTCTCTTCGTCCGTGTGTCGGACTTGCCTTCGGGCCATCCGTGTGTTCGGAAAATTTAAATGGATAGCTTCCATGAGATAACTTCTCGTCCGTGTGTCGGACTTCCCCCTTTTAGTGATTTCTGGATTTCGTGTGTTGATTTCTGGGATTTGTTCTGGATTTCGTGTGTTGATTTCTGGATTTAGTGCTTCACCAACTTTTGTGATTTTCACTGATATGATATCAGGTTTTTGTGTATTGGTGAATTCGTGTGTCATTACCTTTTTATGTGTTTGGATCTTTGAGAAGATTCTTGTGACATTGATTAATCCCTTGTTGATTATCATTTACATACTTATAGTAGTATGCCATCATGGTTATTATATGTTTATGCCATACCCCTTATCCTATATCATGTCATCTGATATTTATAGTTAGACTGATCCGTTTATTATTTTCTTATAAATAATACTCGGGTCAGACCGAGATGTTACAGGTGCTTCTGCTTGACTTCTCTTCCGGATTACTCTGACTTTTGGCTAACTACTTAGATTAGTAGTTTTTGGATGTACACCTTTGAGATATAGACTCTATGTTGTGTACTTATTCTTTTGTATAGCACGTGATGCTATTCTTTTGTATTATCGTGGATCTTTCTGACCACTACTCTGATGTACACTTTTATGTGTTATATATATTTATTCATATCTTCTTCCGCCTTTGTGATATGGATGTCTGTGACTGATTGTCGTTATGATTATTTCTATGTTTGTTTCCGAAGATTATATATAGCCACCGTGTGATAGCTTTGTGTTTGTATCGGTATGTCGGATTTCCTCCTTAAAAGATATGCATTCTATTCTATCTGACGTATCGATGCTCGCACAAAGAAGTTACATGGATGGTCGCTCCTCCACAGCCTTATTCTCCGCGCTAATTGACAGCACTACATCGTAGTGTTCTTGGTTAGCGTGGGTATAGAGGTGGGGCGTCACAATTTGGTAGAAGCATTTACTTACAAAGACTAAGAATTGAGTTCATTAGATTTTCTGATACGTTGTATGTGAATTTTATGGCGATTAAACTAGATGTTGCTAACAAATGCATCATTTTACGTCCACTATATAATGGTGTTTTTGAAGCTTCTAACAGCTTGAAAAACTTTTTCAATGGGTCAAGTTCCTCCCAGGTTCATTTGTCCATATGCTTGGATCAGCGGCATCACGAATCATTTTTGTCATTCTATCTTTTGTATTAGGTTCTTGAAAATTGTCATCAGTGTTTTCGGGTTAATCTTCAAGTACCACTATCAATTCACGTTTTATTTCAACTTCATTTTGAAATTTTCACACATGGTAGTCTGGCATAAAAACTCTTTGTATGCAAATGTAAAGCTACAGTTCCATATTCCTAGAGTTTCATACAACGACATTTACTACATGGACACCGAATTTCTTTCATATTTGTTTTATCATTAGAAACAACATTTAGAAATGCTTCCACACATTCACTAAATTGCAATGGTACTTTTTTCGAACTTCTTATACATCCAACTTTGAGCATTCAAATAATTCATCTTGTACACTATGAAAATAAGCAAAAAATAATGATATTATACACCATTAAGCTTTATTTTGTAATATTAATATCATACAATATTGTTTCTTTTACTCATTTTTATAATTAATGTTAGTACGGTTTATTTTTATTATTAATGTCATATATAATTAATTTTTGTTTTACTATTAATACTGTACAATAAGATTTTCTTTTACTAATATAATGTATTACTATTTATTGATCACTATTTTTTTCTATATATTAATTAATATATTATTAATATACTAATTTTTTTTTTTATTAATACCATAAAATATTATTTTCTTTTAATAAAATCATATACTATTTATTCATCATTAATTGTTATTATATTATCATATATTGTTATATCATGAATTTTACAATTAAGTAAATGAAAATGACATGAGCAAATATTTATTTAGTCGGCCGGCTATCCAACCTTCCATTAATTACAAGCACTAAAATATGTATATGTAATTCATAAATCAATACTGTACCATGAACGATTCACAAAATTTTCACCAGCACTTATCCTTATTCTCCATATCATGCGCAAAAAAACTTACACGGAGAATAAAATATGAAGCGCTGTCAAAGTTCTACGAACTACCTAGGATAAAATATTGAATTACGACTTAGGTATATATTTTTGTGTTTATAAATTGTCCAATACTTAGACAAATCCGATGAATATTGTGTCATATGAATATTGATTTCCATTTTAATAAAAATGAATATCAATATAACGATCGTATATAAAACTCGTCAAACGTGAACAACAAATATATGGGTTCTCGTTAGTACTTATTTTTCCATTGGTACTTATTAAAGTGGAAATAATTTGATAGGTGATTCAAGAACATGTCTACATGAGCAGTTACAGTCAAGTTCAAATCATTTTTTCAATTTCTAAATGAAATATTTCATCTGAAAGAAAAAACCGAATTATCAAAAATAGTAAAGAATTCACAACAAGTGACGGAGCGAGTGGGAAGTAAGTAACAAAGCCATTAAAACAAAAGTAGAATTAAGAAAATGATTTTAAAATTACCATAACTGTGACCGACAACAAAAGCAGAGTGGCGGAGATGGCGATGGAGAACCGAGATGACGATGGCAATAGGAGGTAGGTTCATGGCCGATGGAGGGTTGGTCAGAGGTTGTAGGATTGGGGGCGTCGATAGAGGCGATGGAGAACCGAGATGACGATGGCAATAGGAGGTAGGTTCATGGCCGATGGAGGGTTGGTCAGAGGTTGTAGGATTGGGGGCGTCGATAGAGGCGATGGAGCAGAATTCCTGGCCAAGGGAGGATGGAGGCGATGGCGATTGAGAGAAAATTACGTGACCAAAGATGACTAAGGCGATGGAGGTTGGAGGCGTGATGGTGTGGCCAAAGGAGATTTTGTGGCCGAAGGGTTTTTATTTTTAATTTGGGAGAAAATAAAATGGGAAAGAGGTTCTGGCCCGGGAGATACACTGGAAATAAGTTGTCAATATGTCCTCAAAATTTTCGATGACACACCGACGACTAGTATGACAGGGGAAGGAATTTTGTTTTTCCTCAGGTGGTCGTCGGTTTGTCATTGAAAATTTCGACAAATTTTATCTTTTGACGACTTACGGACGACTCCACTTCATGTCGTCAGTATGTTATCGGTAATCCTTCATATGTATATTGTTCACTTTCTACTAGTGATCGGTATCCCATCAGTATATTCTACTTTTTTTAATCATCTCCTCCATTGTACTTTTATTTTATAAGATGAAGAGGAGAGTGGAAGAGAGAGTTTGGACGTGCATGATGGAGGTTAAAAGAAAGTAACAAGCCAAGGAGGCGCTTGCATCTCGAAGATGGAAGATGAAAGACTTCTTAAAGCTTTCGAAAGGAATCGAAATCTAAACCGGTTTTGAGTATTCCAGCTTCCTAGCAGCTTGTCACTTTTTGTATTTTTCCTTCTTTTATTGTTTTTGTTTTTCCATTTTCCCTTAGTTTCTTGCTTTGTAACTTGCTTTATATTTAAATAAAATAAAGGTAGGGGCCTCTATTCAACCCCGCTTAAAGTTCAAAAATAAAATAAAATAAAAAATCCAAAGCCACAATTTTGATTATCTTTGACCATCAAATTCTGGCTCCACACTCTTATGAAACCCTCCAACTATCATTAATTGGTGCATTGTTAAATTCACAAAAGAAGACACACGCTCAATTAGTTTGTTTGTCTTACAACAAATTTGAATTACTATTTTTTTAACATGATTAAAGATGTCAGTGAGATTCAATCCCAAGTTTTCAAGATTAACATTGTTAAACCTTACTAGTAGTCATTATCTATTTTGAACCACTATTTTTTTCTAAATGGGTTTTTGTGACCAAATACCTTTGAAAATAATGTTTAAGCATTGGATTGAAGTTCCTCGTGGTATAACCGTAAATATATATAAACTGACGAATCTAGAGGTGTTAGAATCAAATCACATTAATAGTAATCACTCGTATTGAGTAAAAATGTTTTAAGTATTAGATAAGAGTGCTTAAATTTTCTTATGCAAAAATTTATATTCCAATAACAAACGTTGTTATCTCATATGCAAAAAATCCATATTCGATTAACTACCACTGATTTCATGAGCTTTGTTACATGCGTGTTTCTGATGCAATTATGGAGCTTCATGATTTTCTTATTATTATTATTTTAAATATTTCTTAATTAATTGTTTTAACTCTACACTAACAAAATTAAATTGGTTATTGGTTTATAATCTTTACATAACGCATTTTATGTTCATCGAAATGCATTGGTAACGCGTAGCTACTTTCCCAGTTATCATACATATAAATTGATTAAATTCGTTTTCATTGACCTGTAATCGATGATTGAAATCCAAAATATCATATGCCCTGGCATATATAAATTTATAGAGTAAATTACAAGTTGATGTGTGAACGCGTGTGTATTGTGACCTTTGTTTTGTTACACAATTGTACCTTGAATTACCTGAAGTCAATACCATTTATATTCAGGAAATTGTCCATTTTATGTGATAACGGAAATTTTCATTCTGGGTCCACGACACCAATTTATCGCTTGCGCAAGTAGACTCTTCAATCATCCTTGAAAACTTTCTTCTTTGTAATTAAAAGGAACTATATGATGTGGGCACTTACCAAAGAGAAATTGATGACTTATTCTGTTGTCTAATATGAAACTAAAGATTAACCACGCATTCTCTTTAACTTAATATATATAAGTCCACCTTTACTTCAACATAAGCATAAACATTTATGTTCCTCAAAAAGTAAACAAGAAGAGCAAGGCAAAGAAAAAATAAGAAGCTCAAGTCTATATGGGAAATTTTTGCTTCGTTCCTTCTAAACCTCAAAGCGCTACAATCATCACAAAATCATCTATAGGTAACTTACATATTTGGTGTTTCTGTTCAATTTTTGTATGGCTTAAGCTTCTCTGATATTATGTCAAGCTATGATATATAGACAATTTCTTAGTTAATATATTCTTCACTATAGGCGACAATAGTGAAACAGACAAAAATATAACAAGCAGGTTATCAGGCGTTAATAACACAGAAACCATCAATGGTCAAATTCTTGAAGCTCCTAATCTTAGAATTTACACATTCTCTGAATTGAAGACCGCAACAAGAAACTTTAAACCAAATTCGGTTATCGGAGAAGGTGGATTCGGCATGGTTTATAAAGGATGGGTGGACAGGACTACTTTGAATCCTACAAAGACAGGGCAAGGAATTGTTGTTGCGGTTAAGAAACTTAACCCGGAGAGCACTCAAGGACTAGAAGAGTGGCAGGTAAGAGAAACCAATGTTGTTTAAAATTAAACTGACTTGTATTCAATTTTTAAAAAATGGTCAAAATAGAGTTGGATGGATTTTATGATATATCTATAGCATCAAAGTGTATGTTTTAAGCTTATACACTAAACCACGACATGTCACTTTGAAGCCGTTTACTTCTTTATTTCTATGTACTGTTGAATTTAATTTTAATTTATATGAAAATTCATGTGATAAAATTTTTGACGATACAACTGGAACAAGAAAAATCCACCAAATGTTCATGAAAGTAACGTTTCACCTTATGTTTGAAAAATTCATGATCTGTGCATTGTATTCATACTTGCTGGCTACTCTTCTTTTTCTTCTCCCTTCTTCGTTTTATTTTTATTTATTTAAATTTGACATTTGTCATTTGTACGTATGCTGTCCTTTTTCTTCTTCTCTATTTTTCAATATTCAGCTTTTGTCATCGAAAATGTTCAAACTGGTTGGTACGTAAATTAGTTGTACAAATTGGATTAATCTAATCGTTGTTTCTTTCAAAATTTCTAGTCAACTGATTTATTTATTGTAATTTGTAGGCTGAAGTGGATTTTTTAGGAAGATTATCACATCCAAACCTAGTCAAACTCTTGGGATATTGCATAGAAGACAAAGAACTGCTTCTTGTTTACGAGTACATGGCAAAAGGCAGCTTAGAAAATCACTTATTTAGAAGTGAGTTTTCATCTTCCTTACAGATTATCTATTAAGAAATACGACTATATGTTATAACACAGTATTAGTTTAGCAACCACATATTCCTGTACCTCTTTGCCTTGAAATTGGATCATAACGTAGATTTCTTTTTCTGCTATCCGTTTCTTTGACAATGTACCATGTAACAAGTGTTCTGCGCATGCACTTCTATAATTGAACAGAAGCAACTGGCCCTGAACTACTGTCATGGAATATGCGCCTGAAGATATTGATAGGAGCAGCCAGAGGACTTGCATTTTTGCATTCTTCTGAGAAGCAAGTGATTTATAGAGACTTTAAAGCTTCTAATATACTTCTTGATTCGGTATATACATAAATATATAAAAATAAAAATGTAATTTTGGTTTGTGTTTAGTATATATATGTATATGTTGTATGTGTTGGTTGCAGGATTACAACCCGAAGCTATCTGATTTTGGAATAGCAAAGAACGGACCAACTGGAGAAGACTCTCATGTAACTACTCGAATTATGGGAACTTATGGTTATGCTGCTCCTGAATATGTTGCCACAGGTACCTTTTCTTTTATATATCTGCACTCATATAAAGCCTGAACTACCAAAAAATTTGATTTAAAGATGAAAGAATTTATGAATAGACTGTACTGTGGTTTTCAACTGGAACATATGATGCAAACTCTAATATGTTTGACATAGAAAATACACCGAGTATGTGATAATCAAACATAAATAATACAATATTCAGGTCATCTGTATGTAAAAAGCGATGTATATGGATTTGGAGTAGTACTGCTAGAGATGCTGTCGGGTCTAAGGGCACTTGATCTCAACCGTCCAAAGCAGAAGCAGAATTTGGTAGACTGGGCGAAGCCATACTTACTTGATCGAAGAAATCTAATCGATTTAGTGATGGATAAGGGTTTGGAAGGACAGTATAATCCGAAAGCTGCACTTCTAGCAGCAAAACTCACCCTGCATTGTTTAGCCGCTAATCCTAGAAAAAGACCATCAATGGAGGAAGTAGCCGATATTTTGCAAAATGTTAAATCTACCACGTTGAATAGATTGAAGAACTCTAAAGATAGATAATCTAAGACTGTAGAATGAGTTTATAAGTCTGTGTAATAAAAGGTTAAAGATGAAAACTCTGTTTAATCATTTATCTCTTTTTTTAAAAGGTTTATGCATATACTATATAGACCTGCTTTGAAACAAAGTGCAAAAAAAGTTATTCTTTTGCGCAAACACACTGATATATGTGAAATTAGTTTTAAACGTCTTCGTAAACGTCAAGAGTAATAAACTACTTTTAATCTTGCTGTTAGGAAGCAAGATATATCTGAAATCACTTTCGAAGAAAGACAGGAGTAGTTATTTATTTGTTTACAAAATGGACTGATTGAAACATAATCCATATAGAAAGTTTGTAAAACTCAAACAGAACTAATGAGTTATTAAAAGTTGACAAACAACTTCTTGTTATATTGGCAAATACAAATGATCTGTCGAGATTAATATGCTAATGATAATATAACATAGTCTAAGTGCTTAACGCATCAAATTCCACAAAATTGTACTATCTACACTAAATTATATTAGTCTAAGTAGGATAATAAACAAGTAGATATGCAAACCTAACCAAATTGTTAAAAAATAAAGCGGAAGATTTGGTTGGCGTAGACCACTAAATGATGCAAATATCCCAGCCTTTTTAGTTTTTATACTAGCTATAGCATCATATATAAGTCCATTAATTGCTGCATATATTATATTCCTTTTGCAAACTTATAGGAAAACAGCTAAGGTACTACTGTTCTGAGTTAATTGTCTGTTTTAGCAATGATTAAGTAGCAATAAAAAATAAAATGAATAAAAGGAAAATGACAATAATAAAAATAAAATTTGTAGGTTATGTATAAAAGTAAATAGGCTTAAAAAATACATCCAAAACGAAGGTAACAAAATAGAAAAAATAATAATAATAATCACAAAACCACCTAATCTGATGACTAAACTAAAAAAACAATAGGAAAACGCTTTGACATAATTAACTAGGACACATCACTCAATCTGGATAAATATTTTTCAAAGAATATTATACTTTACTCGAAATTTTGACTGCGAGATTAAGAGGATATAATCTAGGCCATTAAAATCACAGATTCAAGCCCGGTCCAAAGCCAAGGTGTTGGAGATTTCACGGTTCAAAACAAATTTGATTGCGTTTGTGAAAAAGATAATGTTGTACTTCCGACTTCAAGGATCTATGGAATAGATTCTTTTAGACAATAGTTCAACCCACCAGGTACAAATGAGTTATCGAACTATCGACTTTCAGGATTCAATGAAGTCCTATAACAACGAAATCGGATTCAAAGTTTGTACGTCTTTGATCCGACCAAGAACACTTTAGTAATGGTTTCTGATGATGCAATCTGTATAGAATAAAATGAAGAGGAAGAAGAGAGCAATTCTGCGACGTTTTCTGAGTTTGCAACACCTTAGAGGCGTCACAAAATAGAGTAATGGCGGCGCAGTGTTTTGTGAAGAAGAAGAAGATTAAGAATTATTTGTAACGTTTTCTGGGCGTCACTATTTATAGTGGTAGAAAGGTGTCTATTCGCTAAGCGTCACAACCGTTTGCAACGGTTACAAACGGCTTTATCCATTCAATATTTAAACGTCGCGTCTATTCATTTTGTAACGTTTAGAAAACGCTACAAATTTCCCGTCATTTATTCAAATTCAGGAATTTCGGTTTTGGGTCCTTAACGGGCTAAAATCTGGCCCGTTATTGTTCACATATGATCCAAAAATATTTTCGGATCCGAAACCCGTACTCGGCCCGGCCCGGTTCGGTCGGACGGCGGCGGCGCACGTGTGGTGTTGCATGACTTCTCTCCTCACAACAAGACAAACATGTGGGAGCCCCAAGGCCCCAACATCCACATAAGAAAGCTATATTTATACAAATATAGTCCTTGATTTTCTAGCATGTGGGACTATCTTTTCTTTCTTCTTTCCTTCTTCTCTTCCAAATAATAACCCAAAGCCCCAAACTTTTTTTTTGAAAATTTTACAACAATCTCCCCCAATTTTCAAAATGAGAAAAATTAATAAATAGGATGGCTGCATCACTAGAGTGACTTCCTACATACCCAAGTGGGATCAAGCCTATGTAGTTCTAAGATCAAGTTTTGCATCATCGTGAAAACCAACACATAAATGAAAGGTATCTTTTGGATTTGAATCTTTACTTAGTGTAAATCATTCAAGGCCTTATCGAGATTCTATGGTGAACGAATCTTGAACCAAGTATCCCTAATGATAAAACCGAAACAATCACACATGTTGATTTCCTTAGGTAAAGTGTTCTGTATTGCTCAGCACGTTAATAGCCGTGTGCTTAAATCCTGGTTCATGAGTCTACTTAGAAAGTGGTCTTACTTTCCTAGGAAACGACCTGATTTCCATACTCATATAGGTAAGTCTCTTAAGGTGTTTTTGCGATTCACCTTTTAAGGTTTCTTAACTTGTTGGTACCCATTGAACTTTGTCTATCCTTTTCAAGACATAAGTTGGGTTTCTGTTAAGGATGATCAACCTTCATTCACAGACCTTAGTCCCATTTCTTGTGACTTTATAGAAACCATTGTCTTTAGAAGACTCTTTGTAAGTGGATCAGCCAAGTTTTTCTTCGTTTCTATGTAGTCAACAGTTATAACTCCTCTTTTGAGTAACTGTCTCACCATTTGATGTCTTAAACTCATATGTCTAGACTTTTCATTATATGTCTTATTAGACACATTGTATATAGTTGCTTGATTGTCACAGTTAATCAGACTGCTGGAGATGGCTTCTTCCATAAAGGGTTCCATTAATAAATTCCTAAGTCATTCCGCTTCTTTACATGCATCTGCTAATGCAATCAATTCTGACAACATTGTTGAGTCAGAAATACAGGTCTGCTTCTTGGAAGCCCAAGACACAGCAGTGCCTCCTAATGTAAAGATCCATCCAGTAGTAGACTTTGATTTGGATTCTACATTGTTCCAGGTTGCATCACTATATCCTTCGATTACAGCATGATATCCTTTATAAGATAAACCATATTCAATGGTTCCTTTCAAATAAGCTAAAACTCTGGAAATAGCTTTCCAATGTTCGAAACCTGGATTGCTCGTAAATCGACATAATACACTTATAGCATGTGCGATGTCTGGTCTAGTGCAATGCATAGCATACATAAGACTCCCAATAACACTGGAATACTCTAGTTGAGAGATAGTACGTCCAGTGTTCTTTTCTAATTTAATACTAGGATCTAAAGGAGTTGGTGCTGGTTTGTCATCGTAATGACCATACTTTTGTAGGAATTTCTCTATGTAATGAGATTGAGTTAGTAATAACTCCCCCTCTTTCCTAACAATTTTAATTTCCAAAATTACATCAGCTTCTCCTAGATCTTTCATATCGAATTTAGAAGACAGAAACTTTTTAGTTTCATTCACACATGATATATTGGAACCAAATATTAGCATGTCATCAACGTATAAACATATTATAACACTACCATTGTTATCTGATTTGCTATAAATACATTTATCAGCATCATTAACAATGAATCCATATGACAGTGCAACTTTATCAAATTTCTCATGCCATTGCATGGGAGCTTGCTTCAGGCCATAAAGAGATTTCACTAATTTGCAAACTTTCTTTTCTTGGCCTGGGGTTTTGAAACCTTAAGGTTGTTCCATATACATCTCTTCTTCTAAATCTCCATTTAGAAAAGCAGTCTTTACATCCATTTGATGTATGACTAATTTATGAATTGATGCAAGTGCAATTAAACAGCGTATAGAAGATATGCGAGCAACTGGAGCATATGTATCAAAGTAATCTACTCCATGTCTTTACTTATATCCCTTAGCAACTAATCTGGCTTTAAACTTATCAATGGATCCATTTGTATTCAACTTTTTCTTGAATATCCATTTACATCCTATAGGTTTAGTACCAGGAGGTAAATCAGTTAAAACCCAAGTTTGGTTTAACAGTATAGAATTCATTTCATTATTGATAGCTTCTTTCTAGAAATTGGAATCTCTGGAACTCATAGCCTCAGAATAAGTTTTGGGATCGTCATCGACGTTCATTACATATTTAGTCACATTAAGGACTTCGTCCTTACTGCCTTCTACAAGATATGTAATGAAGTCAGGACCATAGTCGTTCTCTATTCTCGCTCTTTTACTTCTCCGTTGTTCAGTACTATTATCTGGTACTGATACTTCCTTGATGTTTTGAGCAGGAGCATAATCATCGTCATTGATATCATTAGCCATACTAGGTTCTGGACTAGATGATCTCAATGGGATCTCAACAGTTTGATTTTCAAAAAAAATTACATCTACAGATTCTATAACTTCTAGGGTGTCAAGAATAAGGAATCTATAAGTTATACTATTAAGTGAATATCCTATGAAAACACATTTAAATGCTCTATTTCCTAACTTTGGTCGTTTAGGGTCTGGTTTTCTAACATATGCTAAGCAACCCCAAACTTTAATTCTAGTTAGGTTATGTTTCCTATTAAACCATAATTCATAAGGGGAAATATTATTCTTTTTAGGTATGTCTCTATTTAAATTATAACATGCAGATAACATAGCATCACCCCATAGGTTATAAGGTAAATTAGAACTTATGAGCATGGCATTAACCATTTCTACTAAAGTTCTATTCTTCCTTTCAGCAACACCATTTTGTTGTGGTATATATGGGGATGTACATTGGTGAACTATACCTTGTTGTTTACAAAACAAGGTGAATTCATTTGAGAAATATTCACCACCACGATCTGAATGTAATATTTTAATTTTAACTCCTAATTGTGTTTCGACCTCTGCTTTGTAAATTTTGAATTTATCAAAAGCCTCATCTTTAGTTTTCATTAGATATATATATATATATATATGCATATCTAGTATAATCATCAATGAATGTTATATAGTATTGGTTACCACCATAGGTGATATGACTTTTTAAGTCACCCACATCACTATATACCAAATCAAGCAAACCATTTTTCCTTTCTACGGATTTAAAGGATTTTCGGTGTATTTTTGCTTGAACACATATTTCACATTTAGAGATGGTATCGAAATCACAATCAGAAATTAATCCTAATTTATGCATATTTCTAATGGAATTATAATTAACATGTCCTAATCTACCATGCCATAAATTAATAGAATCACCTATATAAACAGAAGATTTCTTTATTAGATTCAACTTAATCATGCCGTTACAAGAGTATCCCTGTCCAATGAATCTACCATTCTTAGACAACACTAGCTTATCAGACTCATACACCATCTTGAATCCTCCTTTGTTAAGAAGGTATCCAGAGACCAAATTCTTACACATATAAGGTACATAAAATACATTTACTAATGCAAGAACTTTTCCAGAAGTGAAAGTAAGTTCTATAGTGCCTTTTCCCAGAACTTTGCTTGGAACCTTATTTGCTCCAGTAACTTCGTCGGCTACTCCTTTATTTTCTTCGTAACTTTTGAACAGATTACGGTCTTTGCAAATGTGAATGGTTGCTCCAGTATCGAACCACCAATCATTATCATTGCCGCTAACGGAGTTCGCCTCTTGCACTACAGTCACAAGTGAGTCTTCGACCACATTCACTTTTTGTTGTTTCTTCCGTAGACGGCAGTCTCGGGCATAGTGGTCGGGCTTGTTACAAAAATAACAAGCACCTTTCTTTTTGTTGTTGGTTTTGGAATGATTTTTCTTCTTAAACTGTGTCTCATTCTTTGGCTTTAACTTATCAGTAATTTCAACATTATTTGCCTTAGAATGGGACTCAATTTGCGGATTATCATCTAGATCGCGTTTGCGAGAGTCTTTTTCAATACGAAGATGACGCTGTAAACTATCTAAATTATAATCCGTTTCCGCATGCTTCATCTTTTTCTTATAATCATTCCAACTATGCGGAAGTCTAGAAATTATAACTCCAACAACAAAAAATTCAGGAAGATCAATTCCAGCATCTTTAAGTTGATTCACTATCAGTAAGATTTCGCTTACTTGTCCAATTATGGACTTATTGGTGACCATTTTGAAATCCATAAAATTGGAAATAAGAAACTTTTTATTACTTGCCTCGAATATGCGGTACTTATTCTCCAGTGCAGTCCAGAGTGCCTTCGCTGTTTCCAAGGTCCTATGAGCATTGTAGACTGGGGTAGATAGCGCATTCAGAATATGACATCTACATTGAAAATCGTCCTCTTTGCGCTTTGCACGTCTAGCCTTTAGAGCAGCATCATCCTTATCATTTTCCTCCAGGATTTCTTCCAAGTCATCTTTCAAAATGTAGAACAACTTGACGGTAACCAAGAAAAATTTCATCGTCTCTTGCCAACGAGTGAAATTGTCGCCATCAAAATGCTCTAATCGAGTTAGATGCTGATTCATAACTTGTAGAGCGCTCGAACCTTCCATGATTGAAAAATATTGTCTGAAAATTTGTTGGGGATTTTGTGGTTCGAGACACATTTGATGGCGTTTGTGAAGAAGATAATGCTGTACTTCCGACTTCAAGGATCTATGAAATAGATTCTTTCAGATAATAGTTCAACCCACCAGGTACAAATGGGTTATCGAACTATCGACTTTCAGGATTCAATGAAGCCCTATAACAGCGAAATCGGATTCAAAGTTTGTACGCCTTTGATCCGACCAAGAACACTTTAGTAATGGTTTCTGATGATGCAATCTGTATAGAATAGAATGAAGAGGAAGAAGAGAGCAATTCTACGATGTTTTCTAAGTTTGCAACACCTTAGAGGCGTCACAAAACAGAGTAATGGCAGCGCAGTGTTTTGTGAAGAAGAAGAAGATTAAGAATTATTTGTAACGTTTTCTAGGCGTCACTATTTATAGTGGTAGAGAGGTGTCTATTCGCTAAGCGTCACAACCGTTTGCAACGGTTACAAACGGCTTTATCCATTCAATATTTAAACGTCGCGTCTATTCATTTTGTAACGTTTAGAAAACGTTACAAATTTCCCGCCATTTATTCAAATTCAGGAATTTCGGTTTTGTGTCCTTAACGGGCTGAAATCTGGCCCGTTACTGTTCACATATGATCCAAAAATATTTTCGGATCCGAAACCCATACTCGGCCCGGCCTGGCTCGGTTCGGTCGGATGAACGGCGGCGGCACGCGTATGGTGTGCATGACTTCTCTCCTCACAACAAGGCAAACATGTGGGAGCCCCAAGGCCCCAACATCCACATAAGAAAGCTATATTTATACAAATATAGTCCTTGATTTTCTAGCATGTGAAACTATCTTTTCTTTCTTCTTTCCTTCTTCTCTTCCAAATAATAACCCAAAGCCCCAAACTTTTTTATTGAAAATTTTACAACACAAGGCAACCGAGATTTTCATCTAGGACAATACTTTTGGAGGTGGTGGAGAGGACAACAAAATGCACCGGATGCTTTAAAAGACATTTATCTAGTAAAGTAACAAGGCAACCAATAATAAGAAACAACCTTTAGTACAATGGTTCAAGGTCTATCTTATATCCTAATCAACAAGGTTTCAAGTCCTACAACATGCCCTTTTTTATTTGATTTTTTTCCCATCATTTTTCCTTGAATTTTGTCTAGGGAAACAAATGATAGGATGGTCATCGCATAGACCTCGACATCCACCTTACGGTCATGATTTGTATATTTTTCTACCATCTTTTCTAGTCAAAGTAGCAAGTTCCTTATATATTAGAGTTTCAAGTGTTTAATGATAATTAATTATTTATGGTCAATAATTTGAGTAATGTTGGTGTTCATTGAAAATAATCGATAATTTTGTTGAAAGAAGTACATTGTTATTGGTTGAAGCAAGCACTATATTCTTTTGAACATGATTAATTAATGACAACTAGATTTATTCCACCATCTCTAAATAGACAATATAGAGACATACTATTGTTTAACGGGTGAGACTATTAAAATGTGACATTATCTACGTGTTTCTTTGAAAATGTTAACGGTAATATTGTAATGCTGATTCTAGTTGAGTGATTTAGGTAATTGGATGGACTAGATACACATTACCAATAATATTAATTACTGTAAAATTTCAATCATTATTTCAGTTTTTTTTGTTTCATATTATTGCTAGTTTTTGGTCTTTTAGTTTAAATTTTGATTTTATATTTCGTTAGATTCAAACTTATTATCTGGCATTTCAATGGTTTGCACTTTATGATAACAAATCAAAAAAGATGTAATGAAATATTATTGTTTTAGTTAAACTTTAATGTTTAGAATTGCATATTTTCGATGACCACTAGCTCAAGTGGTTAGAGGTATGGTGTTTTATACAAAGATCAAGATGTCATGTCTTCAAACTTTTGAGACTTCATAATGAGTGTTCTGATTGAATAAAGTATTATTTTTGTTATAAAAAAATGTTTAGAATTGCATACCGTGTTTAATTTTTCTTCAAGAACTTTTGCATTTTGTAATACGATGCTTAAATATATAATTAGTACTTTCTTCTGTGCAATAAATAAAATCCCACATTCAGTGCTCACACTGGGCTAAATTTTGAATGGATCAGCCTTGAGAAAGTTAATATTTATAACTCCAACATAAAATTCGCTAGTTACAAGCACCATTGTCCAAATGGTTAAGTGATTCAGCTTTGGTGCGAGAGATCACAAGTTCGAAACTTGCGTAGCGTAATTTGAACGTTTATTGACATGTGATATGTTGTCCAGTGACATGTTGTATATAAAGTACCATTTCAAAAAAAATCGCTAGCACAAACCCACCCTGCATAAATGTTATGTAAAAAATAACGTTAATCAAAATAGTTAGTTCCTCAATTTGATCTTTTAGCAATAGTGATTATAAAAAAATCTAAATAATAACGACATACGGTGGGTTTTTTGCTACATTGAAAATATAGCATTAAATGACCTATGAAATTGTGGTTCAATTTTCTCACAAAAGTATAAATGAACCCAATAGTTCAAATCTCAATCGAGATGGCTTACGCAACACAACTCATCCCGCACAGACCTACTCTTCCCATTTCCTTCATATCTAATGTCATGCCTACCTAACTTTCTCTAGCTATCGAGTTCAAAGCCTCGCAGACAAATCCCCTCGCCCTGCCAATAAGCAACCAAGTCATTACAAAGTGAAAGTTTTTAGGACCATGTAATATGGATATATGATAATACGGAGTATAGGGATGATAGTAATACTGTAAATAGTGCGGAATATAAAAGCAGTATAGTAAAATGACACCAGATATTTTATACTGGTTCGGAGCACCGTCCTACGTCCAGTCTCAGACTCCCTTTTGGAATTTAACTAACAACAATACCCTTACTTAACCCGGAGGAACAGGTCTATACAACCCCTGAGCAGTCGAACAGGGACCTGAGCAGCAGAACAGGATTTTTGCCTCAACAGCCGAAGAGAACTTCACACGCCTGAGCAGCAGAATAGGACTTCACTAATACAAAAGAATATCTGACACTATGTATTCTTGAAAACACTGATTTGTCTTTGATAGTACAAACTTCCTATAATCAAATCCTCAAGTGTATGATGTGTATGTGAAAATATGAAAGGAAGGTGTTGCTCGAAGATTATGAAAGTTAATTTGGAGATTCAAAGTAATAAAATACTTGCATGCTGTTTGAATGCGAGTATGAGAGCACAAGAAGAATACAAGAGAGTTAGAAAGTTTTTCGATTAAGTATGAAGTGTTTGGGAACATATATTTATAGTAGACAGAGGGTTGTTGCCATTGGTGAAGAGTTATGTCCAAAAGAAGCAATCATTCCCGTTCAAAGAAGGATCGCAACCTTTCGTAGAATGGAAATGTCTTTTCAAAATATGGCAGTTGGGTTTAGGTCAGTCGACTGGTCGAAAATGGTCGGTCGACTGAATTTAAAAATATAAACGTGTATACATATGTGCACAAGTTCAATAGGCTGTTTATAGATATTCAGTCGACTGGTCGAATTTGTTCAGTCGACTGAATTCTGTTTGATAATCAAAAATCACCATAGCTCATTTGGTTAGAGCACTTGCCTTCAAA
The DNA here is from genome assembly GCA_030737815.1 of Allium fistulosum. Taxonomy (NCBI): domain Eukaryota; kingdom Viridiplantae; phylum Streptophyta; class Magnoliopsida; order Asparagales; family Amaryllidaceae; genus Allium; species Allium fistulosum. The sequence goes on from CM060904.1 coordinate 930,949,406, forward strand.
ACTAGTGACCCGGGTTTCGAGCCCCACCCCATGCATTTTTTGAAAACTTAATTTTGATTAAAATATGCATGCAAGTTTATTTGAATGTGAATGATGATTCTTGAGGAAAGATTTTAACAAAGCACTAAACTAGACTCTATATACATATATGAACCATACTTTGAGTCGTTGAGTCCGGATGTTGTCGTAGTCGTAGATTCGTGAATTGTTGTGTCTTGTCAGCAATCAAAACCTATGATCCAACACAAAGGAGCTTCCCCTCCTGCCTCTTTACCAACACGCTATTTTCTTGGTCGACTAGTCTTCCTATCTGCCTCGTATTGTCGAGGTTTGACAAACTTCTGACAAAAGCTCTTAGTCGCTCTACATAAAGAGGCGATGACCCCATGCTGTTAACCCGCTTTTTAGCCAAGCCGATTTCAACTGGACATAGAAGGTCAAAATGAAGATGAAAAGAGTCACGAACTTGAAAACATGCTTAGAAAGGCTAAAATATTGAACTTAAGAAGTTTGATGGAAGTTGGGCTAAGTAGACCACTCGGTACGGAGAGGAACCTCTCGATACCGAAAGGTTTTTCTTCCATTCGACACTTCCCAATCTTCTTATACTTCAAGTACTTCTTTAAACCACCATGATAAAGTGCTTTTTCTAAAAGATAGATAAACAACACTAAGAATTTCGAAGAAGAAAGCAAAGAAAGCAGAAAAAGACCAGCGATATCAGGTGAATCATCATAAGGAACTAGTCTTAAGGAATAAAGAGTTTGGAATGTATCGAATCAGAGATAGAAAGGTAAGAAAAATAAGGTAAAGGGTTTTCATCCAAAAAAAACCACATGGTACTGAGAGGAACCTATTTGTACCGAAAGGTTTTGTTGGAGATTGGGCTGGTTTCTTCACTTTTGTACACTTGGACCTGCACCTGGACTTTATTCAACATGCGCTCTTGAGTCTACTGACGAGTTTCTTTATAAATACTGGTCATATAGCAACTGAAGAGGGGATTCACACTCTGCATCTTCTTCACTCTTGTCTCCTTCCTCAAATATACTCTAGAAACTCTATTGTAAATCCGAAATCCACTAGATTGTGGTCACATCTGATAAAATTGGTTGTAATTCAAAGAGAAAATGACTAATAACAAAGATTAAAGTGGATGTAGGCAGGAGTATTCATCGAACCACTATAAATATTATGTCTTCTTTTCTACTTTTATCTTTATTTTATTAGAATTGGTACTTTCATATGATATTTCGGTGTTGGTGTCATTTTTGATGCTAACATTTTAGTAATTTCACTGAGAAAGGGCAAGATTTTACAATATAAAGCTTGGATCTGAAGTTTGGAAAAGACGAAGAGACCTTACACTTGATCTAAGATTATAGGAAGCCAACTAGAGCATGGAGCGGCCAGGAGGTGTTATCAAATTCCAATCAATCCTTCTACGTGACCAAAGATAAAATGGAGAAAATGATGAAGGAGATACAAGATGGGATAATAACTCGGTAATAAGAAATGATAGAAGGATTTTTTTAAAGGACGGGACAACAAGGAATAGTTGGAGCTACGTGAATTCAAAAACCAAGGACTCGGAACAGATGCATGAACATCTAGAATTAGAGCGGAGCAAACTGGTACAATGCCCCCACATCCAAGACCACTCAGTGCCAACCCCAATCCTCTTGGCACCGAGAGGAATATACTCATGGGCAATATTGGATTATACTTAAGGCACGCCAGGATGTTATGAACAGATGATCCTGGAGCCAGGAACGTAAGACGGAACGCAAATGCATAACAATAAGAGGAATATGTGCCAGTACTTTCCCATAGGAACGGAGGATAGAATAAAGCTAGATGTGCAGATCAGAATGCATATGTGCAGCCAAAGAAGTATGTATTATAATATGTGTCGTAATTTCCCTAATGGAGCAAGGGTGCAAAATGCAGCTAGTGGTCAAAGACTTCTGTTAGATGACAACAACTAGATGGTTGAGATGATCAGAAAGATAGTTAGAGGTGGACCCCTATACTAGAGTTTGGAGGACATAAACAGGAATCTATTTACCCCTAATATCTGAAACGCGAGGAATCCTCCATATTTCAAGATTTCAACATTGGAAATAGACGATGGGCAAATGGATCCAACAGTTCATTTAATGAGATATATCTGATATATGGAGGTGTTAGATGCTTCCGAGGATGTTATGGGGAAATGCTTCTTTTTAATCTGATAGATTTAGTGGAGATGTGGTTCCAACAGTTGGAGAACGGGTCCATAAGCACATGGGTCGAGTTAGTGAATTGGTTCTTGAGACAATTCAGAGTTCACATCTCCCGACCAAAGAATGTGATGACTCTATCAAGCGTGAAGTAAAGGCCCGAAGAGACCTTAAGGAGTTACTTGACTTGGTTTAACGCGATAACTACTGCAGTTCATAAGCCAGATACATCGGTGATTCTGATGGCGACAGTTTTAGGAGTTGCAACTAAGACTTATTTTAAGATTGCTTTGGAAAGGGTCGACCTACCAATGGACCTTACTGAGTTATATCATGAAGCTAACAGATAGTAGCATCAAGATGATGCTGAGGCTGATAATGTTGATATTAATGTTATAGATGATGGAGGACTGTTCGAAGCAGGATATGGGAAGACAAAGGGAAGCGAAAAGCCGATAATGACTTCGAAGGACCGAAACGGAAAGGAAGAGAATCGAAGTTCTCTTCTTACACTAACCTAACCGAATCCTCAGAGAGGATATACCTAAATACTATAAGGCAGATCCCCTACCACAGACCAGCTAAGAGGAAACCCACAGATCGGGAGAGAAGATCTGAAAAGTTCTGCTTGTTCCACGAGCTGGATGGACATGAAACGAACGAGTGCAGACGCCTTCGTGATCTAATGGAAGAACTAGTTTGGAACAACCAGTTGCAATAGTATGTAAGGAACCGAACTGCGGTGGTGCAGCCGGAGTAGCCACCATCTTCAGTGAATGTATCAAGGAATAACCGGGGACTTGGGTCAAGATTTGAAATCCCATGATCGGGATGGATGGGAGTCAAGTTCGATTCTCATGCTTTGCTTTCCATTTTGAATAATCAAGACAATAATAATATTATAATGCTTACACATATACGAGATCTTGATTGGTCTCTAGGCATGCTCTGAGTTGGATGTCTGAGATGAATATATAAGATAATAATAACCTCAGACCACTTACACGTGTACGAGATCTCGATCGGTCTCTACGCACGCTCTGAGTTAGATGTCTGAGATGAATAATTAAGACTTTTGTTTGCTTGTTTGTTTTGATTTGAATATTTTATTTTATAAAAAATCCACTTGAATGTGATGACTGGTATTGATCGTGGTAGTCTCGTGCGGAGTGACGGGCAGTGACCGCAAGGTTCAAGTTCCCTTATCGGAGAGCGAGTAGATAAACCTGTTTGAAAAGTAAGTCCCTCATCGAATAGTGAGTGCATGGGCTTGCTTGGTATTTGAGTCCCCTCGTAGGAGAGCGAGCGATTTGGGCTCAGCAAGGAATCTAAAGAGATCAAATCTAAGTCCCTTCATCAGAGTGTGAGCGGATGGACTTGCTTAGACGTTGAGTCCCCTATTGGAGATCCAATGGAATGGACTCAGCAAGTATCTGGAGTGATCGAACCCTGGATTGGATGTTAAACGATCCGGAGAGATTGAACCCTAGATTAGGTTCTAAAGGATCTTGAGAGGTCGAACCCTAGAATGGATGTTGACTTTATAAAAGAATTTGAATGCCTTGTAATCAGAATGAGATAGATAAATCCTGGACGAATAGGGGAATGATGCCTCTGGATGAGAGACAGACTGATCATGATTTGCGGTTAACCTTAAGCATGGATTGAAGTCCAAAGCTATAACAAGTTTAAAATGACCTTTGACCCACAAGAGAATCCAAAGGAGCCGAACGATTCACCAAGACCTAGATCAAAGGATGGCCAGAGAGCTCAACTGTCGAAGATTGACTACTGTTGAAACTTATTCTTGAACAAAGCAAACATTCAAAAGGCGTACTTTAGGGGGCAAGTGTCAACCCTTTTTTTGCCAAGCCGATTTCAACTGGACTTAGAAGGCCAAAATGAAGATGAGAAAAGTCATGAACTTGAAACATGTTAAGAAAGGCTAAAATATTGATCTTAAGAAGTTTGATGGAAGTTGGGGCTAAATAGACCACTCGGTACTGAGAGGTTTTTCTTCCATCTGGCACTTCACAATCTCTTTATACTCCAAGTACTTCTTCAAGCAACCATGATAAGTGATTTTCCAGAAGATAGATGAGCAACACTAAGGATTTTGGAGAAAAAAGCAAAGAAAGCAGGAAAAGACAAGCGATATCGAATAAATCATTATAAGGGACTAGATCTTTAGGAAAAAAAGAGTTTGGAATGCATCGAATCATAAATAGAAAGACAAGACAAATAAGATAAAGGGTTTTCACCTAGAAAATACCACTGGTACTAAGAGGAACCTCTCAGTACTGAGAGGTTTTTGTTGGATATTGGTATCCATGCTATTCAAGTTTCGATGTTTCGACTTTTCCCTTCGATTTTTTGATTTTTCCCTTTGCTGTTTCGACTTTTTCCTTCGATGTTTTGACTCCAAAACATGTTTTGTATCTATGCAATTCATGGATGGTGGACATATTAACTACATTTTTTTATTTTGAGACATAGCTAAGTGCTATCATCAAATTTGGGGTTGGTTGATAATATTACATAGATGTTGATATTCATTTTTAACCTTAAATCTATGATAGTTATGTAGTGAAAAATTGATGATTGATAACAATTCAACACCACGGTGCGCTGCGGAAGTGATTTCAAATCAAGACCTAGTATTGCCTATTTAGATACCAATGACAGTAAAAAGAATTATGCAGTCTCACAGAAAAATAACAGAAATAAGAGACAGAAGATTTAACGTGGTTCGGATATGAATATCCTACGTCCACGGAGACCCAACAACTTTTTATTTCATTAAAGAAAAGAGTACAAGAGAGGAGAGAATTATGGTGGATACTACACTTGCTTGTCATATGAAGATGTAATTCCTTCATTTAAATAGACTCAATGAAGGAGTTACTTAGGGATTAAGAAAAATAATTTACAGATTATGTTCCAAATATCCATGATTTAATTTCTACGTAAATGGATAATGGTGATTGGTTTCCATAATTTTCCTTGATTGAATCTCCATCAGCAATTTCTTTCTTCATATAACAAATTGACTAATTAATTGATTTCCTTCAAAATATCCTTCCATATACCAACTAAATTAATTGATTTGATTGAATCAATTAATCAATTTCTTTCCTCTTTAACAGATATTTGAATCATCCAAATTCAACACTCCACCTTGATTCAAATATAACAATCTCTCTTCATCATCTTATCATCAAGCAATCGACATATAAGTTGTTGGGTCTAGCGCCCCATGGCGCTCAAGTAACAGGTATCAAACTGATCAAGTTTGAGCAATGCTCAAACTTGTCCTTAGGAAGTGACTTTGTCATCATATTTGAAGGATTATCCAAAGTACTCACTTTCAACAATTTGATCTTGCTTCGTTCTTCCTCAAGCATAAGAAAGAAACCTCTAACATCAATGTGTTTTGTCCGTGAACTATAAGCTTGATTTTCTACAAGATGAATCGCACTCTGACTGTTTGAAAATAGCTCTACTGTCCGCTGCACCATTGAAAGATCATCCAACAACTGAAGTAAGTATAATCCTTCTTTTGTTGCTTCCACAATCGATATCAACTCTGCTTCGGTAGTCGATAAAGCTACGATAGACTGCAGCTTTGATCTCCATGAAATCGAGCCTATGCCAAGTGTAAAAACATAGCCCGACACTGACTTCCTAGCATCTCTATCCCCAGCATAATCAGAATCACAGTATACTCTAAGAAAGATGTCACCATCCACTCCACCATATAACAAGCCCACCAAAGAAGTGCCTCGAAGATATCTAAGAATCCACTTCACAGCTTGCCAATGCTCTTTGCCTGGGTTAGACATATATCGACTCACAACACCCACTGCATGGGCCAAATCTGGTCTTGTGCACACCATCGCATACATAAGACTACCAACAGCACTAGAATAAGGTATATCAGCCATATACCTCTTGTCTTCTTCCGATGAGGGAGATAAGTCTTTTGACAACTTAAAATGAGAGCCTAATGGAGTGCCAACCGGTTTGGCTTTCTCCATTCCAAATCGAGCGAGGACTTTCTCGATGTACTATGTTTGAGTGAGCCTTAACTCTCTCCGCTTTCTATCTCTACAAATCTCAATTCCCAATATTCTTTGTGCTTTTCCCAAATCCTTCACATCAAACTCCTTGCTAAGTTCAGTTTTCAACTCCATAATTCTTACCATACTCCGAGATGCAATTAACATATCATCAACATATAACAACAGATATATTAAATCATTATCACATCTCTTGAAATAAACACACTGGTCTTTGAAGCTTCTAGAATATCCTTGTGAAAGCATAAACTTATCAAATATTGTATACCATAGTCTAGGTGACTGTTTTAGTCCATATAGAGATTTGTTAAGTTTACAAACATAGTCAGGCCTGCTACTATCAATGAACCCCTCCGGTTGCCGTAAATAAATTTCTTCATCCAGATCACCATGCAAGAATGCAGTTTTGACATCTAGTTGCTCCAACTCCATATCATAATGAGCCACTAATGCCAATAGAATGCGAATGGAGGTATGCCTAACAACTGGAGCAAAAATGTCATGATACTCAACTCCCTTTTTCTGAACATACCCCTTTGCTACTAACCTTTCTTTATATCTGAAATTTCCATCGCCGTCGTCTTTTACTCTATAGATCCACTTACAACCAATAGCTCTCTTGTTGGTGGGAAGAGGCACCAAATCCCAAGTATGATTTTTCTGCAAAGATTCAATCTCCTCTTCCATAGCAACTAACCAACTAGAACTGTCAACTGAAGCAATAGCGTCTCTATAATCTCTGGGTTCGTCATGGACAACATTCAAAGCATATGTTGCCATGTCATCGAAGTCAATGTCTTCGATGCTCAATCCAACAAAATCATTAAGCCAATTAGGCTTCTTCTTCTGTCTAACAGGTCTGATCTCTGAACTAGCTCCACCTTGAGTCTGATCCTATGTACTAATCTCTGTACTTTCCTCATCAACCACGGTGTCATCGGAAACACCTTCAGAATTTCTATGAAAAGGAACAGTAGATGACTTACTTTGTGTTTGGTATTCTTCATTTGTCCTCTCATTGTCATCTGATGAGGAAGGCTCCACCTTCAACATAGCCTTCTCATTAAAAGTCACATGCCTGCTGGTAACAATCTTCCTGCTAATAGGACACCACAATCTATATCCCTTCACTCCTCTTCTATAACCTAGAAAGATACACTTGCGAGCTCTAGGTTCCAGCTTTCCTCTGCTCTCATGTACGTAAGCTGGACAACCAAACACTTTGAGGAATGGATAGCTAACAGGCTCTCCTTTCCATACTTCTTCTGGGATCTTCATGTCTATGGCGATAGAAGGTGTGCGGTTGATGAGGAAAGCCGCCATAGATGAAGCTTCTGCCCAAAATCCCTTTTTCAACTTTGCAGTCAATCTGAGGCAACGAGTTCTGTCCAGTAATGTCTGATTCATTCTTTCAGCAACTCCATTAGACTGAGGGTCGCCAGGTGTGGTGTAATGCCTCTTAATACTTTCAGACTCACAATAATCGATGAATTCCTGTGATACAAATTCACCGCCGTTATCTGAACGGAGAACTTTCAATTTCTTTCCTAACTGCTTCTCAACTGTAGATTTCCACTTTCGAAACCTGTCAAAAGTTTCACTCTTTGACTGTAGAAAATATACCCAAACTTTACGAGAGAAATCATCTATAAATGAAACGAAATACCTGGCTCCACCTAAGGAGGGGCAAGGGGAAGGTCCCCAAACATCTGTGTGAACATACTCTAAGACAGCCTTTGCCTTATGCTCTCCAGTACCAAAAGAAATCTTCGTCTGCTTCCCAAGAACACACTCTTCACAAAAGTCAAGCTTTGAATGATGAACACCATCAATCAAACCTCGCTTTCTCAACTCATCCATGCTGCGCTCACCAATGTGACCCATCCGTAAATGCCATAATCTGGAAGAGTCTGAATCAACAGAAGTAACAGATGCTGATTCGCCAACTATAGTAGTGCCCTTAAAAAGATAAAGATTTCCTGTCCTTACTCCTTTCATAACTATCATAGAACCCTTTGATATTTTCATCTTCTCTCCTTCAACTACAATCTTCAAACCAAGCCTACTCAGAGCACCAATAGATATCAAACTTCTTCTCAAATCAGGTACATGTCTAACATCTGTAATAGTACGAATAACACCGTCAAACATTCTAACCTTCACACTACCAACACCAATCATACGACAAGAAGCATCATTGTCTATCAGAACTTCTCCTCCATCAATCTCATGGTAAGTGGAGAAACAGTTCCTATCAGGTGTCATATGATAGGATGCGCCAGAATCAATCAGCCATAGGTTGCTCTTCCTAGAAGAGCCAGAAGCTGTAAACACATTGGTATCACTCTCTGTATCTGACTTCTCAGCGGTAGATGCTGAAGCTTGCTTTGGGTCTCTTCTTCTACCTTCAAGCTTGGGACAAGTTGCTACAAAGTGCCCTGGCCTTTTACAATAATTGCAAGTCAATTTATTAGGCCCCCTAGACTGAGACCTTGATTTATTTCGACCTCCACCATATTTTGACTTGCTTTGGCTTCTTCCTCTCTGAACAGATAAGCCCTCTGTATCACTGTCTAAACTAGTGCTTGCTAATCTATCCCTCAACACTTCATTATGAAGTCCAGCTTTAACATCAGATAGGCTAATTTTACTACGACCATAAATCATAGAATTAACAAAAGCAGTGTACTCCTTAGGCAAGGAACATAAAAGGATTACTGCTTGAGCCTCATCTGTAATTTCAACTTCTGCTGCCTTCAAATTCATTACTAAGGTGGTTAGGGCATCCACATGCCCCATGAGATCAGCTCCAGGCTTCATTTTGTACGAATAGAGTTGTTGTTGCAGAATTATTCTGTTAGTGAGAGACTTGTCCTGATATGCATCAGATAATGCATCACATAATTCCTTTGCTGTTTTCTTTTGAGAAAATTCTCTAAGAACCTCATCTGAAAGACTTAGCTGGATGGTAGTTAGGGCTTCATCTTCCATCTCTTCTAAAGTTTCACTATCTAACTCTTTCAGCTTCTCAGGCGCGGAAATTATTTTAAAAGTCTTCTCCTTCTTCAATACAGCCTCCATCTTTATCTTCCAAGTACCAAAATCTCCTTTTCCATCAAAACGTGTTACTCCATAATTGACACCAGATCTACCAACAGACTTACTAGAAGTAGCCATTAATATCCAAACAGGAACAATAACACTAGCTCTGATACCAAACTGTAGTGAAAATTGATGATTGATAACAATTCAACACCACGGTGCGATGCGGAAGCGATTTCAAATCAAGACCTAGTATTGCCTATTTAAATACCAATGACAGTAAATAGAATTATGCAGTCTCACAGAAAAATAACAGAAATAAGAGACAGAAGATTTAACGTGGTTCGGATATGAATATCCTACGTCCACGGAGACCCAACAACTTTTTATTTCATTAAAAAAAAAGAGTACAAGAGAGAAGAGAATTATAGTGGATACTACACTTGCTTGTCATATGAAGATGTAATTCCTTCATTTAAATAGAATCAATGAAGGAGTTACTTAGGGATTAAGAAAAATAATTTACAGATTATGTTCCAAATATCCATGATTTAATTTCTACGTAAATGGATAATGGTGATTGGTTTCCATAATTTTTCTTGATTGAATCTCCATCAGCAATTTCTTTCTTCATATAACAAATTAACTAATTAATTGATTTCCTTCAAAATATCCTTCCATATACCAACTAAATTAATTGATTTGATTGAATCAATTAATCAATTTCTTTCCTCTTTAACAGATATTTGAATCATCCAAATTCAACAAATTAAGATATGCCAAGTACGCATACTTCAGTATTTTTTTTAGTATTAGGTTACTAGATATCCGGTTGTATTTAACCATGTAGTTTCGACTTTGTTAAAATATCAAGGAATATTAAAATGCAAAGAAATTGTTTAAAATTTCATTGCAATATACTTTGATAACATATTCGACAATTTAGTAGTTAATCTGTGTTTGAATTCATAATGTAAATTGCTATATTATCATAATTGTTTGAATAATAACTTCTCTCTATAGTAACTACCTTGCTTTATTCTATTACAGCTTGAACATATCAACTGGAACACGTTTACTAAAAGTGATGATCATATAGTACCTCATAGAGTTATGAGTTTATTAATGAATATTCTCTCTGTCATAATCTTAAGAAGCCATGATATTAGGCCTATAAAAATGTAGGAAAGAATGGTACTTATAAATATTCTACAACCAAACTAGCGGTACATGGGAATTATGGTACATCCAATAGTCCTCCTATGCCACATACAAACTCGTCTGCTATTTTACTTCCATCACTTTGTGATCTCAAGAAAAGTGTCAAAAGAAAAATCATGGATAACCATGCAGTTTGTAATAGTGACATAAAGAGCATGATCTTGGAAAGCACATAAAGAAGTAGTGTCCAGTTTGATTGGCCTGATCTGAGCAATTATCTTATCAGGACATCAAAAATAATGTTTGGGTATGTCTCAAAAACTTGTATTTACAACATGTAATTTTACCATACATGTGTAATTGTGTTTTCATTACTATTGCTTTTGTTTAAAGAAACTAGGGATCCTACATATGATGAACAACAAACTGCTAGCATAAATGAGCTTCCATGGTTTTGTTCTTTCGCAAACATTAACTATTATTAAGAAATTACTTTTGAGGAAGGTTATCAATCTTCGGCATCAAATTTTGTTGCATCACATAATATATGAATCATCTAATCTTAATTCTGATATACACTACAATATCTAATTATGATAAACCAATGTCTTCCAATCATGCTCTATGGTGTGCCGGTGATCTATCAAAAGGACAAATCTACTTACAAAGAAAATTTAACCTATAAGCCTTATGTTAATATCAAGCTTGACTGCGTAATCCTTCTTATACATAGTGGAATGATGAATGCCATCTTGTTAATAATCTTGTGCAACTAAATATCATCTCTTTCAAATATTTGTTAGAATAATGAATGATGTAGAGAGAGGAAGAGGGATATTGGGTATTGAGTGAAAATCAAAGTCCCACATTGTAGGATTCTTGTGCCAATACCTATATATATACTAATACCCACTATACCTTATCAAAACAAAGAGAGAAGGAAGCTTGGGCTTGTGTGCATGAAGTCTTGGCATATGTATTGATAATTAATATTAAAATGTCAAAGATTGGGCCTTTGGCCTTGGGGCTCTTGGGGTCTCGTGATTAGATGAGCCGCCGTCTGCTACATGGGCCTGCTGTGCTAATTTTGGTTCGAACGTGTCTGTTCACACAGACGCGTCCGTTTTCCTCCAGCGCAACCAGTTCCAGGCGCACGCGTTCGTACGGATGCGGGTTAAAGGGTCGCAACCTTTCCAGCAGTCACGACCGCTCCGAATAGGCACCTCCTCCAGCCTATAAATAGGCGGCCAGAATATGAGAAATATTAAGTTCTCTCTCCCAAATTCTGTTCCTTCTTTCTCTAAGACCTCTGTTCTAGTGCTATAATCTCTTCAGTTCGTCGGCGCTCCGTCTGCAACCGCGGGGCTGGTCCGTTTCATCCTGGAAAGAAAATTGCTAACAACCGTAAAACTACTACGGCGGCAATATTGTTTCAAGAAAACAGATTCTCTCTGGACTCGGACATATCAATAGGTATTATAACAATTTTTTGTAACGGTTCTGCACCGTAGCATTCTGTACCAGAATTGTAAACTGGTTTGGTAACATTTCTTTGGTTACTATCGGTTTCGCGACACTTTTACGTGATTGTGATTAACAATCTTGAAACAATATTGTATTGTTGCAGACGACGATGTCTCAAAATAGCGACAATAACGCTGCACCAACACAGACGGTGACATCCGCTCAGCCTCCGGCTCTGGTTTCAAGTATGGCAATGTCTCATGGAGAAAGGCCAGAAAAATTCAATGGGACAGATTTCAAGCATTGGCAATAGAAGATGTTGTTCTATCTGACGACATTAGGGCTCGCCAAATATCTAACCGAAGATGCTCCTGAAGTTGGCGAACTCGAACCCGATGCAGTCAAAGTAGAGGCTGCAACTGTTTGGAAAAATTCAGATTTTATATGTAAAAACTATATTCTGAATGGTCTGGATAATAGCCTCTATAATGTTTATTGTGCTGTTGCAACATCCAAGGAACTCTTGACAGTCTTGGACAGAAAGTACAAAACTGAAGATGCAGGCATGAAGAAATTCATCGCTGGCAAATTTCTCGACTTCAAAATGGTAGATTCAAAGACTGTGATCAACCAGACTCAAGAATTACAAGTGATCATCCGTCAACTACATGATGAAGGGATGACACTGAGCGAATCTTTCCAAGTCGCCGCAACCATTGAGAAACTTCCTCCATCTTGGAAGGACTTCAAAAACTATCTTAAGCATAAGCGTAAGGAAATGACAATGGAAGAACTCATAGTTCGTTTGCGGATTGAGGAAGATAATAGGAATTCCGAGAAAAAGATTTCTCCGAATATGGCTGCCAAAGCAAATGTTGTTGAGTCAGATAACCCTAACAAGAGAAAACGTGAAAATGCGCCTAAGAAGTCGAAGAAGAAATTTCAGGGTTCTTGTCATAACTGTGGAAAGAAGGGGCACAAAGCAGCCGAATGTCGCGCTCCCAAAAAGAAGAAATCAGAAGCAAATATGGCTGAAGTTGCAGATGGCATTTCTGATATGGATTTATGTGTAGTAATATCAGAATGCAACCTTGTTGGTAACTCAAAGGAATGGTTTGTAGACACAGGAGCCACTCGACACATATGTGCTAATAAGTGGATGTTTACGACCTATAAAACTACAACTGATGATGAACAACTTTTCATGGGCAATTCATCTACATCAAAGGTAGAAGGCAAAGGAAAAGTTGTGCTGAAACTAACTTCTGGAAAGGAACTAACTTTAAGTGACGTTCTCCATGTTCCAGACATTCGAAAGAACCTGATTTCAGGGTCCTTGCTTAGCAAGCATGGTTTTAAATTAACCTTTGTGGCTGATAAGTTTGTATTATCAAAGAATGGAGTGTATGTAGGAAGAGGATATGTGTGTGATGGTTTATTCAAAGCAAATGTAACCACTATTGTACCAAACAATGATATGAATAAAATTGAATCTTCTGCTTATATTGTTGACTCCTCTAATATATGGCATTCTAGATTAGGGCATGTGAATTTTGATACACTGCGAAAAATGATTAATCTAGAAATTATACCAAAATGCGATATAGACTCCAATTATAAATGTCAAATTTGTGCAGAAGCAAAATTGACAAGAACCTCGTTTCATCATGTTGAACGAGAAACTGAACCTCTAGACCTTATACACACTGATGTATGTGACTTGAAAATGTGTCAAACAAGAGGTGGAAAAAGGTATTTCATTACATTCATTGATGATTGTACTAGATACTGTTATGTATATCTCCTTAGAAGCAAGGATGAAGCATTCGACATGTTTAAACAGTATAAAGCCGAAGTTGAGAATCAACTCAATAGGAAAATTAAAGCTTTAAGAAGTGATAGAGGAGTAGAATATGAATTTCCATTTGAGGAATTCTGCGTTGAGCATGGTATTATACACCAAACTACAGCACCATATTCACCTCAATCCAACGGTATAGCCGAACGGAAAAATAGAACTCTTAAAGAAATGATGAATGCTTTACTAATTAGTTCTGGCTTACCAAATAATTTTTAGGGAGAAGCTATTCTTTCGGCAAATCATATTTTAAATAAAATACCAAGAAAGAAAACATCAAAGTCTCCTCATGAACTTTGGAAAAATAGACCGGCATCCTACAAATACTTAAAAGTGTGGGGGTGTCTTGCCAAAGTAGAAATACCTAAACCAAAGAAGGTCAAAATTGGACCAAAAACAATTGATTGTGTATTCATTGGATATGCACACAACAGTGCTGCTTATCGATTTTTAGTACACAAATCAGAAATTGATGATATTCATGAAAATACCATCATAGAGTCGAGAAATGCTAGATTTTTCGAACATATATTCCCTTTGAAGCAGGGTACTGACTATTATGCTCAAAAGAGACCAAGGGAAGATGAATTTACCGATTCTCTTGAAAATGATGAGCAAAATAACCTTCGGCAAAATAGTGCTGATCAACAAGTGGAGGAACCTAGAAGAAGCAAAAGGTCAAGGACCTCAAGAACTTTTGGACCAGATTTCTACACATTTATGTTAGAAGATGATCCATTAACCTACAAACAAGCTATGTCCTCCAGCGATGCCCCTTACTGGAAAGAGGCCATTAACAGTGAGATAGAATCCATCATGGCTAACCACACATGGGAGTTAGTTGATTTACCTCAAGGATGCAAAACCTTAGGTAATAAATGGATATTCAAAAAGAAATTGAAACCTGATGGTTCAATAGACAAGTACAAAGCTCGTCTTGTAGTCCAAGGATTCAGACAAAAGGAAGATCTGGACTATTTTGATACATATTCACCAGTAACAAGGATAACATCGATAAGGATGCTTATTGCAATTGCGTCCATACTTGATTTAGAAATACATCAAATGGATGTTAAAACTGCATTTTTGAATGGTGAACTAGAGGAAGAAATATATATGAAGCAACCCGAAGGGTTTATGAGCTTTGGAAATGAGAATAAAGTGTGCAAATTAGTAAAATCGCTCCAAAACAATGGCATAAGAAGTTTGATGAAACTATGTTATCAAACGGATTCACAATAAATGAATCAGATAAATGTGTCTATATAAAACAAGCACATATTGGGTATGTCATTATTTGTCTTTATGTTGATGACTTGTTGATCCTAGGTAATAACAAGGCCATAATAACATCTACAAAGAATATGTTATCCTCTAGATTCGATATGAAAGACCTAGGACTGGCTGATGTGATATTGGGTGTCAAAATTTTGAGAACACCACAAGGATATGCATTATCCCAATCACATTACATCGCCAAGATACTTGAAAAATTCAAGCAATATAATATTACTATTGCAAAAACACCAGTAGATATGACCCAGAATTGGGTAAAGAACACTGGTGATGGTATCTACCAGCTTGAATACTCTCGTATACTAGGAAGTATCATGTATGTTATGAACTGCACTAGGCCAGATATCGCATACGCTGTAAGTAAGCTGAGTAGATTTACCAGCAATCCTGGTAAACATCATTGGAAAGCGATAATCAGAGTTCTAGGATACCTAAAGTATACGCAGAACTATGGTCCACAGTATACAAACTATCCTTCAACAGTGGAAGGATACAGTGATGCCAATTGGATAACTAGATCACATGATACAAAGTCTACAAGCGGATATGTGTTCACATTAGGAAATGGAGCAATATCATGGAAATCATCCAAACAGACTTGTATAGCTAGATCTACGATGGAATCGGAGTTTATTGCACTAGATAAGACTGCAGAAGAAGCAGACTGGCTTCGAAGTTTCTTGGAAGATATTCCAAATTGGAGCAAACCTGTGCCTCCAATATGTATACATTGTGATAGTAAATCAGCTATTGGAAGAGCTAATAGTACATTATACAATGGTAAATCTAGGCATATTCGTCGTAGACATAAGACAATAAGACAACTTCTCTCTAATGGAGTTATCACTATAGACTACATAAAGTCTAAAGATAACATAGCGGATCCACTAACAAAAGGCTTGCCAAGAGAGAAAGTTCAAACCTTATCGATGGGAATGGGGTTAAGGCCCATAGAATAAAAGTTTTTTTAAAATGGAAACCCTACCTAGTTGACTGGAGATCCCAAGATCTAGGTTCAAAGGGACAACTGAGTTTAAGAGAAACTTGGTAGCACTGTTACTCACAAACCATTCCTATGATAAGTCAGTGCATTACTTGTTTGAAAATAGGATAAGTATTAATACTTTTAATGATGTCTGTACTTGGGGTATTGGAAATAACCATTACAGAATCACCTACGTAAGTGTGAAGGCGCCGCTTCAACGAGAATTGTAAGGCCGATTCTCTAAAACACTTATGAGACCAGGCAGGTGTTCATGGCTAAAACTAACACAAACAGAGAACGAAGGATTATAAGAAACATTTATCGGTGTTATCTATTTTAGAATTACACAAAAGGCTTACAGTTCAAGGACCTTCTAAGTCTACTGATTCGCCTGTAATTCAAATAGGTAATCACTAGGAAAAGTTCAAGGCCAAAGTGCTACTTTAAACCGATACGATAAATATCTCATGAAACTAAGAACAACTACTCATTCATGTGGGGGATTGTTAGAATAATGAATGATGTAGAGAGAGGAAGAGGGATATTGGGTATTGAGTGAAAATCAAAGTCCCACATTGTAGGATTCTTGTGCCAATACCTATATATATACTAATACCCACTATACCTTATCAAAACAAAGAGAGAAGGAAGCTTGGGCTTGTGTGCATGAAGTCTTGGCATATGTATTGGGCCTTGGGCCTTGGGGCTCTTGGGGTCTCGTGATTAGATGAGCCGCCGTCTGCTACATGGGCCTGCTGCGTTAATTTTGGTTCGAACGTGTCTGTTCACACAGACGCGTCCGTTTTCCTCCAGCGCAACCAGTTCCAGGCGCACGCGTTCGTACGGATGCGGGTTAAAGGGTCGCAACCTTTCCAGCAGTCACGACCGCTCCGAATAGGCACCTCCTGGAGCCTATAAATAGGCGGCCAGAATATGAGAAATATTAAGTTCTCTCTCCCAAATTCTGTTCCTTCTTCCTCTAAGACCTCTGTTCTAGTGCTATAATCTCTTCAGTTCGTCGGCGCTCCGTCTTCAACCGCGGGGCTGGTCCGTTTCATCCTGGGAAGCAAATTGCTAACAACCGTAAAACTACTACGACGGCAATATTGTTTCAAGGAAACAGATTCTCTCTGGACTCGGACATATCAATAGGTATTATAACAATTTTTTGTAACGGTTCTGCACCGTAGCATTCTGTACCAGAATTGTAAACTGGTTTGGTAACATTTCTTTGGTTACTATCGGTTTCGCGACACTTTTACGTGATTGTGATTAACAATATTAACATGTAACTATAAATTTGATATATTTATTTTTTAATTGTCGGCCTATGGAAAATTAGAAACGGTGTTCCACATAATATAATATAACTTATTTTAAAAAGCAGTAAACCAACTATATAAATTTGTAACATGGATGTGTGAAGATGTCAGTGTGGTCTGGTGTATATTTTTTCAATGATAGTCAGCTACCATTGTTCAATATAATATCTAAATCAATTTTATTTTCCAATATTAGTATAGTGTATGTAACATAATATAATCAGTTTTATCCTTCCTTGGTGTTTGATCTTTGAAATCGAAAGCACCAGTATTAGGATATTGTATTATTAGTTTTCATGTTTATATAGTTTGCAATATCATTCATGTTTTGGTTGTCCAAATCTAGTTAACTTGGTTTTGATTGTTATCATGAATCAGTTAGAAAACAAGCAATCACCAAAAGAAAATAAAACAAAATCAGAGGATCAGATGCCTTATAATTCTGATGTTTCAGCATGCAAGATTTATTTTTCTGAAGTTTTATCCCAACATGAGCAATTTACTAGATTTTCAAACTACATAGAAGTTTTAGAACTGATCTGCAGCATTCCTGTTTGTCAAATTCCGTATACAATGACTTCGGAGTTCGGAACATGAAGTTGGAATTAACTCAGTGTCCTTGTAAAATTTCTGACAATGTAGAAAATCATTTGTACGTTCCTCAATGTACGGGATCAGATGAAAATAACAGTCAAACAATCTCGGAAGCATCCTTTTATGTTTCATGCTTCTATAAAGAGAAGTCCACTTAAGGTTGTAGATAATTCTGAAATGGAAGATGCCGACAGTAGAGAAAAGGTTAATAGTTTTCTGCAGCATAACTATGCAATACACAAGGTATAATCAACATTTTTTTGGTTTAGTTTTTAAACGTTTTTTTGGTATTTTGACATAAATTTTAGCTTATATTAACTTGGTGGTTATTAGTTAGTAAACCAACTACCATTTATATTTGTTGTTATTGACAGTTTGAGTTGGCTGGTATATATACTGGTAGCAGATAAATGAAATAACAGTTTGTGTTGTGAAGTTTCTATCTCCCCACTATATTCATGTGTACATTTTTGTTTATAAATAATCTGAATGCTGCAGCATCAAAATGCAGTCCTAATTATATAAATGCGATTAAATCTTTTGAAAGGATGAACCCATTTGGGGAAAAGAATATCAGTTCTTTATATTGCAAAAGCTACAACATTGCAAAATAAACGTGAAAAGAACAAGAAAAAATTCAGGAATCCGACTACAAAATAATGGAAATGTATAAGTCAAAATTATTAATTGCTTTTAATGTACATAATACTCAATTTTCATTATCATAAATGTTATAGTCATAAGTAGACTTGTTCCATCCACTTTGGAACATTGAAATGTGCTTTGAGCAACATCTGGGTCATGTTGATATCGTATGACCTTTGTTTTTTAGACTACCTTTTACAAAAGACTGGCTTGGATGATAACATTTACTTTTTCTTTGGGCTTATTAACAAAAACTTAAGTTTAGTTTTTTTTTTATTCTCATTGGTTGGCCAATTTTTGTTTTATTATCTCACGAATTTAATTGGTTGAAAGACAATAAAGTTTTTATTCTAGGTATATTTTTGACGATTTGATAACGTAATTAACTGAATTTTTTTTTTGAAAATAAAATAATAAAATTTTGCAAAAAAAATTTGATATTTGAAATACGTCTATTTAAACGTAGCAAATGTCAGATTTTCATCAGAAAATATGAAAGTTAGTTATGTTGTGAAATTTTTAATTTCAATTTAAAATTAGTTAATTGGATGAAAATAAAATATTTTCGAAATCTAAATATTTTTATATAATAAAAATGTAAACTATTTTCTGAGTAAGACGTCATATTTCGTTTCGTCAAATCTAGAATGCTCTAGCCCCGTTTATCTTAATTTCGGCAAAATAACAGCTGTTTGGCAGTGAAAATCGACTTTTGATAGGATGGTCGTATCGCTCATATCTGTATATCATTCGGTTTGTCTCGTCGTGCTGATCTCCACAGTATATTCTTTTGTGCATTTCGGTGTCCGGTACGCGGCGAAATTGACAAAACGATTAGCCGTATCAGTTTCATATTTGGGCCCTTTGGGTTTCTATGTTCATTCATTTGTCCATCCGCTGAAACAAACCGCCAATTTATATTCTTTGGGTCGTTGTTCATTGCTTGTATTCATTCGGTTCTTACCTTTTAGAAAAAAAAATATAAAAGTTCGTACATAATAAAGTCGATTTGTGGCAACTGTTCATCTCCATATTTCTGAAACTGCTATTCACCATTTTTCTTCTATTTCAATAATGTGCTTGTCTTCCTCTCTGGCCTTGTTTGCTCTCAGCAATTTCTCAAGCGACTGTGCCGACCAAACCCGCCCCTCAAGCACATCGCCTCCTTTCTAGCATCGCATAGCACCACAAAACTCCACTCCATGCAATGCCACACCCATCTAACAGCGGAGCATCTTCCTCCAATCCAAGAGTAGCCGCTTGTCCCATCACATTTTCCACTCTCTCCGACAAACCTTTGGCCTCACCATCACAGCACAGCCCTAACAGTCCCAACACAACAGCCCGCTGCCAACCCTCCGAGCACCCATCCGCCAAACTCACCCGCTCCTCCGCGCCTACAGCCATCATCACCATCCGCGGGCATTTTCCCTCTGCCCGCTGAAAAAACCCACCCCGTAGCCGCTTTCCAGTCTCCTCCGCCTCCACTCAAAGGCAAGCCAATCTCCCACAACCGAGCCTCTCCTTCCCAGCCTCAGAATGATGACAGCCACCGTCCCCGACCAATCAAGCCGTGATCACCCTGACCTCTCCCCTCGTCTACAGCAGCACCCACACCAATGCCAGTCATCCCACTCGAGCAACCATCCGCTTTCCTTCCCTTCCAAACGCCTTTCACCACCAGCCGAGGCCTCACAACAGCTCACCCGTGACAGCCATCTCTAGCTCGCTCCACACAATCACCCTCCAAACTCGCATCCATCTTTTATAAACTATGTTTATATAAATCTGTATGTATACATATATATTGATTTTTTTTGTTAGTATTGATTTTTTTAATATATATAGATATATTGATTTATATACATGTTTTAATAAATGTTGATATTTTGAAATGTATATGTATATAATATGTTATGATAATATTTTGAAACGAATACATCACACACACACATACAAATATATATATATTATTTTATGGGTTTTGAATTAAAAATTGATTTATATATGTATATATAGAGTTTATTTTTATATGTGATTTAAATTGAATATTGATTTTCAAATGTGTATATAGTATAAATATTTTATTTTAAATACGTGTTTTAAATTTTAGATTTTTAAAATATATAGCTATATATATATATATATATATATTTGTTTCATCGAATCCATCGAGTTCAAGATTGTGCCTGCCTCGCTTTGCTTTGCTTTGGATTTGTCATAGAGTTCGTGATTCAAAATTCGTAGCTTGTCATGCTGTCTATTTTCTCTAGCCTCGAAAGGAGAGCAATCACTCACGATTAACATTCTTATATTTAGTAAATTTAATTCACATGAAATGACGATTGAAATATGTTGTTAAATTTAAATTGTCAGTTATTGAATTGTTAAATATGATCTATTATTATTTGCATTAGTTCACCGATGTTAATTGATTGATATATGACACCGTAACTTGTATATTATATTTAAATTTGTTACTGATGATATATGCTTGTTGTTGATATGTTATATTATTATTTTATTGTACTCACTCTGCAAGTTCCCTGTTAGTTTAGAATTCCTTATGGGTTGAAATGATATATACCCGAACGATATTATAGATTAGGGGAAAATCGTTATGGGTTGAAATGATAGACCCAAGCGATTTATTGAATTGAATTTTGAAATTACAGGTTGAAATGATATATACCCGTAAATATTAAATTTAAATTACAGATTGAAATGATAGATATCCGTATCATTTGACCATAGGATAGAAAATTATATACGGACACTGTTGGTCTATTTTTGAAAATGATTTCCAAAGTTTAAAAGAAAATATATGAGTTTTAATAAATATTGATTTTTTTAAATATAAAATAAAGATTTTAATTTTAATATATGTGTAAAAGTTAGATTTTTAAAATTATACTTTTTGGATATTTTAAAATTATAAGTTACGTTTTAAAATGAAAATTTTAAAATTTTACTTATAACTTTATTATTTTAAAAAATATATATAAAATAAAATTTAAAATAGGTTTAATAATAATAATAAGATTTAATTTAATATAATAATAACTAATATAATAAATTTATTTAGAATTTAATTTAACTAATATATATATAATATGTTTTAAATATTTGTTTACAATTTATATTAATATTTTAAAATAGATTTTGGAATAATTTTATTAAATAAAAGTGGGAAAAATAAATTAAAGTTCATTTGTAATTTAATTTATTTAAGAATTGAATTTAAATAAATTTGATTTGAAACTTATTGATTTTGAGATTTTGAAAGGTATGATTTTATAATTTGATTTAATTAAAGGTGATTAAATGAACATTTTCATTAAAATTGAATATTTAGTTTTGATTTAAATTTGTAATTTGAAATTTTATTTAAATGTTTATAAAAAAAAGGGTGATTAGGTAAATATTTTAGAATTAAATATAATTGAAGTTAGATATTTAACTATTGATGTTATTTAAAATTGTAATTTGAAATTTTATTTAAATGTTATTAGAAACGATTAAATGGATATTTTAAAATTTAAATAAAATTAAAGTTGAATTTTGAAATATTAATGAAAGTTATCAAATTGAGTTGTTGTGAATGTTTGAATATTTAAACTTTGAAACCTATTGAATTGGAAGTGGTTTAAATTTGAAATTCAAACCTGGATTTGAAATCGATATAAATTAAAATGGTTTAATGAGAATTTGAATTGATTTGTGAAATTGGAAGAAACAATTCTAATTATATACTATTTTTAATATATAACTATTTTTAAATATAAACTATTTTTAATTTATAACTATTTCAATATATAAACTATTTTCAATATTTAAACTGTTTAAGTTGGAACTGTTATGATTTAAAGTGAATATGATTTCGGAAATGATATGATTTCGAAAATGATATGATTTCGAAAGTGATATGATTTCGAAAGTGAATATGAAAAAGTGATATGATTTTGTAATGAATATGATATTTTGATATGAAGTATGAACTGTTTGAAATATAAATGACCACGGTGTGAAATAAGCGTTTGGTTG
This sequence comes from Allium fistulosum, assembly GCA_030737815.1. Lineage (NCBI taxonomy): Eukaryota > Viridiplantae > Streptophyta > Magnoliopsida > Asparagales > Amaryllidaceae > Allium > Allium fistulosum. Next base: position 930,972,118 of record CM060904.1, read on the forward strand.
TTAAAGATACCGGGATCGATATAGTCATACTCTCTGTCAATACCGAAACCACTTTAACAACTGTGTACGTAGTGGAGATTCCAGAACGAAGTAGGATGGTTTGGCGAACGACTCTATATGAGGTATTAACGCAGCCTTGACTCCCGCGTGTCAGCTTGATGTGGCTAAAACAGGAGCTATACCGGGCCAAGTGGGGTCGCTCCCTCTATCGGGCACATTTCTTCGATACCATTCTATTGCTTTTGTGATTCGATTGGGTGCACCTTTGATTTGAGAGTGTGTTTCAAGGTGGACGGTAGTAGCTGCTATGCGTTACCACCAGTCCGGGAGTGCAAACGGTAGAATCCTACCCTGGCATTGCCTCACGTGCCTTGTCACATGCCTTATCGCGCCTTCTACGAGTTTGGTTTATACCGTACCTATGGAGTGCCCTCTGAGTAAACCACCGGTTTGGTGGAGCTTACGGTATCGTATAGACTACGGGAATATATAAATGTGTTAAGGGGGATATGGGTAACGCCTTAATGCTATTTTAATACTTTACTTTACTGATAGACATGTTATAATAGTGTATATTACTACATAGTAGATAGTTCCACGGATCCTTAGAGGATGGAAATCCCACACATCCTTTAAGTTAATTGTATTTCAATTGACATTTCACTTGAGTTGATTTACTGGTATAAGAGTGTTAATCCTGACTCGAGTGTTTTGTGTTTTGTTTTATGCTCGGGGTAGACTGGGTGTCACAGCATTTGAGACTCATCTTTAGAGCTTGAAGTTTTTCTTGAAGATCCATCTTTATCTATTCAGCTTCTCAGTTGTCTCCAGTTGATTTGTGCAGACTTGTCATTTTCTATTGTATTGACGCTTCTATGTATTGGATATTTGATGTATTTTGTTTCAGACTCTGTTGTTTACTGTAGTAGCTTCATGAACTACTATTTATCTATTCTGCTGCTTATTGTTGTATACTCTGTGTTTGTGACTCTGTGATTGATTTATTTACTGTGTATGTTGAGTTTTGCCAAATATAAATTAACAATCTGTTGTTTTGAGCAATTCAAATCTGACATGAGTGGATTATTGTCGATTTGAATGGTTTGAAATAGCAAGTCGTTACAAATTCCAACCTTTTTGTATTTGTTGTGTAATAGAAAGACAAATTTAGCTTGGAATATATTGGATGATAAATTTCAGCTGACGCTGTTGTATACCTTCATTGGTACTAGTAGTTAAAATATGTCTATAATATTATATGTATTCTAACTGATGTGTGCTGGTAGAATGTATTATCAGCTTGAAGCATGTTTATAATTGTAGTGCCTTGGGTTTTTACTAATAAATGAAAATACCATATTTGATAGTTATAATTGATGAATGATTTGGATAAAGTATCTAGTTTCGAGAGTGATAAGTTTCTAGTATCAAATAAAGTGGTGATTGGTTTAGATGCTTCAATGTTTGCTAATTTGGCTTTTACTGCTAATGAAAAGGTGTCAGTTTTTGATGATGTGCTGAATAAAATGCTTAGTATAGTTGATGTAGTGTTTGTAAATATGGGCAGTACTATTATCAGTCATGTTATGGCTTCTGTTAATGTGTGTGATGTTTTGGTTGGGTCTTCTTCATTTTTTGCACGTGAACAATTTTTTGTTTTTTGTTTTTGGTAGTATTGTGGATTTTGATTACATGTATTCATGAAGCATATATAATTGTTGTTTTACTATAACAAATGAAAGGAGTCTATGGATTGCAAAAAATATGCTCAAGCCCTACAAGAATGGATCTTTGGGTTACTCATCTATTATGAAGTAATGAGTGCTACATAACTATGTTAGTGTACTTAACGGTCTGGACTATATTACTTCTTAATGATTGTACTGAAGATCTTAATTATAATACTAAAATTAATGTATGAATTGTTATTTTATATGGATTATGAACATTATAAATGAACTATATTTATTCTAGTATCATGTTGTCCAATTGTATATGTCATCCAGTCAGATTATAAAATTGCTACGATAATTGTCTATTAAGATATATATATATATATATATATATATATATATATATATATTTATACTCATATCGTTGCCTATTTGAGTATTTTGGTGACTTGTGAGGAGCAAAAGGATTTTTTGCTTCAATTGTTAATAACAACCGAAGCAAAAAAAGGGGTCTTTTGCTTAGGCTTTTATAAACAGTCGAAGCAAAAGACCCCTTTTTGCTTCAATTGTACAACCGAAGTAACAGGTTTAGGCCTATTGCGTCGTCTTCATTTGCTTCAGTTGTTGAACCGAAGCAACAAGGGGTAAACAACCAAAGCAAACGACATGTTTTGTAGTAGTGTCCTAAGTCTTTTTAAAAGAGAACTTTTCATTTTTTGTTAACAGACATTCTCATTCATCATTGTCAGCATTTTCATTAATAGGTAATTTTCCTTAATTGTAACTAAATGAGCTTGTTGCTGCATGTTGTTCTAATTGCCATTGATTGTGATTATCTCTGCTGCTATAGCTTTAACATTCCCTATAATAAGCAAATTATTCCATCCCTAAACATTAATAAGTGATTCATTGTTATACCAGGGATCATACCATAAACTTGTGTTCAGACCATCTTTGAAATTTCTTCTGATAACTCTTTTTGCTATGTCTCTATGCTTTAACATTTGTTTCATAGAACTTGATTGATCTGGCTTTTGCACTATATTCCAAAAAGATCCTTCTTGATGTATTTGTTTTTTTATCCATCTGGCCTACATAGAATCGCTGCTAATAAGTTTCCATATACGCTTTAAACTGCATATCACATTGAGATCATTGAAGTTTCTAATGCCTATGACGCTTTCTTTCTTTGATCTGCATAATTTTTCCATGACATTTTATGATATCCTCCCATTCATAAAAAGTTAGCATACGCTTTCTCTATTTTGTTAATTATAGCTACAGGAATTTAATGAGTTTGCATCCAATATAAAATGATTGCGTATATTACTGTCTTTATTAATTTCACTCTTCCTGCAATTGATCGCAATTTGCATAACCATGTATCAATTCTTTCTTTGATCTTATCTAGAAGAGCATTACATTCTTTTGGCTTTGATTAGATTTGCAAAAAGAGGCAGTCCCAAAAACTTTATTTGCAGGCTTCTTTCAGCAATATGCAAGCTTTCTAATATCTCTTCCTTGTTGTTGCGATGCTTATTAAAATAGATTTTGCTTTTAAATTCATTCACTTGTAAGCCTGCATACTTACACAACAACCTAAAGATCTCTTTAGTAGCATTAGCATTAAATATATTAGCCATGATAAATAACATAAGGCCATCTACATATATAAGATGAGTTATGCTAGGTTTAATTCTATTTATTGGGCTAATATACTTTTTTATTTCTTCTATCCCCATTAGAACGGTAAAGTATTCCATTACTGTAGTGAATAAATAGTGGGAGAGAGGGTCACATTGTCTAGTTCCCTTATTACTTTTAATAAAACCCACTAGTTAACCGTGTATCGGTATTGAAAAAGATAATGTATTTATACACTCATATACTAATTCACAGATTTTTGTCAAACCCCATTTCTAACATCATTTTATAACTAAAATTTCTGTTTACTTTATCGTAAGTCTTTGGTAAATCTATATTTTTGTGCACATACTATTGCCTATTTTTTTACTAAACTTTCTTACTATTTCATGGCCAACAAAGAATTTTCATAAATATACCTTCCTAGCACAAAAGCACTTTGATTTTCCAAGATAGTATATGGTATTTCTTTAATCTATTACTAAGAATAGTAGCAATGATTTTGTATATATAGTTACAGTAAGAACTGGTCTACAATCTCTAACATTATTGGGGCTTTTGGTTTTTGGAATTAAAATTATGAAAGTACGATTGAAACTTTTAAGTAACTTTCCACTTTCAATAAATTCATTAACAAACATTTAATATTATCCCAGTGAGTTTTATAAAATTTTGAATTAAAGCCGTTTAGACCTGGGCTTTTGTTATTATTGGAGTTAAAAATTATTTGTTTAACTTCTTTCTCATTGACTTTCTCTAATAAAATTTCAGAAGAAATTGGATTTATTTTTTTCTTGCAAATAATATGAAGAATATCCTCAGGTTCATTATGATTATCAAACAAATCTTCTTAATACTCAATTGCTTCTTTAGCCACTTTATCAAAATTGTTTGCAAAGCTACCATTATCATCATAAATGTGGTCTACATTATTAATATATCTTCTACTAGATATTCTAGCATAAAAAAAACTTAGTTGTTTTATCTCCTTGAGTTAGCCAATCAATTTTTATTTTTTGTTTAAGATTACTAACTTTTATTTGTAATTCTTTTGACATCTTTAAGTCTTCACGCATAAAGCACTTTTGCCTCTGATTATACTCAGTAGTGAGGTAATCTGCTTCATCTAGTACTTCTCCTTTTCTGCACAGCTTTGGAGTTGTTCACCTACTCCTTCAAAGATGGGCACCCAAACTGTAACGACCCGTATTTTTAACACTTCAAAAATACGAATTAAAATGAAAATTTTGGATAAAAATCCGAAGGAAATAAAATTTTGCGTTGTTAAATGTAAATTATAAGTTAAAATACAAAACTGAATTCTGAAATAACTTATTTGTAAATTAAATATGGATGTTAACTTGTAGTGAATGTAAATAATGAATTGAATTTGATTGTAAGCAATGCAATAAATAAAATGGTAGATTTAATATTGAAGTTATAATATGGAAATCAACGTACATGAATGTAATTTAATATTACTGTGAATTTAAATAAGATGATAGCTGAAGAAAATGAAAGTAAATGAATTATAAACTATTGATAATAATGTATAAGTAAATAGTTGATTCAATAATGAAAGTGTAAATCGAAACAAAAGAATTCATTTGGAATTAAATAACTTGAATTTGAATTATAATATAATTGAACGCTGAATCTAATATAATCTTTTATATTGGATTTATAATGGAAAACTAAATTGTAAAAGATTGTTAATTACTGTGAAATTTAAAAATAGGATTTGTGAACAATTGAAATTTGATTTAAAAGTTAATAATTTAAAATTGGGAATTTTATATTGGAATTAAACAGTCGAATAATTTATTTTTCGAATATTGGATTTAATTAGGCAATTAAATCGATAATTTAATAAGTTAAATTTCAGAAATAATTGAAAATCGAGTTGAATATGATTGAAAATGATTTGTAAAATTTTATCTTATCATATTGGAGTTATAAGAATGTTATAGACTTTTAAAATTAATTTTTGAGTTAATTTGCGAAAATTGAATATTTTAATATTTAATTATCGATTGTAAAATAGCTAATTTTTGAACAGTCTCAGAATTGAACGAAACAAGTTCCATTGGGTCCGTAATAGTTAGTTATTACCGGATTTCAATTTTCGTATCAATCGGAATTACGGTTTGACCGTGGCAGCTCGAAACGCATCGAGTTATTTTTAATTTATAAATCGTCGAGTTAAAAATAGTCATTTTTCAAAAAGTCTCGGATTTCGACGAAACCAGTTTCATCGGATCCGTAATGGGATATTATTGTAAGGTTTCAAATTTCATAATTTTTGGATTTACCGTTTGTCCGGTACGAATTAAAACGCATCAAAATCGGTTTAAATCGGTTTAATTTAAATCGATCGTTTATTGCCATAACTCGCACATACGGTCGAATTAGGTTCCGAAACCTATTCCATTGTGTCCAGAACGTGGGATAAACCCTAGAAACGCCGGTCACCGCGCGTAAATCGGAGTTCGGAAAATTTGGAGTGAATAGTGTTCGTTGAAATTTCTATAAAGGGACCCCTTAACTTCCTTATTTCACAAAAATCAAAACCCTAGGGTTATATTCAGAGCCGCCGCCTCCTACCTGATGCACGGCCAGAAACTTTCGACCTTTCTCCTCTAATCTCTTCAAATCCGTAAATCTATCCAACAAACTTCCAACATGAAACTTGTAGAGGGGAGTGAGATCTAGGTATTCAACGGCTATGATCGTGTTTGGGGCTTTGAATCAACGGCAAATCGACCTATAGGGTGCGGCTGTTGTGCACGTTTTCCCATGTCATATGGGGGCCGAGCTCCATGGCTTTGCAGCCGAGCATAGAGGAGGTGATGGCCTTCAGCGTGGTGGTGGAGTGATGCAGTTTCGAGCGACGAGGAGGGAGCGGCTTTAAACCCTAGTTTTGAAGATTGGGTTTCTTCGTGAGTTCGGCCTGGGAGTTTCACGAACGCGTGGGAAGAAGGTCATGTACGGCGGGATCTTGCAATTGGAAATGGACGGTCCAGATTAGCCTGTAGGGTTTTGAAATTTAAAATTAAAGTGTAAATTGATTTGTAAATGTTTAAAATAATGTTTCTCTTTCATACGAGGTCGGTTTCGGACGAAACTTTTTGCGTTGGGTTCGTATGGACGAGCTCTACGCGATGCAACTAGATTGGAATCATTTGGAGCTATAGAAAATTTTGAGTTAAATCGAACGCCGTTCGATTTGATTTAAAATCGTAAAATCAAGGTGAGTGTTTTATAACGCTCACAACGTACTGAATATCTTTATGCTAGTTGAATTGACATTATGAAGTGTTATGATTTTATTTGTCGTTGTTAGATATAAATTAATTGTCATATAGCTTGTTATCTGAATCAACCATTGAAAAATGAAATTGACAGTTAAATTGAAATTGAAATTGAGTTGCGATTAAATTACCTGACATTGATAACTATGAAACTGCCATGAATTGTATTGACTATTGGATGATGTATTGTGATGGATGTCATTGGTTGATGTTTGAATATTTGGATGTTTATTTGCTTATATATATATACTGTTATGCATACACATGACACTGTGATATAATTTAAGTGACATATGTTCATCCCTGACATTTAATTGAAATAAATAATCACTTGGCCATAGGATAGAAAATTATATACGGACACTGAATTTGGCTAAATTAATAATTTTTGAAATCGTCGTTGAAATTTATTTAAATGTTTTGATATAAAAGTTATAAATAAAAATCGATTTATAGAAATTGAATTCATCGAAAAATTGAGTTTGGAATGTTGAAATGAATTTTGGTTAAAGGAATTTTGTTAAATAATTAAGTTGAGACTTTGAAATTTGAAAATTGAATATGATTGAATGTCGAAAATTGATTTGTTTAAAGATTTAACTTTTATTCGAACTTTGAATATTTCTAAGAAAAGTTATATGAAATGATATTTCAGGATTGAAGTTAGAATTGAAACTTGGATTCAAAAATTTGTTATTAAAAGAAAATTTGATTTAATGTTTAAATCGATATTTTGAAATTGGATTTGGAATTGAAATTGGAATTTAAATTAATTTGGAATTGAAATTTAAATTCATTTGGGATTGGGAATTAATTTGGAATTGGAAATTAATTTGAAATTGGAAATTTAAAGTGAACGGAATTTGGTTTATTGAATTCGAAATTTATATGGAATCAAAATTTATTCGAGTTGAAATCGGAATTGAATCAATTAAATCGAAATGGACATTGAAATTGATTTGGGTAGGAAATTGGGAAGTTGACCGGTTTGACTTTGGAATTTGTTTAAATGAATATTTTAGTATAATTGATTTAAAATCTATATTCTTTAAATATTGAAATTATTTTGATTTTCAAACTGTTTTACTATATAAACCATTTTTTATATTCAAATTATTTTCGATTAAACTATTTAAATATTTTCTATTAAACTATTTTAACTATTTTAATTATTTAAACTACTTTTAAATTACTTAAAACTATTTTCTAAAATTTTCAAGCTGGTCAATAAGGTGAATTGTTTATATTTAAATCTCGAATTTAAATACGAATTGGGTTAAATGAAGTTGCAACCTAAATTGAAATTCGAAATGATTTTGAAATTGAAATGAGATATTGAGGCGAAAAATGATTTTTGAAACGGAATCTTACATTTTGAATAGATATGATGATATTTGAAATGGATTTGTTTTTTTGAAGCGAATATGATATTTTGATATCAATTATGAATCGAGTTAAAATGTAAAAGAGCCATCGGTGTAATAATACGTAGTTATTAAAGAGACCGGGATCGGATATGGACATACTCTCTGTCGATACCGAAAACCACTTTAATAACTAGTATGCGTGGAGTGTTGATCCAAAATGAAGTGGATGGTTTGGTGAACGCGTTGACTGAAGAAAGAGAACGATATTGGATGACCCCTGACATGACTAAAACAGGAGCCGCGCCGGGCCATTGAGGTTCGCCACCTCTAGCGGACACACTTCTTCGATACCATATCTATTACATTTGTGATTCGATTTGGGTGCACCCCTTGATTTGGGAGTGTTGTTTCGCGGTGTTGGGGTAGCTGCTGGCTATGCTCAACATCAGTCCGGATCACGCAACTACTAGTATCCTAGTTGGTATCGCCTCATGTACCTTGTCATACTGATTATCCTATTCGCGACCACTACGTTATGGTTTGTACCTTGAGTATATGGATTGCCCTCTGGTGACTTCCGGTTTTGGGGAAACTACGGTTGTTATCCCATTTTTGGTCAAAACTGGAATATCAATGTTGTATGCGTTTCCACCACGACCGAGCCAAGAAGAAGCAAGCAAGCATATATAAGTCTGGGATTTCACTCAAGGTTCAGAGTCCATTCGGTACCCCAACACTCAAGCCCATTCGGCAGATTTCATTCGGCATTCAAATGTTTGCACAAAAAATGGACAAACACCTCAAAGTTGTATGATTTAGTAGATCTTATATTGTTCTTAGTGATTTGGGTGACTTATGCAAATATATGAAAAGCAGGGGCTAAACTGTAAAAAGACACACAGATTTATAGTGGTTCGGCCAGAACGTGCCTACGTCCACTTTATATGTTATTTCTCCTTTAGATCTCAGATTACAAGTACAAAGCCCATTCTCCTCCAATGCCGAACCAAGAAGCCTCTCTATGCTCCTACCTCCGAACCATGGTACCACCGATCCAAAACAACAACCGGACCAACTCCACCGGACCAACCTCACCATCTCACGACCGAACCATGTTGGTACCAGACCAAAGTCCTACCGGTCCAAACACCACCGGTCCAATCAATACTCCACCCACCGCCGAACCAGGGTGTTGCCGAACCAAAGTCGCCAGTCCAGATTTCGCCAGTCCAGATTTCGCCAGTCCAGGTTTCGCCAGTCCAGATTTCGCCAGTCCAGATTTCGCCAGTCCAGGTTTCGCCAGTCCAGATTTCGCCAGTCCAGATTTCGCCAGTCCAGATCCACCAGCAGCTATATACATCCAAGACCCCTGCCCCCCTGCCTCACTCTATAAATAGAGGGGCAGGGGTACAACAATGGGGGACAAGTTTGAGAGCTCAAGCACGGAAGGAACTTTCAAACACTTTTAGATACTTGTACCAAAGCTTTGTACTTGTAATCTGAGATCTAAAGGAGAAATAACATATAAAGTGGACGTAGGCACGTTCTGGCCGAACCACTATAAATCTGTGTGTCTTTTTACAGTTTAGCCCCTGCTTTTCATATATTTGCATAAGTCACCCAAATCACTAAGAACAATATAAGATCTACTAAATCATACAACTTTGAGGTGTTTGTCCATTTTTTGTGCAAACATTTTTGGTGCTTTCACTGAGAGTTGAACTCAGGGATTCTACAGCTTGGAATTTGAATTTGAGAGTTTAGAGATTCGAATTGGAAGAGTCATGGCGAGACAATCAAGCAGAAGACCAACACCAGAGCAAAGTCAACAGGAAGGGAGTCAAGAGGCTTCCTCAGGAGCAAACCAAGCTTCAGTCTTCATCACCAGGGATGAGATGGAGGCCATGATGAGAAGACAAGAAGAGATGATCCAGAACTTGCTTCAACAGATTGGACAACTTGGAGCACGGAACCAAGGCACAACTGGAGTTCAGAACGGAGCAGGACCCTTTGGCGTAGCACCAGAGCTAGGGGGCACCCACGCAGAACATGTCGATCCGACCCAGGGAAGAGAGATGGGGGCAACACACGACAACTCCCGCGGACTCGGGGGGCAGGTCGAAGGCACTGAACAAGTACTACAGCTCGGAGACAATGACAGATTAGCAGAGATGGTTAGGAAAGCTATGAGAGGCTGTTTAGTAAACAGAGACTTGGAAGATGTAAACAGGAGTCCTTTTTCTTCGGCGATTAGGATGGCTAGGAACCCACCAGAATTCAAGCTACCATCGGTAGAGATGTACGATGGGAGGACAGACCCTGCGGTCCATCTTACTAAGTATATGAGGCACATGGAAGTGCTGGGGGCATCACAGGAGGTCATGGCCCGGTGCTTTCCACTGTATTTGACGGACATCGCAGCGTTATGGTTTAGGCAACTGGAGAGCGGCTCCATAGGAACATGGGCAGATTTAACTGAGAGATTCATGAGGCAATTCAGGGTCCATATTGCGAGACCTAAGAATGTGATGACTTTGGCAACCTTGAAGCAGAAAACTGGAGAGACTTTGAGGAGTTTTCTGACACGATTTAATGCGGCAGCAGCATCAGTGGATCGACCAGATCCGTCCATGGTTATGATGGCGGCTGTATCTGGAATAGCTGATAGCACAGAGTTCAAGAATTCGTTAACTAAGGACCCGCCTATGAATCTAGGTGAGTTCTATCATGAGGCTGAAAAGTTTTTGCGTTTGGAAGATGCTAATGCAGAAAGAGGGGAAGAAGATGACGTTTACACAATCAAGAGCGGAAATCCACCTGGAAGGGGTGCGGAAACTAGCAATGGAAAGAGAAAGGCTGAGGATAATGATGACAGGACAAAGCGGCTACGAAGAGAGCCACGATTCACCACCTATTCAGAGCTGAATGAGAGTTTGGAGCGAATTTATCAAGATACAAGAGAGCGGGTTCCCTACCGTAGACCAATGCGAAGGGATCCAACCACTGACGAAAGGAGATCAGACAGATATTGTTTGTTCCACGACCTAAACGGTCATCATACCAACGATTGCAGGCATCTGAGAGATGAGGTGGAGGGACATATCAGGAACGGTATGCTTCTTCAGTATGTAAGGAGGCGAGCTCCAGCGGTGGAGCCAGAGCGACCACCATCTACATCAGCCAGGGCTGCCCCTGAACCAAGACACCATTTGGTTATCCACTGATTTAAATAACGATGAACAAGTCGTAAACTTCCCACTAACACAGTTAAATCATTTACACATGTATGAGATCTCGAACGATCTCCAGGCATGCTCTGAATGATCATTGATTGTTTCACAGTGAGAATTTACACTTTGACATCTTTGCTTTGCTTTTGTTTCGTTTTGATTTGAACATTTAGACTTGGTTTGTTTGAACATTTCTATTTCTAAACTCAGCTGTTGAATGGGTATTTGGTTCTGATAATTCTGAAATGGCTAAGCTACTTACACGTGTACGGGGTCGCGAACGACCCTTAGGCATGCTCTGAGATGGCGATAAACCGCCCTGACAAAAAGATCCAGGGACCCACTCGAACGTGAACCTGGTATCGACAATATTAAGCCCCCCCGGGCACACCTATTCGCCTCGAACAGGCACCCAAACAATCCAGAGACCCACTCGAACGTGAACCTGGCATCGATAATATTAAAGCCCTCCCGGGCACACACAACTCGCCTCGAACGGCACCCGATCGCGAACGGTCACAACTCGCCTCGAACGGCAAAAATTCGCCTCGAACGGCAAAACTCGCCTCGAACGGCACAACTCACCTCACCACAAATGGCTCGATCGCGAAAGGTCGCCATTTGAGGTCCACCCCCGACCGCCAACAGTCGCACCTTACCACGAATGGCTCGATCTCGAACGATCGTCATTCGAAGTAAGGCACTTGACCGCGAACGGTCACATTTCACCCCAAGTGGCTTGATCGCGAACGGTCGCCATTTGAGGTCCGCCCTCTGACCGGGCTCGGTCGCACTTTACCTCGAATGGCTCGATCCCGAACGGTCGTCATTTGAAGTAAAGCGCTTGACCGTGAACGATCACATTCCACCGCAAATGACTCGATCTCGAACGATCGTCGCATGGATTTAGACGCTTGACCATGAACGGTCGCACTTCACCTCAAATGACTCGATCGCGAACGGTCGTCATTTGAAGTTAGGCGCTTGACCATGAACGGCCGCGCTTCATCCCAAATAGCTCGGTCACGAACGGTCGTCATTTGGGGCCATATAAAATTATCAAGTTCTTTACAGGTTGTCGATAGGATATGAACATCCAGCTCATGGCATTACAAAACACGCCTTCCTACCGCAAGGCATATTTTGGGGGGCAAAGTGTTATCCCATTTTTGGTCAAAACTGGAATATCAATGTTGTATGCGTTTCCACCACGACCGAGCCAAGAAGAAGCAAGCAAGCATATATAAGTCTGGGATTTCACTCAAGGTTCAGAGTCCATTCGGTACCCCAACACTCAAGCCCATTCGGCAGATTTCATTCGGCATTCCCAATGCCGAGGTCCATTCGGCATGTCCATTCGGCATTCTCCATGCCGAACCAGCCCATTCTCCTCCAATGCCGAACCAAGAAGCCTCTCTATGCTCCTACCTCCGAACCATGGTACCACCGATCCAAAACAACAACCGGACCAACTCCACCGGACCAACCTCACCATCTCACGACCGAACCATGTTGGTACCAGACCAAAGTCCTACCGGTCCAAACACCACCGGTCCAATCAATACTCCACCCACCGCCGAACCAGGGTGTTGCCGAACCAAAGTCGCCAGTCCAGATTTCGCCAGTCCAGATTTCGCCAGTCCAGGTTTCGCCAGTCCAGATTTCGCCAGTCCAGATTTCGCCAGTCCAGGTTTCGCCAGTCCAGATTTCGCCAGTCCAGATTTCGCCAGTCCAGATCCACCAGCAGCTATATACATCCAAGACCCCTGCCCCCCTGCCTCACTCTATAAATAGAGGGGCAGGGGTACAACAATGGGGGACAAGTTTGAGAGCTCAAGCACGGAAGGAACTTTCAAACACTTTTAGATACTTGTACCAAAGCTTTGTACTTGTAATCTGAGATCTAAAGGAGAAATAACATATAAAGTGGACGTAGGCACGTTCTGGCCGAACCACTATAAATCTGTGTGTCTTTTTACAGTTTAGCCCCTGCTTTTCATATATTTGCATAAGTCACCCAAATCACTAAGAACAATATAAGATCTACTAAATCATACAACTTTGAGGTGTTTGTCCATTTTTTGTGCAAACAACGGTCTTGTATATGCTCTTGGGAATATAAATGTGTTAAGCGGCGAATGGGCGTTGACTTAACACTATTTTGATACCTTTACTTTACTTTAGACATTATCTATATAGCGTATCTTATTGTATATATAGATAGTTTAACGGATCCTTGAGAGATGGAAAATCCCGTAACATCTCTTGAGTTATTGCACGCACGTTGACACTGGATAGGAGATGTCAAACCCCGTAAACATCTCTGACGCCGTTTACACTCATATTTATTACGATTGATTTAACTTTCATAAGGATATTTTAGTCCTGACTCGAGTGTTTTGTCTTTTCATTACGCTCGGGTCAGCCTGAGCATTTCAGTTTAGGTTGAAGATCATTTCCTTGGAGGACGGAGACGAAGATTTGGTATATTATCTACTACTATTATATTCATTCCATTCCACTGCATTGTTGTATGATATTTGCTGTGTATGTAACTATGATAAATGTTGTATAATAATAATCAAATGTATTCATTTCAAATGTATTCATTTAATTAACAGCTTCATGAACTGTTATTTTATTATCATACTTTAGCCTTCCGCTGTGAGATTCTGTGTTGTTTCAGTTCCTTTATTTCTTTTCTTTTCTTTTCTTATTTACCCCAAATTAACAATCCTCCATTTTGAATGGTTTGAGTTGACGTGTGTGTTTGATCATCGACTTAAACTGTACAAAAAGGCGGGTCGTTACAGTTGGTATCAGAGCTTTGGTTTAGATTACCTTGGCTCTTGTGGGGAATAACTCATTGAAATAGAGGTAAACTATATGAATGAGTTGAGTGTATATGAGAGAGCGTATTTGTAATTTTATATTGTGTTAATTTGTTCCGTTGAGTATTTATGAATTCTGGTTGGTACTTGGGACGCCAAGGCATCGATAGGAATTTCTAAACACTCGAATAGGACAGATTGACATAATATTGTTTTGGATTATATTCTATATATAAAAGACTTATCTTGAAAATTTATAAATGTTGATTGTATTGGTTGTTAGGAGATGATAATATTAGATTATCATCGTTTATTGTTGATTAGTCAATATTTCTAACTATTGACTATTGAATGATTTTAAGAAATGAAACTTGTAAATATGATTGACAATGAATATAAATGGTAAATCAAATAAAATAAAAATGAATTTAAATTAAGATGGAGAATTTAAATTCCGGTGTTTTGAAATTTATTAACAAAAATTTGAAATGTATAATACAAGTATTATATGATAGTATATTCGATTAGTAATGGTTTTCAAAGGATTTTCAAATGAAGTAAGTGTTATACTCCCCTCTTGACACTAGAAAATGATTCCGGTGATGAGTGCACGCATCATCGACTTTATTTTCGAGAGTCTAAGTGGGGGAGATCACTTAATAGTTTTTTCTAAACCCTGTTTTGATTAAAATTGAATTTTATTTTATATTCTCTATAGTATGACTTGATATATATTAATATAAGTATATATTATTTCAAACTTGATTTGAATTGAAACCGGAGTTGAAATTCTTAAGTTCTTTAATATTTAATAATTATAAACTATTGAGATAAACAAATACTTGAATCATTACAGAACTTCTAAATTGTGAAATGAGAAATGAACCTAAGAGCTAAGTGAAAATATCAATTGAAGTAGATATCCTTAGAATTAGGAAATTATGAACTTAAAAAAAAATTGAAACTGTAAAACTCGCATAGTATTAAATTTCATTCTATAGCATAAATATAACTTACCAGAATATTTAAGAAGTTCAAAAATGTTATATGAATTGTTAATTGGATAATATACAAGTTTAGGTTTGAATAATGAAATATGCATTTAATTAATGGTTTGCAAATATAAATAAAATTGTTAGTAAATAATTGGAATTTAAATTAACATTTAAAGGTGATTCACAATTATGTTAATATAAAATGGAAATACTATATGTGAATGTAAATGTGAAATTAAATTATAGTGAAATTTAAGTAATGACTTAAGAATTAATTAATTGAAAATTCAACTTTGAATGAAAAGAGGTTGTATGTTGTTTAACTACATTCTATTTGCATAACTATAACTTACCAAATACTTAAAAAGTTAAAATGTTAATAAAAATAAGTAAATGAATAATATACAAGTGTGATTGCGAATAATAAAATGTGAAGATCTATTGATAGTTGTAAATATAAAGGAAATTTAAGTTGTAAAGTGAATTAAATTTAAAATTAATTAAATATAGAATTAGTAAATGGAAACTAATTAAATTTGAATAAAACTAAATGTCAATAAACTTGGAAGTGTATGAAATTAAAATTTTGACTTGGAAATGTATAATTGATTTATTATAGATTTGGATGGAGGTTAATATTTGATATGCATTGGTTGTTAGATAGATGTTAATTGATTAAGTATGACTCATTTTGTTAATAAATTGAATAAATTGAATATAAATTTAAATAATTAAATTCAATTTGAAGTAAGGTGATGTTGAATATAATTGTAATCAATTTAATTTGAAGAAAATTGTCTTGAGTTAAATGTGGATGTAATAAAGTGAATAAACCGGAAAACAAATTTAATATAAACTTATTTCATAAAAATATAAAAGAAATTAACAACTTTGTGTTAATGCTTGATTTTCCGGAAACTTTAAATTGGATAGTTTGTATTTGTAATAACAAACAAATGTGGAAATCTAAAATTGTCCGGTATGTGCTGAAACTAAAAGTACCATAACTTTTAAATGAATAATCGGAATTTGATGATCTTGGACTTTTCGGAAAGCTTAGAATCTGTAGCACGACTTTTGTTTAGAGTATTTCAGAAAATTCATTGGTTTACTAGGTTAAAAATGTAAATGTCTATCGCTGTCCTGTGTAAGAATAAGCAAAACCAATAGCATTTGACCTTAGTATTTATGACATAACTTTTTAATGGTTTATCGGATTTTCATGATCTTGTACTTCCTGGAAAGCTTAGAGCCTAAGCTCCAACTTTCGTTTTATAAGCTTTTCTTATTTCTGTCATTTAGGAGGTCGAAAATCTGAAATTACATTTCAGGCCTGCGCTAAATTGCTCGGGGCTGAAGCGTATCATTTTAGTAAAATGACCGTAACTTTTGGACGGAAGGTCCGAATTCAATGATTTTGGACATTCCGGAAAGCCTGAAACGAATGCAACAACCTTTGTTTAGATTCCATCGTCAAATTTTATCGTTTAAGGGACCAAAAACCGAGATTCATTTGCTGTCCTGAAATTGGAATTGCAGTTTTAAGCTAAACTTGTTATATGTATGTTGTTTATGATAAGTATATCGATCTATCTTTATATGCAT
The DNA here is from genome assembly GCA_030737815.1 of Allium fistulosum. Lineage (NCBI taxonomy): Eukaryota > Viridiplantae > Streptophyta > Magnoliopsida > Asparagales > Amaryllidaceae > Allium > Allium fistulosum. The sequence goes on from CM060904.1 coordinate 930,988,774, forward strand.
GGTTCTAACTTGGTTATTGAGAATTTTAGTAGGTAGCAAAGGGGTTGCGCTTCGTTTGTGGAGCTCGCTTCTGCGCTTAATGCAAAATGTAAGTTAAAATGCTAATAAACGCTAAATAAAAGGTACGTTCTCGGATTACGGTTTATGTTGTGGTATATTATTGTGTTCCCCATGTTTTGGGATGCCTCATTCTTGTAATGAGATGTATATCATGCAATTATTACCACTGTGAAATTTTTCGGTCCTAGCCGCGCAAAGGAGGTGCTGCCGAATTTTTTCAAAAATCCGGGAGTTAGAAAATTTTGAGATTTTAAAAATCCTATAACTGAATTTTGCAAATAAGTCAAATATTTGAATGAATTATATCTAAATGATGGTTTCTCCTTCTCCGTTCCTTTTCGAGGACGAAAAGTTTTAAGTGGGGGGAATGTAACGACCCGTATTTTTAACACTTCAAAAATACGAATTAAAATGAAAATTTTGGATAAAAATCCGAAGGAAATAAAATTTTGCGTTGTTAAATGTAAATTATAAGTTAAAATACAAAACTGAATTCTGAAATAACTTATTTGTAAATTAAATATGGATGTTAACTTGTAGTGAATGTAAATAATGAATTGAATTTGATTGTAAGCAATGCAATAAATAAAATGGTAGATTTAATATTGAAGTTATAATATGGAAATCAACGTACATGAATGTAATTTAATATTACTGTGAATTTAAATAAGATGATAGCTGAAGAAAATGAAAGTAAATGAATTATAAACTATTGATAATAATGTATAAGTAAATAGTTGATTCAATAATGAAAGTGTAAATCGAAACAAAAGAATTCATTTGGAATTAAATAACTTGAATTTGAATTATAATATAATTGAACGCTGAATCTAATATAATCTTTTATATTGGATTTATAATGGAAAACTAAATTGTAAAAGATTGTTAATTACTGTGAAATTTAAAAATAGGATTTGTGAACAATTGAAATTTGATTTAAAAGTTAATAATTTAAAATTGGGAATTTTATATTGGAATTAAACAGTCGAATAATTTATTTTTCGAATATTGGATTTAATTAGGCAATTAAATCGATAATTTAATAAGTTAAATTTCAGAAATAATTGAAAATCGAGTTGAATATGATTGAAAATGATTTGTAAAATTTTATCTTATCATATTGGAGTTATAAGAATGTTATAGACTTTTAAAATTAATTTTTGAGTTAATTTGCGAAAATTGAATATTTTAATATTTAATTATCGATTGTAAAATAGCTAATTTTTGAACAGTCTCAGAATTGAACGAAACAAGTTCCATTGGGTCCGTAATAGTTAGTTATTACCGGATTTCAATTTTCGTATCAATCGGAATTACGGTTTGACCGTGGCAGCTCGAAACGCATCGAGTTATTTTTAATTTATAAATCGTCGAGTTAAAAATAGTCATTTTTCAAAAAGTCTCGGATTTCGACGAAACCAGTTTCATCGGATCCGTAATGGGATATTATTGTAAGGTTTCAAATTTCATAATTTTTGGATTTACCGTTTGTCCGGTACGAATTAAAACGCATCAAAATCGGTTTAAATCGGTTTAATTTAAATCGATCGTTTATTGCCATAACTCGCACATACGGTCGAATTAGGTTCCGAAACCTATTCCATTGTGTCCAGAACGTGGGATAAACCCTAGAAACGCCGGTCACCGCGCGTAAATCGGAGTTCGGAAAATTTGGAGTGAATAGTGTTCGTTGAAATTTCTATAAAGGGACCCCTTAACTTCCTTATTTCACAAAAATCAAAACCCTAGGGTTATATTCAGAGCCGCCGCCTCCTACCTGATGCACGGCCAGAAACTTTCGACCTTTCTCCTCTAATCTCTTCAAATCCGTAAATCTATCCAACAAACTTCCAACATGAAACTTGTAGAGGGGAGTGAGATCTAGGTATTCAACGGCTATGATCGTGTTTGGGGCTTTGAATCAACGGCAAATCGACCTATAGGGTGCGGCTGTTGTGCACGTTTTCCCATGTCATATGGGGGCCGAGCTCCATGGCTTTGCAGCCGAGCATAGAGGAGGTGATGGCCTTCAGCGTGGTGGTGGAGTGATGCAGTTTCGAGCGACGAGGAGGGAGCGGCTTTAAACCCTAGTTTTGAAGATTGGGTTTCTTCGTGAGTTCGGCCTGGGAGTTTCACGAACGCGTGGGAAGAAGGTCATGTACGGCGGGATCTTGCAATTGGAAATGGACGGTCCAGATTAGCCTGTAGGGTTTTGAAATTTAAAATTAAAGTGTAAATTGATTTGTAAATGTTTAAAATAATGTTTCTCTTTCATACGAGGTCGGTTTCGGACGAAACTTTTTGCGTTGGGTTCGTATGGACGAGCTCTACGCGATGCAACTAGATTGGAATCATTTGGAGCTATAGAAAATTTTGAGTTAAATCGAACGCCGTTCGATTTGATTTAAAATCGTAAAATCAAGGTGAGTGTTTTATAACGCTCACAACGTACTGAATATCTTTATGCTAGTTGAATTGACATTATGAAGTGTTATGATTTTATTTGTCGTTGTTAGATATAAATTAATTGTCATATAGCTTGTTATCTGAATCAACCATTGAAAAATGAAATTGACAGTTAAATTGAAATTGAAATTGAGTTGCGATTAAATTACCTGACATTGATAACTATGAAACTGCCATGAATTGTATTGACTATTGGATGATGTATTGTGATGGATGTCATTGGTTGATGTTTGAATATTTGGATGTTTATTTGCTTATATATATATACTGTTATGCATACACATGACACTGTGATATAATTTAAGTGACATATGTTCATCTCTGACATTTAATTGAAATAAATAATCACTTGGCCATAGGATAGAAAATTATATACGGACACTGAATTTGGCTAAATTAATAATTTTTGAAATCGTCGTTGAAATTTATTTAAATGTTTTGATATAAAAGTTATAAATAAAAATCGATTTATAGAAATTGAATTCATCGAAAAATTGAGTTTGGAATGTTGAAATGAATTTTGGTTAAAGGAATTTTGTTAAATAATTAAGTTGAGACTTTGAAATTTGAAAATTGAATATGATTGAATGTCGAAAATTGATTTGTTTAAAGATTTAACTTTTATTCGAACTTTGAATATTTCTAAGAAAAGTTATATGAAATGATATTTCAGGATTGAAGTTAGAATTGAAACTTGGATTCAAAAATTTGTTATTAAAAGAAAATTTGATTTAATGTTTAAATCGATATTTTGAAATTGGATTTGGAATTGAAATTGGAATTTAAATTAATTTGGAATTGAAATTTAAATTCATTTGGGATTGGGAATTAATTTGGAATTGGAAATTAATTTGAAATTGGAAATTTAAAGTGAACGGAATTTGGTTTATTGAATTCGAAATTTATATGGAATCAAAATTTATTCGAGTTGAAATCGGAATTGAATCAATTAAATCGAAATGGACATTGAAATTGATTTGGGTAGGAAATTGGGAAGTTGACCGGTTTGACTTTGGAATTTGTTTAAATGAATATTTTAGTATAATTGATTTAAAATCTATATTCTTTAAATATTGAAATTATTTTGATTTTCAAACTGTTTTACTATATAAACCATTTTTTATATTCAAATTATTTTCGATTAAACTATTTAAATATTTTCTATTAAACTATTTTAACTATTTTAATTATTTAAACTACTTTTAAATTACTTAAAACTATTTTCTAAAATTTTCAAGCTGGTCAATAAGGTGAATTGTTTATATTTAAATCTCGAATTTAAATACGAATTGGGTTAAATGAAGTTGCAACCTAAATTGAAATTCGAAATGATTTTGAAATTGAAATGAGATATTGAGGCGAAAAATGATTTTTGAAACGGAATCTTACATTTTGAATAGATATGATGATATTTGAAATGGATTTGTTTTTTTGAAGCGAATATGATATTTTGATATCAATTATGAATCGAGTTAAAATGTAAAAGAGCCATCGGTGTAATAATACGTAGTTATTAAAGAGACCGGGATCGGATATGGACATACTCTCTGTCGATACCGAAAACCACTTTAATAACTAGTATGCGTGGAGTGTTGATCCAAAATGAAGTGGATGGTTTGGTGAACGCGTTGACTGAAGAAAGAGAACGATATTGGATGACCCCTGACATGACTAAAACAGGAGCCGCGCCGGGCCATTGAGGTTCGCCACCTCTAGCGGACACACTTCTTCGATACCATATCTATTACATTTGTGATTCGATTTGGGTGCACCCCTTGATTTGGGAGTGTTGTTTCGCGGTGTTGGGGTAGCTGCTGGCTATGCTCAACATCAGTCCGGATCACGCAACTACTAGTATCCTAGTTGGTATCGCCTCATGTACCTTGTCATACTGATTATCCTATTCGCGACCACTACGTTATGGTTTGTACCTTGAGTATATGGATTGCCCTCTGGTGACTTCCGGTTTTGGGGAAACTACGGTCTTGTATATGCTCTTGGGAATATAAATGTGTTAAGCGGCGAATGGGCGTTGACTTAACACTATTTTGATACCTTTACTTTACTTTAGACATTATCTATATAGCGTATCTTATTGTATATATAGATAGTTTAACGGATCCTTGAGAGATGGAAAATCCCGTAACATCTCTTGAGTTATTGCACGCACGTTGACACTGGATAGGAGATGTCAAACCCCGTAAACATCTCTGACGCCGTTTACACTCATATTTATTACGATTGATTTAACTTTCATAAGGATATTTTAGTCCTGACTCGAGTGTTTTGTCTTTTCATTACGCTCGGGTCAGCCTGAGCATTTCAGTTTAGGTTGAAGATCATTTCCTTGGAGGACGGAGACGAAGATTTGGTATATTATCTACTACTATTATATTCATTCCATTCCACTGCATTGTTGTATGATATTTGCTGTGTATGTAACTATGATAAATGTTGTATAATAATAATCAAATGTATTCATTTCAAATGTATTCATTTAATTAACAGCTTCATGAACTGTTATTTTATTATCATACTTTAGCCTTCCGCTGTGAGATTCTGTGTTGTTTCAGTTCCTTTATTTCTTTTCTTTTCTTTTCTTATTTACCCCAAATTAACAATCCTCCATTTTGAATGGTTTGAGTTGACGTGTGTGTTTGATCATCGACTTAAACTGTACAAAAAGGCGGGTCGTTACACAAACTATCACTTTATTATTCTACTACTTGACCACAGCCTTATTACATAAAACAATATAGAAGAAGGAATTTGGTACCGACATGAATCATGTCGGTACCGACCACTTTTGTCCTCTTTTGTACTTCAACTCCTAGGACCATTTCTTCTTCATCCCGAGGTTAAAATTCATAGGAAAGCTACTTGGTTTAAATGCTAGATAACACTTAACCTCCAAAGTACGTTTTTGTTAGAGATAAAGCGTGCATTGAATCAAGACAAGCGACATATTATTTATTATACTAAAATACATATAATTTAAACTATAAATTGATAAATAACTAGATGAGTAACTTTTGGATGCAAATGTCCTCATTTCCACATCCAGACTTGTTTTGTTGGATATCAGATGTTTATCTTTTCTCGAATATAGATGTAGACATATTTTTGATTTTTGGGTATCCATCGACATGTTTATCTGATTAAAATGGTTACCATTAAAAAAAGGATATTCATATATCAAATTACAAAAACAATATTGCAGTTATATTTGCTACTTATAAGTTATTGTCAAACACTTCTTAATAATATTATAGTAATAACAATCATTCATTAAAATAGTTCACAAGTGTGGCATAATGGAACATGGATGCCTAGGCCTGGTAACATACTCTGATTTGAGCCCTGCTTTGCATACATTTCTTGCAAAAAATAGTACCTGGGGTTGTGCCATGAGTTGAAACGGACATGCACAACTTAATTTCTCTCAAGAGTATACCAATCCGCAAGGTTCTCGTAAGTATAAAAAAAGCGGAACTCAGTGCACGAGGCTCATGCACAATAGCGGGATCTGAGGAGGTTGATAATATACACACCCTTTCACTCGCATTGCAAAAAGGTTGTTTCCGGATTTGAACTTGGACGTTCAGATCACCATGCGTGTTCTCCTGAGTATATTCAAAAAAAATTATTCATTAAAATAATAACTTTTATTTTCAAAAAAAGTCTAGTCTTTTTGTATGCACGTTTTCTTTCTCCCTTTCCTTTCTTTTCTCAACCCTTTTCTCAAGGATATATCCAAACTATAGAATGAACTTGCTTTGTTACACAATTTGATTTACATAATGTCAACATTGTTATCAGGAAATTGTCCTTTATATACGTGTGTGTGTATATATATATATATATATACACGTGTGTGTGTTCATGGAAATTTTCATTTTTGGGTCCACGGACTCATTACCTAATTGAACAGCATTTTTCCATATGTATTCTTAAGTGGAATCATCGCATAATATAATTTTCTGATTCCTTCTCATTACCGTAGCTTACTAATCCTAAATTTAATTTAGGGTACTGTCATTCAAAGTCACAGGCGATCTACGTTGTATCCCATTTGACCATCGCGATTTGGTCTTCTCGCCCGCTTTTCATCATGCCAGCCTCGGCGGTTGCCACTCCTTCCCCACCGTCGGCCCATGTTTTCTAAGGGCATGCCTTGGTTGGTCAATCATTCTGCCTTTCCTTCGATTGATTCTGTGAGGCAATCTTAGTTTTTTCTTCATGGATTCGACAACGATTCGTATCCTATGTAAGGTAAAAAAACCCTAGCTTCTGTTGGTTTATATCATTTGATTTGTAAGGCATTACCAAGCTTGGTTCTTTTTGAACTTTCTATGTTGTTTTCCTATGTACAAGAGTAGCGGACAAAATACAAGTGTGCAAAAGTACATTTCCAGAGATTACTTTATTCAATTGGAATGTGCTTTTGTGTAAAATAGATAATATTTTACAGCTTTCAAACTGCAGGAAAATCAGAATTTACCGACTTAAAGGCTAAGAAGTGAAAATTACTACCACGGTCTTTATAGTAGTAGTAATAAAACTAATTGAAAAGGTGTATCAATATGGAATGATGTATTTAATGAACACGGTTATTTTGCAACCTGACTTTGTGCTTGCTTTTAGTTATTTATTGTTATTTGATTCTTAGTATGTATTTTGGTTCTTAGTACAGTATGTGAAGCCGACAATTTTTTTATTGCTTCGATATTAATGAAAATTTCAAAGTGAATTTCTTTTTGGGAACCATTTATCATTAAAATAAGTAGTTGAGAACGACTGGAACATCACTTTCGCTAAGGAGATCAACATTCATATAATTAGGCATAAATATGATATATTCACAACTTCAGGAATGTGTTACTTTCATCCAGTTGGAATAAAAGGTTATAAATTGAACATGATCTAATAAAAATAAACTCAATATTGTTGTATATACTTTAGGGAAGTATTGATCAGTGGCGGAGCCAGCACCAAACATTGGCGTGGGCACAAGGTGAAATGGGTTCGAAGACAACAACCATGTGCATTGTGTCATATATCTAGAAAAAAAGTTATGTTACATGAAATCGCTTCTCACAAACTGCACTGCACCAGAATTTGGTTTAATTTTATACTACAAACGACCATGTTTTGTTTGATTGGACCATCTCTAGTATTTTGTGTTGTCACTGAACTTCTACTCTGAAACTATATATCTTAATTTGATTTTTCTTTCTTTCAAACTGTCTTGAAAATTTTCAATTCTGTGTATTTGTATATAAATTTATGTACGAGACTATAATAGTTACACTTTTATCCTTGTATTTCTCATTTTACTTGTATCATCAAAAAAACTGTTTGTCGGTTTACTGCTACAAACGATCATAAACGCTGGTACAAACATGAGTTGCATAACTCTCCCATAAAACATAAACAAAGTTGAAAGTAACATGAAAAAAGTTTCGAGGAAGAAAACAAAAGTCCACGTAAACAAAGAAAACAATTGTTGCAATGAAAATATGAGATGTAACATTGACAACTAACAAGATATCTCCATTGCAAACACAATGGTCCACATTGTTTGCCTTAGTTTTTCTGAAAAAGACATAAATCAACTCCAATATTTTCAAAGATTGAGGTAGGCACGTGCCTACCCCATTTGCAAAGGGGCTCCGCCCCTGGTATTGATGTAGGTATAATAAGCCAGTTGAATAATTGCATGGAAACATTGATATATGTTAAGCAATTGATTTCTAGTAAAATATACACAATGAATATAGAAAGAATGAATAAGATATATAGTAGCATCGGAATAATAGAACTAAAGGCATAGACAAGTTAATGGAGTCGGAACTATATACTTAATTTTGACAAAACAACCGGGAACTTCATATCGGTAGTAATAAAACAAAACAAATTGTACGAGAAAAATTAGCACTGAACGCATTTTTAGATCTGTGCATGTGAACACTGATGCTTCTAAACAACCATCTTCCACAAATGACATACTGATATAATGTTCGAACAATCACTAACCACTCCATCAAATGCACAAAAGTGAGTAACTGCTTGAGTACACTCCTCTGATACATTTGCAAATTGCAAGAAAAGCCTCTAACATTGACCGGCCACCTAAATGATACAGAGTAATTTAACACTACCTACCACAAACTGTTTGAATCAGCCATACATCGTTGAATTGTTTTTGTTACTACCATGCACTGTATGATGGATTATCAATGATGCGATGAGAAAATAGGATTCATATTCAAGGTCTGATTAGGACTCTTTTTTCATTTAGTTGTTTTGTCTTTTCTGCTGATTGTGTATTTAAGTTTGCATCATATGTTGGTTTGGTGTTTTATCTATGATGATGATTCAGAACTGGAATTTCTTTGTATTTTTATTTGGACAATGAGGAAATTCTTTGTTTGTTGTGTAGTTTAGTTTGCTTTATATGTTGGTTTTGGTGTTTTATCTATGATGAAGTATTGAGACTGGAATTTCATTATATTTTTAACCTAGATTACCAAGAAACAGAACTGTAGGATGTTGCAGTTTCCAACACACGTTCTTCAAATGATACGAATCTTCATAACAGCTTAAAGCATTAATCTGGTTTTTATTTTGTGGTTATTTTTGGTTTCTCATTAGCAATTCAATCTTATTCTCAATCTTATTTATTCTTATGTTAGATGTTAATGTCGCTGACCTAAGAGTTGTCATTTTATGAAGTCTTCAAACTAGCACACGATATGTTGTTCATCAATATTTACTCCTGCACACATCTGCAAGTTAGATTTATTTCTTATTCATATTTTTAGTTTGAAGAACGACAGCAATTAACAAGCTAAAGGAGTTTATCTTATGTACAAGTTCAGATACACGTAAAAATAATGCCAACGATTTGGGTTTTTTCCAGTGTCTTTTGGTAACGTTTTCTGGTTTCGTTTTTTTTTTGTGGATTAGTATTTTCGTTTATGCTATTTTTGGCTTTAATATAGCTGCTTTCTATGTTGATTATTAGGAATTTAGGATAACTGCCTTTCTAGGATCTAAGTATTTTTTTTTTATAAATATATTCAATGTTATTTGTTTAAGTGATTTGTTTTTTTTGTCATTTTGAAACGTTTAATCATCGCGAAAACTTATGTGTCGAACCCAACATATTCATGTAAAAAATATTGGGCTGTTATTTCCCATGTCAATAAAATACTACCAACAAGTTGTGAAAGATTAAGTACTACCGAATTCGCTAAAGCTGTCAGTCGGAGAAAACATATAGTTAAAACATGACAATTTTTTTCTAATATATTGTTTATTATATTTTGCATGGCTGCACGATCGAGATCTAAAGTCAAGTGAACTGAATAGAATGAATCTCTTGCTCGCTTTCATCCAAGCAGTTTCACGTTGGCTACATCTCATATTTTATTCTATAAGGAGTTAGTGTGTGGATTTCATTAAGATTATTAGGTACATTTCCTTATGCTTTATATAAATTTTGTTCGGGTGAAACTGTTTGTTATCGATCAATGATCTACCAAATCTTCTCATTTCAGTTGAAACTATTTGTTATTGACCAATGAAACTGTTTTGAGTTTTCTTTATTGTTCTACTCTTATTTTTTTGGTTGATTTGTTGAGTTGTGATCGAGATCGAATATTGATTTGTTAGCATTCATTAATGGATCATCTCACTCCCTGCTAAAAATAATTGAATTAAAAACCATAAATTTCAGTCTTTAATCGAAGAATTAAATCACTAATTAACTTATTAATGACCGAAATTTCAGTCACTAATAACCAAGTCTCAACCAAATATTAAGACTGAAGTTTCGGTCTTAATATCTAAAGACCGAATGTCAGTCTCAAATTTTTATAAAGACTGAATTATAAAGACTGGTGTGTAGTCTATAATCAATCTCAAATTATGTATATGAACACGTATATGTGTGTATGTGTGTGCATATATAAACTCATTAACGATTGCATCAGAACATCAAAAATAATTTGACAAACATTCAAAAGGATTGACAAAATAACTCCATCTAGAAAACAAATATATATAATTCAGATATAGAGTAAATACAATGTCATAGAGCTACAGTCATATACATACATTCATGTATAAGCAACAAAAAAACCCAACGATTCACTATACATAAAAGTAGTGTACAAAATCTACATTTATCCACATCCTCTATGGCCCAACGGGACTAGCCTAGGAGCAAATTAACCAATGTGATTTGGAAACGCTGTAAACAGTTACAATAGCCGACAACCTTTTATCACCGATTGCAACCATCTTCTTCTCCAACCTCCATCAACTATATCATGTGTAAACGAATCCATGCTGGTAAACTCTTCACCCATTTTACTGTTGCACTGGATTTGTATGGTTAGTCAATTGCGCAAATGCATAAAAAGCACAGAAAAAATACAATTACATAAACATAAACATTGAATTCTATGATTCTACCTTATCTCCCCAACTCCTATTCTTTGCCCCTTTTGCCAACTTTGTCTCCATTATGCACCTCAAGCTGTAATGGTTTATTAAGGAAGAAATTGCATTACTCAAATAGTACAATTAGTGATAAACCAGATTCTGTCCATCTAGAAGCACCAACAAAACTATCCCGAACCAAAAAAAAAGAAAAAAACTATATCTCCTTCTTTCCTTAGCACGGTGGAGTTGAAAATTACGGCTTTGTCATGCATTGAGAGCAATTTGAGGATTTTAAATGACAAATATACAGCAATAACTTCATTCGGATAAACTACCTTTACTAATTGTTGCGTGAAGAAGAAACTAGGTGGATAAATAAGTGGGGTGGATAAATAAGTGGACTGCTTAGTTTAAGGAAATGGTGGACCTACACTAATGGTTGCGTGAAGAAGATACTAGTGGATAAATATCATGAGTGAGTGGAGGGCTTAATTTTAGGAAATGGTGGAATTTACTAGAGTATTAAATTACTTTATGTAATATCAGATCTGACATGGATAACCAAGTTTACCCATTAGATCAAAAGATTAAAAATAACCCGTACCATTGGATATCATAATATTTAAATACGGATTAAAGATCAAATTAAAGACTGAAATTAATATCAGATCTGACATGGATAACCAAGTTTACCCATTAGATCAAAAGATTAAAAATAACTCGTACCATTGGATATCATAATATTTAAATACGGATTAAAGATCAAATTAAAGACTGAAATTAATATCAGATCTGACATGGATAACCAAGTTTACCCATTAGATCAAAAGATTAAAAATAACCCGTACCATTGGATATCATAATATTTAAATACGGATTAAAGATCAAATTAAAGACTGAAATTTAATTTAATAAATGGTCTCAACCTATGGTAACCGATCAAAGACCGTTTTTCGGTCTTTAATACTAATAATTAAATACTGAATTTGTCAGTCATTAATCAATCTTTAATCAAAGACTGAAAATTTTCAGTCTTTGATTTTCAATCTTTATATGAGCATTATTTTGTAGTGACTACAACATCAATTGAAGTAATCACACATCTCTAAATTACTTAATTATGTTATATATATTATGCATTTTTTATATTATTTTGTATAATTTTAGTCCAATTTTATTTAAATTATTTTGTTATTTTTATATCCGAATTGTGCATTATATTTCTGCTCAAAGAAATACATGTCTACTATTTTATATGTTTTGATAACTGGAAAACAACTCCGCCTGTGTAGTTTTCTATGCAGCATGTCCCAAGCCAGGATAAAGGAGGAGGGTTGTGATAGACTTAGCGACCCAACGTAAAAACCCCAGCCTCTCTTATGGAAATGGAACCTAATTATATTTCGTTGGGCGTAACCCTCTTAGCGACGCGCCATATCGAGGCTCGGGTATGGTGAAAAGTGAGCAAGGGCTGGGTCGCCACTCCCTTAGTGGCGCGCCATATCGAGGCTCGGATATGATGAAAAATATGCAAGAGCTGCGTCGTCACTCCCTTAGTGGCGCGCTGCATCGACGCCCCGATGTAGTGATAAATGAGTAAAGATCTTCGCACTATACTCAGCGGGTGCGAAGGGCAAAAAAAGCTAGTCGATGAAAGTAGGATTCGGTTAGGTAGTTGGAATGTAGGATCATTAACAGGAAAGCTAAGAAAGATAGTTGAAACTATGACTAGGAGACGTGTAAATATCTTATGCGTTCAGGAGCCCAAATGGACGGGCCAAAAGGCGAAGGAGGTGGAGAACACTTGCTTCAAGTTATGGTACACGGGAAAAGAGCGTAACAAGAACGGAGTAGATATCTTAATTGACAAGAAGTTCAACGACCTGAAGGCCACCAAAAGCGCGATTTGGTCCGAAGTTCAATTCTTCAAGCGCGAGGATTAGGTATATTTTTCTGTCATTGTGTATAATTTACGGTCTATTCATGAGTGAAAAATGGCATGTTAGTTGAATTCATGACTGAATATTAGCGAAGTTGTCATGTAAATGGATTCATTAGTCAATTAATGTTAAGTGTTATGAGTTTTCTTTTTAAGAATCTAAATATTTGTAGGTAATAAAGATAAAAAAAAATTGGGTTTGTTGCCACCAATATGAATTCCTGGCTACCGCGGCACTGTAAGGCAACAACTTTACTTATGCTGGTAAGTTAGTACAGTGTATTGAGGATAAGATATTTAAGTAAACAGAGCAGATGCTACCTTGATCGTGAATAGGAGAAGGCATGATTGCTCTTTTTTAGTGCTAATAATACATGTATAGTGGTTAGGTTAGTTTTGTTTGTTATGTTTAAGGGTTATTGGTAATCATTTTGTAGAAGGGAAACATCAAGGTTAATTATCTTACACGATTCTATTCCATTTAAGAAGTTTTGTACCAGTAGGTGCCCTTTTTCCTATTTGGTCCATGATCTCTATAAGTAGATCGGTGTCGAGATCTTCGAATCCAAATCAAGTAATGGTAGAGTAAAGGTCGATACCCTTGTACTACGAGTCGACTTCACTTGTGGTATATACTTGAAATAATAATAAAACAACTCCAAAATAGTGGTTAGACCTGAAAGTAAAGGTAAATAATTATTGAGAATATTTCAAAACAAATTTAAGCATTTCAAATTTCACTACAGAATATAATAATAATTGGTATAAAGTACACTTCAAACATGTATAAGCTAAATATGAAGTACACTCTGAATATACATGAGGTACATTCTTCAAATATAACTTATGTGAATTGTCAACATAACTTTGGATATGAAGTGCACTTCAACCTCATATCGTTTTTTGGGAGTCCTATTATCTGTATCTTGTTCCATTACATTTAACATTAAAAAGACTCGTGGCAAAACCAAATGATGCAACAACAATGTAACTAATCAAAACCTATTTAAGCATTTAACATCTCTGTATTTACCATATTCGACAGCATATTCCTTATATTGCTTTCAACCCTTTCTAATTTTGAATGATTCTGTTCTTGGTCATCTTTTTAAACCATTTTTGAAGCATAATCGATTTGGAAGGGGTTGGCATATAGGTAGTACCATGGATCTCGAAGCTGAAATTATTGCCATCGTCCCTAATACAGGAAATTATATTATGAGTACTCACGTTTTAAATAAAATTATTCTATTTTATTACATTAAGTTTTACCTAAACTAACTACATACATTAAATAATTTAATACACTACTGCGAACTCGTGCTACGCACACGGGTTGCAGCTACTTATGTGTTACATTTAACTTTAGAATAAAATTATGTGTAGAGTCAATTCTTTCTTGAACATTCAAACTTTTCAAAAGGTCCAACTCTATAGTAGATATGATATGTCATTGCGTATATCTGTAAATTTTCATATACTATATAATAGTAGAAGAGTTAAAACCAACCATCATTTGATACATTAGAACCAAGTTTTGAATGCAAACCTATCGACCCAATGGATTAAATCTTGAGAAAAAAATTCATGCAACTCTATAAATTCATCCAGCTATAAAGAGTAATATCAAAAGAATGAATCTCTGTCTATTAATAAATAGCTATAAGCATAATGTAAGTTTCTTAGTACTAGCTTGTTTCTTAGTATATATCACTGGAAAAACAAATTAAATTAATTAGTTTTCTAAATATTTATTAGTTCTCATGGAATATTTCTACATGTCACCCATAATACATAATTAATAATCCCAGACTGGTAACATCACAACGCACAGTTCAGTTAAATAATGAAATCGAATTATTCAGTAAAATATAAGAAGCATATTTTGAACCTATTTTACTATCATTAATCGACAGTACAGTTTTATTAGAAAAGAGGAAGTTCCATATTCAAAAATTAAATGCGTTATACAAGAAAATGATAACTCTTTTGTTTGTTGAAACCATTGTAGCTGCAAAAATGTTCACATATATGGTGGAGGCAAGTTATCTTAGCAGGATGTTTCATTTGATGTCCTATTTTCATCTCATGTGTTATTAACAAATGGTACTAACTGAATATGAAACAATAATAATAGGTAGTTACTCTTAACGCAGGTTGTCGGGTAGAGAAATTAACGCTAAGGTTGCACAGAATTTACCCCGCCATCTAACTAAGGAAAAGAACTAACCATAGCAGAACTTCTCACTGAGCTGCAATCATAATCTTGTGTGGTACGTACATCAACTTTACATTTAACCCGAACGTAGAATTAAACTTGTTTGACCTTGAAGGAAAATTATTAATGGACCGGCCTTAGTACTAAAGAAACCTTTAAATTTGTCCTTTAGAATATTTTTTCCTAAAAATTATTACTTAAAAATACAATCATTAAAGATTAAATATTATTTTCTATCCCCTATCCCATTACTCTTTTCCAACCCATTCTAAATACAAAAACAAACTATTCCTTTCTGATATCTTTTTGGCACCCACTTACTCGGGGTCGGTTCAACTTTCAGTAGTTTTTTTTTTTTTTTGAAGACCCGGGAGAACCCGGCGGGCCGGTAAACTCCTGGTAGTTTATTATTAGATATATGAACATAGGTTACGTTTCTAAACCAACTTCAATAACCATACTCATAGAAAACGCCAGAAGGCCTGAAAATATAGTACGAAACTGCGTGCAGAAGGATGCAGAGGGCTGGGGTATGCTTAATTGCTTGAACCCAACAGTTTCTGCTGCTTTGGACCACATTTTGTAAACAAATATTTGGGCTCTTTGGCATATTCTCCATACTCATTTATATGAACCGACTGTTTAATGATCCCAAATGTTCTTTTTCTTCACCGCTTTTTAATTTCCCCTGTTACCTTTATTTGTTTGACAAAACATAACATACAAAATGATGACATTTGGAATTTGGCACAATGGCAGCCCTAGTTTTGTACACGATTCCGATATAAATTAATACTACTCGATGTAGCATGTGCCAAATGTATATTGAATATGCGTTCTTACAGTTATATTATAATGAAATGTAGGCTTCTTTAACTTCCCACAAAGTGCAAGCGTATATATATGATCACTCTTTAAGGGAACACAAAATAGCACAACCCTACCTAATGAGCATTAGTCTCCTTTAAATGCTACTTACATTACGAAATGGGGTGCAAAATACCTATTCAGGGTAGAGGTTATGAACATAATTTACAGAACATGTATATAAGTTATAAACAAGAATAGCATTTTTCTTGGGCATCCACTGTTTGGATCTCCGATGTTAAACCATGATAATCCATTGATAATATGTTCTCGTTTATAACCTTCACAATTCATCATTATTTTAAAACACCATCATCGGCCGAACTTTGAAATAAGCTGAAACTTTAAGGGTTATTGTTTTCTTAATGTTTAAATCATTTGTGTTGATAACATTAGAAAAATCCGAATGAGAAGGAAAATCTTGAACATGTATTAAAATATAAATCTGTTTATTAGAATGACAATGGCAATTAAAACCGAGTGACAAAACATTTTACTCAATGGACTTTAAGGCTATGCATCAACTTTATAAAGCAGCTTATATGCATCAGCTTTCTGAAAATATAAATGATTTGCGCGGCTTTAAAAGTAACAAACTTTTGGAGAAGAATTTCTGCTTATATATATTTGCAAGAATATGTTTCACGAATATGTATTTCATATATACTTCCAGGTTTCACTTCAAATATATGTACATCAGCTTTCTGAAACAATATATGCATAAGCTTTCTGAATGTATGAAACAATATATGCAGTCTATTTGGCATTGAATTTCTACTTATATATGAAACAACATCACTTCAAATTTCTGAATGTATGAAACAATATCACTTCAAATTTCTGCTTATATATATTTGCAAGAATCCTAAACACTTTACACTTACTTTTAGAAACAATATATGCAGTTCTTAAATGCAGTTCTCAACCTTGAATGCATTTTAACATCCAGTTTTTTCTTTTACATGCAGTAAATGGGTAAAAAGAAGGCGGCTGCTTTAAAATGGCTAAAAACAATTGATAAATCCACTACATCCACGGCTAATGCAAAACACAAGGACAATAGGGTATGGGTAAATTTTTAGCGAATGCTTTAAAATTTCTATAACATGCATTTTAAATAGTTTGAGATGTGGTTTCGGGTATGGGTAAGTTTTTAAACATTTTTTCGTAGTTAAATTTAACTTTAGTTGTGAAATAAATATTCTGTTTATCATCATATTTTGCAGACAAACGTTTTTCCTTCCCAGCTATGATGGACTTAATATCTATATAAATGTTGAATTTTCCATAGCATGTATGTTTGTTTATCTACAAAGCTTTGTAAAAAAATATCAGGTTTAATTTAATGAAACTGTCAAACATATAATAGGTGTTTTACGAAATGAGTCTCATCATTGCAAATGCTATTTTTATTAATCACATTCTCTAAATGAATCTCTAGAAAATAGCATGCATCACTCATTGTTGATCTCAGCCTCCATTATATTTCTCACTTCTCTCGGTCCTTTTTCTCTGACTTTTCTCTTTAGTCCAACGTTTCTTCACCTCTACTGACAACATTATCTCTGATTGATCCATTATTTTTGTTTGATTTGTATTTAGAACCTGCCATCTTTGAATTATATGCATTTGTTTCATTTGTAACTAGCAAATGCCATTCTTCAGTAGTATGATTTTCTTTGCTTGTCGCACATATTTTCTTCCATATTTCGGTATTCATGATAATTTATGTTTACTTTTTATGACTAATAGACGTATGTGCTTTTTGACAGGTGGTGTATGATGCTCTGGGTTTACGCTATGGTGGAAGGCAATAAAAAATATGTTGCCGCACTCATTCTCCTTCAAATGTATTTTATGTCGATGTTCTTACATCTTTACTTTTACTATGTATCGTTTTGGTTAGCTATGGTTGTATGGATTGTTACTTTTATTATGTATTGTTTTGGTTAGCTACGATTGTATGAATTGTTACTAATATTTATATGCTTAATATTGTGCATGAAATGCTTTTATTCATATATATTTTTTTATGCTTAATTGTTAATACTGTGTGAAATACCGTATATTACATCCTTTTTATATTAATGCTAGGAAAAAAAATTGTCATGGCTATACATATTATAGCATTATGCTAGTGCAATAAAAATATTCTACAACGATTAAACAGTTTTCATGGCAAGTAAATAATGCTATGAAAGACTAAAGTAAACATTCTATAGCGTTTTTACAGCATTTATAGTTGCTATAATAATCAGGCAATGATATTTCTATAGCATTTATAATTGCTATAATAATCAGGTAATGATATATCTACAACGTTTACAATTGCTATAAATAGCAAATAAATGACGTCATAAATATTAGCATCATAAACCATAACTCTGCGTAAAAGTTCTATACCAAGCACCAAAACGCTATAGAAAGGTACTTGTATGTCATGAAGCGTCCATTTAATAGCAATTCAGAAACACTATAAGTAACGTCATTTATAACATGTTTTTTATAGCGAATCCGAGGTTGCTATTATAGATCCCTGACATATTACAACTTGTTGATATACAGCGTTTATAAAAACGCCATCGTATACTTTTACAGCGTTTTTTAAACGCTATAAAAAGGTATTTTTCTTGTAGTGATACAACTAGTGGGGGGTTTGAGAGAATGCATGGTGGTTTTGGATATGGCGATAGGAACCAAGAAGGAGAAGAAATATTGAATTTCGCTATTGCTTATAACCTCATGATAGCTAATACCTTCTTTAGAAAGAGACAGTTGAAAGAGGCTATGTGATAGGATCGTATAATATGGAATAGTGGAACGGTCTAGGTAGATTGCAATAAGTAGTAGTAAGTAAAGTAGACACCAAGACTTTATACTGGTTCGGACCTCTTGTCCTACGTCCAGTCCCTAAGCTCCTCTTAGGAATTCTACTAACTAAAACCCTCACTTAACCCGGAGGAATAGGTTTACAACTTACCCGAACAACCGAATGGGATTTCTTGCCTCAACTACCGAAGAGGACTTCAACTAGATACCAAGAGTATTTCTGACTTGTTTTGTTCTTGATAACACTAATGAGTCTAATTGAGTACAATTTTCCTATAATCTTATCCTCGAGAGTATGCAAAGTGTTTGTGAAGATTTAGGAAATGTAAATTGCTATGAATCAAAAAGGTGTTATAGATAAAACAGAGATTCAAGCAATTGAAGTGGTTTGTGATTGCTTTTGAAAACTTAAGAAATCTGAAAGTATGTTCAAGAAAATAGAGATATTAAAGCAATTAGAATTGGTAATTTGCAAATGATAGAAGCATGTATTTATAGGTATAGAAGAGGTGTATCTATTTGCAAAAGATTCAGGCAAGAGATGCATCCATTACCATTGGAGAATGGTTGCAACTCTTGGGAAGAAGAAGGTGTCTTTTCAGTGAAAATTTGCAGGTTCAAATTCAGTCGACTGAGAAGGGATTTCAGTCGACTGAAAATATGAAGTAAAATTTTCAGGAACAAATTCAGTCGACTGAGCAGGAACTTCAGTCGACTGGAACTGTGCATGTTTGTGTATGTGTCACAGGTTCAGTCGACTGGTCATCCCTGTTCAATCGACTGAACTATTAAATTGTGCACAGTGAATGTTTATTAAAAAATGAAGTTTATAAAATGTATTCTAGTGTTTGTGCAAGCCTCTTGAGGATAGATTTTAACAATAAATCTAAACTAAGACCTATATAAAAATCATACTTATGTTTATCATTGGTCTTCATCGTTCTTCCTTTAGCTTTGCACATATCTCTTCCTTTTTGTTGAAGCACATTGTCATTGATCAAAATCTTAGCGTATCAACATTCTCCCCCTTTTTGATTGATGACAATACCTATGTTTGTAGAGATGTAATTATCTTTCCTCCCCCTGAATATATGCACTATCTTTCCTACAAAACAAATTTAGTTACATAGATTTCTCCCCCTTTGTCATCGACAAAAAGGAAGTAATAATATATAGAAGTATATAATTTGCAAGTAACAGAGCAACCATATGCAAATATAACCACAGAGCGAATAATACAAACCATAGAGTATCACAAATAAAAAAAAGGCTATTTATACAAGACTTTGCATAAATTGTTAGAAATTAATAAAGAGTTCCAGAAACCAAACCATCAAAAAATATTCAAGGTTCCCTGTCCCAATCATAAGAGCCTTCACGATCTCCTTCAGGTTCACGAATAACAAGTCCACCTGTGGGTGGTCTATAAGTTCGTCCTCCTTGACCACTACTAGTTCCACTCGTGCTGCTGCTTGGATGTTCTTCGGATGACGTCCATGTGAAAGTTGGTGTCGGACGTTTGCCACGTGATGTTGAAGCGGTAGTGGAGCTTGAGCATGAGATGGCATTCCATAACTTGTTGAAGAATCCTTTAATTTTATCAAGCTTATGATCTACCTTCTTGAGACGATTATCAAGAATTTGTTGATTCCTTGATAAAATGCCCAATGATTGATTGGTAGTATAACTTGGCTCAATGATACGAATTTCATCTTCTTGGTCGAAAGGTTCTTCATGTGGAGCTTGTGGAGGTTGTTGCGGTTCTTGATGCCTAGCTTCCCATTCGGCAAGAGATATGATGCGAGGAGGTCTAGCCGGGAGTTGCATAAGGCTTATAGTGCGTTAATTAATTTGATGAACCATTGTGTTTTCGGAGTCGAATAATGGCGTATCAACATTGAGGAGAAGTCGCATGATATATTCTCCAAAATATATTGTTCGCATTTTGCCATTGTTAAAAGTGAGAAATTCATCTAGAATGAGTTGGACCCAATTGACTTGAATGTTGCCCCAAATAGCGTATAGAGCTCGATAATTGATGGGGTAAACAATTTCATATGAGCCCGTTCGTGGAGTAATTGTTCTCATAAGAGCTTTGTGAAGGACTCTAGCTCTAGGTCGTAGGGAAGTGGATTTAAAATCTCTAATGTTGATATTATCATCCAAAAATTGATGGTTTATGTTATCTCGAATTTGTGGATTGAATTCTATCTCTTCAAGCTTTCTCCCTACATTAGGTGATCCTAAGATGTGTGCAATTCGATCTAAGGAGAACCAAACTTTCTTCCCGCACACCATACTCCAAACACTATCATTTGGATTTCTTGGAGTTTGGTGTCCAAGGTTGAGGTTTGCATAAAATAATTTGACCATGATATGATTTATTACATGTTCATTTCTTTTTAAATCCAAGAGAGAAGTTAAACCTGCCTGATCCGTTAATGCTTGAATGTTGTATGTCTGGAGGCTTTGGAAATCAATGAAGGAGTGTTCGAAAATGCGAGAGTTCTTCATTTTGTTCCACCTCGTTACAGCTACTCCATCATAGAGCCATTGTGCAATTTGAGCATCAATTGGCTCGGAGGATGAAGAAGAAGAAGCTCTTGATCTTTTTGGTGCCATTTGTGAGAGATTTGAGAGTAATTTGAGGATTGGGGGCTAGGGTTTTGGAAAACAATGGGGAAGAGAGAACTTTTGCAATGTAAAAAGTTAATGGAAAAGGTGAAAATTGGTGGATAAAAGGGGAAAAGTTGCCTGGGAATTGACGTTCAGTCGACTGAAAAGTCTGTTCAGTCGACTGAATTGAAGGCCGAAAATTTTCTGTGCTGAATTCAGTCGACTGAACAGGATTTTTAGTCGACTGAACTGTTGTCTGAAAGTTTCTGTTGAAAGTTTAGTCGACTGGGCAGAGGGTGTCAGTCGACTGAGCTATGGAAAATTTGTTTTCTGCTTAATATTCAGTCGACTGAGTAGTAAGATTCAGTCGACTGAACTTTGGATTTTCATTGTTCTTTGTGAATTTCGAAAGCAAAAGTTTTATTGAAAGAAGCAATTACAATTGTATAGATATATAACAACATGAATTGACTTCAAAAGTAATTATTTCTTTGGAGATGAACTATTTTCCTTTTGTGTCTTTTTCCCTTCATTCTCCATATAGCTTATTTCCCGTGAATTTGGACTATACCGAGGAGTCTTTGGGGACATCCAAGGATTCACGGGATCGACTAGTGTACGGTAAGACGAAGATGGATCGAACGTACTAACTGGTCGAGGTAGGGGCTCACTCACATCATTTTTCTTTGAGCTACAAAAACGTAAACCAATTTTCTCAAGAAAGCTTAGGCGTCTTGCCATTACTTTTTGTTCAAAATATAATTCTCGTTGGAGATCAATTTGTTGTTGTTGAAAATGATGAATCTCATCAATCTTTCTTTTCGTATCAGGTGAGGTAAAAAGTCCACGTTTTGCCTTCTTTGATTTCGGTGTGTATCCAGTTCGATAGTTTTCCCATTTATAAGCTGGTTCATGCTTTGGTGTTGGCGTTGGAAGTTTTGGTGATGTAGGTGAGTTATCGACTGAGGAGCTGATGTTGATTAGAGAGTATGAGTTGTTGGAAGACATTTTTATATAGAATTTTCAAACTTTGTAATTAATTTTTTTTTGAAAATAATTATATGTACAAACGTATATTTATAGTATGAAAATGCTAAGAAAAAATGTGGTGGTAAATTAATAAGGTTTTAGAACCAATCATTGCTTTATTGGTTTAAAAATATTGGTTAGAAATGGATGGATTAGAGACATCCTTTAATCTATTATGTATTATGTATCTGAGTTGAAACATATACATTGAATAATTTTGTTTTCATTATTCAGTCGACTAGACATAGTTGTTTAGTCAACTGAGTTTATATTTTTATAATATTTGCTATAAAACATCTTTAAAAGAAATTATTCCTAATTCTCGTCGCAATTTTATAAATGAGTTTTCTATCAAAGGTTTAGTAAATATATCGGCAATCTGATTTTCGGTAGAAACATGTTCTAAATTTATGATTCCTTTTTCGATATCGTCACGTAGAAAATGGTGACGAATATCAATATGTTTTGTACGAGAATGATTTACCGGATTTTTAGATAAATTTATTGTACTTGTATTATCACAATATATTGTAGAATTTGTTAAATTTATATTAAAATCTTTAAGTGTTTGTTGCATATAGATAACTTGAGTACAAGTTAAAGCGGCTGATATATACTCTGCTTCACACGTGGAAAGTGAGACACAATTTTGTTTCTTACTAAACCAAGATACAAGTTATTTTCCAATAAAATGGCACGTACCACTTGTACTTTTTCTATCAGTTCGAGATCCACCAAAATCAGCATCACTAAATGACACTAACTCGAATGGACAATCTTTTGGATAGAAAAGACCAAAGTCCTTAGTATTATTAAGATATCGCATAATTCGTTTTATGGCTCTTAAATGTGATTCTTTAGGATTAGCTTGAAAACGTGCACATAAACATACGCTCATCATTATGTCTGGTCTACTAGCGGTTAAGTATAGTAAGGAGCCTATCGTACTTCTAAACAATTTTTGGTCTACACTTTTGCCATTTTCATCTCGATTGAGATGAGTTGTGGTACTCATAGGAGTAGGCTTTCCATAAGTGTTTTCCATTCCAAAACGTTTAATTAGATTAGCACAATATTTTTCTTGATTTAAGTAAATTCCATTTGTTAATTGTTTAATTTGTAATCCGAGAAAATAAGATAATTCTCCCATGTGTGACATTTCGAACTCCTTAGTCATTATATTTGAAAATTCTTTACATAAGTTTTCATTAGTTGATCCAAATATAATGTCATCTACATATACTTGAATTATTAGAATGTCGTTAGTAGTGTTTTTAATGAATAGAGTTTGATCTACTTTTCCGATTTGAAATCCCGAATCTAGTAAATAGCTTTTAAGTCTCTCATACCAAGCACGAGGTGCTTGTTTAAGACCATATAGGGCTTTCTTTAATTTATATACATGATCTGGATATTTTTCATGTATGAATAAAGGGGGCTGTTCTACGTACACATTTTCTTTTATAAAACCATTTAGAAAAGCACTTTTAACATCCATTTCATAAAGTTTAAAATTGTGAAAACATGCGAAGGCCAATAGAATACGTATTGCTTCAAGTCTTGCAACGGGAGCAAATGTTTCTTCAAAGTCGATACCCTCCTCTTGATTATATCCCTGTGCTACTAGTCTAGCTTTATTCCTAGTTATATTTCCTTGTTCGTCTACTTTATTTTTGTAAACCCATTTTGTTCCTATAATAGATTGATTATTAGGACAAGGAACTAAATCCCAAACATCGTTACGTTCGAATTGATTTAATTCTTCTTGCATAGCAACAATCCAGTAGTCATCTGTTGATGCTTCTTTAGGATTTTTAGGTTCTAATGTAGAAATAAAAGCAACATGTCCCATTTGGTTTAGTTTACTTCTAGTTTTAACTTGAGAATCAATTTCACCGATTATGTTTTGTACAGGGTGATCTCGTAAGATTCTAGGTGGAGATCTAAGTTCGGTATTATTCATATTTTCAAGATTTGTATTGTCTGTATTTATTATAAATTCGTAAACATCTTTTATACTCAAATTTTTATTAAAGTTTTCATCAAAAGATACATGTAAAGTTTCTTCAGTTATATTTGTTCGTTTATTAAAAACTCGATATGCCTTACTTTGTTCTGAGTATCCTACAAAAATTCCTTCATCAGCTTTTGGATCGAATTTTCCTAGTTGGTCTTTTGTATTTAAAATAAAACATTTTGATCCAAATATTTTAAAATAGGAGATATTTGGCTTTCTATTGTTAAAAAGTTCATATGAAGTATTTTTAGTTAATGGTCTAATAGAAATACGATTTAATACATAACATGCAGTAGCTACGGCTTCTGCCCAAAAATGTTTTGGTAGAAGACTTCCATTTAATAATGTTCTTGCACATTCTTGTAATGTTCTATTCTTTCTTTCCACTACTCCATTTTGTTGAGGAGTTCTAGGAAATGAAAAGTTATGATTTATTCCTTTCTTTTTATAGAAAGATTCAAAAGCTTCATTTTCGAATTCGCCACCATGATCACTTCGTATATTCTTAATTTTCAAATCTTTAGTGTTTTGAATTCTTTTGACAAATGTTTTAAAGTGCTCAAATGTATCACTTTTATTTTTCATAAAAATAGTCCATGTATATCTTGAGAAATCATCAACTATTACAAATACATATCGATTATGATTAATGGATTGAACTTGTGTTGGTCCGAAAAGATCCATATGAAGTAATTCTAGTGGTTGTAAAGTTGAAATATTTTTCTTAGATTTGAAGGATGATTTTGTTAATTTTCCTATTTGACAATCATCACAAAGATTTTTTATCTTAAAGTTTATCTTAGGTAAACCTCTTACTAATTCATTTTTAGAAAGTTTTCTAATAGTTTTGAAATTAATATGACAAAATCTTTTTTGCCACAACCAAGGATCATTACCTTTGGCTAGTAAACACATAGTTGTATTATGATTAATTTTCATATTTAGAACATAAATATTCCTATCTCTATTTCCTTCAAAAACAAGATTTTGGTTTTGATCAAAAATACTACATTTATTTTCCAAAAAAGTTATTTTAAAACCTTTGTCACAAAGTTGACTTATGCTTAGTAGATTATGTTTTAGATTTTTAACTAATGAAACATTTGTAATAAAAGGTAAATTTGATGTACCGTAATTGCTCACATCTCCTTTGCCAATGATATAGCCTTTTGAATTGTCTCCGAAGGTAACCGAGCCACCATCAAAGTATGTGATGTTTGTAAGCATATCTTTGTCGCCGGTCATGTGTTTTGAGCAACCACTGTCCAGTATCCATTTCTTCTTTTTTGAGTGGGACCTGGAAATAAATACAAAATTATTGGTACCCACCTTTCAATAGGGTCCTAAAAGTTAGAACTTAGGAAACCAAACCCAATTTGGTTCAGTATCCTGTTTATAAATATAATTTTTATTATTATGAATACTATCCATAAATGTTTTAATATATTTATTCTTAATTAAAATATTGTTAGTCTTTGGAACCCAAATTTTATTCATCTTAGTTTCTACTTTTGTTCTAATAGGTTCTCTTAATGACATTTGTTGTTTTGAATCAATATTCCTCTTAAAATTTGTATTTTTCTTTTTACAAATTTTTGACTCCTTTTTATATCTTAATCCATGTTTATTTGAGAAGAATTGAGAATTTTCTAAAATCTTAGATAAAATTTCTCTTCCTTTGTTAAAATTAGAGACATTTTTAGTGATGTTATCTAATCTAACTTGAAGACTATTATTTTCTAACTCAACTTGTCTAATCTTAGTTTTTAACTCATGATTTTCAGAGACAATTACATCATTCTTTGTCTTTTGAGTTTCAATTTCTTGACTTAAAAGTGATAATTGAGTTTCCGAATTTGAAAAAGACTCTTGAACTTTTTCAAGTTCTTCTTCTTGAATTTTCTTTTCATCTTTTAACATATCTCTTTCAAATTCAGCTTTGTTTTGATTTTCACGAGTTTCCTTGAGTTTCTTCTTAAGAGTTTTTATTGTGCTTAAAAGTTCTGTGTTTACATCAATTAAATCGTCGAAAGTTAATTTACTAACCTCAGATTCTTGAGCCATAAAGCATACATTCGCTTGTTCATTGTCGCTATCATTATCACTTTCAGATGAAGATGAATCTGAATCGTCCCATGTTACAGAGAATGCATTCTTTTAGAATTTTTCTTTCTTGTCTTTGTTATTTAGAGTTCTTTGATTCTCCTTTTTTTGTTCTGGACAATCTTTGTGCATGTGACCTTTCTCGTGACAGTTGAAACATTCTATGTTTGAGGATGTAGGTTTGTTCAAGAAATTCTTTTTGAATCCATTTTTATTTCCTTTTCTATATCTTAAGAATTTCTTGAAATTTTTGGCTATAAATGCTAGATCCTCATCTTCGGACTCTGATTCTTCCTTTTTCGCATGAAAAGCTACATTCTTTCTTACTTGTGCTTGATCTTTCTTAGCTTGTATATTTACTTCATATGACATAAGATTTCCAATTAATTCTTCTGTTTCATTGTAGATAGATCATTTGCTTCTTCGATTGCTAAGACTTTTCTCTCCCATTCATCAGTGAGTGAATTTAGAACTTTAGATACAATATCAAAATCCGTGTATTTTTCTCCTAGTCCAATTAAGGCATGATGAATGTCTTGGAATCTCAAGTACATGTCATTGATGGATTCATTTTGTCGCATTCTAAAGTTTTGGAACTGGTTCTTTAGCATGGAGATCTTTGTTTGTTTGATCTTGTTTGTGCCTTCATGTATGGTTTTAAGTGTACTCCATATCTGATGTGCAGTAGTACAAATGCTAACACGATTAAACTCATTTCTATCCAAAGCGCAAAATAGCATATTCATAGCTTTGGCATTTGCACTAACTTCATTCTTCTGAGTTTGCGTCCATGTAGAGTAATCAGTTGTGGGTACAACGAGTTCTGCTTGAGTTGCATTCCAGGCTTCAAAGCTTTTTGCTTGCATATAAATCCTCATCCTTGTAGCCCAATAATTATAGTTTAGTCCATTGAATAGAGGGGGTCTTTGAGTAGATTGTCCTTCCGCAAATGTAGAGTTATAGGCAGATGTTGTACTTGTGTTATTTTCCATATTATAAATATGTCAAATAACACTGTTATGGTTATAAGACGGCCTTGCTCTGATACCAATTGAAAGAGGCTATGTGATAGGATCGTATAATATGGAATAGTGGAACGGTCTAGGTAGATTGCAATAAGTAGTAGTAAGTAAAGTAGACACCAAGACTTTATACTGGTTCGGACCTCTTGTCCTACGTCCAGTCCCTAAGCTCCTCTTAGGAATTCTACTAACTAAAACCCTCACTTAACCCGGAGGAATAGGTTTACAACTTACCCGAACAACCGAACGGGATTTCTTGCCTCAACTACCGAAGAGGACTTCAACTAGATACAAAGAGTATTTCTGACTTGTTGTGTTCTTGATAACACTAATGAGTCTAATTGAGTAAAATTTTCCTATAATCTTATCCTTTAGAGTATGCAAAGTGTTTGTGAAGATTTAGGAAATATAAATTGCTATGAATCAAAAAGGTGTTATAGATAAAACAGAGATTCAAGCAATTGAAGTGGTTTGTGATTGCTTTTGAAAACTTAAGAAATCTGAAAGTATGTTCAAAAAAATAGAGATATTAAAGCAATTAGAATTGGTAATTTGCAAATGATAGAAGCATGTATTTATAGGTATAGAAGAGGTGTATCTATTTGCAAAAGATTCAGGCAAGAGATGCATCCATTACCATTGGAGAATGGTTGCAACTCTTGGGAAGAAGAAGGTGTCTTTTCAGTGAAAATTCGCAGGTTCAAATTCAGTCAACTGGGCA
Source organism: Allium fistulosum (assembly GCA_030737815.1). Lineage (NCBI taxonomy): Eukaryota > Viridiplantae > Streptophyta > Magnoliopsida > Asparagales > Amaryllidaceae > Allium > Allium fistulosum. The sequence goes on from CM060904.1 coordinate 931,017,112, forward strand.
GGGATTTCAGTCGACTGAAAATATGAAGTAAAATTTTCAGGAACAAATTCAGTCGACTGAGCAGGAACTTCAGTCGACTAGAACTGTGCATGTTTGTGTATGTGTCACAGGTTCAGTCGACTGGTCATCCCTGTTCAGTCGACTGAACTATTAAATTGTGCACAGTGAATGTTTATTAAAAAATGAAGTTTATAAAATGTGTTCTAGTGTTTGTGCAAGCCTCTTGAGGATAGATTTTAACAATAAATCTAAACTAAGACCTATATAAAAATCATACTTATGTTTATCATTGGTCTTCATCGTTCTTCCTTTAGCTTTGCACATATCTCTTCCTTTTTGTTGAAGCACATTGTCATTGATCAAAATCTTAGCGTATCAACAACAGTCACACTTAATTACTTTTAGTAGTGGCCAACACTTTAACCAGATTGACTTTGTCCTTACTAGAAGAGACGACAAACGAGCTTGTGTAGATTGCAAAGTCATACCTGGAGAATGTGTCGTCTCACAACATCAGCTTTTGATATCTGAGTTTCGTCTTCGAATACATGTTCAACAGGGTAAAGGAGCCAAGACTAGTCGGACGAAATGGTGGAAGCTCAAAGGAGACGCCTCACGGGTGTTTAAGGATAGAGTGATGGTAGAAGGGGCATGGAATATGGAAGGAGAAGCAAATCACGTGTGGGATGAGATGGCAAGACGCATTTGGAAAGTGGCTACCGAGGTGTTTGGATAGCGAAAGGAAATAAACGCGAACCTAAAGATTCTTGGTGGTGGAACAGTGATGTGCAAAAGGCTATCAAAGAGAAGAAGGAATGCTATAAGTGCTTACATCATCACAGGAGCGAGGATAACATGCAAAAGTACCAAGTGGTAAAGAAGAACGCAAAGAGATCGGTGAGTGAAGCAAGAGGTCGGGCGTATGAAGATCTATATCATAACCTAAATACGAAGGAGGGTGAAAAAAACGTCTATAGGATAGCTAAGCTCCACGAGAGGAAGACAAGAGACTTCAACCAAGTTAAATGCATCAAAGATGACAATAATAGACTTTTGGTGAAGGACGAGGAGATAAAAAATAGATGGAGAGATTATTTCGACAAGCTATTTAATGAAGAAGGTGATAACACTATGATCAAGATAGACGACTCTTTCTGATGACACCTGTAGACATTTTGTTTGGAGAATTCAAGAATCCGAGGTAAATGAGGCACTAAAACGGATGAAAGCAGGGAAAGCATTGGGGCCTGATGGCATCCCCATCGAGGTGTGGAGATGCCTTGGAGATGCATGGATAGCCTGACTAACTAAGTTGTTCGATAATATTTTCAAATCAAACAAGATGCCAGATGAATAGAGGAGAAACATATTAGTTCCAATTTTTAAGAATAAATGAGATATCCAAAGTTGCACAAACTACAGAGGAATTAAGCTTATGAGTCATATAATGAAGCTTTGGGAGAGAGTCATTGAGCATAAACTAAGAAGAATGACAAGTGTTTCAAAAAACCAATTTGGCTTCATGCGTGGGAGGTCGACCACAGAGGCGATTTTCTTGATAAGACAACTTATGGAGGGGTTTAGGGAGCAAAAGAAGGATCTACACATGGTATTTATCGATTTGGAGAAAGCTTATGACAAGGTACCACGAAAGGTGATGTGGTGGGCCCTGGAAAAGAAGAGAGTCTCAACAAAGTACATTACACTTATCAAGGATATGTACGATGATGTTGTGACTAGTGTCAGAGCATGCGATGGTGAAACCAGTGACTTTCCCATTAACATAGGGTTACATCAAGGGTCAGCTTTGAGTCCCTAGATTTTTGCTCTAATGATGGATGAGGTTACGAAGGGTATACAAGGTGAGATTCCTTGGTGTATGCTATTTGTTGATGATGTTGTGCTAATTGATGAAAGTAGAATTGAGGTTGATAGACAACTGGAGCTGTGGAGACAGACTTTAGAATCAAAGGGATTTAGGCTTAGCAGAACTAAAACAGAGTATATGAACTGCGGGTTCAGCGGTGTCAGGTCGGAGGATGGAGATGTCACTCTAGCCGGACAAATAGTTCCCAAGAAGGAATCTTTTCGATATCTAGGATCAATGTTGTAGTATAATCGTGAGATTGATGAAGATGTTGGTTTTAGAATTTGAGTGGGATGGGTGAAATGGCGACAAGCGTCTGGGATTCTCTGTGATAGGTAGGTCCCACAAAAGCTTAAAGGAAAGTTCTACAAAACGGCAATCAGGTCTGCGATGTTGTATGGTGCAGAATGTTGGCCTACTAAAAGCCAACACGTCCAAAAGATAAGCGTAGCAGAGATGCGTATGCTACGATGGAGCTGCGGTCATACAAGAAGATACCGAATTAGAAATGATGATATAAGTGATAAACTTGGAGTAGCACCAATTGAGGAGAAGCTAATTCAACATCGCTTAAGATGGTTTGGACATCTTCAACGAAGGCCGCCCGAGGCACCTGTTCATGTTGGAATTATAGACCGTGTTGAATGCTCAAAGAGAGGTAGAGGTCGACCAAGGTTGACATGGGAGGAAGTAATAAAAAGGAATTTGAAGGATTGTGGTATATTCGAAGAGCTAGTGACGGATCCATGCGAGTGGAAGTTGGCGATTCACGTACCAGAACCATGAGCGTTGAGGTTTATAAGTTTTAAGTTATAGGACTAGGGAACATGAGCCTAAGACGTAGGTTTGGCCTTTGACCAATATTACTATTAGTATTATTATCGCTATTAGTATTATTATTATCATTCCTCTTATATATGTATATATACATATATATTTTTATTTTATTTTATTTTACTTAGTTATTATTATTAATTAACTTATTTGACTTTATTTTATTATTGTCATTGTTATTATTATAACTTTTAAATTGATTTTTTCATTTAGTTTTGGGTTCCATCTCTAGCTGACCCCAACTTGTGTGGGAATAATGGCTTAGTTGTTGTTGTTGTTGATAACTTGAAAACATTTTCCTCTGATCAATTTTTTAAAGAACCTAATTTAAATTAACATGTAAGAAATAATTCATAAGTAGATTTTTGATCAGTGTTGAATAAAATTTGTCTCATTATGGGGCAATATAGTAATTTCATATTTACACGTTGTTATCTTGCCTTTTGGCAAGGTCATGATACCATGAATTTGGAAAAACGGATTTCGTGATCATCAAGGCAGGAAGCCTGAAGAGATGATTATCAAGATTGAAGATCAGTTATAAGCAAGGTTATGCATGATAGTCAAGCGGATTCAGACGAATGACATCTCAGAATTGATTAAGTATGGATCAGATCACTGTTGATATGGACACTCAACTCAGAAGCTCAACTCAATGAAAATAGCAAAGTATCACCAAATTTCACCGAGGCAACTATACAAACAACTACGAAAACCCGAAAGGGACATCATGGGGGACCACAACTAAGGATCGTCGACCCCCAATCAACATCTATAGGGATCGATGGCGATCCCCTAGGATGGCCCAGATGGGCCCCTAATTTTGGTGAGCGGGTTCGTCTGGGCCCCTAATTTTGGTGAGCGGGTTCGTCTGGTCCTTGGTCTTCTGCACACGGATTTTCAACTGGATATTTTTCTGTCTTCCCTTATAAATATAGCGGGCATGACACTCATTTTGGATCTTCTTTCTAGCTCTCTTCTTCCTCCATTATTATTCTAAGGCTATTATTCGGACTGTAATTATAATCTACAGTATAAGTAAAAGGAAAATTTTTGGAGTGGACATAGGCCAGAGTACGCCAAACAACTATAAAACATTCGGTGTTCATTAGTTACTGCTTTAATATGATATTCTTCATAGTTTATTCTCTACTTCATTCGGTTTCGGCTTGGTTATCAGATTAATGGCACTTTCATACTATTTGGGTGTTGGCGACCATTATTGACGCTAACATTTCGGTGCTTTCACTGAGAAAACTTACACCCACGGATTTAGAAGTTAGGATCTTAGATTTGAAAACTTGGATACTTGGATCTAGAAAGCAATGCCTAGGTAATCGGTAAGGAGACTATTAGCAAATAGGAGACACCATGGAGGGAGTCATGAGGCATCCTCAGGAGCTGGAACTTATCAACCCTCCGTCTATATCACTAGGAACGAGATAGAAACTATGATGGAGACAATGCATGAGCGGATGATAAAGAGACAAGAGAAAATGATGCAGAATTTCCTCAGGCAAATCAAACAGGCTGGAGCATGAGCTACTGGTAATTCGGATCAAGGAGTTGGAGCAGTAGGAGCTGCGGAAAATCAGAATTAGGAGCATGGAAATGAAGCTAACAGGCAGGAGAACGGAATAGAGCAACCAGGGGCAAACCCACCCCATGGAAGCAGGAGGGATCGACACCGATCCACCTAAAGGAATTAGCACGATACCCTAGGCTTGGAGGCACACCGCCGGGTCAGGCTAGATCGTATGTCGGTAGACGTGTGGTCGGTGTTATGCAGTTTGATGCGGATCAGAATGCAGATGCACGTCCGGAGGAGTATGTTCTGGAATACCCTCACGGAGTCAGAGGGCAGGCTAGTAATATGGATTGAAGATCACTATAGATGAGAACGTAAGGATGGTGGATCTGATATGATGGATAATGAGATGTTGATTGTCCAACAGGAATCTGGAAGATGTCAGTCGGAGTCTGTTCATTCTGAAAATATGACAAGTTAGGAACACATCAGAGTTCAAACTACTAACGCCGAAGGTGTACGAAGGGAAGTCGGATATATGGAAGTGTTGGGGCATCAGAGGAGGTAATGGCAAGGTAATTTCCACTTTATTTGACGGCGTTAGCTGCACTTTGGTTTAAGAATTTGGAGAATGGTTCAATCAGGACATGGAACGTGTTGGTAGATCGGTTCATGAGGCAGTTTAGGGTCGCTAAAGCAAAGAACAAGAGACTCCTTGAGGAGCTTGTTGACACGGTTTAAGGCGGAAGTTGCTTCGGTGGATCGGTTGGATCCACCTATGGTGTAACGACCCGTAAATTTTAACTGTTTTAATAACGTAATTAGTTGAAATTTTGTGAAATTTTAAACGATAAAATTTTGAAATAAAAATTTGATATTTGGAATGCGTCTAATTAATCGTAGCAACTGGTAAATTTTCACCAAATAATTTGGAAGTTTATTTTCTAGTGTAATTTTATTCCAATTTATATCAGTTAAAATTGATGATAATAAAATGTTTTCCAAACTCGAATATTTTTATATAGAAAAATTCTAATTCATCCTCTGACTAAGACGCCATTTTTTGTTTTTCCAAATTCGGACTTCTTTAGCTCCGTCGATCTTATTTTTCTGCGTTTTGTTGCACTTTCCGCTAGTAGAAAATTTGAATTTTTATAATTCAATCATAACACTGATATCTGTATACCGTTTTGATCATCTCATCGTGCCGATCTCCATGGTATATTCATTCGTGTATTACGGAGTTCGGGACATGACAAAAAAAACCGGTGAACTGATTTACCGTATTGGTATGATTTCTAGATTCTCTTTGAATTCCTTGTCCTTGCAACTTACCACCGAATAAAACCAACGATCATCAGCTTTATTTATTATTAGCCTTGAATTCAAGCGTATTGATTTCCTCTTTTCCAACGTTAAATCTTATTTCTCATTCCATTCTTTTGTGGCTTACACTGTGTCCTTTCGTTTGTCCAAGTGTTAAACCAATAGCCTTTAGCAATTATTACTCTCTGAAATTTCAATGTATATGATTTTTGATATTCTCACCATATTCAATTTTATGTCGGTTCTTGCATTTATTCCTGGTTCTGTTTGGTTGTTCTAGACTGGAGGAAGTAAATAATATTTACAAAGTAAGGCAAATTATATAAGCCTGGTTTCATTTTTTGTTACGTCCTCCTTCTCTTTTGCAGTTCTCCACTTCCCTGACCTTTCTCCTTCTTGTTTCTTTCCATGCCGATCATGTAAAAAAAAAATTATTTTAAAGCTAAGTCTAAAGCCTCTCAGACATTCGTATTTTACTTATTTGAAGCTTCCTCCCTGTGCTCCACGCGTGCACCAAACCCATCCATCTCCGCCACCTACCTTCCACTTGCTTCCCATTCCCCGCCTCGGATCACCGTGTGCCACCTGGATCCGCCACATTAGCCGCCGCCTCCGCCCATGTCCGCCTCTCTCGTTCCCCTACCGCCACTCCCCACGTCAGCAACTCCCCTCCTCTAGCCGAGGCCCACAAACCCGCTTCCCTCTCCAAACCCGCCACTGCCGCATCTCCACGAAACAAGATTCTATCTGTGTATATATATGTGTAAGTTTTATATATATTAGTATTTATATAGTTAAGTGTTATAATATATATTAGTCTGTTGAGTTTTAATGCATAATTTATAATAGTTTATTTTTTTATATGGTGCGGTACATAATCTATAGTATATATATATACTTAAATGGTTGACAGTTTGATAAATGTAAGTTACATAGTATATATATGCATTAGTTGTTGAATCAGATTTGTGTAAATTAAGTGTGTAAATTAGGATGGTTTATATAAATCTGTTATATATATTATAATGGTTACAGTATTTTTATATGGGTATTACATACACACGTTTTAATTTATACTGTATATATATACTTTAAAGTATATGTTTTGTTATGTATAAGCGGTATAAGTGTATTAATATAAAAAGTTGAACACTCTGTTACACGTTTTATTCAATGTATGTATATATATCTATATCTCTGACATAGCAGTCCTATGCTATATGTAAGGTTACAAGTTAATTTATGAGCGTATGTTTGTATATATTATTACGGTTTAAAGTTATATATTATATATGCGCTGTACTTTAAAGGTAATAAAATTTATGGTACTAATCGTCTGTATATAGTTAGTTAGGAGTATTATCTAGTTGCTTTTATATATATACTTTGCCAGTATATTTTAACGCATGTATGTACATATGAACATTTTTATGAAATGAATTACATTGATTATTAGATGCATATTGATTTGAAAGTATGTATAGGTTCTGAGTTGTATAAGTTTGTCTGTTTGTTTTATATATATATATATATATAGGTTGTCAAAATTTATATATATATATAAAGTTTTCAAGTGTACAGTTATGTACAAGGTTTTATGTATATCAGTCTTAATATAAATATATGTTAATTATATATCTGTATGAGTTTAAGTAAGTTTTTATATAAAAAAGTTTCTTACATATTTGATTTGGAATCTGGTTATAAGTTTTGTTGTAGGTATGTTTATTTTATAGGTGTTTTATTTAAGACAATGATTTTGAAGTATATATGTGTTTTAAAAATGTTGTTTATTTATTTGTATATATATATATTTTTTGAAAGTTATTTGTTTATTTTAAATTATAGGTTGTATACGATTTTATATATATAAATAGTTATTTATAGATATATACAAGTTCACCTATATCAATTATCTTCATCGATCCAGTTCTAATTTGATTTCGTCTATTCCTATTTATCAGCCTTGTTCGTAGATTCGTGCTAATCTAGCTTTGCTTTGGAAGTCGTGCTTGCATTTCGTAACTCGATTTCATTGTCCATCCTCTCTAGCCTCGAAAGGTGAGCAATCACTCACGATTAATGTTCTTATATATATTAAATTTGATTTCAATTGAAACGTCAATTGAAATATGCTGCTGTTAGTTATTTACATTGTTATATACATGCCATTATCTGTATTTGTTCACCTGTGACATCTGACACCATTATCTGTTATTTATATTGCTATATATATATATGTCATTATCTATATTTGTTCACCTGTGACACCTGACACCATTATTTTTTATTTATAATGATGATATATGTCTGTTATATTATTATCATATCTGTTATCACTCTGCAAGTTCCCTATTAGTATAGAATTCACTATGGATTGAAATGATGCATACCCGAACGATCTGTAGAATAGGAGAAAATCGTTATGGGTTAAAATGATAAACCCAAACGATTTTCATTGAATTGAATTTGGGATTGCGGGTTGAAAAGATATATATCCGTTTATATAAATTACAGATTGAAATGATAAATATCTGTATCACTTGACCATAGGGTGGGAAATTTTATACAGACACCGTTGGTCTATATATATAAATATTTTGAAAAATGTTTTCTATGATTTTGAAAAGAAATATATGGTTTTAATAAATATTGATTTTAAAGATTTATTAAAGTTGATTTAATAAAGTTGATTTGAATCAATATAAAATATGTTTAAGTATTTATGTAAAATTTATATTTTCAAATATAGAGTTTATAATGTTTCAGGTTGAAAGATAAATTTGAAATTGATTTGGAATTCTTAATTATTTAAGGATTATACTTAAATAAGTTTGTTTTGAAATCTATTAAATTTGAGATTTTAAGATATGTTTTATAACTTGAATTTGATTAAAAAGTGGCTTAAATGAATATTTCAAACTTATATAAATTTAAATGGGATATTTGTTTATATAAATTTGTAAATTGAAGTTGTATTTAGATGTATTGAAATGATTAAAGAAATATCTCAAAAACTAAATGAAATGAAATTAAATTGAGATATAAATGGAGTTATCAAATTTAGTTTTTGAAATGTAGAATATTTAAAGCTTTGAAATATATTGAAATTTAATGCTTTATTTTGTGTTTCAAATCTGTATTTGAAATCGTTATAATTCGAAATGATTTACTGAGAGATTGAATTGAGTTGAAATTTATGAATTGAGATTGAATTAAGTTGAATTTGGAAGTCGATTTAATTTGAATCGATTTGTGAATTTGTGGAAGCTATTTTATTTTATAAAGTATTTTTAAACTATATCTACAACTATTTATATTTTACTTTATAAATTATTTTATATAAACTATTTTATATAAATCATTTTCAATATATATTATTTTATTATAAACTATTTTAACTTATAACTATTTTATATAAACTATTTTTATTTTATAAACTATTTTATTGTATACACTAATTTTAATATCTAAACTATTTAAGAGGAAAGTGTTATGGATTCCAAATGTTATGATTTCAAGCTATAGTTTCAAAGTGTTATGAATTTCAGGGTTTTGATTTCCAAAGTGTTTTGATTTTAAAAGACTTACGATTTTGAAAGCGATATAACTTTGGAAGTGATATGATTTTGGAAATGGATTTATTTGAAGTAAAAATGATATCGTATAGATATGGTTTTGGAATGGCAATGATATTTTGGTTTTGAAATATAAACTATTTTGAAAGTTTATTAAATGACCAATCGATGTAATAATTACGTAGTTATTGAAGAGTCCGGGATCGGTTACGGACATACTCTCTGTCCAAACCGAAACCCACTTTAATAACTATTATACGCGGAGTGTGATCTAGAACGAAGTGGTTGGAATGATGACATTGCTGGATTTGGAGAAAGAGAACGATAATGGATGACCTTGACACTTGTGTCAAATTGGAAATGACTTAAACATGAGCCGTGCCGGGCCAGTGAGGTTAGCTACCTCTAGCGGACACACTTCTTCGTAAACTATTCATTACTTGTTTTTGATTGATGTGCACCCTTGATTTGGGAGTGTTGTTTCGCGGTGTTGCGATCGCTGCGGCGATGCGTTCTCACCAGTCCGGATCAGGCAAACGGTAGTTTCACTACCTTGGGCATTGCCTCATGTGCCTTGTCATACTCGTATCCCTATGCGCGACCACTACGATTTTTTTTGTGTTATACCTATGGAGTACTCCCTAATAGCCCACCAGCTTACGGTGGAGTTTACAGTGCTGTATAGACTATGACACTTATATAAAATGTGTTAAGGGGGATAATGGTAACGCCTTAACGCTATTTTGATACTTTATATTACTGATAGGCATTATCTACTTAGCGTACACTACTACATAGTAGATAGTTTAACGGATCCTTAGAGGATGGTTATTCCAAACATCCTTTGAGTTACTCGTATTTCAGTCGTTATTTCACTTAAGTTAGATTTATTGATATAAGAATGTTAATCCTGACTCGAGTGTTTTGTGTTTTCTTTACGCTCAGGTCAAACTGAGTGTACCAGTATTCGAGACTCACCTTTGGAGTTGGAGCTTCGCTCGGAGATCCAGCTATCTATCCAGCTTTCATATATTCAGTTGATTCTAGTGATGTATTCTGTATTAGTCCCTGAGGAGTTGGTTTTGATGACAACAACCTTACTTAGAATTAGATTATAAAATATATAATACTAACATTATTGTGTAGATATATATATATATATGTTTGCAAGTACTAAATAATGAAGAACTGTACAATATAAAGATTCAAGATCAAAAGATTGAAGATATCAAGATTCAAGACTCATGAGTATCAAGAATTTCAAGAGTTCAAGTTTCCAAGATAAGTTATATAGTTAGGAATATTGTGAAAACTCATAGAAAGGCACTGACATCTTAAAATCTATTTTATTCGTGGAATGGAATCCACCTCGTGCTCGTTAAAGGGATCGAACCTACGAAAAATCTAGTGGAACATCTTTTTGTATCCACTTACTTTATTTCAAAATGATTTTCAAAATATATATAGCTTGTTTTTCAAAATGACTTTAAATATTCCTGTTTAAAAACCAAAATCATATGTCCTGGTAATTCAATATATTTTAGCCTTAAAAATATCCTTAGTTTTAAATATCCTTAATTTTAAAATATCTTTGATTTTAAATTATTATCCTAAGTTTTTTAAACTATAATTCTGATATTAATATATTTAGCTGTTTTATATATTTATACTTAAGATTTAAATATAAAAGTATAGAAAATTATTATATATATTTCAATATTGTTCTCTATAGTTATTTATGTATTATAACTATATATAAGTATATTTTAAAGTTTAAATATAAGTATAATATAATATAGAAATTATTTTCAAAGAAAAACAAATCACCAAAAATTACAAGGGCATGTCGACATGGTCACATGTACCCCTGTCGACATGGTGACAGTTAAATTGTTTTTTAAAAGAAGTGTCTATTCGCCACATCCCTTCACCAATGGACATGGCTATTGATCTACTATAAATAAAGGGTGTTTTCAACGAATTTAAAATCACTTTTTCTCTGATTTAACTTCTCTTCTTCTTCTCCACTTTCTTATTTAAAATTATACCATTACTCTACCGAAATCAATATCGAATCTAACTAGATAATTTCTGGTTTTGATTCTCTTCACTATCTCTACAAGATCCAAGTGCTAATCTGAGTTATAGACTTTTTGTAATCAATTGAGTGAGAGAAGGTGTGATTGTAGCCCTGGAAATCAATTGGGTGAACTTGTTGCCCCGAAAATCAAGTATCTCTACCCAGAGGATTGTGATTCTGGAGGGTGTTCCTCATAGCCTTGAAACCAAGGGTTGTAATTGTTGAATTGCTTTTGAAAGGAAATCCATACTTAGTTGTGCGGGACTGGATGTAGGGTAACTCCGAACCAGTATAAAATCCGGTGTGTTCTTTCATTTACTGCTTTTACTTTATAGTTTCATCTGTGTTTGATTCTGTGTTCATATCTGTGTCTGATTAGTGTATACATTGTTAAAAAATTAAAATAAACTCAAAAAGATTAACAAATTTCTTAAAACACTATTCACCCCCCTCTAGTGTTAATTCTAGCCTTAAGATCCATAATATTTGAGGGAACTAGGAAAAAGAATATTTATATTCTTAGTATGAAAGTTTCAAATGATTACTTATGTCTTTTGGAAAATACAAGTGACCCTTGGATTTGGCATAAGAGATTTGGACATTTGAATTTCAAACTCTTATCTAGACTATCAAAACATGATCTAGTAAAAGGTCTCCCTAAAATGAATTTTAAAGTAGATAGTTTATGTGATGCATGTCAATTAGGAAAGCTTAGAAAAAGTTCTTTTAAATTAAAAGATATGATTTCAACTTCAAAACCCCTTGAGTTACTTCATCTTGATTTATTTGGTCCATCTCAAATTCAGTCAATAAATCATAGTAAATATGTTTTTGGAACTGTAGATGATTATTCTAGATTTACATGGACAATATTTTTGAAACATAAAAGTGATACTTTTGAATGTTTTAAGAACTTCACAAAAAGGATTCAAAATCAATTATCTTTAAAAATTATAACTATTCATAGTGATCACGGTGGTGAATTTGAAAATGAAAAGTTTGAGGAATTCTGCAATAAGAAGGGAATAACTCACAATTTCTCATTTCCAAGAACTCCACAACAAAACAGAGTAGTTGAACGTAAAAATAGAACGATACAAGAGTGTGCGAGAACTATGCTTTCAGATAGTAATTTATCAAAACACTTTTGGGCAGAAGCTGTTGCTACCGCCTGTTATATTTTGAATAGAATTTTAATTAGACCTTTAACTGATAAGACACCTTATGAACTTCTTTATAGAAAGAAACCTAAGGTATCATACTTCAGAATTTTTGGAAGTAAATGCTTTATTTTAAATACAAAAGATAATTTGGATAAATTTGATCCTAAATCTGACAAAGGTATCTTTATCAGATATTCTAATAGAAGTAAAGCTTATAGAGTTTTTAATTTAAGATCTAACACCATTGAAGAAACAATGCATGTTTCGTTTGATTAAAATTTAAAAGATTTTGAAATTACAAATGATGAAGAAGATTTAATTACTCAAAATCAGGAATTAACCGAAATTAATAATGAAATTAATCATCCTAATAAAAGGATTAAACTTTTAAAAGATCATCTTATTGAAAATATAATAGGAGATATGCAATCTATTGTTACAACTAGAAATCAACTAAGTAAAATGAGTAATGTAGCATTTATATCATCTATTGAACCCAAAAATCCTAAAGAAGCATCAACTGATGATTCATGGATTTTGGCTATGCAAGAAGAATTAAATCAATTCACTAGAAATGAAGTTCGGGAACTTGTTCCTAGACCTGAAGATAAAACTATAATTGGAACTAAATGGGTCTATAAAAATAAAATGAATGAACAAGGTGAGGTCGTTAGAAATAAAGCACGATTAGTCGCCCAAGGTTATTGTCAAGAAGAAGGTATAGATTGTGACGAAACCTTTGCTCCTGTAGCAAGATTAGAAGCCATTAGGATTCTACTTGCTTTCACAAATCATAATAATTTCAAATTATTTCAAATGGATGTTAAAAGTGCATTTTAAAATGGATTTGTAAAAGAAGAAGTATATGTCGAACAACCACCACTTTTTGAAGATGAAAAATTACCAAACCATGTGTACAAACATAAGAAAGCTTTACATGGTCTAAAACAAGCTCCTAGAGCCTGGTATGATAGACTAAAATCTTATTTATTGCAATCTAATTTTGAAATTGGTAAAGTAGATAATACTCTTTTTATTAAAAGAAATAAAAATGATATTCAACTAGTACAAGTTTACGTAGATGATATCATTTTTGGATCAACTAATTTTGAAATGAATAAAGAATTTTCTGAAATAATGACAAAAGAGTTTGAGATGAGTCATATGGGTGAATTAAATTTCTTTTTAGGATTACAAATAAAACAATTAGATAATGGTATCTTTATTAGTCAAGAAAAATATGCTAAAGACCTAATTAGTAAGTTTGGTTTGTCTACTGCGAGTGGAAAACCCACTCCCATGGCAACCAATGAGTACCTTAGTAAAGAAGATCTCTCGAAAGATGTAGATCAAAAATTATATAGAGGAATGATTGGCTCATTACTCTATATTACTGCTAGTAGACCTGATATCATGCATAGTGTATGTCTTTGTGCCAGATATCAATCACAACCTAAAGAGACCCACTTAAAAGCTGTAAAACGTATTATAAGATATATTAAACACACCTCTGATTATGGCTTATTTTATTCTAAAAATGATTCATTTGATTTAATATCATATTGTGATGCTGACTATGCTGGATGTAAATCAAACCGAAAAAGTACAAGTGGAACTTGTCTCTTTTTGGGACATTCTCTGGTTTCCTAGTTTAGTAAAAAGCAAAATACAGTTTCTCTATCAACAATTGAAGCAGAGTATATTTCTGCTGCTTTGGCTTGTTCTCAAGTAATATATATGCAACAAACTTTAAAAGATTATGGTTTAAACATCTCGAAATCACCAATTTATTGTGATAATACTAGTGCAATAAATTTATCCAAAAATATTACTCAACATGCTCAAACTAAACATATTGATATTAGACATCATTTTCTCAGGGATAATATAAGTAAGGAAATTATTTCTCTCGATTATATCAATTCTGAGAATCAAATCGCTGATATCTTAACAAAACCCTTAAATGAATCAATATTTACTAAATTAAGAAGAGAATTAGGTATTTGTTCTATAACTGAAATATAAAATATAAATAACACGTATAATTAATAATTAATATTAAAATAAATCATAGAGTTAAAATATAAGGACCATGTCGACATCCCCTAGGAAGACATGTCGACATGTAACGTTTTTTTTTTAAAAAAAATTCCCACCAAAATTCAAAAATTTAGTTATATATTCTTCTCTATTTCGAATTCTTATTCATTCTCTCTGTTTTATCTTCATTTTCTATTCTGAAATATATAAAATAATGGCATCTTCCTCTAAATCAAACATAAAATCAACTTTCTCATTCCCCTCTCCTACTTCTGGTCCATTCCAATGCACTACTCTCGCACGTGTAACTAAATTGGAGGAGTCTATGAAGGATACTCTTCAGATGTTGAATGAAATTCAAGTGACTCAACTTCGTATGGCGAAAGAGCAAGAGAGGCAAGGCAAGATTCTTAGGAATTTACAAAAATCCCTAATGGATAACCAGGACAACCCTATCTTGATCGATGAAGACTCTTCACTCAATCAAGAACAAGAGGTAAGCGACGAAGAAGAAGAACCAATGGAAGAAGCACATGAGGAGGATGATGACCAAGTAGTATGCGTTGGAGAAGTGTGTTTCGACAAAATGGGAATCTTGTCGAACAACGTGGAAATTTCTGTTTCCACTATCCAAACTGTTCAATTCATAAATCTCCTATGTTTAGAAACACACATTAGTTTCTTCTCTTTCTTTCCGTTGTTATTTGTGTTTTTATGTTTTTCAAACGCAAATGTAAATACAACCATACTCGTAATAAATAAACTCGTGTTCTTATATGTGTTAGTATTATTGTGAATTCTTAGTTAGGATAGTTAATAGTTTAGGATTATATTTTAGTATTAGATTTAAGTGTTAATTATTTATGATAACACTATCATTATAATCACACGTCATAGAGTGATAAGTTTTAGAGGGAGTTATATAGTTTGGAGTTATCTAGTTTAGAGTAAGTTTTTGTTGATGACAAAGGGGGAGAAGTATAAAATATGATAGTTAGGCATAGATTAAGGGGGAGTTATTAGAAGTATTAGGATAGAAGTGATATTTTATAAACAAAAGTTGTCATCATCAAAAAGGGGGAGATTGTTAGTCTCTGAGGAGTTGGCACTACAAGAAAAATTGTTATTAGTTGCATTAATTAGTAGCGTTTAATGCTAAATGCAAATGCTGGTCATTTATAAAAATAAAAACAAATAAATAAACGCGGCCAACTTGTCCCGCCCATCTTTTCACGAAATTTTGGTAAAATTTATTTCCAACGCTCTTTTTTCTCCCTTGTAACACATAAAACATTTTTATCTTCCTAAATCCCTGACCAAGCCTCCTCCTTAAAAAAAATCTACACCTCAAAATTTTGTTTCGTGCTTCCTTTGCTGCTTTGTGACTTCGCAATGCTGCCTCACCGTCGTCAAGGATGTTGATTTGGAAACCGCTTATTTTCGGGTTGCTCATGAATTGGAAGCGACTACTATCGTGTTAGATCTAGAAGCCGCTGGAATCTGAGTCACGATAAGGTTACTGGTATGCTTGCATCGATTTGGTACTAAAAGTAGTTGTGGTCTAAGAATCTGAGTCTGATTATTAGGCAAGGGAAACTGAGATTCTTCTTTCCTTTGCAAGTGAATGTTTATTGAGATCTAAGAATGTTTAGATTCATTTTTCTTCCTTATCTAAGTTTATTTTTTTGAGTCATAATGAAATTGTGGACCGTAAAATTCCAATATTTCAGATATAGTAAAGTTTATTCCATACAGAGGCTTCCTTCTATTTGTACTTGGTATGTCAATAATATTGCTTTTGTAATTTTCAGTCTGAATTGAGAAACAAAGAACAAAGAGGATGCCTTGAGGAAGTATCCAGCTGGCCCAGTGCATTTAGAAAAGTTCTCCGTGCTTTTGTACTTTGGTTATGATGCAAATACCCAACGTATAATCTTGCATTAATCAGTTTTTGTTAATTCTGGAGTACACTTGGTTAAGTTTGTACTTAGTAATTACATAACTTGAATGCCAGACTTGCTCTTTTCCACAAAAGCGAAGTTTCTTATTCAGCTATCGTACTTTGTGGAAAAAAGAAAAAGGCTATGACAAGATGTTATGTGCTTAGGAGGTACTGATACTAAAATTAGTTTGGTTTTGGATGAAGGTGTGTTCGGGTAGTTGAGTTTGGGTTTCGAAGTGTCGCGAATTGGATGATGGAGGCGATTGCTGTTGCGTTCTCTGGCGATTTTGTGGTTTTGAGGAATGTTAGGTAGGGTAATTTGATGAGGCGTGGTTGTGTGGATGCTGCAGTTATATGCAATGTGAATGTGAGTGTTGTGAATGGAAATGTTGTTGGAGGAGATGAAGTTGATGAGAATGATGTAACAGTGGCAGGTATGTGGATGTTTGGTGAAGGAAGTAAGATCGCTGGTGGTTATGTTTGTGGATGATCAATGATGAATGAAGAATGACTGGTGGTAGACTTGAGCAGTGAAAAATGAACAGAGGTAATTAGCAAGTTACAATTGAAAATCATTTTGGGCAATGTTTATTAATTTTTGAATTCTATTTATTTAGCTATTAGTTTTTAATATGCATGGTTTTGGTCACAACTGTATTTTTGTAGACGGGTCTGGAAGTCGATTCTAATGCAGTTGCTAAAGTCATTATGGAAGAGTCACTGATCATTTTGAAGGTGTCAAGTCTTTAGTCGAGGTGGTTGGGGTTAATGGCAAATTTTCCAAAGAGATCTATAAAGCTTTTCCAGGTAATAAATTTAAAATAAAGTTTATTTATATAAGTTCTTTATAAAATATTTATTTCTATGAAATTGAATATATTTATAAAATAAAAACTTTGTAAATAATTTAAATTTTATTTCTTTACCTCGTTCATTTCACTATCACAAGAAATAGATACAACCCCTAAAATATCTACAAAGAAATATGAAAAAGACACTACACATATCAAACATGAATAACACTGATTGAAATATAGAAGGTAGAAAACTGCCGATTATCAGTTGTAGTTTCCATATGAATGGTTCTGATATAAAATAACGATCCATGTGTGTATATAATGTATACTAAGAGCTGAAGATGCCAAATTACATTACTATAATTGGTGCAATACTAAGATTATGTAGGAGTAGAACTATGGCATGAACTATAATTGGATTAAGCTACTATAATTGGTGCATGCTAATATCGTAATCTGTCAAGTTTGAATCTTTTCTTTATTGTATTTTGCGTTATCACCTACTGACTCGAAACCCATCATGGTCTCGCCTTGTAAATATATTGCTTGTGTCAGACTTGTACTTTATGTCCCATTTGCAATTTTATAGTATAATGAAATGTTTTGAAATCAGACAATAACTTTCGTCTTTCGTTACTGAATTTAAAGTCTTATTTTATGGACATATCCGCTTAGTTACCAACCATCAATGATTAAAGACAACACTGTATAATTTGAATATTTATATAGTAGGTTAGTTGAACGGAAAATCAAGATGTCATATTTGAAGGCAGTAAAGATATGACAATAATGTCATATTTCTCTGTGTATTGGTGGGGTGGGGGGCAATTATGGACGTGCTTTAGTTAATATAACGATGACAAAAGTGCATCGCAAACAGCCACACACTTGGGCACAAGTACGACACATACATCACCCTTTGGCTCTTTCAACGTGTAGACAAATCCATGTCGATATTCTTGCCGCCATCAATGAGTGCATGTGCATAACTAACCCGATCACAAATTTAAATATTCAGAATGGGCGTATTAATACTCTATTCTTTGCCAACCTAAGAACTATACTAATATCAGTCTATGAAGCATGTACTATGTGTCCAGAATGTAAGAAATCACCACATTGAGATGGCATGATTGTGTGTGTCTAGAATGAAGAGTTCATGAATATGAGTTTAGAAGGAGCAGGTAATGTATAATCTGGATACAATCTGAAATGTACGGAGTGCTCAAATTGAGATCTTGAGGTAGTGGTTAAGTTCGTGGTCACCAGTAGCTACGCAGATGCAGCTTTAATCGGTGAAGAGCACTTGCCAAACTGAATTGTGTACTGAAACGTTCACTACCGAGACGGCAAGGCTAGAAGGGAAGATTAAACATGAATGGTAAGCTGAAACCGATGAGAAATATATACGAACTGAATTGGTGGATGTGCAAAATTGATTCCTACTATTTAAGCCCAAGAAAGGACTTTATTTCATTTTTTTTATAACTTTGATAATTTATATGACATCATTTATAGTAGGATATACTTGTATAATGTTGTAGATGTTTGATCTCATATTTGAAGTCCTACGAGTTAACGTAATTGTTTGACTATCTGTTGTGCTTTCACTTGTGTAGGCATCAGACTTTTGAAGAGAGAAAATTTGGACTTGATGATGCTAGCTTTCACTTGTATATGCAACAAAGAATTATGGGTAATCAAACGTTTTGTTATCACTAGTTAGATATAACATTTATTAGTACCCGATGTGTAAATTTGTATACAAATGGTTATTGTATGTGAGTTAGGTCATTTTGTCGAAAAACTATTGTATTGGAATGGTTATGGATATTTTATTTGATTATATAGTTAATGTGTTTTTTAACTTATTTGAATATGATGATTATGTGAGTGATTGTTGATTGATATAATAGAACCAAAATAGACCATTAACAGGAAATAATAGCATGAAAAAATGGTGTAAAATAATAAACAACTTTTAATAGCGTTTCAAAAACGCTACCGAAATATATATAGGGGCGTTGAGTAAATGCAACCGTAAAACAGGGGTAAAGTTGGAAATTCTATTAGTAGCGCCAAAAAATCTTTTGGTGGCGTTTTTTAAACGCTACAAAAAGATTTATGGTGGCGTTTGAAAAACGCTGCCAAAAATGCATTTATAGTGGCGTTAAAATAAATGCAACAAAAAATCATAGATTTTTAGTGGCATGTTTTCTCGTAACGTTTATCAAAACGCCACCAAAAGTTTTTGTAGCGTTTTTTGAGCGCTACAAAAAATAAAATTTCTTGTAGTGTGATTTTGATGACAACAACCTTACTTAGAATTAGATTATAAAATATATAATACTAACATTATTGAGTAGATATATATAAATATGTTTGCAGGTACTAAAGAATGAAGAACTATACAGTATAAAGATTCAAGATCAAAAGATTGAAGATATCAAGATTCAAGACTCATGAGTATCAAGAATTTCAAGAGTTCAAGTTTCCAAGATAAGTTATATAGTTAGGAATATTGTGAAAACTCATAGAAAGACATTGACATCTTAAAATCTATTTTATTCGTGGAATGGAATCCACTTCGTGCTCGTTAAAGGGATGGAACCTACGAAAAATCTAGTGGAACATCTTTTTGTATCCACTTACTTTTATTTCAAAATGATTTTCAAAATATATATAGCTTGTTTTTCAAACTGACTTTAAATATTCCTGTTTAAAAACCAAAATCATATGTCCTGGTTTTTCAATATATTTTAGCCTAAAAAATATCCTTAGTTTTAAATATCCTTAATTTTAAAATATCTTTGACTTTAAATTATTAACCTAAGTTTTTTAAACTATAATTCTGATATTAATATATTTAGCTGTTTTATATATTTATACTTAAGATTTAAATATAAAAGTATAGAAAATAATTATATATATTTCAATATTGTTCTCTATAGTTATTTATGTATTATAACTATATATAAGTATATTTTAAAGTTTAAATATAAGTATAATATAATATAGAAATTATTTTCAAAGAAAAACAAATCACCAAAAATTACAAGGGCATGTCGACATGGTCACATGTACCCCTGTCGACATGGTGACAGTTAAATTGTTTTTTAAAAGAAGTGTCTATTCGCCACATCCCTTCCCCAATGGACATGGCTATTGATCTACTATAAACAAAGGGTGTTTTCAATGAATTTAAAATCACTTTTTCTTTGATTTAACTTCTCTTCTTCTTCTCCACTTTCTTATTTACAAATTACACCATTACTCTGCCGAAATCAATATCGAATCTAACTAGATAATTTCTGGTTTTGATTCTCTCCACTATCTCTACAAGGTCCAAGTGCTAATCTAAGTTATAGACTTTTTGTAATCAATTGAGCGAGAGAAGGTGTGATTGTAGCCCTGGAAATCAATTGGGTGAACTTGTTGCCCCGGAAATCAAGTATCTCTACCCAGAGGATTATGATTCTGGAGGGTGTTCCTCGTAGCCTTGAAACCGAGGGTTGTAATTGTTGAATTGCTTTTGAAAGGAAATCCATACTTAGTTGTGCGGGACTGGATGTAGGGTAACTCCGAACCAGTATAAAATCCGGTGTGTTCTTTCCTTTACTGCTTTTACTTTATATTTGCATCTGTGTTTGATTCTGGGTTCACATCTGTGTCTGATTAGTGTATACATTGTTAACAAATTAAAATAAACTCAAAAGGATTAACAAATTTCTTAAAACACTATTCACCCCCCTATAGTGTTAATTCTAGCCTTAAGATCCTTAATCCGCATTTCTCACATTCTGATCTTGTATTTGACTACTGTATTCGGGACTTCTGTTGTATCTTGTTTAACTCTGTTATATATATATAGTAGCTTCATGAACTACTATTCTTTTGTTTCCGCTGCATTATTGTTATATTACTCTGTGTTTGAGATCTGTGGATTTATTGTCGATTTGAATGGTCTAAAATAGTGGGTCGTTACATATGGTCTGCATGGTGGCGATATCCGGGATTGTTGATGACACAGATTTTAAGATTTCATTGGAGTGGGGTCCACCCATGGATCTCGGGGGATTTTTCCATGAAGCCGAGAGGTTCCTACGGTAGAAGTACGCACGAATTGACAAACAGGAAGTAAGTGTTGCGCGAGGTGAAGGACCGGTCCTAGAAGGATAAGGGTAAAAGGAAGATGGACAATGGTTATAATTAGGCCTGTCAATAGGCAGGGTTCGGTCCGGGTATTATAGAACCCGGACCCGAGTCCAATTACAATAATTAAAACCCGAGCCCGGCCCGAACCCGCAGGGTATTTCAACCCAATATCCGAGCCCGGCCCGTCGGGCTTTTTAAGCCCGCTGGGTAATAACTATATACCTAACTCAGAATATTTATGTTAAAACCATAAAACTGCAATTTTGGTAAAAATTTGTATACAAACAATGTTAACATATAAATTGGACGGTGATGTAGTCAAGCTCATAACAAAAGTATGCAAAAACATCTACATGTAAACAAACAAAATGGTAAATAAATAACATACGCACTCGTGTTTTGATACGATGAAAAACTAATAGTCGGGTCGGGCCCTAACCAGACCGAGTTTTGATAAAACCGTACCCAATTCGGATCGGGCTTGAGTCGGGCTTGGGTAGTAAAAGGCAAAACCCGTGCCCGCATAAATAGGACGGGTTCGGACCGGGCTCGGGCCGAAACCCGTAACATTGATAGACCTAGTTATAATGAATCAAAAAAGCAAAGGAAGCACTGCAAGAAATATATTTTTTAACAGCACACAAACACAGCAACTGTATACTAATTGCTGTTGTCGATTTCATCTAAGATGGAAAACCTAAACACTGCAGAACATAACGCTGTATTATTAGGTTCACCATCAAATACGTTTTGATACTCCCGCCTAAGTTTCCTCTATTATTTTTATTTACCGCTTAAAACTTATCTCCCCTTTACCCGATCCCCTATCAAATCTGAACCCGATCGAACTCCCTTGTTTGCAAAAAAATCCCTAAATACCCAACCCTCGCATTCTCCTCCAGTCGCAAGCCACCAGCCCTAAGCATTCCTCTCCGCAGCAGGCTGCCAATCCTGAGCATCCGTCTCTAGTCTTCGCAGCTCTTCTCTAGTCACTACAAGCCTCGAGCATCTATTATAGATCAAATTATCGATGATGGGAAAAACGGAAACAAGGTAGTCGATGCGACCAAACTAAGAGCGTTAGAGGGATGTTTGTTAATTGAGAATGATAGATTATCATTCCGTATAAATTTAGCTACTGAAAATGGGTATATTATTTTTGCCTTTAATTGTCACTTTTTTGGTGCCATCTTGTTACTAAATAACATTTAACATACATTATATATTAGATATTTTATAGCAAATCAGGAAACCTTTGAGGCACGTAATACGTTTTCCTTAAGGAATTATTCGCCCCCACTATTTGCAGTGAAGTATGTAGCGAAATTCCTACAGGATACAACAAATTAGAAATTACAGAAGCAAAAGGAAGAAGAGAGTTCGAATAAAATTGAATTTGGCCAGGCAGAAGAAGTATATATAAAGGCTGAAAGGTCATGACCGTTGGAAGCAGTTGCCAAGACGCGACCGTTTGTTTGAACCTGTTCCGTACGGTCACGCACGCGCCCTCGTGCCCCAAGTGCCCATCTTTGACCTATAATAATATTTTATAGGCCCAAACCCTTTTAGCTCAAGCCATGCCATTGTGTCCATCTTCAAGTCTAAGTTATTTCACATTATCCAATTCAAATCATTACTATATATGAAGATATAGTTCATAATATTTGCCAATGTGGGACAAATACTATTGCAATCTTCCAATAATCCCCCACAAGATTGTAATATTATTTATTTATGTATTCGAGAAAGTACCTTTTGGTTTAAACTTTTCTCCTTAGTCCATATATTTAAACTTCAATAGAATATTTGGTAGTGAATACTTAAACCAAAATCCTATACGATGAAGCGAAATCTATGAACACATAAATATTATCATGCTTCTGTAAAATTTCATAACCGTAGATTGGTTATTGATTTCTTCCTGGTTTTCATGAACATTTATAAAGCTATATCCAAACTTTATTGAAACATTTTTCTTATGTTCATATAGGTGTCCATTCTTTCCATCCTTGTTACTTGTGGACAAATGATCACCACAAAACGTAACAATACAAACATTGAGTTCCTCATGTTTGGCAACCACTTAACTGCAACTTGTTGTTACCCATTAAACTTTAGACTTAAGGAGCATAAGGTCGGGTTTCCATTGCAGGTGATTTAAAAAAGGTTTTAGACCCATTTGACAACTAGTTGTTCTAATCATTTCTCTTGGTAATCCTTTGGTTAATGGGTCTGCCAAATTTTCCTTTGATCTTACATATGTAATTGTGATGACGCCATCCACAATTAATTCCCTAACATATGCATGTCTCAAGCTTATATGTCTAGACTTTCCGTTATAAATCTTATTATATGCTCTAGACATTGTAGCTTCACTATCACAGTAAACAGAAATGGCTGATGATGGTTGTGGCCACAACTTTATCTCTGTTAACAAATTTCTTAACCATTCTGCTTCTCTTGCTAATGCATCTAAAGCAATAAATTCTGCTTCCATTGTAGAATGTGTGATAATTGTTTGTTTCTTAGAGGCCCATGATATGGCACCTCCTGCAAGAGTAAAAATCCACCCAGTAGTTCCTCTATTTTCGTTTTCAGGAGTCGAACCACTTGCATCCGAGTATCCTTCTAAAACTGCTGGGAAATTTCCATAGTAGAGTCCTAAATTACTTGTTCTTTTAAGATAACCTAAAACTCTACCGATTGCTTTCCAGTGTGTAATACTAGGATTATTCGTATATCTAGACAGTTTGCATACTGCATAAGAAATATCAGGACGAGTGCAATGCATAGCATACATGAGACTGCCAATTACACTTGCATATTCTAGTTGAGCAACTGCTCTTTCAGAGTTTGCAAATATTTTAATAGAAGAATCATAAGGGCTACTTGCTTCTTTAAAATTTAAATGCTTATACTTAACAAGTATCTTTTCAATGTAGTGAGACTGACATAAAGCATATCCCTCACGATTTTTCCTCACTTTTATTCCTAGAATAGTATCAACTTCGTTCAGGTCTTTCATTTTAAAACACGAAGTTAAATATTTCTTTGTCTCATTTATTCCTTCCATATTAGTACCAAATATGTGCATATCATCCACATATAGGCATATTATAATACCATATTTATCTGTGAATTTTGAATAGATGCACTTATCAGCATTATTATGCTTGAAGCCATTAGACAAAATCACAGAGTCAAATTTCTCATGCCATTGTTTTGGTGCTTGTTTTAATCCATATAATGATTTGACTAGTTTGCAAACCTTATTTTCATTTCCATTCAGGACGAATCCTTCTGGCTGTTCCATATACACTTCTTCGTCTATCTCTCCATTAAGAAAGGCAGTCTTGACATCCATTTGATGTACATATAATCCATGAATAGATGCAAGAGCAAAAAGAATCCTTATTGATGTTAGTCTAACGACTGGATCATATGTATCAAAGTAATCAATGCCTTCCTTTTGCCTAAATCCTTTGGCTACTAGCCTTGCTTTGAAAGTTTGAACAGATCCATCTGTGTTGTATTTCTTTCGAAACACCCATTTACATCCAATTGGCTTGGATTCGATCGGTAAATCTGTTAGAAACCAAGTATTGTTAGATAGAATTGAATCCATCTCGTCCTGTATTGCTTCTTTCCAGAAAATAGCATCCCTTGAAGTAATAGCTTCTTTAAAAGTTTTAGGATCTTCTTCGTTATTCAAAATATAAATTTTCTCATCGAGTAATTTATTTCTATCACCAACAATAAGGTGAACTATGTCATCTGGTGAGACAAAATCTGGACCTAAGCCTTTGGCTTTCCTTGGTCTTTGGCTTCTTCTAGGTTCATCAGGTACATTTTGAAGCCTTCTTTTATTTGGAGAATTATATTCAATGTTTTCATTATTCCTTTTGTAGACGATTTGTGCAGGATCTTGAACCGTCATGGAATCACATAAAAATTTATTTTCGATGAATTCTACATCTCTTGATTCCACAATCACATTAGATTCTACATCTAATAATCTGTATGCTTTAGAATTTTCAGCATATCCTACGAATATACTTTTTAACGCTCTTGGTCCAAGTTTTATTCTTTTTGGATCCGTGACCCTATAAAAAGCTAAACATCCCCAAACCTTTAGATATTTCAAGTTTGGTTTTCTTCCTTTCCATAATTCGTAAGGAGAAGTCTTGGTTTTCTTTGATGGAATTCTGTTATGCAAATGACACGATGTTAAGAGTGCCTCTCCCCACAAATTGACATATTGTTTAGCATTTAAAATTAGAGCATTAGTCATTTCAACCAAAGTTCTATTTTTCCGTTTAGCCAACCCATTTTGTTGTGGGGTATAAGGTGCGCTCGATTGATGAATGATTCCATTTTCTTTACAGAAGGATGAAAATTCGAAGGAAAAATATTCCCCACCTCTATCACTTCGTAGCACCTTAATCTTCTTTTCCTTTTGATTCTCAACATTGGTTTTGAAACGTTTAAACATTTCAAAAGCTTGATCTTTTGATCTCATTAAATAGACTTGTGTATATCTAGAATAATCATCTATAAATGTAATAAAATATCTATTACCACCTCTAGTTAATATACCATTCAATTCACAAATGTCAGAATGTATTAGTTCAAGTAGTTGAGTATTTCTTTCAAATTTTGGAAACGGCTTTTTGCACATCTTTGCTTCAATACAAATTTCACATTTAGACTGGTTTACATTATCATATGAAATCATCCTTCTTTATACATAAATTGCAAATTTTTGTAATTTAGATGTGCTAATCTATTATGCCATAAATGAAATGAATCAACAACATAAGCAAATTCGGTCATTTTATTAATACTTAATTTAAACATACCATTACAAGCATATCCTTTCCCAACAAACATACCACCCTTAGACAGAATAAGACTATTACCATCTAGAACTCCCTTAACACCCTTATTACATAGGAGACTTGCAGAAACCAGATTTTTTTGATTTATGGAACATGTAAAATGTTAACAAGAACAATCCTTTTGCCAGAAGTGAATTCCAATTCTATGGTTCCTTTTCCAACGACAGTTGAAGCATTATGGTTTCCCATAAGCACCTTGCTATCATCAGAAACCTTCTCATAGGATTTGAACAATGACTGGTTGTTGCATACATGAATAGTAGCACCAGAGTCATACCACCAATCATTGTCTTTGGTAGCATCTGCCATGTTCAATTCTGTGATCATATCGATGTTTAATTTTGAAACCATGGCAACGATCTCTGATTCTTCGTGTTCAACCATGTTTGCCTTGTTGGTGGTGTCTTGATTGTTCTTTTTACCCTGGTTAATATTCTGTCCTTGCTCCTTTTTTAGCTTTTTGAAAAATCTTCAGTCGCGTTTGTAATGCCCAGGTTTGCCACAGAAGTAGCAGTCGCCCTTTCCTTTGCTGTTGTTATCTCTTTTGCGTTTTTCGGTGGGCTTGTTGTCATTTCCAACATTGTTAATATTGGAAGTAGGAGTAGATTCAAAAACCCTTTTCTCACGAATTTTGGTTTCTTCTTCAATACGAAGATGCTTTTGAATCTGTTCCATTGTGAAATCCTCCGTAGAATGCATAAGCTTTTTTCGATAATCACTCCAATTCTTAGGGAGTTTGGCCATTACAGCCCCAACTTGCAAAGCCTCTGGGATGTTGATTTTTACATCGTTTAATTTGTTGAAGATTACTTGTAGTTCATGCACTTGGTCTAGAACAGAGGTGTTATCAAGCATCTTAAAGTCAAAGAATTCGAAAATTAAAAACTTATCCGCGCCTTGCTTTTCGTTGCTGTATTTTGTCTCCAATGCTTTCCGGATTTCCCGAGGCGATTTGACAGAAGTAAAAAGATCGTACAATCGATCGGACATGGTATTAAGAATATGCCCCCGCATACGACTTCATCTTCCTCCCTTTTCTTTCTCTGCGCAATAGGTTCTGCACTATCCTTATCATCTGGCGCTAGAATGGGCTGCAGATCAGGGTCGAGGACATACATAATCTTTAGAGTGGTGAGAAGGAACAACAGTTTATCCTGCCAGCGAGTGTAGTTAGTGCCGTCAAAACGATCCAGTTTGGTGAACTCCTGATTCATAATTTTGTAAGTGGAGTCTGATCCGGTTGCTACCGCCATTGACATAATTCCCTAAGATGTTAGATATTGTATAGCGAATCAGGAAACCTTTGAGGCGAAATTCCTTCAGGAATTATTCGCCTCCACTATTTGCAGTGAAGTATGTAGCGAAATTCCTTCAGGATACAACAAATTAGAAATTACAGAAGCAAATGGAAGAAGAGAGTTCGAATAAAATTGAATTTGGCCAGGCAGAAGAAGAAGTATATATAAAGGCTGAAAGGTCACGACCGTTGGAAGCAGTTGCAATAGTACGATCACGCACGCGCCCTCGTGCCCAAGTGCCCATCTTTGACCTATAATAATATTTTATACAGTTTATCCTGCCAGCGAGTGTAGTTAGTGCCGTCAAAACGATCCAGTTTGGTGAACTCCTGATTCATAATTTTGTAAGTGGAGTCTGATCCGGTTGCTACCGCCATTGGCATAATTCCCTAAGATTGTTAGATATTGTATAGCGAATCAGGAAACCTTTGAGGCGAAATTCCTTCAGGAATTATTCGCCTCCACTATTTGCAGTGAAGTATGTAGCGAAATTCCTTCAGGATACGACAAATTAGAAATTACAGAAGCAAACGGAAGAAGAGAGTTCGAATAAAATTGAATTTGGCCAGGCAGAAGAAGAAGTATATATAAAGGCTGAAAGGTCACGACCGTTGGAAGCAGTTGCAATAGTACGATCACGCACGCGCCCTCGTGCCCAAGTGCCCATCTTTGACCTATAATAATATTTTATAGTCCCAAACCCTTTTAGCTCAAGCCATGCCATTGTGTCCATCTTCAAGTCTAAGTTATTTCACATTATCCAATTCAAATCATTACTATATATGAAGATATAGTTCATAATATTTGCCAATGTGGGACAAATACTATTGCAATCTTCCAATATT
This sequence comes from Allium fistulosum, assembly GCA_030737815.1. Classification (NCBI taxonomy): domain Eukaryota; kingdom Viridiplantae; phylum Streptophyta; class Magnoliopsida; order Asparagales; family Amaryllidaceae; genus Allium; species Allium fistulosum. The sequence continues at coordinate 931,045,463 of CM060904.1, forward strand.
ATCATCTTGTATAACTATTACATTGTCTAACTATTGATAATTGTGGTGAAATTTAACTATTTCATTGTTTATCCCCTTACAAAATTGAATCTATAAAATTGTACCTTTTGTCATTGGAAAATGTCTGTATTTAGGTGCTTAAATGGACACTAGTGGAACAAAATTTCGAGTTGGGAAATTTGCAATATAGCTGTGGAGGATGGCTGGAAGAAAATAGTTGAACCGGTCATGAAGCAATACACAGAGCCAACTGACAGGTCATACATTGAACATAAAGAAAGTACATTGGCTTGGCATCATAAAAAGCAGATCCTGATTTTGGATCATGGCAAGCCAAAGAGCTTATCGATCATCTTGTGAAAGTACTCGACAATAAAATTGTATTGTTAGAAGACGCCAATATATAGTTGAATTAACCATCGCGTACTATAAATACTCTGATCAACTTTGTTGCTTAGATTGTGTTTGTTTCAATCAAAAATTTTATTGCTGAATGTTGATTAGTTTTAAATGTGTTTATTATCAATCAGAATTTTGTGCTTATGAAGTGTTTTTATAGCTTCAATTTGAACTGCAAAATGCTAATGTTCAGTAATTATAATTATTGAAACCTACTTGTTGCTGTAATTGTTTAGCTTTCACAGAAAAAACCTTTGTACGTATGTCTCAATCAGAACTTTAATGCAAACACTTTTAAATTCTATAATGTGTACAAAATAACAAATGAAAATGTTTACTAGATAAAATAGAAAGAAACATGTTTTTTTTGTAGCACACCTGTAGAATTTGAAGGGATTACATCAACACTTTGACACATATATAGATAAGTATAAATAAATTTAAAATGTCACATCTTAGATAAGTATAGCTTAAATTATGATTGAAATAACATTCATGTACATTTTTTACATAACAAGTATCATCATCTCCTTTAATATAACAGTTGAAATTAACTTACAAATTGTATGTTTGATCATTTGCAGCATGACATTTTTGCTTGGACCACCAGGATATGGAAAGACCACCTGGTTGCTAGCACTTGTAGGAAAATTAAACAATTCCCTTAAGGTTCAACCTAATTATTTTATCCTGAACCTGATATAAGTATTAGAAATACATTTAGTCAAAAAATATTATTAACTAACCACTGTGATTTTTCTAACAGACTACTGGAGAAATCATATAACCGATATTAATTAAATGAGTTTGTACCACATACTTCATCTGCTTTTGGAAGTCAATACGAACTGAGATGACAGTAAGAGAGTTGGATTTTTCAGCACGTTTTCAAGGAGTTGGATGCAGAGCAGGCAGTCTATTTAATTAATTATCCAGTGCCTCCATGCAAGTTATCCTAAGTTAAACTTGCTTATTCTGTGAAGAAATTATGAAAGAAGTAAGTAGAAGAGAGAAGCAAGCTGGTATCGTCCCTGAACTAGATACTGATTTACACATGATGGCTAATACATGTTTAAGTCTGATATGCTTAACCACACAGTTCTTGAATTAGTTTAAGTACGAAATCTAACTTTGATAAAATGGTTTAAATATTACATTTTCTGAAGGATGTGTACTTTTGAACACATTACAAGAAAATCTACCATTAACACTTAGTACGGTGTTTTAAATCAAAAACCCATTGGTAATAATTTTTCTAAATAAATAAATCAAAAAACAATGTCGGTGTTCTTCCATATTTCCACGAAGTGAGAAAAATATTTTCATTTTGCAGCTGCCTCCTATTGTTTCTTTGCACTTCACAGTTTTTTTTTAAACCCAGGAGAACCCAGCGGGCCGGTAAACTTCTGAGGAGGGTATAGTAAAGCCGTCCGCTGATCCAAGTCCTCTATACCCTCGGATAAAGTTATATAGGATAGGGAAGCGCATGGTGGAATCGAATCTGAGTCTTTTTACCAAAACCCAAGCCTCCTTTCCACTGCGCCGCACCTGCGGACGCCTCTTCACAGTTTTTAAAAAGGCTATTCCAGACTAATTTGATGTGACTTTAGGTTTGTCAGACATATGAGGGGGAAATAGGGTAACTATTTGATAAGCAAATGTATGTAAGAAATACACCTGATCTGAAAAGATTTTTCAAATGTGCAAAATAAAGATTTTCCAAATGCGCAAGATACTAAACTATTATGGCCCATGTTAGTGTATTTATTAGGGCTGTTATGGTAATGATTACCGTTACCATTTTGTAAATACTGTTACCGTACCGTTTTTACTGGTAAACTAAAATCGTTTACCGTTACCTATTGACTGGTATACCGATGACTGGTATACTGATGAACTGGTAATTGTTATACTGGTAATGGTAAATTACCGTTTGTCTAGAAAAATAATAAGTTGGTATATTTTTACACCGAATGATGCTTCATTATATATCTCATTGAATCACTTAATAAATGATATAGAAAAGAAGTGTATTTATCATTATTTGAGTTGAATTACTGAAATAAATTGAACTGTTTTCTTGCTTCTAAATGCCCGTAATACAACATCTTATACGAATATCAATGTATTATGAATGGACTGGTAAATTACCGTTACCGCTATTTTGAAAAATATTACCGATGTTTTACCGTAAAAATTGGTAAATTTACCGTTACCGTAGCGATTATGCTGGTATACCGACTTTACTTTAAAATGGTAACTGATTGACTGGTAATGATAAATTTACCGTTACCATAACAGCCCTAGTATTTATCAAACAAATCATTAGTTATTATAGTTGAGAATTGGATGGCATTAAATTCTACTCAATATTTCCTCATCATTAAAAGAAAGAAATAAATGAGTAATTTTAGATTATCCATAATGCAAAGAAAAAGGAAAAGGAGTTAGCTAAAGAACTTTTACAGGAAAGAATAGTATTCATTTTATTTAGTTTGAAAGCTCAAAAGCCATTGCATTATTATGCAAAATATAGTAAACTACTGGTACTTGTATTCTATTCCATTAAGCTGTATATATCATTATTGAGAATCTACATTTTTCAAAAAATTGAACTTTATGTACTGTATCAGCTATCGGCCACCACCGTACATTGCGATAGTGTTGTTGCATATTTTTATGCAATTCATCTTGGTTAATTTCAGCCCATGTACCATTTTTGAATGGTAAGTATACTATAAACATCTACAAATAAGTGTATTTTATAATAAAAAATCGAACGATAGTTTAATTTTTAGAAATATTTTTTTACAATGGTTTATAATAAATTTTGACATATAGTTCAAACAATTTAGGTGCTTAGAAAGTACTTACTCTTCCATGATTAAAACATTATGATTTATCTCATATTTTTAGTATCATACCATTATATGAATGCTTTTTGGCAAAAGAGAGAATCATTTAGTACAAAATTATTAGTATCATTTGTTGATGCATGTAAGAGATATGATACACATCATTATATTATTAGCTGATAGGCAAAACAAAAGCTTTAATAATATCTTTCCTACTCTGAAAATAGTAGGAACAAGTTTTGTCTTTTAGGCAAGCATTTTCTCCCAACATTAGAGTTCAAAAGTTCTCAAAACCATTTCCATAAAATCGGGCGTTCTTCTTTATTTAATACATTCACTTGAGCAACTTGTTGGGCAACTTTAAGCCACTGAGCTATCTAACTTTCCACAATGTCAGGATACTTATTATTCTTACTTTAAACCAATTTCCTTCCGTTGATCTTTTTCTCGAAAATGCTCATTTATTCTTTTCAATTTTGTATGTTTGTTTTCTGATCGTCACCTTCACTCCAATATGCTAGTCTGAACATGGTATCTATAAACCACAACAATATTTGATTCCTTTACATAATTGGTAAAAGTGTAGTTAAGAATTTGAATGAAAAATATTCTCTGTATTATTTGAACACAGATCCGATGAGATGAAATACTTTTGTTATTGAACTGAATGAAGTTGCTTTGTATCGTTTAGTATATAAATGCAGAACATATATTAGTGGGCTAATACATTTCGGCCCATACAAATACAATGTAAAAAATAGAAGAATAAAAATGAACGGTTGAGAATCAATTGCTTTGAGTATATGTGACTGAGTCCAGAGAACTCGATACTTCATTACCTCATCTGCTCTTATTCCCCCCTTCGAACCCTAGCTCTCTCAGTGTTAGGGTTTGAGTATGATTAAGAGTTTTCTGGCGATTCTTATAGATCTGAATTGAGAGAGAAGTCTTCAGAGCTAAATCATGAGAAAGTCGATGACTTTGCAATGCTTTCTCCTTTTGAGCTTTCGTTTAGGAAGGATGCTTTAGTCTTGAGATTTTATTTGATTAGATCCAAGTTGGTCTCTTGAGGCATCGATCTGTCTTGCTTCAGATTGTAACTGGCTTTGCTTCGACTGAGATCTGATTTTCTACAACTTTGAGGTCGCTTTTAAATTGCAGAAAATTTCTTTTCGACAGAGACTTGGTTAATGTGTCAGCCATCTGGTAAGTCGCAGGTAAATGATTTACTTGTATGTTCCCTTTGAGTACTTGATCACTAACAAAATGTAAGTCTATTTCGATGTGTTTGGTTCTTGATTGCATTATAGGATTTGCGGTCATGTAAACTGCACTCTGATTGTCACACCATAGTGTTGCTTTGATGTTTGCGTCTAGTCTTAGTTCCTTCATGATTGATTGTAGCCACATAACTTCTGCCGTTGCGCTTGCAATGCTTCTATATTCAGCTTCGGTGCTGGATCTAGAAATAGTTGATTGCTTCTTTGAACTCCATGATATCAAGTTACCTCCAACGAATATACAGTATCCTGTAACTGATTTTCTATCATCAAGATTAGTACCCCAGTCTGAGTCTGCATAACCAGTGATATTAATATTTTTGCTTGCTTTGAATATCAGTCCATGATTAATGGTTCCCTTTAGATATCTCAGAACTCTTTTTAGTGCCTTCCAGTGCTCATCTAATGGATTCTGCATAAATTGAGACAATTTGTTAACACTGAAAGCAATATCTGGTCGTGTTATAGTGACATATTGTAATGCCCATATAGCACTTCTATATTGTTTAATGTTACTTATGGCTTCTCCCTTGTTTTTTGATAAATTTTGATTGCAAATCATGGGAGTAGCCATAGATTTAGCATCTTCCATTTTTGTTTTGACAAGCAGTTCTGATATGAATTTTCTTTGACATAGAATGATTTCTGAATTTGAGATCTTGTGTACTTCTATTCCCAGGAAGTAATTAATATATCCCAGATCTTTAATTGAAAACTGCTTGTTTAGATAGCCTATGACTTGATTGATTTCATCTTTATTATTGCCTGTAACAATTAAATCATCCACGTAGATTAGTATGTAGGTAATTGATGATGTGTTACTTTTGATGAATAATGAGGTGTATGACTTGATAGATTGATATCCTATTGACATTAAAGTTGACTTAATCTATCAAACCATACCCTCGGGGCTTGTTTTAGCCCATATATTGCTTTGTTCAGTTTACACACAAGACTTGTATTTTGTTCATAACCACGTGGTTGCATCATATAAATTTCCTCTTCTAGAGTACCATTTAAGAAGGCATTGTTAACATCCAATTGCCTTATATTCCATCCTTTGCATAGGGCAATTGTGATGATAAGCCTTATGGTAGTGGGCTTGACTACTGGGGAAAAATTTTCAGTGAAATCAAACCCATACTGTTGAGTGTACCCTTTGGCAACTAATCTTGCCTTATGTTTATTGATGGATCCATCAGGATTCCTCTTTATCTTGTATGTCCATCTGCAACCTACAATATTTTTGTGTGCTGGTGGACATACAAGATCCCATGTTTTATTTTTCATGAGAGCATTATACTCTTCATCCATTGCTGCTTTCCAGTTTTTGTCTTTTGCAGCTCGATCAAAGGTGCATGGCTCATCAGTATTTATATTGGCATTGTATGCCTTTGGTTTGAATATTCCACTTTTGGCTCTGGTGATCATGGGATGACTGGGCCTGACTGGAGCTTCAACTTGAGGTAAGTCAGCATTTTCATTGTGACTCATACTGTTTTCTGAATCACAGTTTTGATCTTCCTCATTTGTTGAATGTGCAGGTGAGTGAATGGCGTGACTGTGATCATCTTCCCACTCTAAGTTTCGTTGGGAAGATGTGGGAGAGTGTGATTGATGATCAGCAGTAGTCCTCCTCATCTCTTCTGAGCTCTTGTTTTCAGATATCAGTGGCAAGTCAGGTATAGATATACGTGGATTGTGCACTTTCCCTGTTGTTCTTATCTCAGAGTTTTTAAAAGGAAATACTTTTTCATTAAACACAACATGCCTGCTTATAAAAATCTTTCCATTGTCATCAATACATTTGTACCCTTTCTGGTTGGAAGCATAACCCAGAAAAGTACATTGTTTTGATCTAAAATTTAACTTATTATTATTATAGGGTCTTAGATATGGAAAACATAAGCACCCAAATACTTTTAAACTATGATAATCTGGTTTTATCCCTTGCAATTTTTCAATGGGGGATGTACCATCTAAAGTTTTGGTTGGCAGTCTATTAATGAGGAAGACAGTTGTACTAAATGCTTCTGGCCAAAACTTTAGTGGTAGATTTGCATGAGCAAGCAAGCTAAGCCCAGATTCTACTATGTGCCTATGTTTTCTCTCTACTAAGCCATTTTGTTCTGAAGTATAAGGACAGGTAAAGCGATGAATTATTCCTTTTGCCTTAAAATAATCATTAAGTGGCTTATATTCGGTTCCTCCATCTGATTGTATTGTTTTGACACATGTACCAAGTTGCTTTTCAATCATTGTAATGAAATTTATTACAACATTGTGTGTGTCTGATTTGTTTTTCAAAAAATATATCCAAGTGTATCTTGTGTGTGCATCAACAAATGATATATAGTATTTGAACCCATAGTCTGAGTGTATTGGGGCAGGTCCCCAGAGATCAGTTGCAATGAGCTCAAGTGGCTTAGAATATTCTGTCATAGAATTACCAAATGGTAATTTATGACTTTTTCCCATTTGAAAATAGGTGCATACATAGGGAATAGACATATTATCATAGAGTATATTATTTTCAGACAGAGCTTGCTTAACAATTCTAGTGTTAGGGTGACCAAGTCTGTAATGCCATAAATCAAAAGTACTGTTACTGTTTCCTAATTCACAGTGATTACAACAATTTTTCTCAATTGTATGTTGACTGCAATTGACAGATCTAAATCTGTATAGTCCTCCTTCAGCATCACCCTGCAATAAAACATCTTTAGTTAGTATATCTCTGACAAGGCAATATTTAGGGTAAAACTCAAAATAAACATTGTTATCATTAGCAAATTGAGATACACTAATAAGATTCTTTTTAATTTTTGGTACTCTCAGCAAGTTATGAAGAAATAGTTGTTTCTTCCTTTTGATAGTGGCACTTCCTATATGTGAGATATTGATACACGTACCATTTCCCATGCAAATAGATTTTTTACCTTTGTACTCCCTATTGCCAAGATTTAAATTGTCAAGATTATTGGTTATATGATTTGTTGCTCCAGAGTCTGGGTACCAGCAATCATCATTTATGGATTGATTATTTTCACTTGACTTGTGATCTTTGTTATCTGATTGATTGCTAGAACTAGTCTGTGCCATGTTGACACTGTAATTTCCACCTTTTTGATTGTTATTGTGATTAGAGTATCTGAAATAACATTTCACAGCAGTGTGTCCAATCTTTTCACAAATTTGACACTTTGGTCTACTGTTATTGTTGTATCTTCCTCTTCCTCTTGACCTGTTGGGATATCCACCTCTCTGTGTACCTCCCTTTTGTGTTGTCTGGTCTGACATGTTATTACTTTGACCTCTGTTTCTTGAAGCAGTAGTGTAGTTGATTGTGAACTCTGATTCTTGTGGTCTTTTATTGTCAATTCTAGCCTCATGAGAAAGTAGTATAGAATAAACGTCATCAAGTGATGGTAAATCCTTTTGTGATGCTATAACAGCAATCACAGATTCATAATCCTCACTTAATCCATTAAGAATGGTCAGTATGTGTTCTGAATATGAGACTTTGTGGTTTGCTGCCTCCAGTGTATCGCATATTCCTTTAATTTTGAAAATATACTCTCTCATGGTGCTGTTGTCTTTCTTTATACTATGTAGCTGCCTTTTATAATACATCACCTTGGCAGCTGATTGTGTATTAAACACTTTTTCGATGGTTGTCCATATATCGTTTGCAGTTTTGCATCCGATAACATGAGATAGCAGATTTGTGCTTATAGATGATAAGAGCCAGGAACAAATTAATCTATCATGTCTATGATATTTTACATAATCCTCATTATCAACAATTTTGTTTTCTTGATCAGTTATACACTTTGGAGGAATTGGAATAGTTCCAAGAATGTGACCTTCAAGCCCATATCCTTGTACCGCTGTCTCAATTTGCAGTTTCCAGAGAAGAAAGTTATCTTCATTCAATTGAATTCTGACGAGATTGCTTTGTGGGCTAATCACAGTTTTGATAAGTTTCTCTACAGCTATACTTGATTGACTATTATTGCTTTCATTAGCAAAGCTTGCCATGCTGGGTTGGTTATTCATCTCTTCACTCATGATGATTTTAGAAATACAGAAAAGCAATAGAAATGCAAAGCACAGAAATTATTCAATTGAAAAGACTGAAAATAAAGGTACCGAGTCAAGAATTTCTCACAATAAATCTGATGCAACCGTATGATATAGATGATGATCAACTTTCTTTCTTCTTGTGATCTGATATGTCGTGCAGGAGGGCACTTTCTTTAATTTTGAGATGATTCTTGATTTCTTGATTTCCTTGTTTTCTGGCTTTCTTGATTGATTTTTTTATAGGATATGTGAGTTGATTCTGCTGCAGCCACAATTGATTGGCATGGTACAGAATTATGTCACTGACTCGATATATCCTTCAGATGATGAGAAAGTTTCTGATGAAGGTGATCAACTCAAGTGATGACACTGCTCTGATGGTGTTTGATCAATTACATAGATGGCTGTTAAGCCTTTTGCACAAAGCTCTGATACCAAGTTAAGAATTTGAATGAAAAATATTCTCTGTATTATTTGAACACAGATCTGATGAGATGAAATACTTTTGTTATTGAACTGAATGAAGTTGCTTTGTATCGTTCAGTATATAAATGCAGAACATATATTAGTGGGCTAATACATTTCGGCCCATACAAATACAATGTAAAAAATAGAAGAATAAAAATGAACGGCTGAGAATCAATTGCTTTGAGTATATGTGACTGAGTCCAGAGAACTCGATACTTCATTATCTCATCTGCTCTTATTAGTGTATAAAAAACTGCAGTTGCTATGTGCTTAGAACTATATATAGTGCTATGGAATAAAAAAGTGTGCATTTTAAATCAGTTGGAGACCCGATTCAATTGGAACTATGTGTTTATGTAACAGAAAGAGAATGACTAACCATATATTAACACAAATAAGCAGAGCAACAACTAATACATTGTGTATTTTTCCTGTTAGATTTTCTTTCATATAATTTCTGTTGACTGCATCGAAATTACTACAATTATAGACTCATAGCACAAATTTTGTCAACTTTATTGTGCATGCAGAAGGTATCCAAGCATCCTGAATAAAATATATGAAGTGGATTATAGTACTGTGTAAATCAGATCTTAATTTAATCATGTTCTCTACACAATTTGAACATGTAAAACTAAAGGCGGAAGCAACAATAAAATCAATTTACTTACCTCCAGCCATTGCAATTAAATCCTTGAAGAATCAGATTTCCAAACGATGCCAAATCTTTGTTGTTGTTTTAGATTCAGATTCCAAACCTTCACACTCTATTTTTAGATGTTGTATTATTTTTGAGAGTAGGTTTAGTGACCTCTTATCTAAAAACTGACTTAAGTTTCCCTTTATATTGCTCTTGCCATCAAAGAGCAATTTCAGAAAGTTGAGATAATGGTGGGCGGTTTTCTAAACGTGGATAAATTAAAACGGGTAGTTACCTTGATCATTGGTAACTTTCCTCAATAAATGGACCACATCACTTTTCCAGAATTTGACAAAGTCAAAAATGTATTATTCTTTTATTGTCAATTTTCTGGAAAATGCTTACATTCTCCCACTTGGTCCATTTAACTAGAGGGACTTTATATATGAATCATATCGATTAATCCTCTTAGAGCAAGAATTAATCTTCCACGTATCACATTATACTCGGTCTCTCACCACTCACGCTATAACTTTAATGAGTAAACCTTATGTTTACTCCATGTCAAAACATAATGATATTTCTCAACAATAATCATCAAAATATGTATGTACATAAATTCAAATGAGAAAATATCCAAACTGAATGAAAACTTTCAATACAACATAAATAAATGTATCACATGACGGAACCAAGTCCCATACTCACTACGTGACCCTTGAAACTCTTAATCTGCATGCCTTTAGTCAAGGGATCAGCAATCATAAGTTCAGTACTGATGTGTTCAATGATCACTTTCTTTTCCTGAACACGTTCCTTTATGGCTTGAAACTTTATGTCGATATGTTTGCTTCGACTTCCACTCTTGTTATTCTTAGCCATGAAAACAGCAGTCAAATTATCGCAATACATTCTTATCGGACGACAAATAGAGTCTACGACTCACAACCCAGATATGAAACTTTTCAACCATACACCATGTGAGGTAGCCTCAAAACAAGAAACGAACTCGGCCTCCATAGTAGAAGTGGCCGTTAAGGTCTGCTTCGCACTCCTCCATGAAACGACACCTTCAGCTAGCATAACACATATCCTGAAGTGGATTTTCGTGAATCAATGCAGCCACCGTAGTCGGAGTCGGAGTAGCCTAGCACTTCAAGGCTATCTGTCCGTCTATACATAAGCATGTAATCCTTAGTACCCTGAAGATACCTTAATACTTTCTTTGCCGCCTTCCAGTGATCAAGCCCTGGGTTACTCTGATATCTTCCCAATACTCCAACAGCATATGCAATGTCAGGTTTGGTACAAACCTGAGCATACATAATACTTCCAACAGCTGAAGCATAAGGAACATTTTTCATTTGTTCCTTTTCAATGTCATTCCTGGGGTACTGGTCCAAACTGAACCGGTCACCTTTCAATATGGGTGCTACACTTGGTGAACAATCTTTCATACAGAATCTTTCAAGTATTTTATTGATATAGACCTCTTGAGACAAACCTAAAATGCCTCGAGATCTATCTCTAAGGATCTTAATGCCAATGACATAAGATGCCACATCCATATCCTTCATGTCAAATTTACTTGAAAGAAATTGTTTCACCTCATATAGAAACCCTTTATCATTGGTTGCAAGCAAAAATATCATCCACATATAACACAAGGAAAAAACTTTACTCTCATTAACCTTATGGTATATACATTGATCCATGACATTTTCTTCGAAACCGAATGAAGTTATCACTTTATGGAACTTCATATACCACCGGCGAGAAGCTTGTTTTAAACCGTATATAGATTTATTAAGCTTACAAACTAAATGCTCACCTTCTTTAGAGGAGAATCCTTCAGGTTGTTTCATATAGACCTCTTCCTCTAAATCACTATTGAGAAAAGCCGTTTTCACATCCATTTGATGTAGCTCAAAGCCAAAATGGGCTACTAATGCCATGACCACTCAGAAATAATCTTTCTTTGATACAGGAGAGAGAGTTTCTGTGTAGTCGATTCCTTCCATTTGAGTGAACCCTTTGGCAACGAGTCTGGCCTTATGTCTCTCGATGTTGCCTAGTGAGTCTTTCTTTGTCTTAAAGACCCATTTGCATCCAATGGTTTTTACACCATCGGGCAACTTGACGAGATCCCAAACTCGATTTGACACCATGGAGTCCATTTCATCTTTCATGGCACTCATCCACAAGTCAGAATCCTTAGAACTTGTGGCTTGTGAAAACGTAGTTGGATCATTGTCGGCTCCAATATTATAATCCGTTTCTTGCAGATACGTTACACAATCATCAGAAACTGCTGATATTCTCATTTTAATATATCTCCTCAAAGGAACTTGTTCATCTGGATGTTCCTCGTTTACAACATGATCTATTGGATCATTATCACCAATTTGTGGATTTTCTATTAATGGTTGAACCTGAGGGGTGTGAACCACAATCAACGTGTCACTTGAATCAGAGGGTGGAACTTCATGATGATCCTTTTCAGAAACAACGCCCTGAAATTGATCACTCCCACTGATCAAGTCATTCTCAAGAAATTTAGCGTTTCTTGATTCCATAATTCTGGTGCTATGAGAAGGACAATAGAATCTATAACCTTTAGACTTTTCAGCATATCCAATGAAATACCCACTAATAGTCCTCGGGTCAAGCTTCTTTTCTTGTGGATTGTAAATTCTCACTTCTGACGGGCATCCGCAAACGCGTACATGTCGCAAACTCGGTTTCCAACCTTTGAATAACTCAAAAGGTGTCTTAGAGACGGCCTTGGAAGGAACCCGGTTTAATATGTACGCTGCCGTCTTAAGAGCTTCAATCCATAAAAATGGTGGAAGTTTAATATTACTTCTCATACATCTCACCATGTCCATTAAAGTTCGATTTCTTCTTTCTGCCACACCATTCTGGTCTGGAGAACCAAGCATAGTGTATTGGGCAACAATCCCATTCTCTTGAAGAAATTTGGCAAATGGACCACATGCTTGTCTGTTCTCAGTGTATCTGCCATAGTACTCACCACCTCTATCTGATCTCACGATTTTAATGTGCTTACCACATTGATTCTCTACTTCAGCCTTAAACAATTTGAAGGCTTCTATAGCTTCGTCTTTGGAACGAAGTAACTAGAGATACATATATCGTGAAAAATCATCTATGAAGGTGATAAAGTATTTCGAATCATTAGCGTTCATGTCCGGACAAAAAATATCCGTATATATGATTTCTAGTAGGTCAGAACTCCTCTTTGCACCTTTCTTATGTATGTTAGTTTTCTTGCCCTTAATGCAACTAACACGATCAGTAAAGTCTAGAGTAGAAAGTACTCCGTCCTTTACTAATCTTTTAACTCTCTCAATGGAGATGCGTCCCAACCTCCGATGCCATAACATAGAGGATTCCTCATTCATAATACATCTCTTTAAACCAGTATTAACATGCATTGAACTATGAGCAATATCATTTTGCAATTCAAGACGATATAATCCATCAGGCAAAATACCATAATCAATAATATCAGAATTTCTAGATAAACTGAAACCAGAATCTGAAAAGAAAAAGGAAAATCCTAAAGGTACAAGTCTTGAAACTGAAATCAAATTTCTAGCGAAATTTGGTACATAAAATGTCTTATCTAAATGCAAAACAAAACCACTACTTAAAGTTAAACTGCATGTCCCAACGGCTTCCACATGTGAACTCATCTGGCTACCAGAATAGATGTATCGTTCACTGCCCACTGGTTTCCTTAGGTTTTTCATACCCTGCAACGTATTCGAAACATGTATTGTAGTACCAGAATCAATCCACCAAGTATTATGATTAACATTAACCATATTAGATTCATAACACACAAACGCAAGAAAATTACCTTTCTTCGCAAACCAGATCTTGAACTTAGCACAGTCTTTCTTAATGTGCCCCTTCTTCTTACAGAAGAAACACCCATAATCTTTCTTAATGACTTGCTTAGTTGACAACTTTCCTTTTTCCTTAGTAAGATCCTTCTTCTTCTTTTCAGAAGTAGTAAGGTTCACTTTTTCACCCTCTTCCATCATTAATCTTCCCTCCTCTTGAACACACATGGTCATGAGTTCATTAATCGACCACTTATCCTTATGTGTGTTGTAAGATACTTTAAAAGGGCCATATTGATGAGGAAGAGTGCACAAAATAAAATGTACGAGGAAAGCGTTGGACATGGTAACTTCCAAGTTCTTAAGTTGAGCCGCAATGTCTTTCATGCGCATGATATAATCATGCACCCCTTTAATTTCAGTGAGCCTCATGGATGAAAACTGCATTATTAAGGTGCTAGCAAGAGCTTTGTCAGAAGTTGCAAATTGCTCATCAATGGCCATAAGGAGATCTCTAACCTTAGTATGCTGATCGACAGAACCACGAATACTAGCACAAATTTTGGTCTTTATGAACATAACGGAGAGACGGTTAGATCTCTTCCACTTTTCATAAAGGCTAACTTCAGTTGGAGTACTAGTCTCAGTAATGTTAGGTGGTTCGTCTTTCCTAATAGCATAATCGATATCCATCCATCCTAATTGCAGTAGCACTCTTTCTTTCCAGACTTTATAGTTATCACCCTTTAATTCACGAATGTCATTCTTGACATCAGTTAAACTCCCAGGTAAAATTACTGCAAATAAAGTAAAATACATGCCTATTAACAAAATTTTAAAGACTTAAAATTTTTATCATGGTTTACCAATGTAAATCATACTGAAATTATATGAATCCAGTGACATAAAACTTGCTTGTGGGCTAAAGTCCTACTCGATTAGATTCACAATAACTAAACGATGAAACTATCAAACCACATTTGATTCTTAATTCCTGTGGGTATATTAAGAAGAACAATTTAATATTTCATCCTGATCAATTATATAAACACAACGAAACTCCTGTGGGTAAGTTTCATCATATTATAACAATCAATCACAATTAATGTCTAGTACACATGTGATTTCAATTTGAAATTATAGTAGTTAGAGATGCTGTGGCCATTCCCCAACGAATAAAATTTCACGTCACGCAACATTACAACTCCAGGCCATAAACTGGACCAGAATGGAGAAAAAGAGATCTGTACTTATACATTTACGCAAACGTGCATCGTGCTAAGTGCTAAGTGCTTTTCGCGCGTGTGTGATATGGTAGTGCTATTTTCTTCTTCTCTCATTGCCTTTCTAATTAAGAGAGCAAGTGAAACTTTATATTTATATGCATTCTCTTCAATTATTTCTATGATGTGGGACTAAACCATTATGTTTCTTAACACATATTATCTTTCTCTTCATAAATGCAAACTTTTCTTAATAATATATTCAATATCATAAGATTACCAACTCATATTACTGACATTTTAATATTCTTTAATCTTCTTAAATCAACAGATCATCAATCATGAATCAAGTGTGAAGATTCAAAATCAAACATTTATGAAACAAGTATGAAGACCCAAAATGAAAAACAGTACAGCAAAATGAAATTCATTTTCAGATCTAAAGGCAAGACAGAGGTGAAACTTGCTCTCATACCAAATGTAAATCAGATCTTATTTTAATCATGTTCTCTACACAATTTGAACATGTAAAACTAAAGGTGGAAGCAACAATAAAATCAATTTACTTACCTCCAGCCATTGCAATTAAATCCTTGAAGAATCAGATTTCCAAACGATGCCAAATCTTTGCTGTTGTTTTAGATTCAGATTCCAAACCTTCACACTCTATCTTTAGATGGTGTATTATTTTTTAGAGTAGGTTTAGTGACCTCTTATCTAAAAACTGACTTAAGTTTCCCTTTATATTGCTCTTGCCATTAAAGAGCAATTTCAGAACGTTGAGATAATGGTGGGCGGTTTTCTAAACGTGGAGAAATTAAAACGGGTAGTTACCTTGATTATTGGTAACTTCCCTCAATAAATGGACCACATCACTTTTCTAGAATTTGACAAAGTCAAAAATGTATTATTCTTTTATTGTCAATTTTCTGGAAAATGCTTACATATTGTGCCTACCACTAAAAATCAATAAGAGATGCAATAAAGTCTTCAGATGCTTCTACCTTGAATCAGTCTTAAATTAAGGGATATCAAACAGCTTTATATTCGAGTCTACTTACAAATAGAACAAGTTTGTTTGCTTGTAAATTATAATGTTACTCCTCCATTGTTGGTTTATTGATAATCTGGTTATTGATTTGATTACAAAGGGTGCCCTTTTTTACATTTATGTGTTAGTGTTAGATTTGGACAAAGTGATTTCATCGTATCCCATTGTTGATCAAATGTATGGGTTTGAATATTGATCCTAACAAGCGCAAGAGTTGAGCTAGTAATATATTTATTAAATTATATATGTTTAATCTCTAGTTTTTATTCATTGTATATTCATCTTTGGCTGCTATTTTATTAGTCATCAAATTTCATTTTATTTTTAATAGCCTATTTAGATTTGAAGAAGGTTTAGATAACCCATGTACCTCTTAGATGAGTTAACTTTTAGTGTAAATGTCAAATTTTAATCTCATTGTAGAATGCATGTCCAGTTTACGTCATCTCCACGAGTCCAGCATAATAAATGGTTTAACGCTAAATGACCTTCCTTATGTTCTTTAAATGATGTAAGATTGACAGATTATTTAAACTTAAGCAAAATTGTTCATAAAATTCTTTAAATACCATGCATGAACTTACCAGTGTTGGGAAACGACGGTCGGACCAAGCCCCTCCGTCTCCAGTACGTGGCGTACGCATATGAGTCGGCACACACTTTGTTGTAACAAAAGGAATCCCTTATGTTACGTGTCTACCAACTCATATTTATACACCACTTCTCCAAGTTATTTTGCAATGTGGGACTTTACAAATCCAAACCGTCGTTCCTCCATTAAACATGCGAGACAACCCTAACAGTCTCCCCCTTGACTCGCATCCTTTGCGGTAACCTTTGAGAGCACTGCCGTGTCCGCATGCTCAGTCCATAACCTTCGGCTCTGATACCACTGTTGGGCAACGGCGGTCGGACCAAGCCCCTCCGTCTCCAGTACGTGGCATATGCATATGAGTCGGCACACACTTTGTTGTAACAAAAGGAATCCCTTATGTTACGTGTCTACCAACTCATATTTATACACCACTTCTCCAAGTTATTTTGCAATGTGGGACTTTACAAATCCAAACCGTCGTTCCTCCATTAAACATGCGAGACAACCCTAACAACAAGAACCATGAATTCATGTAGGAAGAATTTGTTTTCAAGCTGTTGTCATGATTGAGTGTGCGGGAGGTGCTGGCTCTAAAGTAGTCAAACATCAATGTTCCCAAGTGGCTCCTGTTCATGTAAGCATTCATTCTGATTCTGGCATAGATAGGGCTGTCAAATCCTTTTCAAGGGGCAAGAGCTGGTCAAAGAAACCCTTTAACAACAACTTGTGCATCTCAAGTTCATCGTCAGGTGATAAATGCTAACTTAAATTTATTGTTCCACAAAATGTAGTTGCTAAAGTTCGGGCCTGTTGTTGTATTAACCTTAGAAAGTACGCCTGATGGTCTTATGGTTGAGTAAACCGGATTATATCAGCTTGTACACTACAGACGGATTATTTCATCTAAATGTTATTTATTTGTATGCACATGTCTTATCTGAGTTTCAGCTTTGTTCATCTTTTTGCAGAAAGAAGTTGGAGCTAAGTTGACACCACTAACATGGAGACAAAGAGAAACGGTCAGGGCTTCAAGCGATGCGGCAACTAAAAATAAAATCTGAAGATCACAACAGGTGCTTTTTCGATGTTCTTGTAACTTTAAAAACAACATTGTGAATTCCTGGAATTAAAGCAGTCATAAAAAGTTACAAAATTAGGACTTATTGACTATGAACTGATGTTACTTTGAATAAATTTTGGTTAATATAGAAAAAAAATCCTCTATAACTAGAAAGTTCTTCCAAATGAAACCAACCGTTAATTAAGTTAGTTAAGTTAATTAAGTTTTATAACAACAACAACAACAACAAATTAACTAAGTTTAAAATAAGTAACAAAGTTAATTAATTTTTATAATCTCTACTACTAATAAGGATAATTCATTGAATTAGATTTCAACCGTGTCTTTTTGGACTACCAAAAATACCCTTTTGTGTTTTCGGATCCTTATGCGACATCTTCTCCATTTCATTTCCTTTCATTACTGCGTGAATCCACCACCATGACACCAACAACCCTAATCGCCTGCCGATTTCCTCGCCCATCTCCACTAACTCAAATCAAAATGAATTGCTGATTTCGTCACCTAGTTTCATCGCCTAATTTCATCGCTGCCGAACGTGGAATGCAAAAAAGCCCACGACTCGATTTGTAAAATTTCAATAATCCACCGTTACTAGTTTTTTTAGGTTTTTCTTCTAGGTTGTTTAATTATATTTGTTTGGAATGACCATGACTCAACTTCTTTCATGGCGAACTCCACCATCCTTAACCCACTGATCGATTCCCCTAGGCACTTCTTTCCGTCGAGGTAGAAGAGGGTTTTCTTCACTTCTTTTAAATAATTTACTTCGGATTTTTCACGTTAATACTTCATACTCAACCTACCTAACATTGTCCTTAAGAGGGAGTTAATTTCCAGTTTTGCATTTTAGGCCTTGCTTCTACCTGACCTGCTTAGTCCATTACTATATACTAGGATTAGTTGCGCATAGTAAGCAGATTGCTCTATATGAGATGGTAGATCGGTTCAAACTAGGATAAGTTTTGAAATTTAGCATGAAGATCAGTTTAAATTTGGATAAATTCAATTTGTTTTGATATTGCTTTAGGTTTAAACTTTTAGCCCAATTATTATGTGTCAACTTTGGAGCTGATCTGATTTTACATATGCTCATGAAATACAGCTGTGGAAATTGATATTGCTTTAGGCCATTCATGAAACAAGTTAATTATATTTCATTTTACACATCTCTATATAATTCTAATCAAAATTAATTCTTCTCAGGCAAAATCTGAACAAAACAATGTTTTCCCTAAGATGGCGGAACATGGAACGAGCTGGAGTAATTAATTTTGTTTTAGTCTATATTGGTGCTTTGGCAGTCATTCCTGTTGCATTAGGGAAAAACACTTATGAGGTAAACTATGTCTATAATTATATATTAATATTTAAGGAAGTGAAATACAAAATAAATTCCAGTGGATAAATGCATTACTCATCTTTATTTTAGTTTTTAAAAGTTTTGATGACATTGAATGTGCAAAATGAACCACTTCACTCTATCATGATAAAACCTTGAGAAAAAACACTAAAACTTATACATGTAATAAGTGATTTTGGCATTCTATTCCGAAATATAACCATAAATTATCAAAAAAGATGGCTCAATGATCAAACTTATAGTAGAGTTCTATTTCGTATGTATTATTGGGGTTAGATTGTTTGCTAGATTGACCACAGGAAAGAAATATGGTGCGTACAAAAATTATTATTTCCCATTGTTTGCATTTGGGATTCAATTATACGTAGTAGTTAGAGGTCTTTGGTGGATCCTTGATTGTAATGTGTCAACAATATCTTCTAAACCTGGGTAATTATTTTGATGCAATATTGTATTCTGTATCGGCAAAGGTAAGCAATTTCAATTTATTTAAATCCGTATGGACCAATGCAAATATGGATTTATACCTACCGACAAGTTTTTCCAGAATTTAGTAAATAAATATAGACTTTAGTTTAAGAGAACGGTGATAGAATTGTTTGCGCCAAAAATGGTCACAAACTCCGAATGTTGTGAAAGCACCAGTGTATGAATACAAATCAGCAATATTCAAACACAAATCTCAGATCTAAACAAACAACAAACAACAATCCAGGAATAATGAACAAAAACACAAGATTTATAGTGGTTCGGCTATCTCCGGCCTACGTCCACTCCAAAGTTTTTATCTTTTATTGATCGATGCTTGAAGATTACAATTTCCTATCGCGTAGTAGAACGGATTTTATGATTATAATCTGAATCTAAGGCAGCAATGGTGATCTGGAGTAAATCAGGCAGAGTCTGGGCGCTCCTTAGCTCTCAAAATTGTCCGACCTCTTTTCTGAATGACCAGGGGCTCTATTTATAGGTGTAGGAGGCTGGTATTTCGCCTAAATTGAAGGAAGACCAGTTCCAGTACGTCAGGGGGCCCACATGCCCGCTTTCTGGAAATCCGGGCCCACTTTGGGATCGATTCGACCCTTGCTTCGACTCGATCAAGTTTTGCTCCGATTGAGGTGAAATTTGGCATGAACATTCCTTAGGTTGCCAGTAAGCTACTGTGAAAATTTCATAGCATTTGGATTTATAGATCTCAAGTTATGATCGAGTCAAGATTGTAGTATCTCGGCAAGCACTCTGGTTCGAATCGATTACTTCGAATCGATCACTTCGAATCGATCAAGCCTGCGCTCCTGCGATGGCGTGTCGCGAATTCTTAGAGTCGATCCACCTTTGTCGTCGTTTTGAACGAGTCATTCCAGATATTTCTCCGTGTTGAACTCCTATTCCCTTGCTTCGAACATACAACCAGTTCGTATCCTCCCGTTCGTATTGCTCTGATCATTTCCTTCGTATCGATCGATTTGAACACGATCGATACGAACATTGTCCTTGAGTTCTTCGAATCCATGCACTCACCCATCCTTCGTATCGATCTTTTACATCCAATTCGAATCCATAACTCCATGCTGCTTTAATCATTTCCCTCGTATCCATGACTTCGTATCCACGAAGCCAACTCCCAATGTATCCATCTCGAACGCCTCCTTCGTATCGATTGGTACGAATCCAGAATCCCAAAACTGCTACTCCCTTTTCGTATCGATCCAACGCTGATCGATATGAAGAACTTCTGCGCATCCATTCCATTATTCTACAATGACGCAAAGCGCACCGATTCGAAACAAGCACCTACATTCCCTCTTGATCGATACGAACTATATAGATGCGAAGCCTGTAGCTTGAATCCATCCTGATCGATGCAAATAACATCGATTCGAACCAATATCCATCGATACGAAATGCGTCGATACGAACCAGTTTTCATATAATTTGACCCATCCATATCTCGAGCATACGAACTCCGATTAACCTGAAACTTGAAACGTAGACTTTCCTAGTCCTCATCATCATCTCCAATCGATTCCGTCCTGATCGGAGCTCAGCCAAATTTTGACGATATCCATTGCAGCCTTGTTTCCAATTGAACTCCAATCCTGATATCCATCCTTTCTTGTCGATTTGTTTGATATTCCGGCTTTGACCAAAAAGCGGGATAACATTTGCCCCCCAAAACATGCCTTGTGATAAGAAGGCGTGTTTTGAATAGTTCTGTATCCGATATCCAAGGTCCATAGCCACATCATCAAAGTGCATCATCATTGACTGCTCAGAGTCGATGCCCAATTCCAAACCCAATTACCAAAGCCTTAGCCAAATCCATATCCATTTGAACCCGGCAATTGAATCCTAATCCATCCTTATCCAACAACCAAATTCAGGACCTCTTCGGGTCGATATCCAAATCCATAACCTCTCTGGGCTCTTGCCAAGCGCAATCCGCACCTGACGACCGTGGTCCAGTGTCCCTGGACGTTGAGCTAACCTCTTCGGGTTCTTGCCAAGCACAATCCGCACCTGACGACCGTGGTCCAGTGTCCCTGGACGTTGAGCTAACCTCTCCAGGTTCTTGCCAAGCGCAATCCACACCTGACGACCGTGGTCCAGTGTCCCTGGACGTTGAGCTAACCTCTCTGGGTTCTTGCCAAGCGCAATCCACACCTGACGACCGTGGTCCAGTGTCCCTGGACGTAAGTAATTCCATGGCTTAAGTCCTAAGCCGAATCCTGGTCGCTCCGGACCCTTGCTGAGCATAGTCCATACTCAACGACCTGAAATAATAATCGATAATAGGGGGCCTAAGTCCTAGGCCGAATCCTGGTCACTCCGGACCCTTGTCGAGCATAGTCCATACTCGACGACCTGAATGAGTCAATTTACCACGTTTGGGCAAAAAGACTCACCCCTTGCCAGGCATAATCCATACCTGACGACCGTTTATCAAAAACCAAAATGAATCCAATCAAAATCCAATCAAAAATCCAATCCAAAATCCGAATCAAATCGGAAAACTAAAAATCAAAATCATCATCCAAAACGGAGAACAATCATCCGAATGAATGCCAAAATCAGAAAAGCAAGCAAAATCAGGAGTTCAATCCAAACCCCAAAAACCAAACTAGAAAACCAAGTGTCCAATCTAAAAACAAAAGACAGATTTCACAAACCATGGCTTTGCGGTTTATCATCATTCAGAGCATGCCTAGGGGCTATCTTCGTCCCCATACATGTGTAAATGACTTGGTTGCTCTCCAATGGTTTGTTACTTATTTCATATTATCCTGGTCAATTGATAATCAATCGACCATCATTCCTGGGCCTCATGCCATCATGGCTTGAGGTGGGCGGTGGTTGTTCCTGCTCCACCGCTACATTCCGAGCCCCAACATACTGCCTTAATTGCCCACTCCTCACATGCTCCTCAATTATGTCCTTTAAGTGCCTGCAGTTGTTGGTATCATGCCCGTCCAGATCGTGGAAGACACAGTGCCTTCCTGATGCCCTTTCCCGTTCGGATGGTTCTCTTCTAGCCGGCCTTCGGTAAGGAAGGCGATTCCGAGTTTCCAAGTAAATCCGCTCCAGCGTCTCATTCAATTCTGTGTATGTGGAAAACTTTGGATCCTTCCATCGCTTCCTAGCTTTTTCAGAATTTTCGTCCAGCTTCCTTTTTCCTTTATCTTTATCCGAGCTTCTGTCGGATGGTCCTCCACCCCCGGTCACATTCACTTCCTTTAGCTTTAAGTCCATACATGCATCTTCTTGCCGAAGGAACCTTTCAGCTTCATGGAAGAATTCCCCAAGATCCAGTGGTGGGTCTCATACTAAAGATACCTTAAAATCTGAATCCTCTTTGACTCCCGATACTGCCGCCATCAAAACCATCGATGGATCCGGCCGATCCACCGAAGCAACCACCGCATTAAATCGAGTTAAAAATGCTCTAAGCGATTCATCCGTTCTTTGCTTTACCGATGTTAACGTCATCACGTTCTTAGGTCTTTTGATATGAACCCGAAACTATCCCAAAAACCTATCCACCAGTTCCCTCCAAGTCCTGATAGATCCTTCTTCCAGCTGCCTAAACCACATTGCCGCTAGGTCTGTCAAGTATAAAGGGAAACATCTGGCCATCACTTCCTCCGATGCCCCCAGCACTTCCATGTGTCTAGTGTATCTCATCAAGTGATCAGTCGGGTCAGCCTTTCCATTATATACTTCCACGCTAGGTAACTTGAACTTAGGTGGATTCTGAGCTATCCTGATTTCCCGAGCGAACGGACTCCTGTTCACCCCTTCCAAATCTCTATTGGTCGAACCTCCACGCATAGTCTTCCTAATGATTTCCATTAATCCAGCATTGCCTGTTAGGTGTTTCCTCCCATGCTCCCGAGGGAACTCTGGCACATATTCTTCATGTGGCTCATTAGCCGCAGCGTTGGCTCTAGCCTGCTGAACTCTTTCCAAAGGTCCTTCTGCGTTGGATCCTGCGGGCCTGCCCCCAAGCCCTTGTTGATTGCCTTCCGGTTCTGTATTCTGTCCTCCATTGGGTTCTGCAACCCTAGTTCCTTGTTCCATATTTGCAGTCGCTATAGTTGGTCCAAGGTTCTGTGTTCCTGCAGCTCTCATCTGCTCGAAGAAAGTCTGCATCATATCCTGTTGACTCTTCAGCAACCTCTCATGCAATGAATTTGCCATAGCTTCCATTTCGTCTCTGGTAATGTAAATCGGAGCCTGTCCTTCTCCAGCTCCGGAGGATGCCTCTTGACTTCCTCCCTTTTGGCTTCTCTCAGCTCTTTGTCTCGTTTGTCGAGTCATTGCCGAGTCAACCTGAATCCTTCAAACTTTCAAATCTAAACTTCAATCCGATGTAGCGGGTCCTGAGTTCAGTTCTCAGTGAAAGCACCAAAGTGTTTGCGCCAAAAATGGTCACAAACCCCGAATGTTGTGAAAGCACCAGTGTATGAATACAAATCAGCAATATTCAAACACAAATCTCAGATCTAAACAAACAACAAACAGCAATCCAGGAATAATGAACAAAAACACGAGATTTATAGTGGTTCGGCTATCTCCGGCCTACGTCCACTCCAAAGTTTTTATCTTTTATTGATCGATGCTTGAAGATTACAATTTCCTATCGCGTATTACAACGGATTTTATGATTATAATCTGAATCTAAGGCAGCAATGGTGATCTGGAGTAAATCAGGCAGAGTCTGGGCGCTCCTTCGCTCTCAAAATTGTCCGACCTCTTTTCTGAATGACCAGGGGCTCTATTTATAGGTGTAGGAGGCTGGTATTTCGCCTAAATTGAAGGAAGACCAGTTCTAGTACGTCAGGGGGCCCACATGCCCGCTTTCTGGAAATCCGGGCCCACTTTGGGATCGATTCGACCCTTGCTTCGACTTGATCAAGTTTTGCTCCGATTGAGATGAAATTTGGCATGAACATTCCTTAGGTTGCTAGTAAGCTACTGTGAAAATTTCATAGCATTTGGATTTATAGATCTCAAGTTATGATCGAGTCAAGATTGTAGTATCTCGGCAAGCACTCTGGTTCGAATCGATCACTTCGAATCGATCAAGCCTGCGCTCCTGCGATGGCGTGTCGCGAATTCTTAGAGTCGATCCACCTTTGTCGCCGTGTTGAACGAGTCATTCCAGATATTTCTCCGTGTTGAACTCCTATTCCCTTGCTTCGAACATACAACCAGTTCGTATCCTCCCGTTCGTATCGCTCTGATCATTTCCTTCGTATCGATCGATTTGAACACGATCGATACGAACATTGCCCTTGAGTTCTTCAAATCCATGCACTCACCCATCCTTCGTATCGATCTTTTACATCCAATTCGAATCCATAACTCCATGCTGCTTTAATCATTTCCCTCGTATCCATGACTTCGTATCCACGAAGCCAACTCCCAATGTATCCATCTCGAACGCCTCCTTCGTATCGATTGGTACGAATCCAGAATCCCAAAACTGCTACTCCCTTTTCGTATCGATCCAACGCTGATCGATATGAATAACTTCTGCGCATCCATTCCATTATTCTACAATGACGCAAAGCGCACCGATTCGAAACAAGCACCTACATTCCCTCTTGATCGATACGAACTATATAGATGCGAAGCCTGTAGCTTGAATCCATCCTGATCGATGCGAATAACATCGATTCGAACCAATATCCATCGATACGAAATGCGTCGATACGAACCAGTTTTCATATAATTTGACCCATCCATATCTCGAGCATACGAACTCCGATTAACCTGAAACTTGAAACGTAGCCTCTCCTAGTCCTCATCATCATCTCCAATCGATTCCATCCTGATCGGAGCTCGGCCAAATTTTGACGATATCCATTGCAGCCTTGTTTCCAATTGAACTCCAATCCTGATATCCATCCTTTCTTGTCGATTTGTTTGATATTCCGGCTTTGACCAAAAAGCGGGATAACAAGAATATTATGAGACAATAAATTTAATGTGGCTAAAATTTGTTTTACATGCATCCTTTTCTTTATTACCAGTCTACTATCAAGAACTTTTGATTTTCATAAGAGAATATTCAGTTGTCAATCCTTATATATAGTGCGACCCTTTATATCATTTACATTTCACAGTATATGTTTTTTTATACATGATATCACCTTGATTAGTCTTCCGCACTTAGAATATTCTTAGTGTGAATATTGCTATAGTTTCAGAATATCATGATTATTACCCAATATATCACACACCGACTTTACAAAATGAACTAGATTTTTTATTCCCACTTATTTCTCCAAGTACATGAAGAATATGACATGCCAATTCCTTGGTACAACTCTATGTCCTTTTGAAAAGCTATTCATATTGATACTTATTATTTAAATAGTTTTCACGTCTGACAACATATATAATACTCATTATTTGTACTTAGTGGCGTGAAATGTAAATGTGTAAAACCATATAGGTTTTAGATGCATATTTTTTATCACCAAAAAACCACATCCAGTAATGAATATTTCATTATTTTTTTATTTCTAGAAGTCTTATAGCATTGCATTACTTTGCAATTAGTAGTATGTCGAAGTTTCCACTTTCCGATGAAGTAAATTGTTTCATTCATATTTAAAATTCTTGGATTTTACTCTTACAGTTGGGGTGATAGCTAATATTGTCACAGGTGCTATTTTTCCATCGTTTGTACCAATTTAACCTTCATGAATAATGTTGGTAAGTTGTATATGTATATTAGATTAAATATGCATTCGTAGTGAAGTTGTATTGCAAAGTGTACTAATTAACATATAATCGCTTTGTTATTAATAATTACCTTTTTCTTTAGGATTCATGTATATGTGTATATTGTATATGTGTATATTGTATATCATACAAAAAAATAATGTATTACACATTTTGCATTCTTTTATACATTTGTTTAATACAAGGATAGTTCTTGGGAAGTCAATGAAAGATGTAATTGCTTGGCCATGTGAGTTATATATTTTTAACACTTAATTACTTACTGATTTCATATTTTTATTGCAGCTGACATTGAAGTATCCACAATTGAAAATAGATTTAACGTTGGATAGCTATACATTTGCTAGGTTGTTCATGCAATGTTGGTTAATAAATTTATTAACAATAGTCAGGGGCAGAGGAAATGAAGGCATTGTGCACTGTGGGCAGTGCCCTATCTGAAATTTTGTAATCCTTCCATAAAAAAATAGTTTTCACTTTTTGGCTATCTGAAACTAGAAACTTGCCATTACTGTTGTTTACAAGCCAATTTAATTATATTTTCATTCCACAATCGGTTATCTAATTGCAATTCTAACTTTTTTTAATCTTTGGTTGTCTTATGCAAATGAGATACATATCTAAGTGCATATACTGCTCAAGTATGTTATATGGAAAATATGTTGCCCTGGCTAAAATCACAGGCAAGCTCAGCCACTAAATATTGTAATATTTCAGCTAAATTCTGTAGTTCTATTAACCAGTATTTGAGTTGAGATGAAAGACGTCAAATGGATAGAGATTTTGTATGTCAAAGTACATTTATTTTGGTTAACCAATATTTGGAAATTTAAGTTATTTAGGTTCTATCTTTCAATGTGTTGAGATTTGGTTACATGGTTTTGAGATACACATGCATATTTCAATTGATGTTCTATTGTGCCACCGTACGTACGTTATATAGTGTGTGGTAACACTACAAAAGCATGCTGTTGAATTACTACACGCACATTGTGATTGGATGCGCAGGTCCAATTGGACGTGCAAATAAACTCGTAATTAAATAAGCCAACTGTTTTTTTAAAATTAAATAAGTTTATAAAATTTAATTAAGTTTATAAAAATTAATAAGTTTATAACAATATACGTGCAATTCTTGAATAAAGTATTTTAAATAAAATTTACATCCATTTCAGGAAATTCCATATATTATTGATATCGTTTCAATATGATTATATAAATTAACTAAACTTTATAAAATTAACTAATTTTTTTATATAAATCAATTTAATCTTATAAAAATTAACTAAGTTAATCAAGTTTCATATAAATTAATTAAGTTGTATATAAATTAATTAAATTTATATAATTAAGTTTCACACACATATATGTATGTGTGTATATAATTAACAGATACATATACAAGGAAGCCTGCACAAGGCAAGCCCGCTCCAGCAAGCCTACACCAGGCAAGGTTGCACTAGCACTACTAGTTACTCTGTTAATTTGGCTAGTAGAATGAACATTTTCTATCAGACTATAAGTTTGCATGAAATAACAGGTCTATTTGAAGTAGCTGGTCTTGTCTGAGTTGCTTATCTACTTTGAGTTAGCCTTTATGGATGTTTTTTTAGTTATTTTGAGTGATTAATTCATAAAGTTTCTATTTGAAACCATGTTGTTTAGTATTTATACATTTCTACATTTATGGCTAACATACGAACGTATGTGCTTCTTTTTGAGAGGTGTTGTATGATGCTTTTGAGGTTGCTACATGATGTCACGCTCTTTCTCTTTCAAATGGGTCATGCTTGCATTAATGTATTGTCTATCGACGTTCATACATCTTTTTTTAGTACGTATCATTTTGGATAGCTACAGTTATATGTATTGTTACTTTTGGTCACAAATATTTATATGCTTAATACTCCGTGTATGAAATATTATAGATATATATATTTTGTGATTTGGTTTATGACTCCATTTGATTACGTACATTACAATGTGATAAATGTGGTTTTTTGAATTGTTATAATATATTGATTGAAATAAATTTAGTAGAAGAAAATTGTAAGCTTGTCCGCAAGTAGTGGCGTAGTGATTGAGACACTTGCCTCCTATTAACGAGGTCGTGAGTTCGATATCCGTCTGCCCTACTCCCCTCAAGGCGCGGAGGTGGATTTCCATAAAACCAATAAACATGGTTGGAAACATCAAACCTCTGTGCTGCGGCTGGCTTAAATCCCTTCTAGGGTTGGCGGATTCACTAGGTAGGGTCTCTTTCCTTCGGGGTTGAGTTTTTTTAAAAAATAATTGTAAGCTTAAATGTATATAGCAGTAAAAAATGCAATGGGAACCTTTTTATAGCGTTTTGACTATGCTACGAAAAGAAAATTTGTTACCGCTTTCATATTTTATAGCATTATGCAAGTGCTATACAAAATATTTGCAAAGAATAAACAGTTTTCAAGCAAAAAGCAATGCCACAATAGATAGTAATGAATTTTCTATAGCGTTTCAATGCGTAATAAAAGATTGACATAATATTTCTACAGCATTTTTAGACGGTATAATAATATGACATGTCAACATATTAGCAATTAAATGATGTCATAATTGTTAATATCATAAAATAAAACTTTGTTTAAAAGTTCTATGGAAGGCTTCAAAACGCTATAGAAAAGCAGTTGTACGATACATATAGTTTAAGATGGCAAAAAAACTGCTGTTAAAAGTCCGTTTTCATTGCAATTTTGAAACACTATGGTACCTATCGGACTTATTACAACTTGTTGATTTATAGAAACACTATAGAAGTTTTTAATAGCGGTTTTTAAACGCTATAAAAAGGTCTGTTTGTTGTAGTGAAGGAACGAGAGCTGAAGTTCTCCTCTTACTCAGATTTGACTAAAAGCTTGGAACGGATTTATTTGGACATAAGGGGACAACTCCCATATCGGAAACCACAAATAAGGGATCCTATGAAGCGGGAATGTAGGTCTGGAAAGTATTGTCTATTCCACGAATTGAATGGGCATACCACATATGAATGCAGGCACTTGCGTGATATGATTGAGAAACACATCAGGGGTGACAGATTGCACAATATGTGAGGAGTCGAGCATCGGCAGTGGAATAGGTGCGCCAACCGTCTGCATCAAATGGAAATGGCTTTAGATCGAGGTCACGGATCATCGTGTCTTAATCGGGATGACATGAGCTGAATGAATAATATACTCCACCGTAAAACGGCTAAGTCACTTACACATGTACAAGATCGCGGTCGCTCCCTAAGCATGCTCTGAGATGATAAACTATTCTGCCCGGAGAGGCAATATTTGGTTTTTCTTATTCTCTTGTTTTACAACTGTAAGAACTTATATTTAATATGTTAAACAAAATCTACGTTATGCTATGAACAAAACAGGTCACCGTCGTCCCGACCGAAGAGACGGGGTAATAACTACAAGGTGCGAGTCCTTTCGCCAGAGAGCGACAGTATGCATTCGTAAGTCATGGATTAAGCCTTCGAACGGAGATTCGATGTCGGTCAAAGGAAGTTGGTATGGAATTGATCGCGTTATATCCCTGATCGGAGAGTCAAGGACCGAAGTGTAATAAGTGAGTCGCTTCACCAGAGAGTGATAGGATCGACTTACTTACCGCTATTCTCCCTTTCACCAGAGAGTAACTGGATGAGATCCAGCATAGGTCTGGAGAAACATGGTCGGCCTCTAGGCCAGGACAGCGCATTATGTTTAGGGAAACTGAACTGGAGTGCAAGAAATAATGCTGCTTCACTAGAGAGCTCTCACCGGGGAGTAACAGGATGGGGTCCAATGAGAGCTCGGAGAGGCTAAGATCGGTCCAGGAGGATCAATACATCGCTATATGTCCCCAAAAGGGCCAGAGTGCAAGGGATAAGTTGCTTCGTCAAAAAGGGACAAGATTGGTTTACTCGTTGTTAAGTTTGGATTGGACTTAGCAAAGTTTCGAAGAGACCATTGATTGGTCCGGAGAGACCATGAACTTGGATAACAATACAGAGAGATCGTAGGTTTGCTTACCGGCTTTTAGGATTTCAAGCGGTTATGGTTTTAGACATTGACCCAGAGAGGTCGAGCATTTGGATAATGATCCGGAGAGATCGAGGATTTGAGACAATGATATGTTGATATCATGAATTCGGTTACCTGCTTGGAATGGATATGGACCGAAAGGAATGGAATGGATTCAGAATTGACTATCGACTCGAAATAGTCAAATGTTTCATTAACAGTCAATAGGGATTGAGGATTCGACATACAAATACCAACTCCCGGGCGAACACGGGACGACTCATGGCGATTCAGTTTGGCAAAGGAATGGATTCTAGATTTGAACATTCGATTGTCGAGGGATTTCGGAACTCGGACTTATAGCAATTCAAAACACACATTCCTATCGCAAGAAATATTTTAGGGGGCAAACGTTATCCCGCTTTTTGGCAAGGTCATGATATTATGCATTTGGCAAAACGGATTTCGTGATCATCAAGACACGAAGCCCGAAGAGATGATTATCAGGATCGGAGATCAGTTATAAGCAGGGTTATGTATGATAGTCAAAACGATTCAGACGAATGGTATCGAAGAGTTGGTTAAATATGGATCGAATTACTTCCCCTAGGGGATCAGATCGGATCACTGTCAATATGGATACTCAACTCAACAGTTCAACTCAACGGAACTCGACCAATATCACTAAATTTCACCAAGGCAACTATACAAACAACTATCGAAACACGAAAGATACATCATAGAGGACCACTACTAGGGATCACTGACCCCTAATCAACATCTATAGGGATCGATACCGATCCCCTAGGATGCCCCAGATGGGCTCCAATTTTGGTGAGCTGGTTCATTTGGTCCTTGGTTTTCTGCACGTGGATTTTGAGCTGAATAATTGTCCATTTTCTGCTATAAATACAATGACCATGACACTTATTTTGAATCTTCTTTCTGGCTCTCTTCTTCCTCCATTATTATTCTAAGGCTATTATCCGAACTGTAATTGTAATCTATAATATAAATAAGAGGATCTTTGGAGTAGACGAAGGCTGGAGTATGCCACACTATAAAACATTCTTTGTTCATTTCTTACTATTTTAATTTGTTTTTTTTCGTATTTTATTTTTTACCTCATTCCGTTTGGACTTGGTTATTGGATTGGGTAAGTTTGGCTCACATCCCTAATAAGTTTCAAAATAGAGAAAACATCCTTTCCAAACAAAACTTACATTTCCGGTCCCTATTTTCAAATTCGCGCACGCAAATAGACCAAAATACCCTTTATGTTTTTAACATTTCAAACGCGTATAACTTTATGTAGAAAAACCGGACCAACATACCGTTTTCACCAAAAAATCACAAATTTTATGATCTTTAAAACGAGATCCATTGTTGATACCAAAAATTCATATTTGTAGCAAAGGTGCAATTATTTCAAATATTTGCAGATAATTCAGCAAATTTTGAAAACTTTCGATTTTTTGTCAAATTTACAAAATTTTTAAATAATTGCAGAAATTTCTGCAACTATATGGTATAGTTGCAGAAATGTTTGCAACTATTGCAATAGTTGCAGACATTTCTGCAACTATTGCATATTTGCAGAAATGCAACTATATGCTATAGTTGCAGACATTTATGCAACTATCGTGTATAATTGCAGTTTTCCATTGAAATCGAGAAAGCTGAACTCGCCATTGAAGAAGAAGATGAAATCAAGAAACATAAGTTCGCCAATGAAGAAGAAGATGAAATCAAGAAAGATAAACTCGTTATTAAAATCAATCGTGCAAGAAGCGGAGGGGTATTTTAGGGAAAAAAACAGCCGAAATGAAAAATAGGGACCTGCAAAGTATGTTTTCTTGCGGGAGGAGTTTTAGTGAATTAAGTGTTTGCTTTTAGGGATGCGTGTCTAATATTCACTATTGGATTAGTAGTACTTTCATACAATTTGGGTGTAGGCAGCCATTTTTGCTGCTAACACACGTATTGCTAAGCATGAAAAACCATGTTCATTCATTTAAAAGCACAGTGGCGAAGGAGATTGTAATAATATGATTATGATGGGGAAAAGAGAATGTTTATTTTGAATGTATGTAATGTCTAGGATTTTCTTTTAATCTAGCCATGTCATGAAACTAATAATTATATGAAGCAAGTTTTTACAATTACTCGATTTGTGCACATCTTATAGGAAGCATGCACGCAGTATGCGGTCATTTATCCCTCTTGATTTGATTATGCAAGAAAAAATAGAGCATGCTTATTAGTTATGTGAGTACTTAAATTCATTCTTATAGAAAAAGATGACTGGTCTTTAGTTTCCATAAACTTGCACACGATCAAACTGCTAGGATACATATATTTAGTGTTGAAACTTGAAACCTTACTCATTAGGCGCATTAAAATGTATAAATGAGTTTGTTCTTTATTATCTTATTTAATAGATTTTTTATGTACCATGGAAACGTACATCTTTCTTAAATTTCTAACATAACAGATTATAAAATAATGTTTGGTTGTCGCGTGCTTAAAAAGGTTGCCATGTCATCTTACTGTGAGAATTTTGTTTCCCAACAGTTGGAAACTCTATTTGCAACTTTTGTTTACTCGTATTTTAGATCATACGCGCATTCTTTACTACATATTTTACTAGGAACTCGCATGCAAGCCCGGTTTTGCATGAACAAACTTGTGAAAACATGAAGTTGTTCAATACTCCCATAAGCTGAACTTGAGCTTTTAGTTAAAGAGGACTTCATGTATAAGAACACTACAAGGACGGCAGCAGATAGCGACGGCTTTTAGCTGTCGTCGGCCGTCGCTAGCCGTCGCTAAAAGTCGTCGCTATTTGCCTCGTCGCCCAATAGTATGGCGACGGTTTTAGCGACGGTTCCGTCACCAAAATAGCGACGGCTCGCGACTGCAAATATGCCACGTGGAAATTTTTCAACGTCTAACTAGCGTCACTAGGCGTCGCTAAGCGACACATATTTTTTGCAAATTAGGCGTCGCTAGCTGTCGCTATCTGGCAACCTACAGGCCGTCGATAATCTGAAGCAAATTTTTTGTATTTCCACAGCGCTTCCCCACTTCAAACAACAACCATCATATAACATCATCACAGCCAATATACACTATATTCATCAACTATAGTCATCATATATCCATCATATAACATCACTATACATTCAAACAATATAAAATCCAACCAAATCTCATTTTCAAATCCAAACAATATAACATCCAACCAAATCCATTAACCCGAATATGTACATAGTTATCCCGACATATATATACATAATAACCAACCAAATCCATCAACTAGAAGTTATCAAAATATGTACATAATATCCTAAATATATATACACCAAACCAACCAAAATGTGTATATACCAAACTATAACACGAGCAAACAAACATACCTACTCCTCGCCATCGCTGACGTCCTCTCTAGGCATCGTCCCATGCTGTTGCAAATAAGCCGCAATCCGCTCATCCAGCTGTTGCTCAAAGAAACTCTTCCTCCAGTCATTTATTTCTTCCACCGTCGCCCTCAACTGAGCAATCTCCGCATCTTGCTGCGACCTCCTATATGCACTCTGCATTCTCATCGCCTGTAAAATAGTTCATAATTATTTATATATTAGTATATATATAATATTATTAAAATTATTTAACTATTCATATGCATGAGTAAATTTATATATTAGTACATGTCAAAATTTACCTCCACATTTCCATAGCTATACCGTCGACTGGTCCGAGAAGGCGGGTCAATAATAGCATCCCAAATATGGTTCTCCTCCTCTAACGTAAGCTCTTCCCGACCAGTGGACTGTGATACACGAGCCCGCTCTGCTTCGTACCTCTCCTACGATTACAAACAATTGTTTTACACGATAAAAACCTAATTTCAAATTTTTGAAAATAAAATAAGACAAATATTGTTATTAACAATAAATTAATTTACCATTACGGATTGTGATTTGTCATCCGTCCACTCGTACGAAACATTGACCTCTTCGTCAGTCCTCTCCACGGCATGCGTGGCCTTGAACAGCTCCGCCATAGTGGGCTCGCGGTTATATCTCGCGGCTTGAAAATATATAAATATTATTGCTAATCTGATTATAAAAAATTGTAATAAAATGTAAACACAGTTTATAAATTTAATTACCAGCTCTCTCTTGTGCTCCTGAAAGGATTTTGAGCCACCACGGTGCAATGCAGGATTTTTATTCCTGTTGGCCCGATTCCGCGCAGATAACTCCTACAAATTAAGATAAATTATCATGTATATATCTTGCGAGATTTATATTAGATTTAAATAATAAAGAAAACATATTTTACTTACTTTTACTACCGGACTGTCCCAAAGCCGAAGAAATTCATTCCATACATTCTCACCCATCCAGTTCGGCTTTTTCCCTGCATTCTTAGCCTTAGACAATGTATCCCTGTAATTTTTTCTCATTTGTTTGTTCCAGTGATTTAAAAAAATGTCCAAGTCGTCGGCGGTTACTGAAAGTTCGGTTCCGCTATTACATCCGTCCCACAACGGCCTCTTAGCAGAATCCAACAAATCGTATATTTTTTTAGCTCCCGCAGTCGGTTCTTCTTCGACATTTTCGTCTTCATCGACAGCTTCATTTGTAGGAAACATTGATCGTGCTGCATCATCCACCATATTTTCTATCGGATTCGTCATCATATTACCGTCCTCTAATAGTTCAGTATTAGGTGTAGGTTCAACAAGTTCTCCATGACGATCCCAGAAATAATAATCAGGCACGAAACCATATTGATACAAATGTACTTCAACTATATCCGGTTTCCAATGCTTCAAATGTTGGCACTTACTACACGGGCAACGAATTTCTGTGTTGTTTCGGTTATTAGATTTAGCAAATCTAATAAATTCGTGTACACCGTTGTAGAAATGTTGCTTTATTGACCCCTTCTTTCCAGTTCTGACTTCATACATCCAAGTACGGTCGAGAAAATAATTGAACATTTTTCCTGATTTGAAAATGTATGTTAGACAGTTTAAATCATTAATTTTCAACCATTCTCCATTGTAAACAGTTCACTGTTGCAGAAAATTCAAAATAAAAACTTTACTTTATTTTTTAATTTTTTAGTATTTTGGTTTTCACTTCGGTGGTCAGTCATCCTACTTCCCATTACAAACACAATAATGTAATTACATTTTATAAATTATTTCAGATTAAACGGTTCAACAAAATTTTGGCAGCACTTCCCTTCCGTTTCCTGTATCGTACACAAATGCGTGTACACAGGGAACATAAAGGAAGCGCTATCGAAATTTTGTAACCGTTTAAAATGAAATGATTTATAATATGTAATTACTTTATTGTGTTTGTAACTTGTCCAATACAGGGACAAATCCGACAAATATTGTATCAGATGAATATAAATATCTGTTCCGTTACCAAAACGAACATCCATATAACGATCATATACAACACTTGCCAGACGGGGCCAAAGCCAATCTAAGAGATAAAAAATTTCTTTAAATTTTATCAAATATTGTTGTTCTTTTTAAATTTTGACAATGTTTCAACTATTTAAATTTTATTTAATAAATTTGTATATTTAAATTTTAGTTCAACATTCAATTAACAATTTTAGTTCAATATTCATTTCTTTATTTTTTTACGACATAGATTTTAGCATAATCTTTGTTGTTGTTATATTCATTTCTTAATTTCATTACAAAATAGATTTCAGTACAATATCAGTTGTTTTTAAAGTCATTTCCTAATTTTTTAAAAAAAATTAGATATTTGTAGAATTTTTAAGGCTCTCATATTCATTTTTTTATTTTCTATATAAACTTTATTTTTGTACAATACTGTAATTTGTAATTTATCAAACTTAAATTTGTACAATACTATATAAACTTTATTTTTGTACAATACTGTAATTTGTAATACTCATATTTACAGAATTTAGATTTTAACAACTTAAATTTGTAATTTATCAATTTCATAAACTATGAAATACTTTCATGTAAATTTATCAATAACCAAGTTAATCATTAATATACACTATTTTTTCACCTAAAACAACTAACCATGTTAATCGCCAACACTAATCATCTACATCAACCATTTATTTCAACGTGATCATGATAAACTAGTTAATGTAATACTAAATAATTCAAGTTCATGATAATAAACTAATTAATCTATCAAATCAACATACAACACTACTAATACCTAATTTAACAACACTACTAATACCCAATTTAACAACAAATCATAATTGACTTAGGGTTTAAACTAAACCTAAAACATCAAATTTACATTCAAACAAGAGATTAGAAGCATACC
Source organism: Allium fistulosum (assembly GCA_030737815.1). Taxonomy (NCBI): domain Eukaryota; kingdom Viridiplantae; phylum Streptophyta; class Magnoliopsida; order Asparagales; family Amaryllidaceae; genus Allium; species Allium fistulosum. The sequence continues at coordinate 931,082,020 of CM060904.1, forward strand.
GACGTAAATTTGGGTGATTTGGAGGCGTTGGAAGCTGGGGCGACGGCTACGGTGACGGGGGGCGTCGGAGGGGGAAGGAGGAAGGAAATTTGGGGAAGAAGGAATGAAGGAGCTGTTGCTCTCGGCCAGATCTGTATACTGCGTATAGCGACGGCTAGCGACGGCCGCTTTTTTTAGCCGTCGCTAGGCTCCGCCGCTATACGAAGCCTTTCTAGTAGTGGAAACATAACCAGAGAAGAGTAATAAGCTTAATAACTGAGTAGTTATGTAAGACATAGATGTGTATATAGCACATACTTGGGAATAATCAGAACAAAATGATTATAAAGAACGGATACGTAGATACAGATAACATCATACTTAAGAATAATCAAATCATGGTCGATGTTATAGCTTGCTCCCGGTGCATCGTTCTTGCGTATCTTGCTATTTGAACTTGAAAGGAGAATACTATCAGGTAATATATATTTTGTCCTATCATTTGGTTTCTGTTATACCTCGATCTAAATCAGTACTGTTTTTGTGGCCGAGTCACGGACTAGATTGCTCTCTTTAATACGTTTCACCACTTTGTCGAAATCATGCAAGACAGTCTCCGATGCAGTGCCACCTCTATGATAAAACAGTCCTAAATCAATATTAATAGCCTTTTGCATGAAGACTGGTGAATCAATAGCACCCAAAAAATATTGCTCGGGTCTAAGAAAGTTGACGAAAGAAGAAGAGAACTCAGTTTACAAACTGATAAAAATCTTATCAAAGAGCTTGGTTTATATAGAGAAAAACCCGAGTAGAAAACGGGGCTAAGTCATGAGAAAGTACCGGAACTAAGTTTGCTGGGTCCTATTCCTAAGTCAAAGTCGGTTTAAAAATATACTACCAAAAAGTAAGAAGCTCTACATCACATTAGTCAAGCTAAGCCCGGCTCGACCCGGGTCGGGTCGAGTCATTCGGTCGGCCGATGCGCATGTGTGATGGCCATCACGCTCTTCCTTCTTAACACAAGAGAAAATATTGGATGTCCAAAGGGCCCATCCTTTCTTTTGGGAATCCTATATTTAAATAGGACTACTCTATAGTTCCCCACAGTGTGAGACTATTCAATAAGAGAGGTATTATATACTCTTTCCAATATTTTTAACAATTCATTTTCAATCAAATTTTCTAAAAATCCCCCACGTGAATTTTTAAAAATATTTTTCTCGCGCAATTTCTGGTTTTATAAGATTGCGCATAAACAAAGGTATCTTTCGATTTGAACCTTTACATAGTGAGTAAGATCCAGATTATACTAGAGTGACTCGTGGTCTTGAATTATATCTCTGACATCAAACCACACACAACCTTTTTAGGGTGCAGTCTATAGCCTGTGCTTTAAAGGCCATGCACGTCTATCCAAGTTTAGTGAACGCTCTAGGAATTTTTCCCAAAAATTCCATGGGAGTATGATGAAATAACCTTAAATTTTTATTTCCTCCATTGGTTAGACTTAGATAAACACCATTCCGTAAATATTGGTTGCACTTAAATAACTTTTTAATTGCACTCGACAATAAATGCAACTAAAAATGTTTTTTCTTATAGTGTACCTTGCTAACGCATTCATTATAGTCTAAACTGATATGTTTATTATTTTATAATATTCGGATCAGACCGAGATATTTCAGGTGCTTAAATTTGATACTTCTAGGGAAGATTCACTCAAGTTATCTAGTTATCATTCATCTTATCTTCATCTCGTATATATGTACATATTCATGTAGTGTTGTATTTTGTATTGAGCCTACATTCTTTGTGTACATATTCGTTTCAGGAGATGTAGTACATATCTATTATATGGATCATTTTAACCATGGTCTTATATCTGATATTATGTATCTATTCTATTTGATTAGCTTATATCTATTTTGTATGCCGCTGTCTATATTCTGTGATCTATGATTCTGTGACCAGTATTTATTATATATTGTTCTGGATTACTATTATTATAGCCATCGTAGCTTTGTTTTAAGCCTGGATTGCATAATTGATTCCACTTGGAAAAAATATATTTAACACCCAAATCTACGTATCAATGTTCGTTTAAAGAAAAATTCACAGATGGTCGCTCGTAACCAGCCATATTCTCTACACTAGGAGACGATATTACTTTGTAATATCCTTTGCTAGTGTAGGACTCGGGGTAGGGCGTCATACCCTCCAACAGTGAACACATAACCTGAGATTGACTTCCTTCGATCTCTATCGCCAGTATAGGTAGAATTATAATATCCTACCAAGTTGAAATCTCTATCTGCGGCCAAAAACAAGCCCATGATCTGGAGTTCCTCTAGGATATCTAAAAATGTACTTTACTGCCTCCCAATGCGTCTTTTCTAGATTTGTCATATATTTACTAACCAATATAAAAGCCTATGCAATGTGCAAACTATAGCATACATTAAACTACCAACTGCACTTGCATAGGACACCTTCTCCATGTAAGCTTTGTCCTTCTCTGAGACCAGAGAGCCTTTATTAGAAAACTACATGTGCAAAGGCATGAGTGTACTAATTTGTTTTGCTCCTTCCATGCTAAACCGAGAAAGCATCTTCCTAAAATATCCTTTTTGAGTGAGCCTCAAAAGTTCTAGCTTTCTATCTCTTTGGATTTCCATACCCAAAATCTTCCTTGCTTCCCAAGGTCTTTCATCTCAAATTTCGCGTACAGCTTCATCTTCAAACTATCAATTTCGGCTTTATTCTTGGAAGCAATCAACATGTCATCCACATATAAAAGTCAATACACCCAACTACCACTCTCTACATGCTTGAAATACACATAATTGTCTTTAATACTAAAATCAAAATCAAGTGAAAGCATAGAAGAGTCAAACCTCTTATACAATTGTCTAGGCGTCAGCTTGAGTCCATAAAGTGACTTCTTTAACTTGCAAACACATTTCTTTTTTCCACTTACAATAAATCCTTCTAGCTGCTTCATGTAATAGTCTCCTCCAAGTCACCATGTAAGAAAGTGGTCTTCACATCAAGTTGCTCCAACTCCAAGTTATAAGTAGCAACAATAGCAAGCAAAATGCGGATGAACGTATGCCTCACTATGAGAGAAAATATCTCATCATACTCCACTCCCTTCCTCTATGAAAACCCTTTAGCAACTAATCTTGTCTTGTATCTCCCATCATCCTTCATCTTGAATACCTACTTACAACCTATGGCTTGGCTTCCTTGAGGAGGTGATACTGAATCTCAAGTCTTATTCTGTAAGGACACGTATTTTTAAATATTTAAAAATATTAAATTAAATAAGATTTTTGAATAAAATTGTTAGGAATAAAAAAAATAAGATTTTACTGACACAAATTAAATTATAATACAAGTTATGAGCTTAAGTAAAATTTCTATTAATGAAACATGTTTGCAATAATGTAAGGATGATAACAAATGTTAGTGTGTATTTTAATAACATTGGTTTGAGTGAAATTAACAATTGTCTGAATGTAAATTTCTGATTGATTGGAATAATAAATATTAACAAAGAATAATAAATGTTACTTTATTAAAAAAGAAATCATATGTTTATCTATTTGAAATGTTTGGTAACTGAAAGATTGATTGCAGAGATGAGAAACTATTATTTAGAAAGAAATGTATAATTCATGTTTGTATCCAATAGTGTATAAATATGTTTAAGTTACGATTAGATAGGAAATAATTGTTCTATTTCTCATTACATTTATTTTGTCCATTTTGAAATTCACCTTTGTAAACAATTAAAATTAATGTAATTGAATAATTTCAATTAATGGTAGAGAGGACACCAAATTGTAAATTAATAGGTGTAATTAAACGTAGCTTATGTTTTGTGAAAATATAAGGAAAGTTGATTTAATGAAAAGAACATTTATATCAAATAAAATGAATGTTTCATTTGTGAATGTAGGTTTAATTTCATTAAAATAAAGAATAGAATGATTGATTTAAAGGAAGAAATATATGTATATTTGAACTGTGTTTTAGCATACAGATGGATTACAAAAGTAGAAAAATAATTTATTTAAGCAAGTTATTTATTACTCTGCTGTATAAACAACAAATTTATAAAGGTGTTTAAATGACTAAAGGAAACAATTATTCTATTTTTCATCCATTTTAGTTGTCTGTTTTGAGATTTAACATTGTAAGTAATTGCAATTAATGTTATTGAAATATTTCAATTAGAAGGGAAGAAAACGTTGATTGCAATTAATAGATTTAATAAAAGAAACGCACATTTTGTTTTAAACAGGAAAGATGTTTTAATGGAAATAAAAAATTATTTTGGGTAAACCAAATTGAACGTTTTCATTTTTAAGGTAAGTAATTTTATTTATTATGCATAGATAAAAAAACTAAATGCGTACAAATTTTAATATTATTTGAGTTAATGAAGTTAATTTGGTTATGTTTCACAAATTGAATTTCAAAAGGATGATGCGATGTACCTGGTCCCTTCATTTCTTTTGTTATTAATTGTTGCATGTACGTTTTAAAATAGTTATCTCATTATTAATACTTGATCCATTCATTTCTCCTTCTGTTTAATACTTGAGCCTAGACTTTTAGTTTGTATTTAATTCTTGCCACCTCATTTTCGCGTATATAAAATTTCACTTTTATTTGGTTTGCAAACTTTTCCATTCCTACGTACATTTCTTTATACATTAGTAATACCTGAAGCTTTCAAAATAAAACGTGACATTTATTTTTGTCTCTCCACCTTCATTTCCTAATTATTAAATAACCTGCAGCTTATTTCTTTCATTTGCAGTGTATATTTGTGTTCTATTTTTTGGTTAAGTCTTATTGGGTTTGTTTTAGACTAATGGGCTCCTTAGTAAACCAAGAGACCCTAGGAATCCTAAGAAACTTTGGATTCTTCATTTTCTCATCCATTGACCTTCTATTTCCTATCTGACTAAAACCAAGTACGTACAGAAATTCCTCATTCGAGAAACTTTCCGTGTACTCTTCTTTTTCTTCTTCTTGCTCAAATCTACAGAAAACTCCAAACCCAAAAACTTCTAAATCTCCAAATAAAATTTCATCCTTCCTCCTTCAAAACCCTAGCCTACCTCTCTCCTCTTGTCTCCACCCATCTCCATCACCATCCACAACCCACGACAGTAACCCATGGCCAAAGCCCCACCTTCCCTCTCCTCTTCTTTCTCCTTTTTCCCTTCCCTTTTTCCCTCTTTCTTCTCTTTATTTCTATGGCATCTATATTCCATTAAACTACTCCAAATAAAATATATTTTTTAAAACTGTATATAGTTTCAATGGGAACAACTTTTTTGTTGAACCCTTCTTCCCATTTCGAATCTTTCTATATCAAAAACTCTATTTTTCAAGTCCTTTCTTGCGTCCAGTTTTGGCCGAAAATATCGCATATTGTATCAATCATATCTCCTTCATAAATGAACCAAATTATGTGATTCTTTCTTTAAAACCATTTATTTTTCCAGTGGCTTCAACTTTGTTTTATATCAGCTCTTCAAATTCCTTAATTTGCTATGCCAAAAACTCAAATGTTTTCGAAGTATTTTTGAACTCAGATTTTCAATTCAGAAAACACCTCTGTTTGTTTTGACCATAATTTCCTCAAGATAGAAGCTTTTTAAGTGATTCTTTTTTTTTAAAGTGGAGAGAAAAGAATTTTCAACAACTTTCTAGTTAGTCACTTTTACAGATTCAGTAATATTCTGGTCCAAATATTTTCTTAAAGATGACCTAGTTTCAGGTTTGTCCGTAGTTTGGATCTTGGGTTGTTTGGAAGTTGCAAGTAGTTAAAACTTGTTTATTGATTCATGTTCGTGTCTAAGCTTTGTTGGATTTGCTTTACATTTGGATCTTTGCTAGGAATCTCCATATTGCCCCATTTTTATCATCACTTCGTAGCCACGAAAGGTGAGCAAACACTCACAACAACTAGATTTTCTTATGTTAGTTAAATTGAATTTATGATGTGATTAGATTTTGATTGGTTGCTGCTTAGTATATTTTGAATTGTCATTCCAGTTAAATCTGACTTTTATTGAATTTAATTGCCATTTAATTTAATATTTAAATTTAAATTTCCAGTTAAATACCTGTTAATGATAACAAGTAAATTATTGGTAGTTATTGGTTGATTTCAATGATGATTGTGCTGTATGTTCAATTGTTAATATTTGGGTGATTGGATGGATGTTATTGGTTGACATTTTGGATGATTGGATGTTATTTATGTCTATATCTATGTATCCCTATGAGTTGAAATGATACATACTCGAACGATCTTATAGATTAGGGGAAAATCATTATGGGTTGAAATGATAAACCCAAACGATTTTCATTGATTTGAAAATTTTGATTTTTGGTACTGGCTGAAATGACATATACCCATATAATTTCTTGTATTTGGATTTTATTTGGAATTGAATTATTCGGAGGGTTTAAGTTAATTCAAACTTTGGATTTGTTTTAATTAGATGATTAAGATTGATATTTCAAATTATTTGAAACCTTTTAAATAGTTATATTCAAGTTGTACACTTGATAGGAGATGAAAATCCCGTAACATCTATAAAACCATTGCACTAATATTTCTATTTTATTTATTTTGATTTGACTTACATAAGATCTTTTAGTTCTGACTTGAGTGTTTTGTTTTTTCATTACGCTCGGGTCAGTCTGAGCTTTTCAGTGTAATGAAGACTATTTTCTGGAGGACGAAGACGAAGATTCAATATATTATTGCTATTTATTATTCCACTACATTCTGTGTTCCGCGGCATTATTTGTTTATTTCTGATGTATGTATAACTCTGATTTGAATTGTAAAAGTGTAATCAAATGTTATTTATAAAACAGCTTCATAAACTGTTTATTTGATTATTATATTTTTCGTTCCGCTGTAAGATTCTATGTTTTGTTTTGTTTTTTCTTTTTTTTCTTATTTACCCCATTAACAATCCTTCTTTTTGAATGGTTTGCGTTTGACATGTGTGGTTTATTGTCGATTTGAACCGTCCAATAGGGTGGGTCGTTACATATTCTTTCTCAACGACTCTAAATCCCTTTCCACATCGCACATCTATTTTGAGCTATCACTCAACTTCATTGCTTCTTTAAGGTCAAATGGCTCATTATGAACCACATGTAAGGCATAATCAAACTGATCACCAAGGCTAAGATTCAGAGACTGTCAATTATCATACCTCTCGGACGGCCTAATAGTCCCATGACTGGCCCAAATAGGTACAACTTCGGCTAAACTTCTTTCGTCTCCACTTTGAACTGAACTTCCTCTAGTCTCATGCATATCACCCACAATGCTAGAAGAAACCTATAGATAATTCTATGATGTTTCATCATACACCTCTCGCAGCAACAACTCTACTACTAGACTAAAATATGTGAAACTCTTCCAACTCCTTAGGCCTATCAGACTCATCTGATGTGGTAGGTAACTCCTCCTTAGGATTGAATATTGTAGACCATCAAAAGATACATGTATGGAATGCATAATCTTTCTATTGATAGGTTTCCAAATGCGATACCCGTTGATACCATCTGTGTATCCCATAAATATACCATTGTACGCTCTAGCCTCCTACTTACCATCACCCGTATGGTGAACATACACTAGACAACCAAAAATATGAAAGTAAACAAGATACGCTGCTTACCCCTCCATTTGTCCTTTGAAATCTTCCCATCTATGGCTAAGCATGAAATTCGATTTATAATGTGCGCTACAGTCGATAAAGCTTCAGTCCAAAAACCTCTAGACAAGTCTGCCGTCAATCCTAAGCAACATGCCTTCTCAAGTAGAGTTTGATTTATCCTTTCAACAACCCCATTGGATTGCGGATCTCCTGGTGTAGTGAAATGTTCCTTAATACAATGCTGCTTCCAAAAATTGAGGAACTCCTTAAAAACAAATCCACCATCGTTATCACATCTAAGCATCTTTAACCTATAATCAGATTGATTCTCAACTAGTGCTTTCTAAGATTTAAACTTCTCAAAGCCTTTTGATTTGGTCTTCATCACATACACTCAAAATTTTTGAGAAAAGTCATTAATAAAGGAAATAAAATACTTTGCTTTCCCAATAGAAGCAGTAGATGGTGGTCCTTAAATATCTATATACATATAATCAAGAACTCACTCCGATCTATGAAGTCCAACTCCAAAAGGTACCTTCATCTGCTTTCCCATCACACACTTCTGGAAAAATTCCAACTTGTCAAAGCTTCCTCCTTTGATCATCTTTCGACTACAAAGCAACTCTGAGCTCTTCTCTAAAATATGACACAATCTTATATGCTAAAGTCTAGTGGCATCCTAAGCACGAGAACTGTCCACTCCAACACATGACTCTCCAAGAACTGTGGTTCCCTTCAACAGATACAAATTTCGAAACACATCTCCCATCATCAAAACAAATGCACCCCTAAAAACCTTTAAACCATCCTTCTCTATTACCACCTTGCATTCCATAGATGCCAACTATCCAAAAGAAAACAATGACCGCTGAAGACCTGGAATAAAGCAGACACCTGTTAAGCTGCATATCACTCCATCAAACATCCTAATCTAAACTGTACTCTCTTCCATAGCTCTACAACTAGCATCATTTCCCATAAGGATTACACTTCCCTTCTTTCCAATAAAAGAGGAACGACGCTCATGAGTCAAGCACCCAATGGTCTGTTACATCAGATACTACTGCAGTCAACACATCATCAGATATAGTCTTCTCCACCGTAATCGATGAAGATCCATCCTCAACATTTTCTTTAAATCCGGACAGTCTCTCTTTCAATGGCCTGGTTTCTTATAATAGCGACACTTTCCATCTTCAGGCTTTCCTCTCCAACCATTTTCGGGATTTGTAGATTTGGAACGCCCCTAGGATTCCAATTCTTCTTCTCCTCTCTTCCTCTCTCAGCAAATAAGCCCTAACTACTACTCCCCTCTTTTCCTTCACTCATCTCTTTCATCTGATCCCTTAAGTCTTCAGATAAAAGATACGACTTCACATTATCTATAGTCAAGGTGTTTCTCCCATGAATCAAACCACTAGCGAAAACCTGTGTAACACTTCGAAAGGAAACACAAAAGAACCACCGCCTTCTGCTCTTCATCCACCTTCAAATCCATAGTCTTCATCTTCATTAGAAGATTATCTAAGAAACTAAGATGCGCCTTTATTGAAGCACTCGCTCTCATCTTTCTGGTGAAAAATGTCTTCAGCAGAATCAAATGGTTAGTGAGTGATTTCTTTAGATAGAGATTCTCCAGCTTGGTCTAAATTCTTTTAGAAGTGGTTTCCATGCTAATTTTCGAGATAACATTTTCTCCCATGGCCAGTTGTAAAGTAGTAAACGCTAATTCTTCCATCCCCTTCTTTTTTGCTGTATAAATTTAAACTGCTAACTCCTCAGCATCAAAAACTACTTGATGAACCACATCCCCTTTTAGAATAGCCTTCATCATTACCACCTCTCGAAGTCTTTATCCCCTTTTCACCTTTCTATTGCCAAATAAGATCCATATGCAAAATTATAACCTCTGACATAAGGTTTTGTCACAATAGGGGTGCCTCATCTTCCGCCATACTTCCTTACACCTTCTATAAATCAACCTAGATGTTCTGATACCAGATTGTTAAGGTTAATTCTTCTAAGCAGATATAACTAAACAATACTGATGTGGGAACAAATAGGATCAAAATATAAAAACAATCAAATAAAATTATTGGAGTTGTTCACGACAAAGGTGAAACTAACCAAATAATAATAAATGAAAGGGAAGCATGCCAACGTTTTTAAAATGGTTCCACTATCAATGTGATAGCGCACATCCAAGGGAAGAAGAATTTTATTAATACGTAGAGAAGGTTACAGTAAGAGGTACAAATAGTTTTCATCACATAAGCTCCTTTATATGTGGGTTTTGGAACTTGGGGTTGAACTTATCCTACAACTTGGGACTAAACAAAAAACATAAAAATCCAATATTGTTTCACTTTTTCCAACACTGATGCAGTTGATTTTGATCTAATGGTGCATAATGATGATGTATATTGTAAACTCTACTGATTGTTATTGTCTTTCCTACATCGATTATGTCGTAATTTTTAGGTTTAAATTCCAATTGATCTTCTACTCCAATTAGTTGGTTAAACAGTCTATCGACCATGCCAACTCCATAGTCTTCTTACATATAACTAGTGGTAGATAGCACTGGGAGTAAGAGTGTTTAAACAGAACATAACAGAGCATTAGTTTCATTATGATGACAAATTATAAAATGTGTAACATGGTAAGTACAGTTTTAAATTATGGTGTCAAATTGTTGCAGCAGTTTGGAATATTATATTTGATATGTCAGTGAAAAGTTAGGTAATACCGTGTTGAAAGATCATACTCAGTCAGTATTAATCCACTCACCAAGTAGGCATTTCAATCGTGTCATCGATGGTTCTTTTAATAAAGCATTCGGCCTTCTTGTCAAAAGTTATTATAGTTGCATTGGTAGTATGATAAAAAAACATTTACTTTAAGAGGATATCTGCAAACATTTATTTAGTAATTAGTACATGTAAAGTACTGTGAATATTGCGGCATATATACCTATCTATAGGTTCAACCAAGTTTGCGTGGAACTTAAGGCATATGAAACAGCTATCTTCCTTCTTTAATGTCTTTCTACTCGGTTGATAAGAGAGAAAACTCCATCCAGTAGATGTGCTGATCTTCATTAATGTTATATGGACAATATAGTTTTTCCCTTGCAGATAAGTAAGTCAATAAGACTGGTGTTATATTGGGTATATTAGTAAAATGTTGTTGATAGTTGTGTGTTAATTACGAAGCTGTCATTGCTTCTAATATATAATAGAATTCTTGCGACGGTGGTACATACTATCAAATTATTGCCTTAGGTTTGTTGATTGGCTATTATTTGTATCATGCTCACTCTAGGTTTAGTGGCACATTTTAAAGGGAAAAATAATTTTAGTAGCTATTAATAGACATTATATAATCGTATGTGAATATATAAATAGTGAGGAGTTAAACCTGGAAATCATTTCTAGCAGATCTATTATGTCGATATTAGCTTACAATTTTGTAGCCTTGGTGAAAGAGAAGTAAACTCACATACAAAAAATATGCATACATGTTTTGATAAAGGCTGTAATACATTTAATGTCTATAAAATTGTTACCTCTAAAAAGTTTACAATCATGGATTTGAATATTAGCGAGTTTGGTTGATTTTTGACTCGGCGGTCGACATACAATTATGTTTGTCTTGTCAGCCCATAGAGTAATTGATATAATTTTACACTATTCCAAGGGTAGTAGATATTGAAAATAGATGTATGTAAATAAAATGGAGATTGATTCATACAAAAACTCAGTAGATATTGAGAAAATGTGTAAGTAAATAAAATGGAAATTAATTTGTATAAAAAATTCTACCTTCCAATGGAAAGTGTTAGTTCCCATTCAGCAGTATGACATCCGTTCCTTGTTGTAAGTTGTACCATATATGATATGCCTATAAGAACTCCAACAATGTCTCTACAGTAAGAGTAAGTGTGGTTAAAAGTTAGAAACTATGATAAATTCTATTTACATAACTTGTAGAACTTATTTGTACATCATTTATCAAAGCAAGACTGTTGATCGCCTATTAGTACTTAAATATATTGCAGTACCAACTTATGGCTAAAAGTGATCATAAATGTACATTTTTATTTAATCCTTACTTATTTTACATTGATCAAATAATTTATTTTGTTAAAGGTTTCATATAATAAAAACTATGACCTATATATATATGGATCCGTTGTTAACTCAATAAACAAATCAAATAATTATATATGTATACACACACATATATACATACATATATATCTGTGTGTGTTCATGCATATACAGTTATTGATACTATGAGCTGAAATATATGCACATACATATCTGATATATGCATATACATATGTTTGAAATATATGCATATGCAGTTATTTATGTTAAATATGTTTGATCAATTTTGATTGTAGAGTGTCATTTACCATATCCTTATACAATTTTTTTTATGTATATTATAACCCTACCAATTTGCTGGTAACCGATATCGTACAATCAAAATTGATCAGACATATTTACCAGAAGTAGAAAAGATAGTATACACATCCAGTTTATCTATAATTAGTGTTCTTATCATTGGTAGTAACAATTCTCATCATTTCATTTGAATTGGGAAACTACATCTGGCATTTGATTCCTCGGTCAATGTTTTGTAAAATTCTATATCAATCAAAAAATGTATATGTCAAATACATAAACAACAAATTATTAAAAAGGCAGTATAAGCATTGATAATTGTTGGTAATAAATTCAGCATCCATTGAATGACATGAAACAGAAGTTTTGTAAGTGGAGAATCTTAAACTTCTACTTCAACTGAAACCAAAAGGCCATATGTTAAAAAATATTTCATCAAAAATCTTGAAAAAAATTTCAATATTACACTTCCGTGGTAAAAAATCAAACGTTAATTTAAAATTAACCTTTTTAACTTTAAAATGCTTTCTTATCTACCAATGAAATATTCAAATGTACAAAGTTAATGCAACGAACAAATAGAGAAGATAGGAGAATGGTTCTTCTGTACAAACCATATATGTGGTTCTATCCTCCTACTAAATATGAAATTTCGTTTTATAAACTCACCCAAGTGTAGTTTGATTAAATGTATAATATTGAAAGGAAAATGATATGTTGTTTTATGCTACTATCTTTTAGTATTAGATAAATGAAAGGAAAATAGTACGTTGTTGGATAAGAATGGCAACATGACGAAAGTTTAAATGTATATAGAAACCTTTGTAAGCAATCTCAATTTAATAGACCTAAGTGGTTGGATTGTAATAAGTTTGAAATAGTAGTAGGTTGTATTTTAAGACTAAGAGCTATAAATTCATTTATACAAATTCGGGTCGGTTATGTGCTGTAGGTATATTAATGTACTAAGATTTGTTTACTTCATTATTATTATTAAACTATGTATAAATTAAAATCATTTTATATTGAAGACATAAAGGAAATTCTCTGTTTGGGTTGTAAAAAACAAATATGTGCTAGAGTTGTAGAAAAAACTGCATAGTAAGAAATTTATAGTATACCAAATGGTTAATGATTCCAATTGTAGAATAAAAGGAAATGTTTGAGATGTTATATAAGGGTTATGAAATTACATACCTCTCAATTAAAAGAGCTGACCTATTATACCAAAATTCCCAATAGCAATTAAACAATGGTTATCTTCCTAAAGCAGAAAGAGGCTCCTCATTAGATGGTTCAAAGCCCAAAGCATCAATTCAAGGTCGCAAGAATCTATGGTCGAGATGACCAACGAGATGATGCACAACCCTGACACAAAAGGCCATTTAGGTGGGAAGAAAGTCACTGATATGCGTCTCTTAAGTAGAACCACTAGTGTTTAGCAAAAATTCAGATCATAGCCGCTCAATAAACAACTTTAGTAATCCAAATAGCAAACCTTCCACCAATGGCGTTGCAGCATATCAGCTACAAATAGGCGGCAATCCCAAGGCACAAAGAGCCTTCGGCATGAAAAAGAACTGACATAAAACCAAAGTGTACTTTCCTATATTAGAGCTTATTCAAAACTCATTAATGGCGGCAATGCCAAGATTCAATGTAATAAGCCTCTCGGCTATATAAGTGTGACTAAATAAGGAAATGACAGTGGACGTAGCGACTTTCGGTCCGAACCATTATAAAAGTCTCGGTGTTATTTACTTTAAGTATTTAGCTTATTCTTGTTTATCATCACGACTTCTTTAGTTCAACATTCCATAACTTCAGCATAATTACATTACATCTCGGTAGTCTCATAATCGGGACCTGTAACCCAACCAATTTTCGGAGCTATACCTTCGGATCTTGGGTGTTAGTGTAGAAATTATGCACTAACGTTTTTGACGCTAGAAGAAGGGCCCAACCTCCATCATTTGTCCCCCCCTTCGAAAGTCCAGTGATACCATCCCTCTAACCATGACCAACTTTGAGAATGTGGAACTCCTCAACCTTCACATCCAGCTTATTAAAGAAGACAATGATGAGCGTCTCACCGCCCTTAGCTTGGAAAAAGACCGAGATCAAGGGTGCAATCTGGTCTATGAGCTTCAAGCTCTCTAGATCACACAACATTCGCAATACCTTCAAGAATCCCTTTAAGAGTTTGCTCAACTCCGAGGATGGTTAAGGCTATGGCAAACAAAATCAAGAACTTAAGTGTCATAGTAATGACAAATAAAGGTTCATATCTCTCTACTAAAAGAGCCCTCCCGGTTACCTCTACTCTTCGATCTCGGAAGAAGGTCAAACGAAACCAATTCCTACTCTTCTCAATCGAAATCTATCTCGGATATTTTTGAAAATACATGGGGAGCTCCATTACCCCCATCCATTAAAGAAGATCCGAAAGGAAGAAACTACTATGTTTACCATCAAGCGAATGGGCATGAAACAGACAAGTGTCAAAGACTTTCTCAGGCTGCAGAAAGCTTCATATGGAAGGGAGATTAACTGAGTTAATTAAATAGTTGTTTAAATATCTTACCTTTATAAATGTCTAACTTTGTTTCTATGTTTCAGGAGAAATTCACGTAGACTCATTCGACTGAATATATATATATGTATATATATATATGTATATATATATATGTATATATATATATGTATATATATATATATATATGTGTGTGTGTGTGTATGCCCCCCTTTGAAGATAAAGGATGCTATATGGAAATTTATATTTGAAGAAATCTCTTATCTTACCAGAGACGCTCCTTTCGGGTTTAGCTCTTTCCTCTCTCGGTAAGTACAATCCAGTTTCGGCACCCATGAAATTATATCTACTATGTTTCTCATTTAGTTATTTTCATTATCGGGTCGATATTTAGAGTCCAAGGGCCAAAAAATTTCTATTGATCTGATGAAGCCAATAAAGACTTTTATTTTTTTTCTTAAACCGTGTTAAGTTTCTAACGATTCTCTTTCTCAAACTTAAATTAAATATGTTTTCTATCGAGCAATAAAACCTACTAATTACTCAATTTCAAAAGTCCTTTACAAAGTAATTTAAAAGCACTCTTATTTATCTTTTACCAAGTTATAATTAGGTTTCAGTATAACCATCAATTTAGAATGGGTTTAAGTGGCTGACACCGTCTATAAGTGGATGTTGATGGCCGATATCCGCCAAAAGTGGTTGTAGACGGCCGATGTCCCCTAAGTGGCTGTAGATTTGGACTCAATGATAAGTTGTTAGACCTTGCTCCCCATAGTGATGCGCTACAAAGTGTAAGATCATATCACCTGGGTTTAAAAAGTTGTCGAAAACTAAAATGCATGCTGATAGCAAGTCATAGTCAAATGGAATCATGCACTGGGTAGATCCCCAGTTAGACTAGAATATTAGTTAGATTTTCAAAAATAGTGACCTATAGTCAAGTAGTACCACGCACTGGATAAATTCCCAGTTAGATTAGAATATTGGGTAGATTTCCAATGCTAGTGAGTCATGGTCAAATAGTACTATGCGCAAATAGGACCATGCGCTAGGTAGATTTCCGGTTAGATTAGAATATTGGGTAAATTCCCAATGATAGTGAGCCATGGTCAAGTAGTACCAAGCACTGGGTTGATTCCCGGTTAGTTAGAATATTGAGTAGATTCCGAATGGTAGTGAGCCAATGATAGTAAGCCATGAATGAGAAGTGTCATGCATCAGATTGATTCCTAGTTAGATTAGAGTGTTGGGTTGATTCCCAATGATAGTGAGCCATGGACGAGAAGTGTCATGCATTGGGTAGATTTCTAGTTAGATTAGAGTATTGGATAGATTCCTAATAATAGTGAGCCATGGACGTGCAATGTTATGCATTGGGTAAATTCCTAGTTAGAATAGAATATCAGGTAGATTCCTTATAATAGTGAGCCATGGTCAAGTAGTACCATGCATTCGGTAGATCCTTAGTTAGATGAGAATATTGGGTAGGTTCCCAATAATAGTAAGCCACAATCGAGAAGTATCATACTTAAGATCAAAATCAGATGCAATTCCTAATAACGTTAGTTTTAGGAGGAGAGTTCCTAAATAAAAATAAGCATTGGGTAAGAATCCCAATCCGAGTCGTAAGAATGGCATCAAGCTAGTAAGAATAGACATTAAAACCCCTAATATGGTGAAACGCCAAGGGGAAAGAAGAACCTCGAGATGGAATCAAAAAGGAAAAGCCAGATGACTCAAGTTAAAAGAACTAGTCAATCGAAAAGACAAAAAGGGACCTCAATGTTATAGACAGATTATCCAAATGATTATTGGTGCATTTGGAATACAATATACAAAAGAAAAGAAGAAGGGGCGGCGTCTCATAAGCCTTCATACACATTCCTAACCCTAGTTTCAGCTTCCTTCATGACCCCCTCTAAGCGAGATTTGAAATGCCC
Source organism: Allium fistulosum (assembly GCA_030737815.1). NCBI lineage: Eukaryota > Viridiplantae > Streptophyta > Magnoliopsida > Asparagales > Amaryllidaceae > Allium > Allium fistulosum. The sequence continues at coordinate 931,098,599 of CM060904.1, forward strand.
CTCCATCTTGTCGTACGTCTCAGATATCCATTCCTTCTTAGATTGCATGAATGAGATTCTTCGACCATCCCTATTACAAACAAGAATGTTTGATGCATTAGGCTGTAGGGCTGAGGAAGAACTCCCTTAAGGTTAGGAGTGTTGGGAACGGGACCCGGAAGAAACAATTGTAGTCCTGTGAGAAGAAGGAATTCCAGAGCATACCCTCTACCCTAGCCTCTTCCTTGAACCGAAAGGGCTGCAACCATAACTTTGTTGGTGTGCTTACTATTAGTTTTGTGTTCCCATAGCTTGACCATTGAAAGCTCCAGGTGAGCTTCATCCAACTACTGTCTGAGAGTAGTCATCAACTTCCACAACCCTGAAACTACCTATTATGAAGCCTGACCAGTAACCAGCACTGCCTTCGGGATGGCATACATCTTTTTGGATAGTCCCTCAAGAGTTCGTTTCAAAGATTCATTATCTTTCAAGACAACATGGATGTTAGCATCAAGATCAGGACTATATTTCGTCAATTCGGCTATCTTATAATCAAGACTTTGTTGCATGGAGGCAAGTCCTCTCTCTAAGCTTAAGTAGTTGGGACATGATTGCCTCAAAAAAGAGATTTAAGTTAGAACCAGAAAAGACAGGTCATCATAAGAACAGTTCTATTTCGTTCCATAGAGAATTAATACAGCAAGTAGAAAAAAAAGAAGTACAGAATTCATGGTCCTATGAGGTAGGAAAATTTCTCCTTAGCAGCTAAAATGATCTTAAGACCTCTACTTCTAGTATCAGCAAAGGAGAGGGTCTAGCCATATTGGAAAAAGTGACATCCTTCCCTAAACCACCCTTCGATATAGAGAGTTCCGATGGAGAAGAGTCTACAATGGGCAATTCAAGGTTGGCTTGCAGAATACATTAGGGAACATATTTCGAAACATGTTCACTTTTAGGATTCTTCCCTTTGGTTATAGCCAAGGGAGGTGGGGTTATATTTTAGTAATCAGCAAATGCCTCTGAAGTTATAGTTAGGCTCGGATCATAAAATCTTCCGAGGAAAGATAACCTTTTATTCTTCAACTTTGAGTCTCATGAACGCAGTTTAGAGAGTAAAGCAAACTCTTGAAAGGTCTTGTCTCAGTCATCTAACGTGGTCTTTAATTTATTCCTAAGATCCAAGATTTGGTTGGTTAACCTAGTACCTCAAAGCCTAAGGGACTTAATTATTCTAGCACAGGACTAGTCATATGTCCCCTGTACCTCCTCGATCTTATTGAACAAACTTATGTTTCTTAGTCTACTAAATTTTAATCAAGTTTTAAAGGTGCCTATGGTTGCTAACAACTTTGAGTTTCTGGTTTGGTTCCTCTTCCATAACACTTCATGAGAAGTGAAATTTGACTTTCTCTATTTAAACATGGTTAAGGGAAAAGTGCTTCAAAATAGGCATAACGAAGAATGTAAGGGAATAATTCGACAACAAATAGAAGTACAACCAAAGTCAATAATTAGCACAAACAGAGGCATAAAGAAAGTGTATCAGTTATTACTAACCAAAAATTTACACATCATCAGTAGGAGAATTTTGAGATTCAGAATCATGGCGTACCTCTCCTCTATCACCCTCCTTTGAGTGCCCAACACCTACCGAAGCTCGCGCTTTCTCATACTTTTGGGAAAAATCTCTCTTCAATCCTTTTTCCAATTGGATTGAAGCCCATAGAGAGAGTCACGCCTTTATCCTGGTTATACTCATATGCGTTGAAGAGGATTTCAAAGGCTTCAGTAGCAACCACCTTCTCAGTCTCTTCCTTGGTAACCAAGCCCAAGACCCCTTTCTTGGTTTTCGCTAATTATTCTTCGGTCTTTTGATGCTTGTCCTTCCAGTCTTTTAAAGCCTTCTCAAGTTCTGTAATTTTAGTTTCGAAAGCTTTCTCCCTCTCATCTCGAGCCTCCTTCTCAGCCTTCTCCTTGTATTCAACAAATTGTTTTCTAATGGACTTAGCCTTCTCTTTATATTCAGCCAATTGTCTCCCATTAGCATCGGCTTTCTCCAACTCTCTATTCAACTTCTGAAACCCTTGGTGTAGAATCAAAAAGTCAGCTAAAACCTGAAGAAAGAAAGTTGCTATGGAAACTAAAGAGATAAACATTTCATAAAAAAGAAGAAAATCTTTACCCTGAGGTGATACTACATCCTCATACTCATCATCCCCCCAAAACTGCCAATGTCATCAGCTATCTCCACTCGAGAGTTCCCCACAACCTTGGGTAAATGATCATCGATAGCAGAACAGGTACCTCAATCACTTGGTCAACCCGATCCCTTGGTGAGGAAGTTTAAATAAGGGCATCTGGGGGAGGTATGGATTCAGCAGAAAGGTTGCTCTTCTTACGTTTCTTAGTTGTGGAGGGATCTTCTAGAGCTGGTTTTGGTCGAGAAGAAGTGAAGGAGGATGACTTGTGTAACATCACTTATTCCGCGTCTAAAACTAATTGCTACCGATGTTGCATTCACCCACATTTATTAATTCTCAGCAAAAAATGTGGCTATGTTAATCATATCAATAATCTAAAGCACATGAATATAAAAAACTTTTAAACTCGGTTAAATAACAAAATTTCGAGTCTCATTTCGCAAATGATATTTCATATTCATTATATAATCTTATTTGTAATCTCACATTTAGAGAAAATATAATTATTACAAAATACTCAAGAAAATATAGTTATTACAAAATACTCCAGGAGTGACATATGAAGATGCCCCATTGTTTGATCAGAATCAAATAATTTACAATTATACAACTTTGCCATTATATCCAAATAGACAACCAAACTACACTATATTGGTGCTTTCACTTGTAATTTTTACTGCTTTGGATTGTAACTGTAATCGAATTTGGATATAATAAAAAGGAAATTTTTGGAGTGGATGTAAGCCGGAGTTAGCCGAACCACTATAAATATCGTCTTTTTTACTGCTTTCATTTTAATTTTGATTATTTTTCACATTATATTCTCCACATATATTCTATCTGTGATTTATGGCTGGATATTGGTGCTTTCACTTGTAATTGGGTGTTTGTGACCAATTTTGGCACAAACACTTACTTAGGAAATTAAATTAGTAACACTTTTTCTTATTGGGTTAGTTTATTAGCCAAGCCCATTTAACAAAGAGAAAATAATTTTCTCATTTCATAGTACGTTCATTTTCTTATGCTGTAAACGGAAAATTAGAAAACCTCCTCTAACATAAACCCTAGCTCCTAAATTCTCAAATAAAAACTGAAAATCAAAGGGCTTTTTCAATAAAAATCAATCTCAGGTAATTTTCTCTATCTTCTAGTGGGTTTAATTCATTGGTTAATTTCAATTTTGGTCTAGTGTTGTGATCTTTTCTCTTTCAATTTATGGAATTTGCTTTAGGTTGTAGCTGAAAGTAATTGGCCTAGGTGAATCCGAGTTTTAAACATCAATTCAAGTTTTAAAGGTGAGTTGATAACTTACACGATCTATCTCTAGAATTATATAGAATGCATGTTTTTGTTTGGATGAATTGGACGTTGAACCTATTTAAATTTATGGTATTGTTTGCATCTTTTTCCATGAAATTTCTGTTTGTTGAAACTCCAATTCATATCATCATGAATTGAATCCAATTGTATATGTTTGTATGCATGCATGAGTGCTAAATTAGTACTCCAGACCTCTAGGCAATCAATGATGGAAGAACGAACTCAAACAGATCACCGGAGAGCAACCAACATCGCTTGGGGTTCAACCCAGGCACGACAGCCGGTGGACCGATACCATTAGACCGGTGCAATAGTCGTGACCTGGGCTGAGCCCTAGGTCATGCCGTGTGGCCTCCCATTTGCACCCGTTCATCCGTCCGTTCAACCGTTTTCTTCCTTATTGATAATTGCTTGCTTTGATGATCTATTTCAATGCTATTTTTGGATTTTGATTGTGGAATTTGCAAATTTGTTTTGGAATGTTTATGCCGACGAGTCCATAAGCACAACACGATTGGTTTTCAAGTTGAATCTTTTCTCTAAATCTTTTCAAGTATAAAATTGTTTCTTATATGAAGAATATTTGGAAGTGTGTGTGTGTGTATATATATTATTTTTTTAAATAATAAAGATACTTAAATATTAACAAAGTTATTTCTAATTAAAGGTTTAAATACTATATGTATTTGGATAAGAGCAATTATGTATTTATAAACTACAAGGATTTTTATAAACAACTTTTGGAATATGGTTTATTAATTAAATATCTTATATGGAATTTTGAGACAACTATATTTATACAAGTGCATTTTTGAAATAATTCGGATTTATGTAATATTTTATCAAATAGTGAATATCTATATAAAGGGAAATAATAATCAGTTATGGATTTTTAAATAAAGGAACCTGGAAGTAATATTTTATGTAAAGAAATTTTAAAAAGCTATTTATATTAAAATTATATTTAATTACTTTCAAACCTTAAACTCTTACAAGATTTTCTACCATTAAGCAATTCCGTGCAACTTTTGGATTTTTAAATAAAAATGTTTTGAGAACTTTATTTCTATAATTTGGGGAATATTAATATTTGACTTAGTGTTACCAATTGGTTTAAATGCTCTCGAATAACACTTCATCGAATATTGTACAACTCATTGAATAGAATGTTTGAGTGGTACTTACTAGCACATTAGCGAATATTCGAACTTCACTGGGTAGTATTGGTGCCTTGGTTAAATTCATGTGATTGCTATTAGGAAGTATTTAATACTTTAGAGTTGTATTCTCTTTTAGTATTTGGTGGGGTCAATAGATCCTTAAGGGAATATAGTTTAGGTTTTCCAATTATATCCGTAGTAAGTGAGATTTGCTAGCTTCTAGTAAATATTTGAATTTCACTCGACGGTATGAGATGTTTTGGTTAAGTACATATGATTACTAAAAGCGATAGTATCTGACACTTTAGAGTGTTTTTCTTTTGAGGTTTGGCTGAGGGCCAATAAATCCTCAAAGGGTATTCTCCTAGATTTTTTTAAAATCTTTATGTCATGTTATGTACTCTACGATCATCTTGATCAGTACGGCTAACCCTTGTGTTTGGCTAGGGTTTATTTCACGGTATGTGTATGGTCCTTAATATCAGATCGATAAGAGTGATATCAAATTTGTTATTTTCTATGGTATGGACGATCAATATGATCGGTATGAACGATCTAGGTGATCGATATGAATGGTTTTGGTTTTGACGACTTTTTAATATTTCTTGATTTAAATATACTTGCGCTGAGTGATAAGTTCCGAGTTAAATCATTTTTGTAACCATTTTGCATTTATTGTATCATATACCTTATGTAATATCTTGTTCCCACCCTATTGGATATTTAGAGATAGTCTGACCAGGGTGTAATTTTGATGCTCTGGTTAGGCTGAGACTTTTCAGGTTATAGGATAGATAGACCTTTGGATAACTGGGCTAGTTGGGAGATAAACCATTTTGACTATTTGTTTATCTCATTTAGGATTTTATGTTGTATGTAAGATGTATATTTGAGATAGAAATTTATAACACTTGTATATTATTTGAGTCTAATATTATATTTGATGGACTCTCAGTTTTGTATATGTATAAATGTTTATTATTCCACTATGATCTATGACTGTTGTTTATATGATGTACTGTTTTGATTCTGAGAAAGTGATGTGTTTATTTCTTTGGACTGGGACTGTACACCTCAAAATTTACTCTAGAGTTTAAGTAAAATAGTAAGTACGATGTGCCGGTGTTAGTTTAAAGTTATATTCACATTCGATCCCCTTAACGAGCTGTATTCTCTATACTATTAGATGACATTATTTATAATGTTCTTTAATAATATGGGTATCGCGGTGGGGTCATTACAGAGTACCTATTCCCATCTCAATTTAAACATTAGTCACATATATAAATGGTATGGAAAGTATGCATTCTTGCAGTGCTAATGCAATAGAACATTCAAATTTATCCTCCTTTCTGACAAAATTTCAAAGGTCAAAACACAAAATTAGGCGGCGGCATCAAAGAGTGAGTTGTTATATAGTGTGTTAGCTTTCCAAGTCAACTTTTGGATTGCAATTATGACAAATACAACCAAAGTTATGGCGATTTTCCTATAAGCATCAAATTCTGAAATTGCAATTTAAATGTAGGTGCACTTAACAAATACATGATTTTGGCCTTGAAAACATCAAAATTTTACAAAACTCTTTAAGTGGAAGTTATTTCTTAAGTTATAATTTTTCCAAGATAGGAAACATCGTCAGAATCGATCAAACCATTCATAAGTTACATGAAAATTGGTTAAGCTCATTTTTATGCAATTTCGCAAGTCAAAACAGCAACATATAACTATTTTGATTCGTGTGTATACCATTGCTAACTTCAAAATTTTGCAAAGTAATAAACATGAAAGTTGTTTCTTAATAAAATATCTTCCAAATGGTCAAAATTCATCAAAATCGAAAGAAAAAATCAAAATTTATGATCGAAACGATAGAGCACATCAAAGTGGGTAATTAAGTAAAACGTTAAAGTTTGTCCCTTGCACTTTGATTTAGCAATAATATTATAAAGCATTAGAGTTTTTAGTCTAAAAGACATGAATCACAAATTCAAATTTTTATTTAAGGAAACACCTTTTCAATAACTAACTTCAACTCAATTTATTAAAACCTCATAACTAAACAATTTCATTTAACCTTTTTCATAAAGTTTTTTTTTCCAAAATTCAATTTCTTTCAAATTAATATTCAACTTATCTTAAACAATTACTTGTTTCCCAATATAATAGCTATTCTTTCCAAAACATTATTGTGATTATTATTTTCAAAATCAAATAGCACTAAACTAAATATTTTTTAAAACATTATTATTGTTTCAATTATTTCTTTAAAAAACATTCACCTTTCCAAAATATTATTTATAACACTTCCAAAATCTTTAAACTTCCTTTTCAAAATAGAAATTCTTTTTCAATCATTGAGTCGAGATGCCTCGTCCTAGTGTTTAGGAATTCCTATCTAATACGTGTGCACTCGCATCGACCAGAATTCTTAAAGCACTCGATGGACAAATTGACACCAAAGAAAACTACTAAAATATTTTTAATCACTTTATAAAATCAAATTCATATTTTATCGAATAATTTACCTATTTGAGTAAAAATATTTATTTTCAATAATTCTTATATACTTCCAATCCATGGGTTATTAACAATAAAGAAGACCGCTACACATCCATAAAACCAAACAAGCATTAATAAAACAATACACATTTGAACAAACAAACAAAGGCCGTAGTAGAAAGTTATCTATCTGTTTCCACTGTGTAACTCTGATCATTACTGGATCCTTTTAATCAACTCATCGCATCACAATTATGGACTGTGAAGTACTTATAATGCGAGATTCAGATTAATGACTTTTACAGCTTCCCCAATTGAAATATACTATATTGACATTTAACCTACATAGAGGTTTATACGCACTCATCAATGTTGACACTACTAGTTAGACCAACGACTGCTTACTTAACTACCTCCCTCAACAACTTTCAGTTCACTTAGAAACAAATATATACAGAATGGGTAGAGATGAGGAATATATATATATATAGCAGGAAAAATAACAAGTATGTTCCCCAGATGATTATCCCAGTAATCATTATTTACTTCTACTATTCCTTTAATATAGGGTAACTACCACATAATAAAGGGAGAACAGGGACCCTAAAGCAACTCTAAGGCCAAGACTCGTATCATAAACATTATATATTGTTCTAAATATACTCTGATACCATACTGTAATGTCCCACCTCTATACCTACACTATTAAAGAGAATTACTATGTAATCTGGTTTGGTAATACAGAGAATGAGGCTTTTTAGGACCGACCATGCATGAAAATTATCTTGGGCTAACACCGATACGTATTAAAAATCTCAAATAACACATCCGTATGTTCCTGTTATCGGCACAGAGCAATAAACACGTTGGTTTACTAGGATGGAACAATATAGAACATATATATTAATAAACACAAGGTCGAAGATCGTAATAGAAAAATATAATATATATATATATACAAACTGATACCAACTAATGTCTGTCTCAATACGACAATAAATACCAAGTCAATTTCACTATACACAATTCTTGGCATCTCATCAAAATAAATACAAGGAGACACTCAAATAAAACATATACATGGTCATCATCTCAATATACGATGTAATAGATATATATTATCTCCTCTAAAGCCTAATCATCCAAGTGGCTAATGTCCCTGTACCTAAAAAGTCTCAGGCTGACCCAATAATAAACGGTTTAGACTATATCTAAATCCAATATGGATATATAACAATAAGCATGGTATTTACACTATAACGACCCACTTTTCCGTAAAGTTTAAGCAGACAATCATCCACACATGACCCACTCAAATTGAATGGAAAGACAGAAAGTTAGGGAGAAGAAGGGAGAAGAAGGATGAAGGGAGAAGAAAACTAAACAAAATAGAATCTCATAGTGGAACGAATAATCTATAATATAAAACAATCTTTACACAAAGAAAAATGTAATATACATAAATCAATCAGAGTATACTAACCTATTTCAGTCCGAACAGTTATAACAGCCTGTCCTTACAATTGCTGATAAATACAACCAATAGACAACACAGCGGAACATAAAGAAATACGTAGATACGTCTTGGACCTCAAGCTCGTCTCCTAAGCTCCAAAGCATCCAAACCAATCTGTAAATATGCTCAGTTTGACGCGAGCATTATAATAAAACAACATCTGATTCAGTCTAGTAAACCAGCATGAGAAAACACACCCAACTGGATTTTAATGTTTCAAAAATCTTTTGAAAATAAAAGTATTACGTAAGACTACGCCGCACATAAACACATACGGGTTTTTAACCTTACGATAACCAAAACATTTCCTATAGAAAGTCCATTGTTATTATAATAATGTCTAGGGATCAAAGTAAAATATGAATATAGCTGAAATGCTTGCATCTCACATTTCAGAATAGATGGGCACAACTAAGTTCGTATGACGCTTATTGGAGAATGGATTCCATACAATGACTGAGGTACCGCCCGTCATGGTGCATCTTTAGATAAAATAGCACCGAGGACTGCGTCAGGATCCCCTACCAATACAGGACCGACATACCACTTGACTAGTAGTACCAAATATGATCACCCCTCTATTAATGGGCCCCGAAGTATACAAATGAGAGATAATATCGACTCTAGATAAGGATGATCATACCTAATTAGGAGGGACCCACTTAGCCCTGCCGCATCTCCCATGTTTTAGTCATTGCCGATTGGTGAGGCTTGAGGCTACGTTTTACCTTTTATATAGTACTTCCCACTTGGAATGCTAACACTACCCTCCAGGCAATAATGCAATGCCAACATTCATCCATTCAAGTTCGTTCTGGTACCGAACTAAACCGAAGGCACTACTTCTATTACGTCCATTATGGGGAATCCCTCCCAAGGAAAATAGAAAATAGCCCTTGTACTTCAAAACTCCACCTTTGATTTCATGCTCTTCAAGATGCTTTTACGTCGTAACGCTTGAATTGGATCGAAGTCTTCGAAACAACATTTGATAGTTTCTGGTAAACTCAACCGTGGTTGTGTAGGAAATAAACAGTCAAAGATAAGAGCGAAGATCACCTTCTAACCGTTAGTGGATGGATTTTCTTATCATTTATCCTAGGAGAACAAAATGAGATTTATACGCACAGTACAGCATCGTCGAAGATGACTGTGCCATATAACTCATGTGTTTATCCTAGATATTTCCAAAGTTACATTTTGGGTCCAAATTTGATAGTCGATTATTTAACTATTGAATAAACAAACATTCAAATAAGGGATTTATTTTCATAAGGAAAAACCAACATTGGTTAAACACAAAAGTAACCACTAGTCTCTTTAATTAATCTTTTCATTAATTAAATTCATCTTGTAACTGGAAGGGAGTGCGGATTAAGGATCTTAAGGCTAATTTAACACTAGAGGAGGGGGTGAATAGTGTTTAATGGATTCTATGACTTATATGGACTAAATTCAAATTATGACACAAACAAATGCAGAACTTAATTACAGAACAATCACAGAATCAAACACAGATGCAGAAAGTAAATAAAAAGCGGTAAAAGGAAAGAACACACCGGATTTTATACTGGTCCGGAGTTACCCTACATCCAGTCCTGTACCAAGACAGAACACCTCATACAGATTTTAGTATACCAAAGTCAAGATTACAATCCTCAGTTTCTAAAGGCCTTGAGGTACCCTCCTATCTCACGAGTCCGGGGCAAACTCTCTTGATTTACGGGCCACAATATTACCCAATTGATTTCCAGGCACAACCACACCTTATAGAGAGACTCGATAAACTTTTGATTACAAATTGATACTATAACTCTGAATAGCACTTTGATCTTCGAGAGAGGGCAGAGAATCAAACAAGAATGAGATTCTAATATGATTCACTTGAGAATTCGGTAGAATTTCGGCACGAACTTAAAAATATGAATATTTTAGAATATGGATTTGTGGAGAAGAAGGAGTGAAGAAAATATGAAACTAGTTAGTCAAAAAATTCGTTTGTGAAAGCTATTTATAGAGCACCAACAGTCATAACCATTCGTGAAGAGATTTAAATGAATAGACACTTCTTTTGAAAATTGAAACTTTTGAATTCAATGGCCACCATGTCGACATGGGGTATCCCATGATGTCGACATCCCTATGTTAAAAATAATATAAAATTTTGTTTTGAAAATGGTATTGAAATGAAAACAAAATTAAATGACTCTGGAGTAAAATAAACTAATTTTACTATGTTTTAAAACACAAAAACATAGAATATTTTAAGGCTAAAACATCCATTTGAAAATCATTTGAAAAGATAATTTGAAGGCTAAAATATTTTGAAAAGTAGTTTTGAAATTCGTTTTGAAAAACCATTTTGAAGTAGTTTTGCAAGCTTCTTCCTGCAGAATATCTCATCACATCAGGACTCGAGAACTTGTACAAAACCAGGATGTTCGTGGGTTTGTAAGCCACTTGTCGTAGGTTTGTAAGCTACATGTTGTGGGTTTGTAAGCCACTAAGAAGGTAGAAATGGGTTCCATCCCAAATGAAATTCGGAATGAAGATTTCCATGCTATTATGAAGTTTTAACAAAAAATAGACACATATCTTGAAATCTTAATCTTGATACTCATAAGTCTTCAAACTTGATTTCTTCATCCTTGATCTTTATACTGTACAGTCTTCAATAATCAGTACCTGCCTTATATATATCCTGCATAATAACATTCATATATATCTAGACAATAGTGTTAGTATATAAGTTACAAAGGTTGTTGTCATCAAAACCACTATCTCCAGTTCCTAACAATCCCCCCCTTTTTGATGATGACAATCTTATAAAATATACTTACCACTTCGATCATACCATAACTCCCCCTTACACTAACAACTCCCCCTTACTCCAAGCCTACTATTTTATATAACTTCTCCCCCTCTGTCATCAACAAAATAATAACCTATAAACCTTGAAATTAATAGAAAATGAGATAAACAAACATATGACATAAGAATAATAACTATGTATGAGTTAAATATATCATCCTAAGTTAAATGGAATTCAAGATTTTATACACCAAAGATTGTTTTTAGAAGAACATTAATTAAGAAAACACTTTATATACAAATTAACAAACTAATATACAATCAAGAAAGAGAAAAACGGAAAACAAAAAATGCTTAACGAGGACCCTTAACTATTGGTGATTTATGGACCGAACAATTTGGATAGTGGAGACAAAAGTTTCCTCGTTGTTCGACCAAGTTCCCATTAGCGTCAAAAAGGACCTCTCCAACGCAAATCACGCCATCGTCTTCGTCCATATGAACACCTGGATTAGGCAGAGGATGTTCTTCTTCTTGATCCTCTTGTGGTTCTTCCATAGGCTCTTTTTCTTCAGAATCTATGGCTTGTGATGATTCTTCGATGATAATGGGATTGGCATGGTTATCCATAAGGAATTTTTGTAAATTCCTAAGAATTCTGCCTTGCCTATCTTGTTCTCTAGCCATTCGTAGTTGACTCACTTGAATTTCTGTCATCATTTAATGCAAATCTTTCATCTTCTCTTGTAATTTGATGACTCGTACGTGTGTGGAATGTTGAAAAGGGCCAGAATGAGGAGAAGTGGGTGAAGAAGGTTCATTATTAGAAGAGGAAGCCATTAATTTACTGTTTTAGAAGTTTATTACAGAGAATAGAATAGAGGAAAGGAGTAAAAGTCGAAATATATAAATATATAACCAAATAACTAATTTTAGAGGGAAATTTAAATTTGAAAATCTCGGCCTGTATGTCGACATAGGGGGATGGGTCATGTCGACATGCCAAGTTCAATTTTTGAGAAATTTTTATTTATATTAATTATTAACTATACTTGTATTATTTATAATTTATATTTCAGTTAATGAACATATACCTAATTCTCTTCTAAATTTAGTAAAGTTTTGTTCATTTAATGGTTTGGTTAATATATCAGCAATTTGTTTTTCAGTATTAATATATTCAAGAGTTATGACTTCTTTACTTATATTATCTCTAAGAAAATGATGTCTAATATCAATATGTTTTGTTCTAACATGATGAGTTGGATTTTTAGATAAGTTTATTGCAGTAGTATTATCACAATAAATTAGTGATTTAGTTATAGTTAATCCAAAATCTTTTAAAGTTTATTGCATATATATAACTTGAGGACAAGCCAAAGCAGCAGATATATATTTTGCTTCATTTGTTGACAAGGATACAGTGTTTTGCTTCTTACTAAACTAGGAAACCAGAGAATGTCCTAGAAAATGACAAGTTCCACTTGTATTTTTTCGGTCTGATTTACAACCAGCGTAATCAGCATCACAATATGAAATTAAATCAAATACATCATTTTTAGAGTAAAATAAACCATAATCTAAAGTATGTTTTACATATCTTAAAATTCTTTTAACAGCTTTTAAGTGAGTTTCTTTAGGTTGAGATTGGTATCTTGCACAAAGACAGACACTATGCATGATGTCAGGATGACTTGTTGTTATATAAAGCAGCGAACCAATCATTCCCCTATATAATTTTTGATCAACATCTTTTGATTTATCTTCTTTACTTAAAGCTACATTAGTTGTCATTAGAGTTGGTTTCCCACTAGAAGTGGTCAATCCAAATTTATTAATTAAATCCTTGGCATATTTTTCTTGACTAATGAAAATTCCTTTATCTAATTGTTTGATTTGAAGTCCTAAGAAGAAACTTAGTTCTCCCATATGACTCATTTCAAATTCTTTAGTCATTATATCTGAAAATTCTTTATTCATTATGTTATTAGTTGACCCAAATATTACATCATCTACATATATTTGTACTAATTGAATATCATTTTTGTTTCTTTTAATAAAAAGAGTTGTATCTATTTTACCAATTTCAAAACCACACTGTAGTAAATAAGATCTTAGTCTTTCATACCAGGCTCTAGGAGCTTGTTTCAGACCATATAAAGCTTTCTTTAATTTATATACATGATTTGGAAATTCATTATTTTCAAAAAGTGGAGGTTGTTCAACATAAACATCTTCTTTTACAAAACCATTTAGAAAAGCACTTTTAACATCCGTTTGATATAACTTGAAATTATTGTAATTTGCGAAAGCAAGTAGAATCCTGATAGCTTCTAGTCTTGCTACGGGTGCAAAGGTTTCGTCATAATCAATTCCTTCTTCTTGACAATAACTTTGCGCGACTAAACGAGCTTTATTTCTCACGACCTCACCAAGTTCATTCATTTTATTTTTATAAACCCATTTTGTTCCATCTATACTTTTATCCTCAGGTCTAGGAACAAGTTCCCAAACATCATTTCTGGTGAACTGATTCAATTATTCTTGCATAGCAAGAATCCATGAATCATCAGATGATGATTCCTTTGGATTTTTAGGTTCAATAGTTGATATAAAAGCTACATTACTCATACTATTTAGTTGATTTCTTGTTTTAACTATAGATTCAATATTTCCTAGTATATTTTATACATGATGACCTTTTAATAGTCTAATTCTTTTATTAGGTTGAATAATTTCACAATTAGTTTCATTAGGTTCATCATTTAAAGTTACAAAATCTTCTTCATCTTCTATTTGTAAAGTATCTTTAAAATTTTCATCAAAAGATACATGGATTGTTTCTTCAATAGTGTTAGTTCTTAAATTATAAACTCTAAATGCTTTACTTCTATTAGAATATCTGATAAAGATACCTTTGTCGGATTTAGGTTCAAATTTATCTAAATTATCTTTTGTATTAAGAATAAAACACTTACTACCAAAAACTTTAAAATAAGCTACTATGGGTTTCTTATTATAAAGTAATTCATATGGTGCTTTATTAGTTAATGGTCTAATTAAAATTCTATTTAATATATAACAAGCTGTAGCAACTGCTTCAGCCCAAAATTTGTTAGGTAAGTTATTATCAGAAAGTATTATTCTAGCACACTCTTGAATCATTCTATTCTTACGTTCTACCACTCCGTTTTATTGTGGAGTTCTTAGAAAAGAGAAATTATGAGTGATTCCTTTTTTATTATAGAAATTCTCAAAATTTTCATTTTCAAATTCTCCACCGTGATCACTACGAATAGTTTTTATTTTTAAAGAAAATTGATTTTGAATTCTTTTAGCAAAATTCTTAAATAATTCAAAAGCATCACTTTTAAGTTTAAGAAAAATTGTCCAAGTATATCTAGAATAATCATCTACAATTACAAAAACATATTTATTGTGATTAATTGATTGAACTTGAGATGGACCAAATATATCTAAGTGAAGTAATTCTAGAGGTTTAGAAGTAGAAATCATATCTTTTAGTTTAAATGAACTTTTCTTAAATTTTCCTAATTGGCAAGCATCACATATACTATTTACTTTAAAGTTTAACTTGGGAAGACCTCTAACTAAGTCATGTTTTGATAACCTAGATAACAGTTTGAAATTTAAATGACCAAATCTTTTATGCCAAATCCAAGGGTCACTTGTATTAGCCAAAAGACATAAGTTATCATTTGAAACTTTCATACTAAGGATGTAAATGCTTTTCTTCCTAATTCCTTCAAAGATAATATTTGACTTATTATCTTCGATGTGACACTTATCTTTTCCAAATTTAATTTTAAATCCTTTATCACATAGTTGACTTATACTAAGCAGATTATGTTTTAAATTCCTAACTAGCAAAATATCAGAAATAAGAGGAGTTTTAGAATTACCGACATTGCCGATGCCAATCACATATCCTTTTGAGTTGTCTCCAAAGTTGACCAATCCACCATCTTGATATATAATGTCATTGAGTATCTCAAGATTTCCAGTCATATGCCTTGAACAGCCACTATCAAGTATCCATTTACCTTTCTCAATTTGCACAGTTTGTCCATTGGTTGTTGATTATTCAAAAGCCATGTAACATGTCTGTTCTTGCATAACAAACCAATTCGGTAGATAACATGATTTTCATAAAAACTATATGCAGACCTATGATACTTTGATAAAATGCATAAATTCAAACTAGTATTAATTTTTTTTTCTAAAAATGCCATTTTCAACTTTTCAAGTTTCAGATTATGAAAACTATGAAAACCTATGCTCTGATACCAATTGAAAGGGAGTGCGGATTAAGGATCTTAAGGCTAATTTAACACTAGAGGGGAGGGTGAATAGCGTTTAATGGATTCTATGACTTATATGGACTAAATTAAAATTATGACACAAACAAATGCAGAACTTAATCAAGGAACAATCACAGAATCAAACACAAATGCAGAAAGTAAATAAAAAGCAGTAAAAGGAAAGAACACACCGGATTTTATACTGGTTCGGAGTTACCCTACATCCAGTCCTGTACCAAGGCAGAACACCTCATATAGATTTTTATTATACCAAAGTCGAGATTACAATCCTCGGTTTCTAAAGGCCTTGAGGTACCCTCCTGTCTCACGAGTCCGGGGCAAACTCTCTTGATTTACGGGCCACAAGATTACCCAATTGATTTCCAGGCACAACCACACCTTATAGAGAGACTCGATAAACTTTTGATTACAAATTGATCCTATAACTCTGAATAACACTTTGATCTTCGAGAGAGGGCAGAGAATCAAACAAGAATGAGATTCTAATTTGATTCACTTGAGAATTCAGTAGAATTTCAGCACGAACTTAAAAATATGAATATTTTAGAATATGGATTTGTGGAGAAGGAGTGAAGAAAATATGAAAATAGTTAGTTAAAAAATTCGTTTGTGAAAGTTATCTATAGAGCACCAACAGTCATAACCATTCGTGAAGAGATTTAAACGAATAGTCACTTCTTTTGAAAATTGAAACTTTTGAATTCAATGTCCACCATGTCGACATGGGGTATCCCATGATGTCGACATCCCTATGTTAAAAATAATATAAAATTTTGTTTTGAAAATGGTATTGAAATGATCTGGAGTAAAATAAACTAATTTTACTATGTTTTAAAACACAAAAACAAAGAATATTTTAAGGCTAAAACATCTATTTGAAAATCATTTGAAAAGATAATTTGAAGGCTAAAATATTTTGAAAAGTAGTTTTGAAATTCGTTTTGAAAAACCATTTTGAAGTAGTTTTGCAAGCTTCTTCCTGCAGAATATCTCATCACATCAGGACTCGAGAACTTGTACAAAACCAGGATGTTCATGGGTTTGTAAGCCACTTGTCGTAGGTTTGTAAGCTACATGTTGTGGGTTTGTAAGCCACTAAGAAGATAGAAATGGGTTCCATCCCAAATGAAATTCGGAATGAAGATTTCCATGCTATTATGAAGTTTTAACAAAAACTAGACACGTATCTTGAAATCTTGATCTTGATACTCATGAGTCTTCAAACTTGATTTCTTCATCCTTGATCTTTATACTGTATAGTCTTCAATAATCAGTACCTGCCTTATATATATCCTGCATAATAACATTCATATATATCTAGACAATAGTGTTAGTATATAAGTTATAATAAAATAAGTTACAAAGGTTGTTGTCATCAAAACCACTATCTCCAGTTCCTAATAGTAACCACTTGTATCAAGATACTTTTACAAAGTTATATTCACAATCTCTATATTTCCAATACTTGGAAAAATATCCATATACTTAACTCAATGGTATAAGTATATTCATGGAACGGAGGACGATTTCCTTTTTACACAATTCTAAACCATTTATAAACTCCTTTATAAATTTCTAAACCCATTTCTAAAATTCTTTTATAAATATCTAAAACCATTTAGACAACTCTTTTACCCTTTAACTAATCTTCTTTAAGTTTCCAAGCCATGTTATAAAACTCCTCTTATAAAACCCAAGTCAGTTTATAAACTCTATTTATAAGTCTCGGAGACATTTATAAATAAATAAAAATCATTTACTTTAAATACTTTTATACAATAATTATTTATAATAACATTATAAATAAATAATGATTATTAATTTCAAAGCATCTTAAAAATAATATTTAATTATTTCAAAACATTATTAAATAAACAAAAATAATTAATCTCTACCGTTATTATAAATAGTGATAATTTATTTTTCAGAACATTATTAATAAATCATATTATTAATTTCAAGCCTTATTAACTATTTAAATAATTAACTTTTCAAAATATTAAAATATTGATAAATAACTTTAAACAACATTAACTATAAATAGATAATTTAGAAAAGACGTATAAAAAGGTTGGAGTAAAATAGAAGTTAAATCCTATAAAACAGAAAACCCAATTCCAAATTTTAAATCTTTTCTCCATCTCAAAAACCAATTCCAACCCAAATGGCAATTTATAGTATTTTAAAATACCAATTTTGAGTCCAGTAGCTACCAAACGTTTAACCAATATTGATATTGATTTTCTATCACTATAGGTTTTAAGTGTTGAACATATAACAATGTCATAACCAATAGTGTCAAACAATCAAGTTTGATATCCAATGGTTCATTTAACAGGGATAATATTTAAAACAATTCAACCATGGCGAGGAATCCGTTGGATCCCTCCAACTTGTCCCCTGCATCAGAGCTTATATATATCAGCACACATATATGTAAATAAAATCAATAGTGGTGAGGAATCCTGTTGGGTCTCTCCAACCTGTCCCCCTGCATCATAGACAGTATATAATCATATCATATGGATCATCCGCTACAAGGTGGATATATATAAAAGGTCATCCGCTCCAAGAGCGGGAATAAAACCAAACCAACTGATAAAACAGTAAATCATCCAAACATTCATTCAGCAATTTTTACCAACTATATAATATACTGGTTAACCAAAAGGCGAGTTTAACTCACCATTATTCCAGTTGTCACCAATGCATTTCGGTTTGGATTAAAATCGAACAGGCGTTCAATTTTAACCCAAATTCCTACTAGCTCCAAATCCATCCAATCCAACTCTATATCATAGTATCCGCTGATACAAGCGTAATGCAACTTGTCGCGTTTAATTTGGACCTAAAAAAAATTAGATATTTAATTACAAAATCCTGTATTTAAATTGTAACGACCCAGAATTTGACCGGCTAAAAATATAACATTTAAAGTGATTTTATATATAAAATATAAAAGTTTTTATGATTTAAACAATATTATATAGGATTTGGAAACAGAAATATACATTAAAATAGTAACATTTGCTTATATCGACAAAAGTGACAAAATCCTAATTTTAGAAAAGTAAGTTTAAATGGTTTAATTAATTATTTTAATTTATTTATGAGTGTTTATATTTTTAAATAATATTATACAAATTTATTTTTAAATTTGGTTTACATAAATAAATAGTTTAACTAAAACGTCAAATTATGACCGTAGAACATTTTGTCAAAAATCAACGTTTTGTTGATTTAAAGTTGTCGCAACGTTGTTGCACCTTTATGTACACAATTAATAAATATTTTAACATATAAAGGTAGTAACAATTAACTAAACAAGGTTATTTTTAATAATCACACTTAGGAAATTCTAGAAAGTAATTAGCAAAAGTAAACTAAAAAAGACAAAACACATGTCACATCACATGTGACATAAAGTAAAGAAATGTGGCATTAAGTAAAGTAATCATTATTATTCTTTACTTAACTCTTAAGTATTTGAATTTCAAAAGTGTGATATGATGTGGATGGTAAGTGTTGAATTAAATAAGTTTACTTAATTCTTAAGGAAGGTTATTTAAGTAAAAACAAAAATCTATATTTTAATCTCAAATATTTTCTATAAATACTCATCCACTTCTTCTTCACTTTTGCACCATTTCTTCTTTACTTTCTTAAGCTCTCTTACATCTTTTAATGGCTTCCAACCTTAATGAAATAATGTCAAAATATTTCCAAAAATAAAACAAAGAAAAATATCAACAAAACTCCGTCCGAACCACTTCAAACTCTTCCTCTCCCCTCTTATTGCTCACGCCCCCCCTTCAACATCAAGCCAAGCCCAAACCTCCTTGAAAATCACGGCCCAAAGCTCCAAGGACCTCCACAAGCAAAGTCAAGCCACCTAGAAGTCTTAAAACAAGCATTCGTGAGCACCCGATTGAAGTTAGGAAAATTATAATAACTTTAAAGTTAGTTCAATTCCAAACAAGGTGAGAACTCCTAATTTATATGTATATATTTGGTTGTGATGTTGTGATATGTTTGTTTGAATGTTTTGTTATGATATTGATTTTCATATGTTTTTTATTGCATGAAAATATTGAAACAAGTCACGATATACACGACATTGATTCACACGGAAAACACTTTCCAAAAGAATTAAAATATGATATGGAATCATTTATACCTTTGAAAAATGTTTGAATATGCTTTAGAAATTATTCCTAAATGTTTAAACTTGTCTCGACAAAATTTGGATATATATCTCAAAATATGCCTAAAATTTGACGTGTCGCGTAACGGTAGTTCGTGTTTTCGCGTCAAAGTTCAAATGACCATACGAAGTGGAATATAGTTCGGAATTCTTCAAAGTAAGAATTTTCCGAATCCTTATATTCATATCTTTCATATAAAAAAGTAAAATTAAGATTTCATCTTGTATATTTTGAAATATGGCAAAATCAATTTTCAAGAAAAATCCAGTTTTTGCACTAAATGACCAAAGTTGGAAATTGATAAAATAATCATTTTAAAAATATGAAATAAATTATAAAAGTCTTTTAAAATGTTTTAAAAGTGATTTAAATTGAAAAGATGGTTTTCTAAATGATATAAAAGTTGTTTTGAAGAATATAGCTTTTAAAGCACTTTTTGTAACACTATTTGCAACACTTTTCGCAACGCTTTTCAATAACTTTTGAACTAAAGGTTGAAACTTAACAATTCTTTTCCAAATACTTAGTAAATGTTTTAAGTAAATAATAAAGCATTTTAAAAGAAATTTGAACAATTTAACATTATTTCAAAGATGGTTAAACAAATAGTTAAGTGATTTAAAAAGGGAAAATGAGTATGCGAAAACGACTAGTACATTTGTCCCGCCTGTGAGATCTAAGAGTGAAAACAAGGTGTGTAACTAAGGTTAGGGATGGAGCAACCAGTGCCTGAACTTACCTGACCTCAGTTTTCTCTTTTAAGCGAGGGGTGGAACATATCGAAGGGAAAGCCCGGATACTGAACTTGGATTTTATAGAAATAATCTTCTTATACCCATTGTTAAAATCCGAAGAGGGAACTTGTCCTATTCATGGAATTTAAAAGGTGATCTCACTGTTATTCCGTACATAGAACTCGTTGAATACGGATGTTGATTTTGAATAAAAGTAGAATGATTTCTATAATCCTATTTCTCAAAAGATACCATTTAAAAATGATTTGAGAAATATTCAAAAAGAGGTTTAAATGATTCTGTATTCATTAAAAGAATATTTTGAAAATATATATCTCTCGAAGATATTTTGGTAAAGGAAAATGAATGAATCGAAAAACAATCACCTAATTACATCATTTTAATCGATGATTGGATTTCGAAGGAACCGGGGTTGGATTTGGGTGATTCCTATCCGAAAACCACTTCGAACCAATTTACGTGTTCGAAGATTGAAGATGTTTGAAGATGGAGATATTGAGATGAATAATAACGAGGGGCTACTTGTTGATTAATTGGGGATAAACTCCCGATTCACTATATTATAGCAGCGGTCTCTTTGTTATGAAAAATCTCAAAACCACAAGGGCTTCTCTCCTAGTAATGGCCGAGGAAAGTACCTTCGGTTTTGTTCGGTCCCAGAACGAACTTGTATGGATGAATGTTTGACCTTGCATTCTAAATCACAATGAGTGATCCCTATAAATGTATATCTGTTCGGTGGCGGAGAAGACACCTTCTCTTAGCTTAACACCCTTCTCCAATACATACGAGCTCAGAGGTTATACCTTTGTAGAAATCAGTCATGTGAATGTGGAACGGAAATATAAATTCAAAGTGAAAGAAGATGTGCTATGTAAAAAGGTAATGGTTACCTCAAGCCTCATCAACCGGAAATGACCGAAACAGGGTTAGATGCAGCAAGGCTAAGTGGGTCATTCCCAATTAGGGTATGATCATCCCCTTCTAGATATATTTCTTTTCGCTATGATGTTCGGAATGTAAATTAATGTGGATGTATGCGAAGAGAGCTCTCGGATAAAGGTCGGTAACGACCGGGGGATGACATGTTCGGTACTACCTAGTTAAAGAGGTAGGTCGGTCTTGTGTTGGTAGAGGGCAGATGTTCTGTGCCTTGGGACATCCATCTAGAGGTGTACCCGTCGGAAGGTAGTCCCTTCACCTGGTCATTTGTATGGAAATCCATTCTCAAATAAGAACTTGCGGTTTTGTTTGTAGAACCTAGTATGCTGGAATTTAATAATGTAACAATTTCGGCTAAGATTAATAAGTTTATTTGCAAATGTTTTCAAAGAATGTCATTAAAAATAATATCCCCAAATTTTACGTAATAAAGAGTTTTGGTTATCATAAGGTAAAAACCTATTCCGTGTTTATGTGCAGCGTAGTCTTATGAGATACTTTTATTTTCAAAACATCGTACTTTGAGTTCTCACACCAGTCCCATGACTGGCCCGGAGTTTGTTTTTCCCTTTAAACTCTAGGTGCCCTATTTTTCGGGCAGCCAAGTAGTCAGGATACCTTTGGAGAATTTTGGAGCATGTTGGATAGCATTTTGGAGAAGTCTTTTGGAGCTATGAAGCTGAAGTACCCGATGTAGATATATACCTATATTCCGCTGTGTTATGTAGTATGTATTTTCCAGCATATGTACGGATAGACAGTTATAACTATCCCGCTGGATTTGTATTTGACTCTGATCATTTATGTATAATTAAAATGTTGAATGCGATGTGAGATTCTATAATTGTGTTATCTTCTATCTTTATTTTCTTTTACACCCCTGATAATCTGCCTCCTAGGCACTTGGATTTACGGCACGTGAATACCGTGGATGTATTAGTGTCGATTTCTGAGGGTCGAGGAGACGTGTTGTCACATTTGGTATCAGAGCCTAAGGTTAAGCGAGAACCTTGGCTTTGTTGGAGTATGACTCATTAGAGATAGGGTTAGTAATGCCCTAAAATGAGTTTAGTCTGAGAGAGCGCATAATTGAAACTTTTAACTTGAATAAGTATATTCATACTGTATAGAATTCCCTAAAATTTCTTGTCTATATATCCTAAAGATCTTTTTCTTACTATATACAGATAGTAGAAAATGAGTGGAAGAAGAGGACAAGGTAGGGGAGGAAGTAATACCACAAATGGTCAAACTCCCGCAACTATAGTAGTCGAGGAAGTAGTAGTTCCGGTGCATCCCCAAATTAACTTTGCAACTTTATGCAAGATGTAACGACCCGCCATTTTGGACCATTCGCGTCCATTATAAGTGAATAGGTAGACACTCATGCCGGAGTTGAATTGCTCAAAATACCGCGTTGTTAATTTAAATTGGCAAAACTGAACATATACAGTAAATAAATAATCACAGATCACAGACACAGAGTAATAAGTGCAGCGGAAATAAAAGAGATAGTAGTTCATGAAGCTACTATATGAATATATAAAAATACATCAGAGTTTACAACAGAAGAGTAATACGATACATCAGATACAAATCAGAATACATCACTGGAATCATCGAATACTGAAAGCAGAATAGATGGCTGGATCTTCAAGCAAAGCTCCAACTCCAAAGGTGAGTCTCGAATACTGGTACACTCAGTCTGACCCGAGCGTAAAGCAAAACACAAGACACTCGAGTCAGGATTAACATTCTTATATTAATAAATCCAACTCAAGTGAAATAGCAATTGAAATACAAGTAACTCAAAGGATGTTTGGAATAACCATCCTTTAAGGATCCGTTAAACTATCTATTAGGTAGTAATGTACGCTAAGTAGATAATGTCTATCAGTAATATAAAGATATCAAAGTAGGGTTAAGCAGGGCCCATACACCTCTTAACCTGTTTATTCCCAAAAGCATATACAAGACCGTAGTTTCCCCAAAACCGGAAGTCACCAGAGGGCAATCCATATACTAAAGGTACAAATCAAAATCGTAGTGGTCGCGAATAGGATAATCAGTATGACAAGGTACATGAGGCGATACCAACTAGGATACTAGTAGTTGCGTGATCCGGACTGATGTTGGGCATAGCAGCTACTACCCCAACACCGCGAAACAACACTCCCATAATCGAGGGGTGCACCCAAATCGAATCACAAAAGTAATAGATATGGTATCGAAGAAGTGTGTCCGCTAGAGATGGCGATCCTCAATGGCCCGGCGCGGCTCCTGTTTTAGTCATGTCAAGGGTCATCCAAAATCGTTCTCTTTCTTCAGTCAACGCGTTCATCAAAACCATCCACTTCGTTCTGGATCAACACTTCGCGTATAGTTATTAAAGTGGTTTCGGTTCAGATAGAGAGTATATCCATTACCGATCCCGGTCTCTTTAATAACTTTCGTAATTATTACACCGATTGGTCGTTTATATATTTCAAAAACCAAATCAATTTCAATTTCAATTTCAATTCGTAAATCAACATTTCATTTGTCTTTCTAAAACAATTTCCAAATTTTCGTTTCAAAACTTCCAATTTTCCGTTTCAAAATCTTATAATTCAATTTCAATTTCTTTTTAAAACAATTCAAATATTGATTCAAGTTCGTATATAAGTTTCATTCCGAAATCATTTAAATTAATTTAACATTCAAACCAATTTAAATCCATTTATCCATTTCATTTAATATTCGTTAAGTTACTTTTCCATTCAAAACAATTTCTATTAAATTTCCAATTCATTAAATCAATTCTTAAGTTCAACTTTATTTAATTAAAACTTACAATTTTGATAAATTAAATTCATCAAATCGAATTCTTTAAACTTCAAGTCTTACATTAATTTCAATAAATCGCATTTTATTTCTTGTTAAGAAATTCAATTTCAGTTATTTACTTACTTAAATAAATTTCCAAAACTTAATAAATAAAGAAACCCAAATTCATTTATTAATAAAGTTCAAATTTCACTTATTCAAAAGTCCAATTTCTCTTATCAAAGAATACAATTTTTATTCAATTATCAAATGATTCAATCTTATTCAATTATTAAATAATTCAAAACTTAATTATAATTTCAAACTTAATTCAATCATTTCTCAAATTAAACAACCTTCTTTCATCAATTTCTTTATTAATATTTCATTTCTGATTATTAAATATTCACGTTTAAATTTCATTAAATTCAATTTCCAACTTCGTTTCAAAACCATATTATTTATTCAAATAAAATCTTCATTTTATTTTTAAATCAAATTATTGACCAATCGGGTTTTATTTAATTTCCTATCCTAGGTAAAAATTCAATTTGGGTATTTATCATTTCAACCCGATTCCAATTCAATTCAAAATCAAAACATATCAAAGGGAACTTGCAGTGTGATAACAGGGATGGTGTCAAAGTAAATAAACAAGCAATAACAACAATCAATATCAATCCAATAATCAATTCAAATAATCCCGAAATAACCGTATTAATTCGCATTGTTATTTGTACGAATTAATATAATTATTTCTAGAATCCACACTATCATTTCATGTAGATTAAAGATTATTACATTACGGTTTTTCACTTGTCATCTATTTACAATTTCATACATCATCAATTTAACAACATACATTCAGTGATTCAAAATGTAATTAAGCAAATCGTACGTGTCAATAAATTTAACAGTTAAAGGGGTCATATTATACAAATGTCAGTTAATCAAATTTAACATTTAATTATCCTGTATCAAGTTCAATTTCATACTATTTATCATTTTAACATTAACAATTTAACGTCCAATATAAACATCAACAATCAATCGATTATCAGCCAACTGTATTATCATCGCATGAATAATTAACAGATAATGGTGTCAGGTGTCACAGGTAAACTGATACAGGTAATAGCATATATAACAGTGTAATTAACTAACAGCAGTATATTTCAATTGTCGTTTCAATTGAAATCAAATCTAATAAATAAAAGAACGTTAATCGTGAGTGAGTGCTCACCTTTCGAGGCATAGATGAACGAAACGAGATGGGTCACGAAACTGAGCACGAATTCCGAATTGAAGCAAGATTGGCATAATTTCGATAGACAGCTGATAGCAAGAATTGATAAGAACAAATCAGGATCATATTGATCGAACAGAATATATTATTATTATTATTTTGTTGAATCAATATTTAAACAAAAGATAAAATAATATATATAAACATATCTATTTTATTTTTAATTTTTTTAAACGTATACTTTCAGAAATTAAATGATATATACAGTACATGTACAATTGTGACGCAAGCAAGCAATGCTAAATCAATTACATATATATACTTTAAACTATTGAATACTTTCCTGTATATATAAATGTTGCAACATAGGAATTATATATAAGTGTACACCCAACATCTGAAATATGACTTATTTTTCTTAGATATGAAATCTTAAGTTATATAATACACTTTTACAAACAAAATGTAAAGAAATAAGAGGGGCTGGCAAATGTAAACGTGTAACTTCAGAAGCTCTTAAATCAATACCTACTATATTATATATGTACATATATACCCAGACCTATCTATAGTGAATGTACAGTTATAAACAAATATATCAACAATATATGTCTATAAACCAAACTGTAAAATAAATAAAGTATATAAGTATAACTTATACAGTAGAAATCACTTTATAACCCATACAAAAAAAAAATTACTTTTTTCAAAACACATATCCAAATTTACGACATGTATTAAAACTGAATAAGTATAATATAATGTAAATATAAAGTGAGTTTTAATATAGTAAATACAACGTAAATATAACATAGATATAGTATAACTTAAATATAGTATAATAGAATTGAAGTGAGTTATAAGTAGATTTCTTTTATAGACAAATATATACCCATAAACAAACTGTCGCCAGTCATATGCAAAACAATGTATTACAGTATGAATGCAGACCTATACAATGCTTCATTCCATATCAATATAATATGTAAATAAGGTTTACATATAGTTTGTTTCCCAATTATACAACAAATATCTTAACTTGTACCCATATCCTATTCTAATATTAACATAACTACCTATACCTATAATGTATGCACTGACATAAGCTTTTGTACTGGAAAAACATGACTGAATCTGAATTCTATAAGTGTAGTTTAGCGAAAGAATGAAAGTTTTACTCTGTTATTCAATACTTTGGGACCGTGGTTTTAATGTGTTCTTACGTTTTTTTTTTTTTTTGCAGAAATATGCACGCATCTCTGTTAAAGCTAAACTATGTATATATATTTCAAAACTTGTACATATACAAACTTATACAAAATCATATCTTTTACCGTACCTTAAGATATATAATAATACGTATGTTTAAAAATAAAATAAATACAACAGCCAGTTATGCATAAACATATAAATCAAACTCAACAAATCAATATATATAAACCGATCATATCTATAAAACTATACCTATATATATATTGAACAGTAATACAAAATATAACACTATATGGTTTATGATATATAGTTGGTTTAAATAAAATATAGTATACTTATATATACTTTATAGGATAAGAGAATATACATATACTAGGAATATTACCAACCTGTAGAGGCTCGGCAAAATATGGGATGAAGGCAGAGAAAAGGGAAGTACGAGCTGGCAACATGGAGGTGGCATAGAAAAAAAAACTAGTAAACAAATATACGCATGCACCTTGAATGAACAAAGCGGTAAAGTAAGCTGCAGTATGGAAGGGAAGTGGGTTGTAGTGGGATTTCGGTGAATGGCAACAGGAAGAGAAGGTTTTCTACATGGAGCAAGTGACGTGCCTGGGAAAATTTGAAGGTGGGAGAGAAAGAGCATGGTTAGGTAGAGAAAGTAATGGAGGGAATGGGAAGTGACAGCCAATAGAAATGAACGTGCACAAAAATGAACGAGAGTTTAGCAACCCAAAAGTCTTGAACGCATAAAAATGAACCGACGTAAAATGAACGTGTAGTTCAAAATGAATAAGTGGCTACCAAATGTTGAAAGGTCAGATGGTGGTTTCGGAAATGATAAATGCAAATGTCTTGATGGCTTCACGGGTGAGATGGACTGCAAAACCGATATAAAAATCGTTTTCGCGGATTGTAACCGGCTACCGATACGGTAGGCGTTACGCAAAGTGCAACGTACAACGGAACTCCGAATTTGACAATCGAATATACCGTAGAGATCTGCACGACGAGACGATCAAAACGGTATATAGAAATCAGTGGTACGATCATCCGATAAAAATCGATATCGGTACCAGAATACTGCTATTTTGCAGAAAATAAGAATGACGAAGCCAAAGATGTCCGAATTTGGAAAAACGACAAACTGAAATCCTGCTCAGAAGATGGTTTAGAATTTTTCTATGTAAAAATATTTAGGTTTCGAAAACATTTTATTTCCATCGCTTTTTAACTGATTAAATTGAAGTGAATTTACGCGCGAAATAAACTTTCATATTTTCGGACGAAAATTTACCAGTTGCTATGTTTAACTAGACGTATTCCAAATATTAAATTTTTATTTCAAAATTTTATCGTTTAAAATTTCCCAAAATTTCAACTAATTGCGTTATTAAAACAGTTGAAATTTACGGGTCGTTACATTCTCCCCCACTCAAAACTTTTCGTCCCCGAAAAGGAACGAGGTAGGAGAATAGAAACAACCAAAAGAAAACGGATTTGAAATACAAAATAACAATTAATTTAAACCCTATAAATTCAAATTTAAATTAATCGATATTCAATAATTGATTTAATTCATTTGATTTCTCTAAAATTAATCTTAACTATTTCTAAATTCATCATCTTATTATCCAATTATCTTAAATTTACAATTTCTAAAACCATAAATTTTAATAGCTTTTACTAAAATCATATTTTATTTTCAACAATTTAAATTCTTCTTTATTCCAAATTATTGTTAAATTTATTCTACTTAATATATCTAATCACATATATTTAACCCATATAAATTAATTTAAACCATAAAAGTTTCGATTTAAATTAATTTACATCTATTAATTTCTTTTAAATTCAAGGTATTTTCATATGTTAATAAAATTTCAATTTATTAATTCTTTCAAAACAAATTTATTAATTATTAACTGAGTTTACTTATTATCCTATCTAACTCTATTAACCTCTTTATAATCAAAATTTAGTGTATAACATTTATTACAACACTCAAATTTTATTTTATAATTCAATTTATCTTATATATTATCCAATTACATATTCAACTTCTGAATGCCTTAGGTAAGTTGTATTAGAATGCAGTTGAACAATATACAAATAAAATTTTCTCAAATTCAATTATTCAAGTTTAAATATTTATTCCAAATTTTGGTTTTATTTATAATTAAAATCATCCTTTAACAAAATTTAAGAATTAGATTTCCGATTGACTTTAAACAATTTAGAGATATATATAATATATTTATATCAAATCAAATTTAATTTTAAAATAAGATACCTATATATATATAAATCAAATTTATACAGAAGAAATTTAAATCAAAATATTTTTCAAAACAAAACCGTAGCAAAGCTACAGAATAGTATCTCCACTTCGAAACTCGAAAATGAATGTCGATGATGCGGCCGCCATCACCGAAATTATTTTCCAGCGACAAAGAGAAGAGTACTGATTTCAACATTTTAAAATTCTTTGAAAACGATTTCTATTTGAAAATACTTTCAATCATATATACTTTAAAATTTAAAAAAACAAAGTCCGAAATCACCGAAAACTAAATTCTCAAATTCCTGAATTTAATTCATTTCAAATTCCAAATCAATTTATAAACTGTATTTACAAATTTATTTAGAACAATAAATGATAATCAAATATTATCATTTCAAACAACAATTTAATTAACTTATTAAATTCCAGAAAATTTAACTTATATTTTTACAATATAATCAACAAATTTATTTCATTTACCAAATTGAAAATAATATTGTGTCAGTTTGCTCTGTTCAAGTGTTTTGGAAATCCTATCGATAGCGTTGATCAGACGAATCGATCGGAAACCCAAATCAACATCAACAACTCAAACAACACAATATATTTTAACATTTAAATATTAGTTTACAAATGCCTTTCTTTGCTCGACGATACAGGAATGAATTTTCAAAATAAGGATAGGGTTTAAATTTTGATGGACTCAAATCAAAGAGAAATTTGATTCGAAGATAAGTTCGAAACAAAGATAAGATAATTTAATTACCAAAATCGGGAGATGGATGAGTTTATTGAATTCACGGGCAACCTTAACCGAGTCGTCCGTAACTTCAAGAATAAGATCGATGCTGAATTCCGAGGTAAATCAACACTCGATCTCAAGAGATGGACTTCAGGTATAGCAGGGAATAGATAGCATCGTAAACCGAGGATACAGAAATCTCTGGTAAATCGATGCCTATTATAAAGGAGTTTCACCCCTTTACAAATCATTCGAAGTTGGCGAGACCGCCGATTCACTATAAGGGTCATTCGAAGTGGAGTTATGTGATGCTCCAAAATTGAAAGGAGACGAATAGTGAGGGACACGAATGAAATTTGGAACCGTAGGGAACGTTCCAAAATTCAAAGGAATCGAATCAAAAGGAAGAGATTGAAACTCGAATGAGAGTGATTCTGTAAATACATTTACCCTATATGTTAAGTTTTGCCTAGAGCTACCAAAGCTCTGATACCAACTGTAACGACCCGCCATTTTGGACCATTCGCGTCCATTATAAGTGAATAGGTAGACACTCATGCCGGAGTTGAATTGCTCAAAATACCGCGTTGTTAATTTAAATTGGCAAAACTGAACATATACAGTAAATAAATAATCACAGATCACAGACACAGAGTAATAAGTGCAGCGGAAATAAAAGAGATAGTAGTTCATGAAGCTACTATATGAATATATAAAAATACATCAGAGTTTACAACAGAAGAGTAATACGATACATCAGATACAAATCAGAATACATCACTGGAATCATCGAATACTGAAAGCAGAATAGATGGCTGGATCTTCAAGCAAAGCTCCAACTCCAAAGGTGAGTCTCGAATACTGGTACACTCAGTCTGACCCGAGCGTAAAGCAAAACACAAGACACTCGAGTCAGGATTAACATTCTTATATTAATAAATCCAACTCAAGTGAAATAGCAATTGAAATACAAGTAACTCAAAGGATGTTTGGAATAACCATCCTTTAAGGATCCGTTAAACTATCTATTAGGTAGTAATGTACGCTAAGTAGATAATGTCTATCAGTAATATAAAGATATCAAAGTAGGGTTAAGCAGGGCCCATACACCTCTTAACCTGTTTATTCCCAAAAGCATATACAAGACCGTAGTTTCCCCAAAACCGGAAGTCACCAGAGGGCAATCCATATACTAAAGGTACAAATCAAAATCGTAGTGGTCGCGAATAGGATAATCAGTATGACAAGGTACATGAGGCGATACCAACTAGGATACTAGTAGTTGCGTGATCCGGACTGATGTTGGGCATAGCAGCTACTACCCCAACACCGCGAAACAACACTCCCATAATCGAGGGGTGCACCCAAATCGAATCACAAAAGTAATAGATATGGTATCGAAGAAGTGTGTCCGCTAGAGATGGCGATCCTCAATGGCCCGGCGCGGCTCCTGTTTTAGTCATGTCAAGGGTCATCCAAAATCGTTCTCTTTCTTCAGTCAACGCGTTCATCAAAACCATCCACTTCATTCTGGATCAACACTTCGCGTATAGTTATTAAAGTGGTTTCGGTTCAGATAGAGAGTATATCCATTACCGATCCCGGTCTCTTTAATAACTTTCGTAATTATTACACCGATTGGTCGTTTATATATTTCAAAAACCAAATCAATTTCAATTTCAATTTCAATTCGTAAATCAACATTTCATTTGTCTTTCTAAAACAATTTCCAAATTTTCGTTTCAAAACTTCCAATTTTCCGTTTCAAAATCTTATAATTCAATTTCAATTTCTTTTTAAAACAATTCAAATATTGATTCAAGTTCGTAT
Organism: Allium fistulosum; assembly: GCA_030737815.1. Classification (NCBI taxonomy): domain Eukaryota; kingdom Viridiplantae; phylum Streptophyta; class Magnoliopsida; order Asparagales; family Amaryllidaceae; genus Allium; species Allium fistulosum. The sequence continues at coordinate 931,130,464 of CM060904.1, forward strand.
ATAAGTTTCATTCCGAAATCATTTAAATTAATTTAACATTCAAACCAATTTAAATCCATTTATCCATTTCATTTAATATTCGTTAAGTTACTTTTCCATTCAAAACAATTTCTATTAAATTTCCAATTCATTAAATCAATTCTTAAGTTCAACTTTATTTAATTAAAACTTACAATTTTGATAAATTAAATTCATCAAATCGAATTCTTTAAACTTCAAGTCTTACATTAATTTCAATAAATCGCATTTTATTTCTTGTTAAGAAATTCAATTTCAGTTATTTACTTACTTAAATAAATTTCCAAAACTTAATAAATAAAGAAACCCAAATTCATTTATTAATAAAGTTCAAATTTCACTTATTCAAAAGTCCAATTTCTCTTATCAAAGAATACAATTTTTATTCAATTATCAAATGATTCAATCTTATTCAATTATTAAATAATTCAAAACTTAATTATAATTTCAAACTTAATTCAATCATTTCTCAAATTAAACAACCTTCTTTCATCAATTTCTTTATTAATATTTCATTTCTGATTATTAAATATTCACGTTTAAATTTCATTAAATTCAATTTCCAACTTCGTTTCAAAACCATATTATTTATTCAAATAAAATCTTCATTTTATTTTTAAATCAAATTATTGACCAATCGGGTTTTATTTAATTTCCTATCCTAGGTAAAAATTCAATTTGGGTATTTATCATTTCAACCCGATTCCAATTCAATTCAAAATCAAAACATATCAAAGGGAACTTGCAGTGTGATAACAGGGATGGTGTCAAAGTAAATAAACAAGCAATAACAACAATCAATATCAATCCAATAATCAATTCAAATAATCCCGAAATAACCGTATTAATTCGCATTGTTATTTGTACGAATTAATATAATTATTTCTAGAATCCACACTATCATTTCATGTAGATTAAAGATTATTACATTACGGTTTTTCACTTGTCATCTATTTACAATTTCATACATCATCAATTTAACAACATACATTCAGTGATTCAAAATGTAATTAAGCAAATCGTACGTGTCAATAAATTTAACAGTTAAAGGGGTCATATTATACAAATGTCAGTTAATCAAATTTAACATTTAATTATCCTGTATCAAGTTCAATTTCATACTATTTATCATTTTAACATTAACAATTTAACGTCCAATATAAACATCAACAATCAATCGATTATCAGCCAACTGTATTATCATCGCATGAATAATTAACAGATAATGGTGTCAGGTGTCACAGGTAAACTGATACAGGTAATAGCATATATAACAGTGTAATTAACTAACAGCAGTATATTTCAATTGTCGTTTCAATTGAAATCAAATCTAATAAATAAAAGAACGTTAATCGTGAGTGAGTGCTCACCTTTCGAGGCATAGATGAACGAAACGAGATGGGTCACGAAACTGAGCACGAATTCCGAATTGAAGCAAGATTGGCACAATTTCGATAGACAGCTGATAGCAAGAATTGATAAGAACAAATCAGGATCATATTGATCGAACAGAATATATTATTATTATTATTTTGTTGAATCAATATTTAAACAAAAGATAAAATAATATATATAAACATATCTATTTTATTTTTAATTTTTTTAAACGTATACTTTCAGAAATTAAATGATATATACAGTACATGTACAATTGTGACGCAATCAAGCAATGCTAAATCAATTACATATATATACTTTAAACTATTGAATACTTTCCTGTATATATAAATGTTGCAACATAGGAATTATATATAAGTGTACACCCAACATCTGAAATATGACTTATTTTTCTTAGATATGAAATCTTAAGTTATATAATACACTTTTACAAACAAAATGTAAAGAAATAAGAGGGGCTGGCAAATGTAAACGTGTAACTTCAGAAGCTCTTAAATCAATACCTACTATATTATATATGTACATATATACCCAGACCTATCTATAGTGAATGTACAGTTATAAACAAATATATCAACAATATATGTCTATAAACCAAACTGTAAAATAAATAAAGTATATAAGTATAACTTATACAGTAGAAATCACTTTATAACCCATACAAAAAAAAATTACTTTTTTCAAAACACATATCCAAATTTACGACATGTATTAAAACTGAATAAGTATAATATAATGTAAATATAAAGTGAGTTTTAATATAGTAAATACAACGTAAATATAACATAGATATAGTATAACTTAAATATAGTATAATAGAATTGAAGTGAGTTATAAGTAGATTTCTTTTATAGACAAATATATACCCATAAACAAACTGTCGCCAGTCATATGCAAAACAATGTATTACAGTATGAATGCAGACCTATACAATGCTTCATTCCATATCAATATAATATGTAAATAAGGTTTACATATAGTTTGTTTCCCAATTATACAACAAATATCTTAACTTGTACCCATATCCTATTCTAATATTAACATAACTACCTATACCTATAATGTATGCACTGACATAAGCTTTTGTACTGGAAAAACATGACTGAATCTGAATTCTATAAGTGTAGTTTAGCGAAAGAATGAAAGTTTTACTCTGTTATTCAATACTTTGGGACCGTGGTTTTAATGTGTTCTTACGTTTTTTTTTTTTTTTGCAGAAATATGCACGCATCTCTGTTAAAGCTAAACTATGTATATATATTTCAAAACTTGTACATATACAAACTTATACAAAATCATATCTTTTACCGTACCTTAAGATATATAATAATACGTATGTTTAAAAATAAAATAAATACAACAGCCAGTTATGCATAAACATATAAATCAAACTCAACAAATCAATATATATAAACCGATCATATCTATAAAACTATACCTATATATATATTGAACAGTAATACAAAATATAACACTATATGGTTTATGATATATAGTTGGTTTAAATAAAATATAGTATACTTATATATACTTTATAGGATAAGAGAATATACATATACTAGGAATATTACCAACCTGTAGAGGCTCAGCAAAATATGGGATGAAGGCAGAGAAAAGGGAAGTACGAGCTGGCAACATGGAGGTGGCATAGAAAAAAAAACTAGTAAACAAATATACGCATGCACCTTGAATGAACAAAGCGGTAAAGTAAGCTGCAGTATGGAAGGGAAGTGGGTTGTAGTGGGATTTCGGTGAATGGCAACAGGAAGAGAAGGTTTTCTACATGGAGCAAGTGACGTGCCTGGGAAAATTTGAAGGTGGGAGAGAAAGAGCATGGTTAGGTAGAGAAAGTAATGGAGGGAATGGGAAGTGACAGCCAATAGAAATGAACGTGCACAAAAATGAACGAGAGTTTAGCAACCCAAAAGTCTTGAACGCATAAAAATGAACCGACGTAAAATGAACGTGTAGTTCAAAATGAATAAGTGGCTACCAAATGTTGAAAGGTCAGATGGTGGTTTCGGAAATGATAAATGCAAATGTCTTGATGGCTTCACGGGTGAGCTGGACTGCAAAACCGATATAAAAATCGTTTTCGCGGATTGTAACCGGCTACCGATACGGTAGGCGTTACGCAAAGTGCAACGTACAACGGAACTCCGAATTTGACAATCGAATATACCGTAGAGATCTGCACGACGAGACGATCAAAACGGTATATAGAAATCAGTGGTACGATCATCCGATAAAAATCGATATCGGTACTAGAATACTGCTATTTTGCAGAAAATAAGAATGACGAAGCCAAAGATGTCCGAATTTGGAAAAACGACAAACTGAAATCCTGCTCAGAAGATGGTTTAGAATTTTTCTATGTAAAAATATTTAGGTTTCGAAAACATTTTATTTCCATCGCTTTTTAACTGATTAAATTGAAGTGAATTTACGCGCGAAATAAACTTTCATATTTTCGGACGAAAATTTACCAGTTGCTATGTTTAACTAGACGTATTCCAAATATTAAATTTTTATTTCAAAATTTTATCGTTTAAAATTTCCCAAAATTTCAACTAATTGCGTTATTAAAACAGTTGAAATTTACGGGTCGTTACACAAGAACTATACCAGCCTTGGTGGTAAACCTTTCAAAGGAACGAAAACCATTATGGAAGTACAAGCTTGGATCCGCTCTTCTGAAATAATTATTAAAGGACTGAATATTGGAGATGAGAAGAGATTCTTAGCTTCTTGGAAACTACAAGATGGAGCTCTAGATTGGTGGGAATCTATTACTCAAAATGAGTCAGAAGATAATTTCTCGTGGGAACGATTCAAAGAAGTTCTGGAGGAATAGTATATGCCGGAAGCAGGAAAATCCCATCTTTACCGAAATTTTATGGATTTTAAACAAGAGGAGGAGATGTCGTTTGAGGAGTATGCTAATAGGTTTAACGAATTATCTCGTTTTGGGCCTGGATTGATAGATAGGTCCCTCAAAAAGAATGAAAAGTTTATTTCTGGAATGAAGAAGCAATACCATGTCAGAATGACTGGGCATGTGAAAGAACCATTTGTAGACTTAATAGACATGGGATACAGATATGAAGTTTTGGATAAGATAGATCCACCCGTAGTACAAGAAGGCAACAACAATAACTGGAAAAAGAGGAAGTTCAATGGCAAGAAGCCGTGGAAGGGAAAACTCAAAGGAGTATCTCAAGAGAACCACTTTAAAGACATCACTTGTAACAATTGTAAGAAGAAAGGCCATATTGCGAAGAATTGTTGGGGTCCCAAAGCTCAGAGTGTTGTCTCTCCTGTGGTTCAGAATTATCTCTGCTATAATTGTCATAAACCAGGGCACCTGATAAAGGATTGTCCCTTTATGAAGAAAGGAGAACAAGCCAAAGTTTACGCTATCAAGGATGAGCCTTCAACCTCCAAAGATGTGATGGGAAAAGGAGTGTTGGAAGGTAATTTTTTATCAAAGATGTTTTAGTTAGAGTATTATTTGATATAGGAGCTTCTCATAGTTTTATTTCTAAAACAACTGTAGAAGAATTAGAACTTGAACCTAAAATTGTTGATGACCCTATCTGCGTGACGAATCCTATAGGAGGTTCCACTAATCTTTGTATGCACTGTGAAAATGTCCCAATTTCCTATCCTCCCCATCACTTTTCTTTTGATCTTTTCGTCTTAGATTTTACTGGATTCGAAATTTTACTTGGTATGGATTGGTTAACTAAAAATGAAGCTATTCTAGATTGTTTGAAAAGGATGGTTGCAGTGAAAACAAAGTTAGGGAAACTCCTAGAAATACCTTGTGAAGATCCTAGTCCAAGAAGGGATAGTTTTCTTTATGCTTTAGATACATCCCAAACAGGATTAGAAACAATACCCGTTGTTAAATAATTTGCAGATGTCTTTGAGGAAGTAAAGAGTTTACCCCCACATCGAGAAATTGAATTCCGTATCAACTTAGTTCCTGGTGCGATGCCAATTAAACAACGAGATAGAAGGATGGCTCCGAAAGAAAGGGATGAGCTGAATAACCAATCCCAAGAGCTATTAAAGAAGTGATTAATAAGACCTAGTCGTTCAAGTTGGGGATCAACAGTAGTTTTTGTTGCTAAATCAGATGGATCTTTGAGATTGTGTGTAGACTATCGAGATCTAAATAAACAAACCATTAAGAACAAGTATCCTCTACCTCGAATAGATGACTTGTTTGACCAGATACACGGAGCTCGAGTTTTCTCTAAAATGGACCTAGCTATAGGATTCCATCAGTTAAGGATCGCAGAAGATTGCATCCATCTAACTGCATTCAAAGGTCCGACTACTTTCTAGGAGTGGTTGGTTATGCCTTTTGGGCTGACTAATGCACCCGCTTATTTTGTTGACCTTATGAATAGAGTGTTTAGAGATGTGCTAAACAAATTCGTGTTAGTCTTATCGATGATATCCTTATCTACTCAAAGACAGAAGAAGAATACACAAGGTATCTGGAAGCTATGTTAGAGATATTGAGAAATAACATGCTTAAAGCCAAATTCTCAAAGTGCCATTTTTGGGAGAAGGAAGTAAGATTCCTTGGACATATAATATCAAGGGATGGAATTTCAGTAGATCCAGGGAAAGTTGCAGCTATTCAAGATTGGAAGCAGCCACAAACTCCTAAAGAGATTCGTAGTTTCTTAGGTTTGGTAGGATATTACAGAAGATTCGTTCAAGACTTCTCTAAGATTGCCTATCACCTAATGAAGTTGAAAATGAAGGATGCTAAATTTGTTTGGACCCCAAAATGTGAAGAAGCATTCCAAGAACTAAAGAAGAGGTTGACAACCGCTCCAGTTTTAGCAATTATAAATGGAAATAGTGGGTTGACCGTTTATACAAATGCTTGTGGAGAAGGAGTTGGTGCAGTTTTAATGCAAGATGAGAAGGTGATTGCTTACGCAAGTAGACAGCTGAAGACGCATGAGAAGAATTATGCAATACACGACTTAGAATTATTAGCCGTTGTGTTCGCTCTAAAGATATGGAGACATTATTTGCTAGGTAAGAATTTTTCATAGTTTATGTTGATAAAATTTTGAATTGACCTTAGTAAATAATATTCCATCTTTTAGGTGAAAAATTCGAAATCTTCACGGACCACAAATCTTTGAAGTATCTTTTCACCCAAAAGGACTTGAACATGAGACAGCAACGCTAGCTAGAATTCCTCGCGTCATATGATCTAGATATTCTATATACACCCGGGAAAGCCAGTGTAGTAGCTGATGCATTGAGTAGGAAGTTAGCTACTATTTCTTATTTGGTAGTAACTCCAACTCTTCTGGAAAGAGTTGCCAGTAAACAGGAAGAAGATAAACGGTTTGAGAAATACATTAAAGCAGCTGAAGAAGGAAGAAATTCAAGCTTTAAAATAGATAACCATGGAATACTACGGCTAAATGGAAGAATTAGTGTTCCAGATGTTGAAAATATTAGGCAAGAAGTACTAGCTGAATGCCACACAACCAAACTTAGCATTCATCTGGGGATTCATAAGATGTACAAGGACATGAAGCGTACATTTTGGTGGAGAAGCATAAAGAGGGACAAATCTATCTATGTCAGCCGTTGTGAAAATTGCCAAAGAATCAAAAGTGACCAACAGAAGACGACAGGATTACCTCAACCTTTGGAGATTCTAGCTTGGAAGTGGGATCAAATATCCATGGATTTCATTGATGGCTTACCCCGAACAAGTAAAGGAAATGAAGGCATTTGGGTTATCATAGACTGATTAACCAACAGTGCACACTTTATTCCAGTTAAGCCAACAAGAACTACAGCAAGCCTTGCGGATATGTATATGAAGGAGATTGTCCGATTGCATGGAGTTCCGAGCAGTATAGTAAGCGATCATGATCCAATCTTCACTAGTCAGTTTTGGGAAGCACTACAAACAGCTTTGGAAACCAAGCTGAATATAAGCACTGCATATCACCTCCAAACTGATGGATAGACGGAAAGAGTCAACCGTGTTTTGGAAGATCTTTTAAGAGCATGTATTCTAGACTTTGGAGGCTTATGGGAGAATCATTTACATTAGTAGAGTTCTCCTATAATAATAGCTATCAAGCTAGTATCAGCATGACACTGTATGAAGCTTTGTATGGTCGTCCATGTAAATCGCCAATATGTTGGATAGAAACCGGAGATCGGTTAGTGCTTAGCCCAGATATGATAAGAGAAGCTTCAGAGAAAGTTGATATGATTAGAAAGAAGCTAAAATAAGCCCAAAGTAGACAAAAGAGTTATGCAGACCGAAGGCATAGAAATCTAGAATTCTCGGTTGGAGATTCAGTCTTTTTGAAAGTTTGTCCAATGAGAGGAGTTGTAAGATTTGGAAGAGCTGGAAAGTTAATACCTCGATATATTGTACCTTTTCCCATTCTCGAAAAAATCGGCCCACTAGCTTATCAAGTACAATTGCCTGAAAGATTGTATGGTGTACACAATGTTTTTCACGTATCACATTTACGGAAGCATGTATATGACCCAGAACAAATCATAGAAATGGCTGCTCAGGATGACATGGAGATAGAACCAAACTTAGCGGTTATTAGAAGGCCCATTCGAATCGTGGATCAAGATGAGAAACGATTAAGAAGGAAGGTTGTAAGGTTGGTTAAAGTTCAATGGAGCGGGGATGCTGATGATTGCACATGGGAAACATAAGATAGAATGGTTAAAGTTCAATGGGGCGGTTTTAGTGGCGTTAGCACATCGTTAGATAAAAAAATTTGGTTGTGTTTGTAGAACGCTATAGTATATTTCTTTTCGGTAGCATTTATGAAAACAAAACAGAAAGTCCTGGACTTTTAGTTGCAGTCATATAATGACGTTCTCTAAAACACTACTATAAGTTCTGGTAGGGTTTTTGGGACGCTGCTAAATCTATTTTTTAGCGTATTGACCGTAAAAAAGATATTTACTTTTGTGGTAAGAAGAATAATCACTAGATTTGAGATCCCTCATAAAATAATTACCGATAATAGGACCCAGTTTGAAAGCAAGGTATTTACAGAGCTTTACGAAAGGAACAAAATAGTTAAAAGTTTATCCTCTGTCACGCACCCATAAGCAAATGGGTAGGTCGAAGCAGCAAACAAAATTATCAAGAAGTTGCTTAAGAAAAGACTATAGAAGGCAAAGGGGAAGTGGTTGGAGGAATTGTCTTTGGTACTATGGGCCTATATGACCTCAACTAGATCCCCAATCGGTCATACCCCATTTTCCTTAACTTATGGATACGAAGCCATGCTTCCTGTCGAAGTACAAGTCCCATCACATGGAAGAATATCATACATGACCGAGAAGAATAGAAAGCTAAAGGAAGCTGACTTTGATCTCATTCAAGAAAAAAGAGATTAGCAACTTTCATATCCATCGCGTACTAACAAAGGGTGGCAAAAAAATACAATGTTAGGCTGAGGAAGAGGAACTTATAAAAGGGAGGTTTGGTACTGCGAAGGGTAATGACCAACGTAAAGATCCAGTAGATGGAGCTTTTAGCCCAAATTGGAAAGGATAACTGGTTATAGCAAAAGTTTTAACTAATGGGGAAAACTGGCTATCAAAAGCTGATGGAAATCTAGTTCTAAGAACATGGAACTCGAAGCACCTCGGGCCTTATTTTGTACGATCTATGGTACTTATGTAAGAAACATTGTAATTATTACAAAAAGTTATAATACAATAAACTGGATGTAGGGATATTGGATGGGCCGAAGCAATATAAAAATCTCTATATGTTAATTTATCTAACATAGTTAATAATGAACTGGACATAGGAATATCAGATGGCCTGAAACAGCGTAAAATTCCTTCTGTGTTAATTTGTCTAACATGGTTAACACTTACACTGGACATAAGGATATTAGAAGACCTAAACCAGTAAGAAAACCATATGCATGAATTAAGAAGGTCGTAAACACATGGCCTAACTTCATAATCAAAATACAATCTGCCCCCAAATAGTGGGACAGACCATGCCAAGCGCATGAACATGAAATTTCCCCCAAACAGTGGGGTTGGTCATGCCAAGCATGCAGCAAAACATGCATGTTAAAGAGGCCGGTTTAGGAAACATGAATCATACAAGGAACTAAGAAAAAATGGCAAGAAGAGACGATACATGGAATATAAAATGACCAACAGATCAGGTACAACTCCAGAAACTACTTAGAGCTTGCCAGGTAAACATCAAAAACAATGATCTCCCCATATTTACATGCTAATACTTTCTGAAATCCGTGCATATTTATACAACTCATAAATCTATAAACACTTTAAAAGTTTAAAAGAAAACTTATAAACTATAATTTATAATAAAATAAAGTGACATCATGAGTCTGACTCCGACTCGGAAGAAGCGTTAGCTATGATTCTTCCTCGACATGAAAATTTACGGGCATCCAACGACGGACGTTGAGAAGGACTGTCCCTAAGTTGGAAAGTAGGAGATGGGACATCCAACTTAGCAATAACAACATACAAACGACTAGGAGCAACATTGCCAAAAGCAATACGAGGGTTATAATTAGCGTAGGCCCAAACATGACCATAGTCCTATGGATCCAACTCATAATCTACACGATTATATAAAAAGGTCAAATCAAGTCCAAGCCAGAAGCAAGTGAAAACATCAATTGCGCGCTTTGCAGCAATACCTGCCATAAACCTTTTTACCTTCTCATTATGAAGTTGCTCGATCAAGGATGCCCTATCCAAACTATCTAGAGAAGTGGCAGCAGTATCAAAATTGGATTGAGACTCTAAGTTAGAAATTTTGTTCTCAAGAGCATTCACGTGCTCCATATCCACTCTCCTAACCCGTTCAACCTCATTCAAGAACTGATCCTTTGTTTTCTTAGTAGTCCTAGAATAGGGTCTGAAAAGCTCATGTGTAATGGAATTAACATGCGAGCTATACTCCAGTAGTTTTTTTATCCTTTCTTATAATAATTCATTAACTCAATAAACTTGGCCTTATAATAGTCTTTTAAATCGTTCTTCCACTTAATAACAACACCAGGATCTGCCCTCGGCGGAGGTATAAGAACAACACCAGGTCTCGAAATTGCACCTGGGGTCAGGGCCACATTAAGGACGTCTCTAGCACTAATTTGCCTCGCAATCTGCTCATTTAACTCCTCAACTTTGCATTCCAGAATCTTGATCTCGTTTGTGTATACTAACCTATATACACTTTTAGCATCTCTCAACAAACCTTCTAGTTCGGTAATTCTTTTAAGAGCAGACTTAAGCCCTTCCTCTAGGTCAACTGTCCCTGGGCCTTGATCAAAGGAGGTGGGCTGAAGATCAAACAAGTCCATACAAAAAAATTAAAAAAAGTTAATCTACACAGTACGCATGCATCCAAAAATCATTCAACAACATAAATTTACAAAAGTGTTCTAAGATATAAAACCACAAGACTGCACTAACTAAAAAACACCTAAGGTATGCTGGCCAGGGTCGGAACAGTTTCAATGTGGATGGTCATTCTTGGACTGTAACTAGCGCCTGCCCAATGATCCATTAAATCCCCAGTAGATGCTTCAATGCCTGCTGCATTAACAAGGAAGCTTAGATCAAGCGAGGAGAAGAGATAACCAAAACATCCATGGTGTGTTGTAAGGCAATTCGCCCCATATTGCTTTTAACCTTCTCCTTTTTAACTTTCTCGGTGAGAGAGCCAATCATGTCCTACCCAAGCGATTTACGGGTGCCACTACCGCTCTAGGGGTGGCCTAGGATTCACTCAAAGAATTCACAATCTCCCAGATCTTAAGTACAGCTTCCTTTCTCGTATTTTCAAAAGCATCAATCAGTTTAACCCTAGTTTTCATGGTATTTCTGGAGAAACCACCAAAATATTTGATGGCGTCTTCCATCCACCCTTTCCTCTATGAGTGAGGAAGCGCCTTTTGTGCCATTTGCCACTTGCATTGGACTTCCATCTCTCTGAATTTGCCCTGAAAGTGAAGTTCCACTTTCCTCCATCCATTCATTTGCTAAGCAAGGGTCCATACCCGCAGGCGGAGCAAGGGCCGCATCCGAACTTAACCCATTTCCAGCTTTTCCTACTTCAACACCTCCACTCTCTTCAATATGGTAGGAAATTTGAACGGACATATCCTCTATGGTTTTATTCAGCTTTGCTATCTCCGCCTCATAAACGACTGTATAAAGTGCCTCATAGTCTTTCAAGGATTGCTCCAGTTCATTCAACTATGATTCGGCAGCCTTAACCCCTAAGCGTAACTTAATTTTATGTTGATATTAACGATCCAGCACGTCTTTTGACTCCTTAAGCTTCGAAAGGGCCTCTTTCAACTCTTTCTCAAGCCTTTCATTGGTAAGCGTTAAATAGATATTCTCCTCTTCCGAGGCCGCGATAGGAATTGTGGCCGCGACTTCAAAATTGGGCACACTAGTGTCATCTGAACCATATATGGTGCGGACTAAGGGAACGTTGGAGTTAAAAGTTCGGCCGAACTTAGATAGAGATTCGTGAGGACCGACCTAGTTGGTAGTTATTAAAATTTGATTCAAAGGAAATCAAGGCATATAAGACTAAAATTAAATAAAGACGTATATTATTAAGAATATCATCATATGGTTGGCATAATGAATCCATAGACAAAAAATGACAATAATAAGCAGGACTCAATCCCTACGTAAATTTCTAAGCCTACGCCTAAACCACTCTAAATGAGAGCTATCAAGTGGGAAAGAACCACTTTCTAAAGTATACTGCCATTGACGCAGTAGAAAATTACTGAGTGCCTCCTTCTCTTTAACTATTTGATCAATCTTGGAGAGCAACCCTTGGGTTTCCTCTCTAATTTGCATAAAAGACTGACCTAACTCTTTCTCACATGTCCGAATTGTCGTTGCACTATGGCCAAGATGATATATGGTTTGAGTGTGAATCCTGTCCACGTTTCCTTCGGAAGTTTAGTAAATAAAATTTCTTCAGAAAACTAAAAAAACAAACAAAGCAACAAAGACAACACGGTCATTTAAAGGACAGAAACAAAATAGAGTGACAACAAAAGAAATTAACCATAACACAACTAAGTAACAAGCCAGTTTTCACTACATGTTAAAAGATTTAAGTTCATATACAAAAGTTAGGTAATCACATAAGGCTGAGAAATTGAAGTGACCACAATTTCCTTAGACACCATATCCTCATTCGGTTGAAAAGAAATGGAAGGGAAGGCATTTTCTACAGCCAGTTCCTCATCCCACTAGGTCCTATAGTAGTTGAGAGCATCAATAATCCTGTAGGGAGTATATAAGAATCTTACATCGACCACGGTAAAGAACTGGCATTGAGTTGACACATACATCTGATAAACCACACCATAAGTAATTTGAAAGAGCTTCTCCTTGGATGTCATCAGTGCCTCCTCCTTCTTCTTTAGCCCGCGATCCTTCCTTCAATGCCAAAGCCTCTTCCATAGCTTTCTCTGCTCTCTTAGCCTCGATTCTAGTACTCCTTAAATTCTTCTTTGACCTTGATCTTATCGGAAGCTATGGCAGTAAGGTCTGCCTCGAGCTTGGAATTACGGGTAATAACCGCAACCTGATCGACCTCCTCCTCTTTCAAACCTCAATTGCTAAGCCCACGGACTAAAAAAATCAACAAATAAGGAGGGTCAGCCATCATAAAGTAAAAAAGAAGAAGGAGGAAATTTTTACCGCTTGTTTTCTTACTTAATCGAGATTGCATTCTAGTTAAGTCCAAGCCTGCTCAAGTTGGGTAGCTAGGTTAGAGAAGGGGAGTTCATGAAGTGGAAGAGCAAGAAGGAGAGGTAGAAGCAATAGTGGAAAGGTTATCTAGAGTGACCCACCCTGGTCTCTCGGTAAGGTCGCTTATAGCACCTTTAGGCAAGGGCAAGTAGCGGATGTGGGGATCAGGAAGAAACTGCAAAGGTGGAACATGGGAGAGCCGCTGAAGAAGGAAGGGGATGGATACAGTAGGCTTATTGAGAGGTTGACCAGAGGCCTCATCCCCACCGTGATCCCTCTTTCGAATCTTTTGATTTTTTTCCAATTTCCGAGTCTTGAGAAATGCATTAGCAAGGTCGTTAGCCATTTCACCTGTGCATAAAAGGAATCCCAAGGTCAGTAAAGGTCTTTAGGAAGGTCAAAAGCATAAAGTAGTAATTCTTTAATCCATTTTTAGCAAATTATACCACTAGGTTCATCCGAAATCGGGGAAAACAAGAGAATGGGGTGAGAAAATTTATGGTGTGGGCATATAAAGTCATGCTTCTGCAGCATTAATTTAGTGAAAAGTGATTGCATTTTTCTCTTCTTTTCGTCTAAGTCCAAAATGTGGTCCCTACGGAACTCATATAACTTAGTAGCATGAGCAGAAATGACAAGCCGATTAGGGTGTCTATGAAAGGAAGAAGGAAAGTTGTCGGAGTTCGAAATGAAGAAATACCGATCAATCCATCTCTGGATCTTGTGAGGGACGGATGCAAGAATCGATTTTTTGGCTTAGGCATAATAGAACCCAACATCCCTTCCCAAAGGACTTTTTTAAATATCGAACAAAAATTGGAACTCCTCATAGGAGAGAAGGGAGTCGTTCTCCATGTAAAGAATAGAGGTAGCAATAACAAGAGAATAAGAAAGACGGGCAAGTTGAACAGGAACAAGATCGATAGCAGACAACCATTCTCAAAGAACTGGATTTAAGGGAAGATAAAGCCCGCACCTTATATACTCATGGGTGGTGGAAGTAAATCCATTAGGAGAAGCATGGATGCGTACGTGAGATTCCGAAACTCTAGCCTCATAACCCTCAAACCAAAAATAAATCAAGATATTCTCAATAACTTTTAATTGGGTTATCTTTGATTGCAAAGATAAGGTAGAAGGGAAAGATGATGCCATGTCAAAATTACAAGATTAATCATTGGCTGCTGCTAAAGTGCAAAGGGATAACAAAAGAAAGAGATCCTTACTTCGATTCAAAAGAGGAACAAGACTAAGAGAAAACAAGATTAACAATAGGGATTTTTATTACTTTTCTTTTCAAGAACCTGTAAAAGAGATGAAAGAAGAAGAAGAAGAGAAAAATATATACATACCTCAACTCGAATTTGAGCCGCATAATTGGAATGATGAGAAAATTTCCCAAATGTCAGTTGATTAAACAACAAGAATAATAAAAGTTAGAGTCAAGACTGACTTACATGGAAAACAAAGAGACAAATTTTACAGTTTTTTAAAGGGTCGGCCAATGGCGGAAGGACATGTGTAATAGAGCATTAAATGCGAAACGGCTACTATGACTCTTTTCTTCTCCTAAAAAGAAGGAAAGGAAAGGGTAGAAGTGATAGGCTACAGAAAGCAAATGAGTACGAAGACAAGTATGCACCCATCTATGATTGCTGTAGACTTAGAAGGCAAGTGTTACACCTATATTTTTCAAACGGTGTCGAAGGAAGCCTGCTACAGCTACTGAGCTGGAGGAAATGCCCTCACAACAACAAGAGTTGAAATAAAGAATAAAACAAAAACTAATCTTAAGTAGTGCCGCTCCTAGATAACATGAAGCCAAGGCAAGAAAAGGAATTGCACCCATAATATAAGTCAAGCTATGAAAATGATGCGATGACAAAACCCAGGTGATACTGGGCCCAGGCCCTAAAGACGAAAGCACAGCTGTGCTCTCCATTAAATATAGATTCGACATTATAATATTGCACCGAAAACTGGAAACTCCTGTAAGGTCTGCACTGCAATTTGGTATCAAAGGACAATGGGGACGCACCGCCATCTTGATTTGATAGGACAGTGCCGCAATCCAACATCAGTATCAAATTAATAAAGATTGCGCCATAATCCTGCAAACTCTAACCTCAAACCCAAAAGCTCAAGGGATGGAACATGGAATAAACTGCTTCGTAACCAGGAATGAAACCTTGCACCAAGAAGGCAAACCCAGGAGACCCAACTTTATCCCCAAGATGATAAGATCCGACTCAAAGACAAAAGCATGGGTGCAGTCCT
Organism: Allium fistulosum; assembly: GCA_030737815.1. Lineage (NCBI taxonomy): Eukaryota > Viridiplantae > Streptophyta > Magnoliopsida > Asparagales > Amaryllidaceae > Allium > Allium fistulosum. The sequence continues at coordinate 931,145,980 of CM060904.1, forward strand.
CTAGTGACCAAGAGCAGATCAAGATAGAATCACATGAGGCAACCACCTCTAAAGATGGCAATTTGACCTCTCCTGCCAAGCAATGCGGCCCAATTCCAACTATCCCCACATCATCATATGTCCACATCGTAGAATAAACGGCGCAGTGCACCTTCGAAAATGTTAGCGCAGTACTAAGGCGATGTGGTGTCATAACGTTCAACAATGCAAGGCAAAGCCTTAGAAGTACCAATGAAGACGTGAACACTCCCTAAAAAGAAAAGCAGCGCCCCATGACAATAATATCCACTTGTGGAGGCATAAGTACAGGCCCTATGCAGAATCCAAGATATACAAGAAATTCAAAGCATTGAGTTTTCCTGCCTTGATTTCAAACATTCCTACTACAATTTCGGGTTTCCCGCCTAAAGTCGGAAATCCAACCGCTCAAAATACAGTTTCCCATAAAAGACACATCAGCAATTCACGCACATCAAACAAATGGGATGGATGAATGACACGTGACGCAATCTAAAGGTGGAAACTAAAAGAGCGAAAGAAGGATGTCGATGATTCATATGCAACTTTATACTATAAGTAGAAATGGCACTGTAGCAGTGAAAATGGGGTTTTTTTTTACTTTACCTTTTTTGGGCAAACAAAACAAAAACTCTGTAATCTCTGCCATTATATGTTTGTACCAAGAATATAAAAGGAAGAAAGCGATATTTTTCCCGTGGACGTAGGATTCTTTAACATCCGAACCACGTAAATTCTCCGTATTCATTTACTATTTCCAGTACTTTATTTTGCTGCTTTATTGTTCTCCGTCAACTCGAATGCGTAGACAACTAACTGATTTTGCATATTTTTAGCATCTTACACTTACAGTATTGTACGCAAGAAAAGTAATATAATTACTTCTCTTTAAGGAAAAGTTAATATCACTTAATTTTGTTGATTCCTGATCGCGGAAGCATTCAGCATCGCGATTACTTCATAACAGTAATTGGGTGTTTGTGAGACAGAAAATCTCACTAACACTTTTATTTTCTATCCTTCTCCGATTATATATACATATAATATAATATTTTATGATTAATACAAATAGTGGTGAAGGGAAAATGGTAGAGCTTCGCTGCTTTGATTAGAAAATATGAGAATAGAAGTGAGGAATTAGGCTTGTATTTATAAGCGCTTGAATCAATCGTATCTGTTTAAATTAAAATAATTATATCGGAACCGTTCGACAAAGGTTCAACCCTAGACGCTAACCCCCACAACCGATCAACCGCCCTTGTAAGCGATTGACAACTAATGGTCGACCGGCCAAAGTAAGGGGGTTGACTGGTAGGATCTCGCATTTATTATTAGTTATTTTATTTTCCTATTTTTAATTATTTTCGCTCCAAAAACTTAAAATGTTGATAACTTCATTGTTTCAACTCCAATTGCAAAAATTCAAATATGAAAGTTGCTCATAAAATCGTCATGAACACAATGCTACAAGTTTTGTTGTCAAATTCCGACAATTGCTCAAATTCCATTTTTTTAGCCTTATTAATTATTTATTAATTACTGCTAATTTTATGTGGTGCTGCAATCACTATATCACAGGGATAACTAAAGTTTGGTTAATGGTCAAAACTCTAATAATATCCATAGTTAATTGTGAAGTCTAACATTAAAGTTCATGGTTAATCTTATAATAATTGTCGATTAATTGATTTGCTTTGGCGAAAGACTTTGTGTAACTATCCGCCTTTTCGACCCTTAGAAGTCGACACTAATACATATTCACGGTATTCACATGTCGAAAAACAAGTGCTGGAAAATGGTTAGAGGAAAGAAAAAGAAAGAAAATAAGAAGAAACTAAACAATATAGATTCTTACATTGCAAATAATAATTTATAATATAACAATGATCTTTACACAAGAAAACATTTATATACTTATTGTTTGTGATAATCAATTAGGTGTGTCTATAGTTATGGGAAGAGGAGACAAGTTTGTTGGTTTTTCTTTTTTTCTTAGATCCGACGACATTGAGCTGGTTGAATGTTAAAGGAGTGTAAAGATCCTAGTCCGGTTAGTTTTTGTAATGCGTTAAGAGCCTGCAGTGGAAATAATGCAGCTTGGCATTTAGTTCAACAAGTACATGCGAAAAAATTTCGACATGGGTTTATTGGTTATTCAATTGTTGGTAATCCATTAATAGATTTATATGTAAAAAACGGTCTTATAGATTCAGCAGTTTTAGTATTTGAAGAGTTGTACACTAAGCATAATATTTCATGGGTTGCGATGATTTTTGGGTTTTCTCAAAATGGTCTTGGAGAAAAGGCACTTGAACTATATTGTCAAATGCATATATACGGGACTTTGCCCACTCCATATGTATTATCTAGCCTGTTAAGTGCGTGTGCAAAATGTGAACTGTATGAGAATGGAAAGCAAATTCATGCTCAAGTGCACAGAATGGGATTTCACTCAGAAATTTTTGTAGGTAACGCTCTTATTAGCTTATATTCATGCATAGGAAATATTCAATTGGCACATCGAGTATTTACAGAAATGCCTAATCGTGATGGAGTCACATACAACTCAATGATATTAGGTCATTCACGGCATGGAAATGCTGGAAGTGTTGAATTTTGGCGACACTATATGCAGATTTGTAGAGGTCGGAAGTAGCTTCACAACGGAGGAAACGGTTCGCAAATCGGAGTCCGGGGGTGGAAGTTATCAGAGAAAAGGCGAAGTGGGCTGTTTGGGGACAGCAACTATTTTCAGACGTCTGAAAATAGTTTCAGACGTCTGAAAATTTCTGGAGTGGTTCCAGAACACTTGGTCAGACGTCTGACCAAGTGGGTCAGACGTCTGATCTGGAGCCAGTCACTCCAGTGACTTAAGTCAGACCTCTGACCCTTAGACCAGAGGTCTGGAACGACTTTTTCCAGTTTTTCTTTCCGTGGACTTGGGTGAAAATTTATGATATCCGTAGGGGCAATTTTGGAATATTGTCTAGGGTTTCTATTCTCCTATATAAGCTAGCCTCAGGTATCAGATCCGCATAGGAGAGAAACGCAAGCGATTGCAAGAGATTAGCCTCCACTAATTAGGGTTTATCAAAACCTAATTTTATTCAATTCTCTTCTCCACAAATCAATTTCTAATTAGAATTTGATCATTGTAATCAATCTCTTGTACTCTTCTCATCAATAATAATAAAGCTCTCTCTTAAAGTGGATGTACACTAACACGACGTTAGTGGAACCACTATAAATCGCTGTGTGATTTATTGTTTCGTTATTGCTTTAATTTCTGAATTGCTTATTTGGGATTGTGATTGTCTTTGGATTGGTTGAGATTAGATTTGAGTTATTGGTTGGTTGTTTTTACACTATTTATCACGATCCCGTCTTCCGCTGTGCTCAGGGAATTTCGATTCGAAGTGGTCTCTAGTTGGAATCTCGTAATAACATTTGGTATCAGAGCATTGGTGTTGGTAGGTAGTTGTAGAAATGCCAGAAACAGATAATACCTCAAGTAGTTCCTCAATGGGTAATCCAAGTGGTGTAGTGCCTTATGTACGTGGATCGTATGCAGCTTCAGGATCACAATTGATAATAGACAAGTGGAATGGCGATATTGATTTTGAAAAATGGCAATGGAAGATGAAAGCGGTTCTAAGGAGGAATCGGGTACATCGAGTAGTGTTTGACACACATTTGTTGCCAGCGGACATCTCGGATGTTGAGAAAGAGGAGATGGACGAATGGGCATTCACTACACTTCAACTTGCTATGGGAGAGAATGTCATCTCTGAAATTAGTGGTGAGGCAACCGCTAAGGGTATTTGGGACAAGTTGGAGGAGTTATATATGAAAAAGTCACTGACAAATCGTTTGATCTTATTGCGAACGTTCTTCACCTATAAGATGAAGGAAGGTACTTCGCTTAAGGCGCACTTGAATATATTTGATGATTTGCTAATGAAGATGAAGGCGGTAGATTTGAAGATTGAGGAAGAGAAAAAGGCGATGATATTGTTATGTTCGTTGCCAGATTGCTATACAAGTTTCTCAAATAGTTTGATCTATAGCCGAGATACATTGACCCTTGATGATGTCAAGACGGGTCTTCTTAGCGAGAAGTTGCGGGATAAAATGAAGGAGTTAGGTGATGGAGGTAGTGGTGCTAGTAGTGGTCATGGTTTGTTTGTGGAGAAGGAGAGGTATGTGAAGAAGGAGAACCGGGGGCGTTCTAAATCAAGGAACCCCGGTTGGAGAGGAAAGTCGAAGGAAAAAAAAGACAAGTGCTATATTTGCAAGAAGCCCGGTCACTGGAAGAATGAGTGTCCGGACAAGGAGAAGGCAAAAAAGGAAGTAGCATCTTCATCTGTAGCGATGGAGAGTGGAGTTGGTGAGGGAGATGTAGATGTGTTGTCGGCGGTAGCATCGGATGTTTCGGGTAATGATTGGGTACTTGATTCGGGGGCGTCTTATCATATGACGCCAAATAGGAATTGTTTTTCTTCTTACATCGACAAAGAAGGAAATTCAATTGTTATGGGAAATGGTGCTATTTGCAAGTCGAAAGGCATTGGTCCCGTGCAAATTCGGATGTTTGACGGAGTGGTTCATACTCTCACTAATGTACGCTATGTTCCGGGACTTCGGAAGTCGCTTATCTCTTTGGGGCAGTTGGATTCTTTAGGTTGTAAGATCACTATTGAGAGTGACAGCTTGCGAGTTTCGAAGGGGGCGCTTGTGGTGATGAAGGGTGCTAGGACTCATGGTATTTATTTGCTTCAAGGAGTGACTGTGGAAGGCGAAACTTGTATAGGAGTTGACAGTTCTCGTGGCTTGGATGCGACTAGGTTGTGGCATTTGAGGTTAGGTCATGTCTCGGAGAGGAGTTTGGACATTCTTCGGAAGAGTAAGATGATTGATGGAGAAAGTTTCAACAAATTGGAGTTTTGCGAAGAATGCATTATGGGGAAGCAAACAAAAGTTTCATTCGGTGAAGGAAAGCATGATTCGAGAAGGGTTCTTGAGTATGTTCACACGGATGTCTGGGGACCGGCACCTGTAGCTTCTTTAGGTGGAGCTCGCTATTATATTTCCTTTATAGATGACTTTTCTCGGAAAGTTTGGGTGTATGTAATGAAGGCCAAGTCGGAGGCATTTGCAAAGTTCAAAGCATGGAAGGCTCTTGTTGAGAATGAGAGTGGAAAGTCTTTGAAGGTTTTAAGGTCTGACAATGGCGAAGAGTATGTTTCCGGAGAATTCTTGGAGTTTTGCAAGCATCATGGTATTCGGAGGCATTTTACTACACCTGGAGATCCGCAGTCGAATGGTGTTGCGGAGAGGATGAATCGTACTCTACTTGAGAAAGCTCGATGCTTGAGATTGACATCGGGTTTGGCGAAGGGATTTTGGGCTGAAGCTTTGTCAACCGCAGTGCATATTATTAATCGAATTCCGTGCTCAGCTATTGGTAACAAAATTCCGGAGGAAGTGTGGAAGGGAAAGAGTATTAACTTGAGCTATCTTCGTGTCTTTGGAAGTCCAGTTTATGTGCATGATCCGGGAAATGATAAGCTTGAACCTAGAGCTTTCAAGGGGATTTTGCTTGGTTATACGGATGGAGTAAAAGGCTATCGGATTTGGAATCCGGAAACAAAGAAGGTAGTGAATTCTCGTTATGTTACTTTTGATGAGTCGGCGATGTTCAAGGAGAATGGAAGCTCATCGGATGTTTCGCATTTGGTTCATGGTGAATCAAAGGAGAAGGAAATTATTTCCACATTTTGTCCAAGGAGTAGAGAGAGTAGAGTAGTTGGAGATGCTTGCGAGGAAGTAGCGGTTGATGTTACATCACATAGTCCACAGGGTACCTCTAGTAGTGTTGGTGATGTGCATGATTCTAGAGAAGATTCGGTTCAAGGTGGAGCTGAAGGAAGTTTGGGTGATGGTATTGCTACTCGGGTTGGTCGTCGTACTATAAGACCACCTGAAAGATATGGTGATTGGAACTATCTTAGCTTTTGTGATAAGTTGGACTATGCGCTTCATGTAGTCCAAGGTGAGCCAATGGACCTTGATGACGTCATGAATTCGAGTGATAGCTCGAAGTGGATTTGTGCCATGGAGGAAGAGATGCAATCATTGATGAAGAATCGAACTTGGGATTTGATTCCACTTCCTAAAGGAAACCGTGCTATTGGGTGCAAATGGATATACAAGGTGAAGGACGATGGAAGATACAAAGCTAGGCTAGTGGCTAAAGGGTTTGCACAAAGGAAGGGAAAGGAGTATGATGAGATATTCGCACCGGTTGTGCGTCATACTTCCATACGGATATTACTTGCCATAGTTGCTATTCACGACTTGGAGTTGGAGCAACTTGATGTGAAGACCGCCTTCTTGCATGGTGACTTGGATGAAGACATTTACATGGAGCAATTGCAAGGTTTTGTTGTAAATGGTAAGTCAAATATGGTGTGCAAGTTGAAGAAATCACTATATGGGTTGAAGCAATCACCTAGACAATGGTACAAGAGATTTGATCATTTTATTCTTGAAAACGGTTTTAACAGAAGCATCAAGGATGCTTGTGTTTATTTCAAGAAGTTGGAAAATGATTGATGGGTAAATTTACTCTTGTATATGGACGATATGCTCATTGCTTCTAAGGATAAAAATGAAATCAACAAGTTAAAACTGAGTTTGAAATCGGAGTTCGAAATGAAGGATCTTGGAGAAGCAAGAAGAATATTGGGCATGGAAATAGAAAGGGATCGAAAGCGTTTTGAGTTGAAATTGACTCAAAAGGAGTACATTAAGAAAGTGCTTTGTCGGTTTAGCATGGAGAGTGCAAAGGCGTCAAATACACCTTTACCTTTGCATATGAAGCTTTCGAGTAAAGGATCACCTATCTTGGAGGAAGACAAGACATATATGGCAAATGTGACATATGCTAGTGCGGTTGGAAGTCTAATGTATGCTATGGTGTGTACAAGGCCCGATATTGCAAATGCCGTCGGGATGGTTAGTCGATACATGGCTAATCCAGGGAAATCGCATTGGGAAGCTGTGAAGCTTATATTGAGATACCTTAGAGGCACATCATCTCATGGTTTTGTTTTTGGCGGTAGTAAGACGAAGGATTGCAAGTTGGTTGGTTATTGTGATTCGGACTACGCTGGTGATAGGGATCGAAGAAAATCAACTTCCGGATATGTCTTCACACTTGGGGGTACAGCCATAAGTTGGAGATCTAGATTGCAGACCGTAGTTGCTTTATCCACTACGGAGGCGGAGTTGATAGCCGCAGTGGAGGCGGCAAAGGAGGCACTCTATTTGTAGCGATTGTTGTGTGACTTGGGATTCGGGCATGATAGTATTGATGTTTGATGTGATAGCCAGAGTGCTATTCACTTGTCAGAGAATTTGGCGTTTAACTCACGAACTAAGCATATTGAGGTGAGAGAGTCATTTCTAGTAGCCATGGATGAGGATAAGCAAGTATATCTTCGGAAAGTGCACACAAAGGATAACGCGGCGGACATGTTCACTAAGGCTTTGCCGGTTGGGAAGTTCGAGCATTGCTCGAACTTGATTTGCTTGGAGAAGTGCTAGGTGCCACGGGGTGGCACGGTTAAGGGAGAAGCTTGGTAGTAGATGAGAAAGAGTATTGGTGAGAGATTGAGGTTCTATCTTCTTGGTTAGTGCTAGTCTTTGGAGAGATAGCTTAGGCTTTGGATGTTTTCAACATTTCATTAGCGGGCGGGGGGCTTTGCCTGAGCTCGTTGGTGGAGTGCAATGGGCGGTGGCTTTGCCGGAGCTCATTGAGGAAGCATTCATTTCTGGTTGAAGGTAGAAGAAGTGATAGTTGGTGCTATCGGTTGTTGTTGATGGTATGGTACCATTAGAGTCGGAGATGAATATAGTGTCAAGGTGGAGTGTTGAATTTTGGCGACACTATATGCGGATTTGTAGAGGTCGGAAGTAGCTTCGCAACGGAGGAAACGGTTCGCAAATCGAAGTCCGGAGGTGGAAGTTATCAGAGAAAAGGCGAAGTGGGCTGTTTGGGGACAGCAACTATTTTCAGACGTCTGAAAATAGTTTCAGACGTCTGAAAATTTCTGGAGTGGTTCCAGAACACTTGGTCAGACGTCTGCCCAAGTGGGTCAGACGTCTGATCTGGAGCCAGTCACTCCAGTGAATTAAGTCAGACCTCTGACCCTTAGACCAGACGTCTGGAACGACTTTTTCCAGTTTTTCTTTCCGTGGACTTGGGTGAAAATTTGTGATATCCGCAGGGGCAATTTTGGAATATTGTCTAGGGTTTCTATTCTCCTATATAAGCTAGCCTCAGGTATCAGATCCGCATAGGAGAAAAACGCAAGCGATTGCAAGAGATTAGCCTCCACTAATTAGGGTTTATCAAAACCTAATTTTCTTCAATTCTCTTCTCCACAAATCAATTTCTAATTAGAATTTGATCATTGTAATCAATCTCTTGTACTCTTCTCATCAATTATAATAAAGCTCTCTCTTAAAGTGGATGTACACTAACACGACGTTAGTGGAACCACTATAAATCGCTGTGTGATTTATTGTTTCGTTATTGCTTTAATTTCTGAATTGCTTATTTGGGATTGTGATTGTCTTTGGATTGGTTAAGATTAGATTTGAGTTATTGGTTGGTTGTTTTTACACTATTTATCACGATCCCGTCTTCCGCTGTGCTCAGGGGATATCGATTCGAAGTGGTCACTATTTGGAATCTCGTAATAACATTTGGTATCAGAGCATTGGTGTTGGTAGGTAGTTGTAGAAATGCCAGAAACAGATAATACCTCAAGTAGTTCCTCAATGGGTAATCCAAGTGGTGTAGCGCCTTATGTACGTGGATCATATGCAGCTTCAGGATCACAATTGGTAATAGACAAGTGGAATGGCGATAATGATTTTGAAAAATGGCAATGGAAGATGAAAGCGGTTCTAAGGAGGAATCGGGTACATCGAGTAGTGTTTGACACACATTTGTTGCCAGCGGACATCTCGGATGTTGAGAAAGAGGAGATGGACGAATGGGCATTCACTACACTTCAACTTGCTATGGGAGAGAATGTCATCTCTGAAATTAGTGGTGAGACAACCGCTAAGGGTATTTGGGACAAGTTGGAGGAGTTATATATGAAAAAGTCACTGACAAATCGTTTGATCTTATTGCGAACGTTCTTCACCTATAAGATGAAGGAAGGTACTTCGCTTAAGGCGCACTTGAATATATTTGATGATTTGCTAATGAAGATGAAGGCGGTAGATTTGAAGATTGAGGAAGAGAAAAAGGCGATGATATTGTTATGTTCGTTGCCAGATCGCTATACAAGTTTCTCAAATAGTTTGATCTATAGCCGAGATACATTGACCCTTGATGATGTCAAGACGGGTCTTCTTAGCGAGAGGTTGCGGGATAAAATGAAGGAGTTAGGTGATGGAGGTAGTGGTGCTAGTAGTGGTCATGGTTTGTTTGTGGAGAAGGAGAGGTATGTGAAGAAGGAGAACCGGGGGCGTTCTAAATCAAGGAACCCCGGTTGGAGAGGAAAGTCGAAGGAAAGAAAAGGCAAGTGCTATATTTGCAAGAAGCCCGGTTACTGGAAGAATGAGTGTCCGGACAAGGAGAAGGCAAAGAAGGAAGTAGCATCTTCATCTGTAGCGATGGAGAGTGGAGTTGGTGAGGGAGATGTAGATGTGTTGTCGGCGGTAGCATCGGATGTTTCGGGTAATGATTGGGTACTTGATTCGGGGGCGTCTTATCATATGACGCCAAATAGGAATTGTTTTTCTTCTTACATCGACAAAGAAGGAAATTCAATTGTTATGGGAAATGGTGCTATTTGCAAGTCGAAAGGCATTGGTCCCGTGCAAATTCGGATGTTTGACGGAGTGGTTCATACTCTCACTAATGTACGCTATGTTCCGGGACTTCGGAAGTCGCTTATCTCTTTGGGGCAGTTGGATTCTTTAGGTTGTAAGATCACTATTGAGAGTGATAGCTTGCGAGTTTCGAAGGGGGCGCTTGTGGTGATGAAGGGTGCTAGGACTCATGGTATTTATTTGCTTCAAGGAGTGACTGTGGAAGGCGAAACTTGTATAGGAGTTGACAGTTCTCGTGGCTTGGATGCGACTAGGTTGTGGCATTTGAGGTTAGGTCATGTCTCGGAGAGGAGTTTGGACATTCTTCGGAAGAGTAAGATGATTGATGGAGAAAGTTTCAACAAATTGGAGTTTTGCGAAGAATGCATTATGGGGAAGCAAACAAAAGTTTCATTCGGTGAAGGAAAGCATGATTCGAGAAGGGTTCTTGAGTATGTTCACACGGATGTCTGGGGACCGGCACCTGTAGCTTCTTTAGGTGGAGCTCGCTATTATATTTCCTTTATAGATGAATTTTCTCGGAAAGTTTGAGTGTATGTAATGAAGGCCAAGTCGGAGGCATTTGCAAAGTTCAAAGCATGGAAGGCTCTTGTTGAGAATGAGAGTGGAAAGTCTTTGAAGGTTTTAAGGTCTGACAATGGCGGAGAGTATGTTTCCGGAGAATTCTTGGAGTTTTGCAAGCATCATGGTATTCGGAGGCATTTTACTACACCTGGAGATCCGCAGTCGAATGGTGTTGCGGAGAGGATGAATCGTACTCTACTTGAGAAAGCTCGATGCTTGAGATTGACATCGGGTTTGGCGAAGGGATTTTGGGCTGAAGCTTTGTCAACCGCAGTGCATATTATTAATCGAATTCCGTGCTCAGCTATTGGTAACAAAATTCCGGAGGAAGTGTGGAAGGAAAAGAGTATTGACTTGAGCTATCTTCGTGTCTTTGGAAGTCCAGTTTATGTGCATGATCCGGGAAATGATAAGCTTGAACCTAGAGCTTTCAAGGGGATTTTGCTTGGTTATACGGATGGAGTAAAAGGCTATCGGATTTGGAATCCGGAAACAAAGAAGGTAGTGAATTCTCGTTATGTTACTTTTGATGAGTCGGCGATGTTCAAGGAGAATGGAAGCTCATCGGATGTTCCGGATTTGGTTCATGGTGAATCAAAGGAGAAGGAAATTATTTCCACATTTTGTCCAAGGAGTAGAGAGAGTAGAGTAGTTGGAGATGCTTGCGAGGAAGTAGCGGTTGATGTTACATCACATAGTCCACAGGGTACCTCTAGTAGTGTTGGTGATGTGCATGATTCTAGAGAAGATTCGGTTCAAGGTGGAGCTGAAGGAAGTTTGGGTGATGGTATTGCTACTCGGGTTGGTCGTCGTACTATAAGACCACCTGAAAGATATGGTGATTGGAACTATCTTAGCTTTTGTGATAAGTTGGACTATGCGCTTCATGTAGTCCAAGGTGAGCCAATGGACCTTGATGACGTCATGAATTCGAGTGATAGCTCGAAGTGGATTTGTGCCATGGAGGAAGAGATGCAATCATTGATGAAGAATCGAACTTGGGATTTGATTCCACTTCCTAAAGGAAACCGTGCTATTGGGTGCAAATGGATATACAAGGTGAAGGACGATGGAAGATACAAAGCTAGGCTAGTGGCTAAAGGGTTTGCACAAAGGAAGGGAAAGGAGTATGATGAGATATTCGCACCGGTTGTGCGTCATACTTCCATACGGATATTACTTGCCATAGTTGCTATTCACGACTTGGAGTTGGAGCAACTTGATGTGAAGACCGCCTTCTTGCATGGTGACTTGGATGAAGACATTTACATGGAGCAATTGCAAGGTTTTGTTGTAAATGGTAAGTCAAATATGGTGTGCAAGTTGAAGAAATCACTATATGGGTTGAAGCAATCACCTAGACAATGGTACAAGAGATTTGATCATTTTATGCTTGAAAACGGTTTTAACAGAAGCATCAAGGATGCTTGTGTTTATTTCAAGAAGTTGGAAAATGATTGTTGGGTGTATTTACTCTTGTATGTGGACGATATGCTCATTGCTTCTAAGGATAAAAATGAAATCAACAAGTTAAAACTGAGTTTGAAATCGGAGTTCGAAATGAAGGATCTTGGAGAAGCAAGAAGAATATTGGGCATGGAAATAGAAAGGGATCGAAAGCGTTTTGAGTTGAAATTGACTCAAAAGGAGTACATTAAGAATGTGCTTTGCCGGTTTAGCATGGAGAGTGCAAAGGCGTCAAATACACCTTTACCTTTGCATATGAAGCTTTCGAGTAAAGGATCACCTATCTTGGAGGAAGACAAGACATATATGGCAAATGTGACATATGCTAGTGCGGTTGGAAGTCTAATGTATGCTATGGTGTGTACAAGGCCCGATATTGCAAATGCCGTCGGGATGGTTAGTCGATACATGGCTAATCCGGGGAAATCGCATTGGGAAGCTATGAAGCTTATATTGAGATACCTTAGAGGCACATCATCTCATGGTTTTGTTTTTGGCGGTAGTAAGACGATGGATTGCAAGTTGGTTGGTTATTGTGATTCGGACTACGCTGGTGATAGGGATCGAAGAAAATCAACTTCCGGATATGTCTTCACACTTGGGGGTATAGCCATAAGTTGGAGATCTAGATTGCAGACCGTAGTTGCTTTATCCACTACGGAGGCGGAGTTGATAGCCGCAGTGGAGGCGGCAAAGGAGGCACTCTATTTGAAGTGATTGTTGTGTGACTTGGGATTCAGGCATGATAGTATTGATGTTTGATGTGATAGCCAGAGTGCTATTCACTTGGCAGAGAATTTGGCGTTTAACTCACGAACTAAGCATATTGAGGTGAGAGAGTCATTTCTAGTAGCCATGGATGAGGATAAGCAAGTATATCTTCGGAAAGTGCACACAAAGGATAACGCGGCGGACATGTTCACTAAGGCTTTGCCGGTTGGGAAGTTCGAGCATTGCTCGAACTTGATTTGCTTGGAGAAGTACTAGGTGCCACGGGGTGGCACGGTTAAGGGAGAAGCTTGGTAGTAGATGAGAAAGAGTATTGGTGAGAGATTGAGGTTCTATCTTCTTGGTTAGTGCTAGTCTTTGGAGAGATAGCTTAGGCTTTGGATGTTTTCAACATTTCATTAGCGGGCGGGGGGCTTTGCCTGAGCTCGTTGGTGGAGTGCAATGGGCGGTGGCTTTGCCGGAGCTCATTGAGGAAGCATTCATTTCTGGTTGAAGGTAGAAGAAGTGATAGTTGGTGCTATCGGTTGTTGTTGATGGTATGGTACCATTAGAGTCGGAGATGAATATAGTGTCGAGGTGGAGTGTTGAATTTTGGCGACACTATATGCGGATTTGTAGAGGTCGGAGGTAGCTTCGCAATGGAGGAAACGGTTCGCAAATCGAAGTCCGGAGGTGGAAGTTATCAGAGAAAAGGCGAAGTGGGCTGTTTGGGGACAACAACTATTTTCAGACGTCTGAAAATAGTTTCAGACGTCTGAAAATTTCTGGAGTGGTTCCAGAACACTTGGTCAGATGTCTGACCAAGTGGGTCAGACGTCTGATCTGGAGCCAGTCACTCCAGTGACTTAAGTCAGACCTCTGACCCTTAGACCAGACGTTTGGAACGACTTTTTCCAGTTTTTCTTTCCGTGGACTTGGGTGAAAATTTGTGATATCCGCAGGGGCAATTTTGGAATATTGTCTAGGGTTTCTATTCTCCTATATAAGCTAGCCTCAGGTATCAGATCCGCATAGGAGAAAAACGCAAGCGATTGCAAGAGATTAGCCTCCACTAATTAGGGTTTATCAAAACCTAATTTTCTTCAATTCTCTTCTCCACAAATCAATTTCTAATTAGAATTTGATCATTGTAATCAATCTCTTGTACTCTTCTCATCAATAATAATAAAGCTCTCTCTTAAAGTGGATGTACACTAACACGACGTTAGTGGAACCACTATAAATCGCTGTGTGATTTATTGTTTCGTTATTGCTTTAATTTCTGAATTGCTTATTTGGGATTGTGATTGTCTTTGGATTGGTTGAGATTAGATTTGAGTTATTGGTTGGTTGTTTTTACACTATTTATCACGATCCCGTCTTCCGCTGTGCTCAGGGGATTTTGATTCGAAGTGGTCTCTAGTTGGAATCTCGTGATAACATTTGGTATCAGAGCATTGGTGTTGGTAGGTAGTTGTAGAAATGCCAGAAACAGATAATATCTCAAGTAGTTCCTCAATGGGTAATCCAAGTGGTGTAGCGCCTTATGTACGTGGATCGTATGCAGCTTCAGGATCACAATTGGTAATAGACAAGTGGAATGGCGATAATGATTTTGAAAAATGGAAATGGAAGATGAAAGCGGTTCTAAGGAGGAATCGGGTACATCGAGTAGTGTTTGACACACATTTGTTGCCAGCGGACATCTCGGATGTTGAGAAAGAGGAGATGGACGAATGGGCATTCACTACACTTCAACTTGCTATGGGAGAGAATGTCATCTCTGAAATTAGTGGTGAGACAACCGCTAAGGGTATTTGGGACAAGTTGGAGGAGTTATATATGAAAAAGTCACTGACAAATCGTTTGATCTTATTGCGAACGTTCTTCACCTATAAGATGAAGGAAGGTACTTCGCTTAAGGCGCACTTGAATATATTTGATGATTTGCTAATGAAGATGAAGGCGGTAGATTTGAAGATTGAGGAAGAGAAAAAGGCGATGATATTGTTATGTTCGTTGCCAGATCGCTATACAAGTTTCTCAAATAGTTTGATCTATAGCCGAGATACATTGACCCTTGATGATGTCAAGACGGGTCTTCTTAGCGAGAAGTTGCGGGATAAAATGAAGGAGTTAGGTGATGGAGGTAGTGGTGCTAGTAGTGGTCATGGTTTGTTTGTGGAGAAGGAGAGGTATGTGAAGAAGGAGAACCGGGGGCGTTCTAAATCAAGGAACCCCGGTTGGAGAGGAAAGTCGAAGGAAAGAAAAGGCAAATGCTATATTTGCAAGAAGCCCGGTCACTGGAAGAATGAGTGTCCGGACAAGGAGAAGGCAAAGAAGTAAGTAGCATCATCATCTGTAGCGATGGAGAGTGGAGTTGGTGAGGGAGATGTAGATGTGTTGTCGGCGGTAGCATCGGATGTTTCGGGTAATGATTGGGTATTTGATTCGGGGGCATCTTATCATATGACGCCAAATAGGAATTGTTTTTCTTCTTACATCGACAAAGAAGGAAATTCAATTGTTATGGGAAATGGTGCTATTTGCAAGTCGAAAGGCATTGGTCCCGTGCAAATTCGGATGTTTGATGGAGTGGTTCATACTCTCACTAATGTACGCTATGTTCCGGGACTTCGGAAGTCGCTTATCTCTTTGGGGAAGTTGGATTCTTTAGGTTGTAAGATCACTATTGAGAGTGATAGCTTGCGAGTTTCGAAGGGGGCGCTTGTGGTGATGAAGGGTGCTAGGACTCATGGTATTTATTTGCTTCAAGGAGTGACTTTGGAAGGCGAAACTTGTATAGGAGTTGACAGTTCTCGTGGCTTGGATGCGACTAGGTTGTGGCATTTGAGGTTAAGTCATGTCTCGGAGAGGAGTTTGGACATTCTTCGGAAGAGTAAGATGATTGATGGAGAAAGTTTCAACAAATTGGAGTTTTGCGAAGAATGCATTATGGGGAAGCAAACAAAAGTTTCATTCGGTGAAGGAAAGCATGATTCGAGAAGGGTTCTTGAGTATGTTCACACGGATGTCTGGGGACCGGCACCTGTAGCTTCTTTAGGTGGAGCTCGCTATTATATTTCCTTTATAGATGACTTTTCTCGGAAAGTTTGAGTGTATGTAATGAAGGCCAAGTCGGAGGCATTTGCAAAGTTCAAAGCATGGAAGGCTCTTGTTGAGAATGAGAGTGGAAAGTCTTTGAAGGTTTTAAGGTCTGACAATGGCGGAGAGTATGTTTCCGGAGAATTCTTGGAGTTTTGCAAGCATCATGGTATTCGGAGGCATTTTACTACACCTGGAGATCCGCAGTCGAATGGTGTTGCGGAGAGGATGAATCGTACTCTACTTGAGAAAGCTCGATGCTTGAGATTGACATCGGGTTTGGCGAAGGGATTTTGGGCTGAAGCTTTGTCAACCGCAGTGCATATTATTAATCGAATTCCATGCTCAGCTATTGGTAACAAAATTCCGGAGGAAGTGTGGAAGGAAAAGAGTATTGACTTGAGCTATCTTCGTGTCTTTGGAAGTCCAGTTTATGTGCATGATCCGAGAAATGATAAGCTTGAACCTAGAGCTTTCAAGGGGATTTTGCTTGGTTATACGGATGGAGTAAAAGGCTATCGGATTTGGAATCCGGAAACAAAGAAGGTAGTGAATTCTCGTTATGTTACTTTTGATGAGTCGGCGATGTTCAAGGAGAATGGAAGCTCATCGGATGTTCCGGATTTGGTTCATGGTGAATCAAAGGAGAAGGAAATTATTTCCACATTTTGTCCAAGGTGTAGAGAGAGTAGAGTAGTTGGAGATGCTTGCGAGGAAGTAGCGGTTGATGTTACATCACATAGTCCACAGGGTACCTCTAGTAGTGTTGGTGATGTGCATGATTCTAGAGAAGATTCGGTTTAAGGTGGAGCTGAAGGAAGTTTGGGTGATGGTATTGCTACTCGGGTTGGTCGTCGTACTATAAGACCACCTGAAAGATATGGTGATTGGAACTATCTTAGCTTTTGTGATAAGTTGGACTATGCGCTTCATGTAGTCCAAGGTGAGCCAATGGACCTTGATGACGTCATGAATTCGAGTGATAGCTCGAAGTGGATTTGTGCCATGGAGGAAGAGATGCAATCATTGATGAAGAATCGAACTTGGGATTTGATTCCACTTCCTAAAGGAAACCGTGCTATTGGGTGCAAATGGATATACAAGGTGAAGGACGATGGAAGATACAAAGTTAGGCTAGTGGCTAAAGGGTTTGCACAAAGGAAGGGAAAGGAGTATGATGAGATATTCGCACCGGTTGTGCGTCATACTTCCATACGGATATTACTTGCCATAGTTGCTATTCACGACTTGGAGTTGGAGCAACTTGATGTGAAGACCGCCTTCTTGCATGGTGACTTGGATGAAGACATTTACATGGAGAAATTGCAAGGTTTTGTTGTAAATGGTAAGTCAAATATGGTGTGCAAGTTGAAGAAATCACTATATGGGTTGAAGCAATCACCTAGACAATGGTACAAGAGATTTGATCATTTTATGCTTGAAAACGGTTTTAACAGAAGCATCAAGGATGCTTGTGTTTATTTCAAGAAGTTGGAAAATGATTGTTGGGTGTATTTACTCTTGTATGTGGACGATATGCTCATTGCTTCTAAGGATAAAAATGAAATCAACAAGTTAAAACTGAGTTTGAAATCGGAGTTCGAAATGAAGGATCTTGGAGAAGCAAGAAGAATATTGGGCATGGAAATAGAAAGGGATCGAAAACGTTTTGAGTTGAAATTGACTCAAAAGGAGTACATTAAGAAAGTGCTTTGCCGGTTTAGCATGGAGAGTGCAAAGGCGTCAAATACACCTTTACCTTTGCATATGAAGCTTTCGAGTAAAGGATCACCTATCTTGGAGGAAGACAAGACATATATGGCAAATGTGACATATGCTAGTGCGGTTGGAAGTCTAATGTATGCTATGGTGTGTACAAGGCCCGATATTGCAAATGCCATCGGGATGGTTAGTCGATACATGGCTAATCTGGGGAAATCGCATTGGGAAGCTGTGAAACTTATATTGAGATACCTTAGAGGCACATCATCTCATGGTTTTGTTTTTGGCGGTAGTAAGACGATGGATTGCAAGTTGGTTGGTTATTGTGATTCGGACTACGCTGGTGATAGGGATCGAAGAAAATCAACTTCCGGATATGTCTTCACACTTGGGGGTACAGCCATAAGTTGGAGATCTAGATTGCAGACCGTAGTTGCTTTATCCACTACGGAGGCGGAGTTGATAGCCGCAGTGGAAGCGGCAAAGGAGGCACTCTATTTGAAGCGATTGTTGTGTGACTTGGGATTCGGGCATGATAGTATTGATGTTTGATGTGATAGCCAGAGTGCTATTCACTTGGCAGAGAATTTGGCGTTTAACTCACGAACTAAGCATATTGAGGTGAGAGAGTCATTTCTAGTAGCCATGGATGAGGATAAGCAAGTATATCTTCGGAAAGTGCACACAAAGGATAACGCGGCGGACATGTTCACTAAGGCTTTGCCAGTTGGGAAGTTCGAGCATTGCTCGAACTTGATTTGCTTGGAGAAGTGCTAGGTGCCACGGGGTGGCACGGTTAAGGGAGGAGCTTGGTAGTATATGATAAAGAGTATTGGTGAGAGATTGAGGTTCTATCTTCTTGGTTAGTGCTAGTCTTTGGAGAGATAGCTTAGGCTTTGGATGTTTTCAACATTTCATTAGCGGGCGGGGGGCTTTGCCTGAGCTCGTTGGTGGAGTGCAATGGGCGGTGGCTTTACCGGAGCTCATTGAGGAAGCATTCATTTCTGGTTGAAGGTAGAAGAAGTGATAGTTGGTGCTATCGGTTGTTGTTGATGGTATGGTACCATTAGAGTCGGAGATGAATATAGTGTCGAGGTGGAGTGTTGAATTTTGGCGACACTATATGCGGATTTGTAGAGGTCGGAAGTAGCTTCGCAACGGAGGAAACGGTTCGCAAATCGAAGTCCGGAGGTGGAAGTTATCAGAGAAAAGGCGAAGTGGGCTGTTTGGGGACAGCAACTATTTTCAGACGTCTGAAAATAGTTTCAGACGTCTGAAAATTTCTGGAGTGGTTCCAGAACACTTGGTCAGACGTCTGACCAAGTGGGCCAGACGTCTAATCTGGAGCCAGTCACTCCAGTGACTTAAGTCAGACCTCTGACCCTTAGACCAGACGTCTGGAACGACTTTTTCCAGTTTTTCTTTCCGTGGACTTGGGTGAAAATTTGTGATATCCGCAGGGGCAATTTTGGAATATTGTCTAGGGTTTCTATTCTCCTATATAAGCTAGCCTCAGGTATCAGATCCGCATAGGAGAAAAATGCAAGCGATTGCAAGAGATTAGCCTCCACTAATTAGGGTTTATCAAAACCTAATTTTCTTCAATTCTCTTCTCCACAAATCAATTTCTAATTAGAATTTGATCATTGTAATCAATCTCTTGTACTCTTCTAATCAATAATAATAAAGCTCACTCTTAAAGTGGATGTACACTAACACGACGTTAGTGGAACTACTATAAATCGCTGTGTGATTTATTGTTTCGTTATTGCTTTAATTTCTGAATTGCTTATTTGGGATTGTGATTGTCTTTGGATTGGTTGAGATTAGATTTGAGTTATTGGTTGGTTGTTTTTACACTATTTATCACGATCTCGTCTTCCGCTGTGCTCAGGGTTTTTCGATTCGAAGTGTTCTCTAGTTGGAATCTCGTAATAACAGGAAGTGCTCTAATGATCTTCAAAGAAATGCAACTTTTAGGTTTTAAGCTAGATTCTGTTTGTATATCGAGTCTGCTAAGTGTTTGTGCTTGTCTTGGAGACACTGGAATGGGGACTCAGTTACTATCTTACATACTAAAATCCGGACTATCTTCTCATTACATCATTGAAGGATCTCTTCTTGACCTATACGTAAAGTGTGCAGATATCGAAACTGCACACAGGTTCTCTAACATGACGAGCAAGAAAATACTCTGTTGTGGAATGTAATGCTTGTAGCTTATGTTATGGTCAGACTGGTAATTTAATCTTGTCTTTTAATCTATTTTCTAAAATGCAACTTAAAGGTTTAGAACCCAACAAGTATGGATATCCAGTTCAAAATTTGATTCTGTCAATATTTTCTATATGTAGTTCTTTGAGATTGGTGAGGTTGGCAAATTTAACATGTAGTTAATTAACTTCTCTATGGAATACCTGTTGTCTATTATTGTATTATTATCAATGAAAGAATCAAATGATGCCTTAATTTTTCTAAAGCAATATACGTTGATACTGAAATTTCCTTACAACTTTTTTTGTGCATGTCTGTTATTGTGTGTGTGTATTCGTGTTCTATGAACTGTCGGAACATATTTGTCAACTCTTTTTAGTAGAAATTTCATATATTTTTAAAGCTCGGCTAAAAACTGAGTTTAAACTGCAAAAAAACTTTAGTTTATGTGTGCACACGTTTGGTACATATTTATAATGGAAGTTTTTTAATTATTACAATCCAATGCAGCACTGAGGTTACAGCAAGAACAAACTAAAGCAGATGAGCGCAACTGTGAGAAACGCTTCAGCTCATATGCAAGGGCTAAAGATGAGCAAAAAACGAGAGAAGATAGTTAAGGTGATCACGGGAAAAAATGTCTTCTGAGTATCTATTAGAACTACTATCATTCTATCATATGATGGAAAAAGTTTTCTTAAAAGTTTTGAAGAAGAAGCTCAGGCCTCATGAATATGTATACATGCAGTCGTACTTGCTTCCGTATGCTTCATGTATGTTTGTCTTTTGTGCTTTAATTCCTTCTTGGTTTAATAATTGTATTTCGGTATCGTTCTGACTACTTTGTATTTATAACCGTATGAAATCAAACATTTTGGTTTATGAGGGTACATGATATTGTTTAGTAGAATTCTACTATTGGTAATGATGTTAGTAACCATCTTTTCTTCAATCTTAGTCTGGAAAAATACAAATCACATGAATCAAATTTCCTACTCGATTATAGTTGTGACTTGTATAAACTAATTTTAAGAGACGTAGCAAAATGCTTTTTAATATGGTATCAGTTCGGCGTCGTTAAATTTTAGCGACGTCTTTTCGACGTCTTTGCGATAAATTTTCTGGTTTAGACCATTGGCGTTACAATGGCACCGGTAAAATTTAGCGATGTCATTGGAACATCATTTTTCTGATACAAAGCTTCATCACAAATGCGTCGTTAAATTTTGTGATGCCAATTTTCTGACGTCTTAGCGACGTCAAACAGTTTAGTGACGCTTATTTTTCTGTTGGCATTTCTGGTGTTGCGATGGCGTTGCTAAATTTTTTAACGACCTCAAATGCGCGTCAGAAAATGACTGATTTGTAGTAGTGATTTAAAGCAATGAACTCGGATTCTATAGTGGATCGAGCTATGCGTGTTTGTTTAGTCGATTTCCACACTGCTGCTCTTGCAAGGGTAAGACATAACCACTTGTTTATTTTGATTCGTCTGAATTTGAAATCCAGTTTGCGTCACTATATCCTTCTAGGATGGTAGAATATTTTCCGTGATGCAAGGAAAAGTTCGTGGTGTTTTATAAATATCCCAACACTCACATTAGTGCTGCCTAATGTTCCTTTCTTAGGTTACTTGTATACTTGCTCGGTCAATTTACTGCTTAAGCAATATCTTGTTCGTGTAATTCATGATATATAGTAAACAACCTATCACATGAGAATATTCGAGTTGCGTTATACTCTCATTGGTATTCTTATGCAAAACTTCAGATGGATTGAAGGGTGTTCTTACTCCTTTGATTTCATAATCCTTGAAATTTTCAATCACTTTCTTTACATAGTGTGGTTGAGATAATTCAACCTAATTAAGTGTTTTTATTATTTTGATTTCTAAAATAATGTCTCGTACTAAGTCTTTTAGGTCGAAATGGTTGATTATAATTTTCTTTATGGTCTCTGTAATGTTAATGTTAAGATCAAAGATTAGCATATCGTTACATATAGACAAACAATCACATATGATTGGTCAACTTGTTTGTGATAAACACATTTATCACATTCATTTATATGAAAATCATTTTTCATCATGACACTATTAAATTTTTCGCGTCATTGTTTTGGAGTTTGTTTGAGACCATATAATTATTTTTCTAATCTACAAACCTTGATTTCATTTCCTTGGGATACTAAACCTTATGCTTGCTCTATGTATATCTCCTCATCAAATCCATTTAAGAATGTTGTCTTTACATTCATTTGATGGATTTCTATATTGTAAATGGATGTTATTGCTATCTACATTCTTATAGAAGTTATTCGTGTGATCAGTGAATAGCTATCAAAAATGTTTATACCTTCTTTTTTAGGATACCCTTTAGCCACTTATCCGGCTTTATATTTGCCAATAAAACCATCACTACAACAAAAAAGAGCTTTCGCAGCGTTTTAAAAGTGCTTCCATAGTCATTAGCAGCGTTTCGAAGAACGCTGTATAATACCATGCTGCAATAGAGTCAGGAGATTCTGCAGCGTTTTTGAAATGTTGCTAAATAAATGGCTATCGAAGCTTTTGAAAAACACTGCGGTAAATTAATTTTGCAGCCCTAATTAAACGCTACAAATTCATTTAGAAATGCAGTCTAACAATATGACTTCAAGAAGACAGAAATACAGCAGCAGTTTTGAAAGGCTGCAAAAATAAATTATGCAACTTTTTTGAAATGTTGTGGTATATCAATGTTTTTGCTACATGTTACAACTATTGCAGCAGGCTCAATTTATAAAACACTAATAGATATAATTTGATATTATAAATAGTTATAAAGATTAAACATAATCAAAGCTACATCAATTTCATACACCATAAAATTTAGTCATAGACAACATTTCATGAACAATGTTTTAAGCACAAATGTTAACGACATAGAATCTTACAAAAAGAGAAAATATAAATCGTGGAAAGTCCAATCTTGTCTCCTTCAAAAGTCCAATATGCCTATAAGAAGAAAAAAATGCAATTGGAGATTAGCGGTAGAAGAGAACAAATGTTCCCATATAACTAGACTATTTGTGTTAATATCGCGCAGCTTAATGTTACATGCCAAGCAAAACTGAGAAGTTGTTATACGTCTAGTATACCAAAACAGAGAATAATCAATTATAAACTCGTCGCACAAGTTTATAACTCAGATTTCCACTACACTGGAATTCTGTGTTAATTATTATAACAATATGATTGTTGTAAATAAATTACAACAACAGCGTTATACTATTTTGAATAAATGGTATAACCAAAATAAATGATAGAATATAGAATTCTAACCCGATTTTGTCTGAGGCTCGTCGTAACGATTTCCTTAAGAATTTTATTTCAAAATTCTCCCAAGATACAACAGACGAATTCTGCTTGAAATTGTAATGAGTATATCACTCTGTGATTTATTGTATGCAGGAGCAGGGAAGAAGAAGAGAAGGGAACGAAATAGAATTGGAATGGGATGAGAATGTGATCAGTATTCTCTCCTATTTATAATTTCGTCCGCATCCCTTCAAACAGTCGCGTCCGCTTGATGGGTCGCACCCGTTGCTGTTCATTACCAGCCTGCGCATCTGCTTGTACCCGCTCGTACCGTTTCGCTCGCGCCTCTTCAGTCGGGTCGCACCCGCTCGCGCCGCATCTGTTTGCTTCTAACGGGTCGCACCCGCTACTGTTCGCGCCTATTCAACCCGCGTCCGCTTTCGAACAGATCCGCATCTGTTCGTATGGCCTGCAACTGTCAGAAAGCCCGGTTCAGTTTGTAGTAAAAATACGAGTATCATATTAGACCCGTACCTGGCCCGGCCCGGTTCGATTCGGTCGGACGGCGGCGGCGCGCGCGTGTGTGGTGGAGATGCATGATCTCCCTCCTCACAACGAAGCATACATTTGGGAGCCCCAGGCCCCCAACCTCCTCTTGAGAAAGCTATATTTAAACCAATATAGCTCTCACAATTTGGAGATGTGGGACTTTATATTTCATTCAATTTTTAAGGAATTCCAACAATCCCCCACATGAATGATAATATACATATCCCCCACACAAAGCGAAAT
Organism: Allium fistulosum; assembly: GCA_030737815.1. Lineage (NCBI taxonomy): Eukaryota > Viridiplantae > Streptophyta > Magnoliopsida > Asparagales > Amaryllidaceae > Allium > Allium fistulosum. The sequence continues at coordinate 931,169,783 of CM060904.1, forward strand.
ATCACAGAGTATATATGGATTTAATGCTTTATCGTGGATAAGTAGATATTTCACTTTGAACTTTCCCTAGTTAAAACTTATCGGATTTACTTGGCTAATCGGTGAAATATTTCATCTTGAACCGTCGGCCTTTATTGTATATCCAGACAATAAGCTTTACGAAGCATTGATTCCCTTCTCATCCAATCTCTTGGTTGTGTTCATTTTGGTCCTGAACAATTTTTGGTTCTGCGAGTGTTTTAGAGAATAAAAGCCTTTTAATATTCTCATAGAGCCGACCCAGCTCACACTTACATAGGTGATCGCAACCATTAAGAGTATCCTACATATACCCCACTTGTTATTTCCAAGATATGGTCATCATTAAAAAACATAGTTTTAACCTTTATATACATTTATATTGTGCACCATAGGAATGGAGTTGGACTATGTCCAAGCAAATGCATTACGTCTTGAGTTATTCAGAACTGGTTTTCCTATTGATCCTAGTCCGTGGGATCTCCAGTCGCTAGGATAGGTTTCCGTATAAGATAACTCTTGGTGGTTTAGGCTTTTAAACCCATTCCCCTCGATGCGCAGTCAATTTTCTCTCTGGATAAACCTTTAGTAAACGGATCCGCTAGGTTATCATTTGTCCTCACATAATCAATGGAAATAGTTCCATTAGAGAGTAACTGCCTAACTGTGTTATGGCGTCGTCGAATATGTCGTGACTTTCCATTATACACAAAGTTGTGCGCTCTGCTTAGCGCTGCTTGGTTATCGCAGTGTATGCATATGGCCGGTACAGGTTTAGGCCAGAATGGAATATCTTCCAAAAAGTGACGAAGCCATTCTGCTTCTTCGCCTGCTTTATCTAAAGCGATGAACTCTGATTCCATAGTGGATCGAGCTATGCATGTTTGTTTGGTAGATTTCCATGACACTGCTGCCCCTGCTAGGGTAAATACATAACCACTAGTTGATTTTGATTCCTCTGAATTAGCAATCCAATTTGCATCACTATATCCTTCTAAGACGGCAGGATATTTTCCATAATATAAGGAATAATTTGTGGTATTTTTTAAATATCCAAGCACTCTCATCAGTGCTTTCCAGTGTTCCTTTCCTGGATTGCTTGTATACCTGCTCAGCCGACTTACTGCATAAGCTATATCTGGTCTTGTGCAATTCATGAGGTACATGAGACATCCTATTACACGAGAGTATTCCAGTTGCATTACACTCTCATTAGTGTTTTTATGCAGTACTTCTGATGGATTAAAAGGTGTTCTCACTCCTTTAATTCCATAGTCTTGGAATTTTTCAATCACTTTGTCTACATAGTGTGACTGAGACAATTCAATTCCATTAGGAGTTCTTATTATTTTGATTCCCAAAATAACGTCTGCAACTCCTAAATCTTTCATATCGAAATTGCTAGTTAACATCTTCTTTATGGTCTCTATTACCTGAGTATTTGGACCAAATATTAACATATCGTCTACATATAAAAAAATCATCACATATGATTGTCCAATTTGTTTATAATAAACACACTTATCGCATTCATTTATACGAAAACCGTTTCTCATCATGACACTATCAAATTTTGCGTGCCATTGTTTTGGAGCTTGTTTTAGTCCGTATAATGATTTTACTAATCTACAGACTTTGTTTTCATTTCCTTTGGAAATAAAACCTTCAGGTTGCTCCATGTAGATCTCCATTTAAGAATGCCGTCTTTACATCCATTTGATGAATTTCTAGACCATAAATTGATGCAATTGCTATTAGCATTCTTATAGAGGTTATTCGTGTTACTGGCGAATATGTGTCAAAGAAGTCTACTCCTTCTTTTTGACGATATCCTTTGGCTACTAATCTGGCTTTATACTTGTCGATAGAGCCATCTGCTTTCATTTTCTTCTTGAAAATCCATTTGCAGCCAATAGGTTTTATTCCTGGTGAAATATCAACAATTTCCCAAGTTTTATTACTTAGAATTGAATCAATCTCACTTTGGATTGCTTCTTTCCAACATGAAGTTTCAGAAGATGACATTGCTTCCTTGTACGTTTGAGGTTCATGTTCTAACACATATGTGAAAAAATCCGAACCAAATGTCTTGGAAGTCCTAGCCCTTACGCTTCTTCTTGGTTCAACTTCCTCAATCTCATGATGAGTTTCATCTTCATGTGAATTGCTTGATTCTTCTCTTGTCCTTTTAGGGACATTATTCCCTTCATTCCTTTTGTGCGGAAACACGTCTTCAAAGAATGAGGCATCTCTAGATTCCATGATTGTATTAATATGAATATCAGCTATATCAGACTTGAATACCAAAAATCTATAGGCACTACTATTTTGGGCTGGCCCTAAATAGTAACAATCTACTGTTTTTGGTCCAAGTTTGACTTTCTTGGGAGGCGGAACTGGAACTTTTGCCAAGCACCCCCACACTTTGAGGTATTTAAAACTTGGTTTGTGTCCTTTTCATATCTCATATGGAATTGTTCCTGTTTTATTATGAGGGACTTTGTTTAATATGTGATTAGACATATTTAAGGCTTCCCCCCACAAGTTCGTCGGTAGACCAGAAGTTAAAAGCATGGCGGTAATCATGTCTTTTAACGTTCTGTTCTTCCTCTCGGCTATACCATTTTGTTGTGGTGAATATGGAGCTGTTGTTTGATGAATTATACCATTTTCGGCACAGAATTGTTCAAATGGTGATTCATATTCTCCACCTCGATCAGATCTCAATATCTTGATCTTTTTATTTAACTGATTTTCTACCTCAGCTTTGTACTTTATAAATGATGTAATTGCTTCATCTTTGCTATTCAAAAGATATACATAGCAATATCGCGTATAATCGTCAATAAACGTGATAAAGTACTTTTTCCCACCTCTTGTAGATAATGATTTAAAATCACATAAATCTGTATGAACCAAACCTAGTGGTTCGGTGCTTCTATCAACAGATTGAAATGGTTTTTTTAACCATTTTTGCTTCTACACATGTCTCACATTTGTAGTTCTTATCTACTTGGAATTTTGGAATTAATTCCAAGTTTGATAATTTTTTCATTTTTCGGAAATTTATGTGTCCTAATCTATCCTAATCTATCATGCCATAGTAAAATTTCGTGCTCAAGCAAGTAAGAAACTTCAATTTTATTAATAGCACAATCAGAATACATAGTTTTATTGTCGATAACGGCTACATTTGCCTTAAATAGGCCATCACATAAATATCCCCTTCCGATATACATTCCAGCTTTGGACAGAACCATCTTGTCTGACTCGAACACCATTCTGAATCCTTTCTTTGATAATACTGCACCAGAGATGAGATTCTTGCGTATGTCTGGAACGTGGAGCACGTCATTCAACTTGACAGTTTTTTCAGAAGTAAACTTGAGGATAACTGTGCCACTGCCTTCGATCATAGATACTGCAGAATTACCCATATAGAGTTTCTCTTTATGATCGAATTTCTTGTATGTAGAGAACATGGATTTGTCAGAGAAGACATGACGAGTAGCGCCTGTGTCCACCCACCATTGGTTAGGATTCTGAACCATATTGCATTCAGATACAATTGCCGAGAAGTTGGACTCATCCACTTCCATGTTGTCTACTAAATTTGCCTCTTTGTTGCGGTCCTTTTTGAGTCTGCAATCTCTAGCGGCATGTCCAACTTTTCCACAAACCCAACATTCACCATTAAACTTTTTGGTTCGTTTGTTGTCTTTTGGTTTGTTGTCTGGAGCTTTCCTTTTCTTCTGGAAATTCTTCTTTTTGTTTTTGGTCTTTGAATCTTCAGCCACAAATGCCTCCTCGCTTTGTTTTGTAATTCCACGGTTATCTGCCTCAATTTTCAATCGGACTATGAGATCCTGTAAAGAGATTTCCTTCTTTTTATGCTTTAGATAATTGCGGTAATCTCTCCACGACGGCGGCAGTTTTCCCGTGATGGCTTCAACCAAAAACGATTCTCCAACCTTATGACCTTCCGCCTCGAGTTCATGAATAATGATTTGTAGTTCATGCAGTTGAGAAGTCACCGGTTTGGAGTCGACCATCTTGTAGTCCATGAATTTGTCTACAATGAATTTCTTAAGACTGATATTCTGCGTCTTATACTTCGTGGCAAGTGCATTCCAGAGTGCTTTTGCTGTCTTTAGAGGTTGTTATACTTTGTATAACACCTTGTCGAGACAATTCAGAATATAGTTTCTGCAAAAGAAATCGGAATGTTTCCACGTAGCAACATCTGCTTCCTTGCCTAGTGCAGAAATCGGTTCCTCCTCCTCGAGATACCGTTGCAGACCGAGTGTGGTGAGGTAAAATAACATCTGATTCTGCCATGTTAAAAAGTCGTCACCATCTCCTTTGAACGGTTCAGGTCTGTTGTGAGTAGTGGTCTTTGAAAATTCTACTATTGCCATCTCTGTTTTAGTAAGAAAACAGTAAAATTCTTAAGATGTTATATGTCTAGTATACCAAAACAGAGAATAATCAATTATAAACTCGTCGCACAAGTTTATAACTCAGATTTCCACTACACTGGAATTCTGTGTTAATTATTATAACAATATGATTGTTGTAAATAAATTACAACAACAGCGTTATACTATTTTGAATAAATGGTATAACCAAAATAAAGGATAGAATATAGAATTCTAACCCGATTTTGTCTGAGGCTCGTCGTAACGATTTCCTTAAGAATTTTATTTCAAAATTCTCCCAAGATACAACAGACGAATTCTGCTTGAAATTGTAATGAGTATATCACTCTGTGATTTATTGTATGCAGGAGCAGGGAAGAAGAAGAGAAGGGAACGAAATAGAATTGGAATGGGATGAGAATGTGATCAGTATTCTCTCCTATTTATAATTTCGTCCGCATCCCTTCAAACAGTCGCGTCTGCTTGATGGGTCGCACCCGTTGCTGTTCATTACCAGCCTGCGCATCTGCTTGTACCCGCTCGTACCGTTTCGCTCGCGCCTCTTCAGTCGGGTCGCACCCGCTCGCGCCGCATCTGTTTGCTTCTAACGGGTTGCACCCGCTACTGTTCGCGCCTATTCAACCCGCGTCCGCTTTCGAACAGATCCGCATCTGTTCGTATGGCCTGCAACTGTCAGAAAGCCCGGTCCAGTTTGTAGTAAAAATATGAGTATCATATTAGACCCGTACCCGTACCCGGTTCGGTCGGACGGACGGCGGCGGCGCGCGCGCGTGTATGGTGGAGATGCATGATCTCCCTCCTCACAACGAAGCATACATTTGGGAGCCCCAGGCCCCCAACCTCCTCTTGAGAAAGCTATATTTAAACCAATATAGCTCTCACAATTTGGAGATGTGGGACTTTATATTTCATTCAATTTTTAAGGAATTCCAACAGAAGTATCTTGACAGCTTTGATATTATAAAAAGTAACATTGATTACTAGGGCAGCGTCTATGGAAAATAATTGAGAGCTTATTGTACATTTTGGTCCACTGGTTCTTTCCAAGACCAACTAACATAGTGGCATTCTAAAATGAAAAAGAAAATTGCATTAATGGATGATATCAACTTTCTTTAAGCCGATGCATTTCCCTCCAACTTTTATTATTAACTAAATTTTTTTTAACAGTCATGAACGTATGGGATGGCTAGGAAAATTTAGATGTACAACAAATTAGCGCAAAGCAAAATTTTGCCGAAGCTACGGGATATTTAATTCCCAAATAGAAAATGCTTTTGTGTGTATGTATGCTCAACAAAAAGGCATATCTGGTGACTATATTGAATTCTTGTGGCTACGAAATAATAAATATAATATGATGCCAACTTGTAAAACATCCTACCTGACCAAGATCATTATTCTTATGATATTCTGGCACACAAAAATTACGATATTCATGTGTCTTGGTATTTGTGTGCTTGAATACATTAAAATATGGATTAATCTTACAGTTCATAGTCATAACCTTGATCCATTGTCATTCTCTTCTTTGTTTATGAAACCTTTCTTCTCTTGTGTTGTCTTCCATTTATTTACTCTATCTTTCCATTCTATGTTGCTCTCTGTTTCCCTCTCACCTTCTAATTCTTTACCCACAACTGTACAACACTAATATATGAACACAAATGTATATGGAAGCAAAATTATATCTCATATCAACTTGACAAAAACCTACGACTTCCCGTAAAGGATGAGAATTCATCCCCATTGGTTGTTGTATCTGTTCCCCGTATTCCTATAATAAATTATAATTTTTAACCAATGATGATGATAATATAAAAGAAATATAAAATCAAACTGATATGATCAAAGTTTACCGATTTGCCTGTCAGCTTGTGATTTATCTACCATTGTTGTCTTCGTTTTAATTTGAAATTCATCTTCCTAATCTTCCTAATCACCTACGTCCTCGTCGTCCCCTCCACTCTAGGACAGCCTAATCAATATGATTTCTTTATTTCGATCTCATAATTTTTGGTCTTACTAAAAAAAAGTTGACATCTTATGTATGTACATCAAGTATAATCTGACACACAATATCACTGTCAAGTTGCACAACAAAACTTGTATTTTTATTAATTCATCAAATGAACATTATTCTTCAGGCCAATCCAGACGAGAGCGAACATTATATCAAAAAATTCAGGTTTATCAAAATATTTTTTCCTCCATCAAATCTAGGTCGTTATGTTGAAAAAACACATGATAACGGTTCAACTCTGGTCAACAATGTAAAATCACTTTAAACAAACAACAGGCAAAGGACTTTATTTCAATATGATCAAAAACGAAAAACATATCCATAAGTATCACGATTTCGTTATCATTTGTGTCGAAAATATAAAACTTAGCTAGCATACCTCCTCTTCATTTCCATAAATCGTAGCACAGCCGATGTGATAGTACCCAGCCTGCATTAATCCAAAAAACAATCACATTTGTGAAATCTTTGATACAATTGCTTTTGTGTCGGCTAGAGTGCTAAATGACTTTTATCACATAAATGGAACTAACAGAAGTATTTAGAAAACCCAATTAGTGACACAATGAATCAGTAAGTTATGAGTAGATATAAAAATGCTTTAGGTGTCTCGGCATTTTCTATTTTTATGGAAAAGGCCAAGATCTTAAGCATTATTGATAGTTATATTCATTTTAATAATTGCATATGCAGTTGTACTAGGAGTAATAATAAACAGAGCTCTTATTATTTATATCAATAGATCGAAGTATTGAACCAAGTTTTGTGGCATCCATTTAGTCCACCATCTGCAAATTATCAATCCACATCCTACTAATTCTAATTGACATTGTTGTATATGTCTTTTAAATCCTTAAGCTACTATTTGATTCCAACAAGTGCTCATGTTATTAATCTAGGTAATCAAAATCAATGTTTTGATAACAAAAAAGTATAACCTTACTGACAAAAGGGTATTCTCTTTCTATTTTAATGACTTTTGTAAACAATATAGGCCTCTCCTCTCTTCAAGGCAAGAATTATACTCCTACGTGTTAGGTGTGGCTCGCGTTAGTGGTGTGTGGATTGGACTTGATAAAATCTCACATCGCAAGAAATATAAACTAAGTGCGGTATATGTGTGTGTGTGTGTGTGGGTGTGTACGACTTTATCAAGTCATTGTAAATGAGAATGGAATACATAACATTGATTATTCCTTTTGTTACAATCAAGTGTTACTAAAACCAAGTCTATGTCCGTTGAGCTCCCGAGATAGGTGCTCGATCGTGATAAGTATTACAAGGGCAATAAAATTAAAAACCATTTGGCATTGTTGCAGGATAACAAATATACAACAACGTTGAAGAGTTGAAAGCATGAAATTTTTGCAAATTGCAGTACAGTAACATGTATCGTCATGGACCATACATAATCTTTAGGTTTATATTTATGAGATAATATAGATAACAATAGTAAAATGAGTTGATGAAATATTTCTTAAAGTGGAATTTCAATGAAAACATTGATAAGTGATTAAGGAACGTGGTTAAAATTATTGAAGATATGAATGGATTTAATTGAAGTATTAATGATAAAGTTATGAAGATATGAGAAAATGCTTCCGGATAATACTATAGTTAAGTTTGAGCATCGATGGAAATAGAGAACATGATCACTTAAAAATAGCTTCCATGGCACATAATGTTTAGCTCACCTCAAAAAGAATATTCCTTCAAATCCCCCATTGAATCGTCCAATTCAATGTAAGATGCGTACTCCTCTATAGATATAGGAGGAAGCTACCTTGTCTTCCTCTATAGATATAATTACCGAATGACAAATGCATAAAAGGATAATGTTTCACTAATTCCAAAAAGATTATATACATACTAACCTTATGGTTTTATTTATTTATTTAGAATAAAAACATAATTGAATATTTGGAAGTTGTTATTTATTTACTAACAAAGCTCGCGGATAGGAAAAAATATATAGAAAGCATTGAAAACAAAGTTTAATATGACTATAAAAATCATCAGTTTAGCTTTCCACCATAAATAAACTACCTTCAAGTTAACTTCAGAATTGACAAGGACAAGGATAGGAGTACCCTGATTCAAGAACTGATATATGTAGTGTATGAGCATTTGTGGGGACAGCTAGAAGCTTTCATCTTATATGTAGGAGAAATCATAAAAAACTGTCACCACGGATGTCAAAACACTTGAAATGGAAAAATTTTACCACAAACAAAGTAAACAGGTTAAATAGTCACTGGAGGACACAAATGGTATAAAAAATAGATCAGGGTAAAGAATCAAAATTATTTTTAGGAACAGCAGCTGCTTTTGACTCTCTAAAAATGACGCTTCACTTATATCTGCAAACTAACAGCCAAGGACATCCAAGATTTCATAGGAAAGACATTCACCCATAATGTATTGTATTTTCCACTGTTCCTTATAAGTGGAACTTTAAGGTCCCAAAAAAAGAATTTGTACTACAAATTTTCATAATTATTTTTTATATTGTAAGTAGAATTTCAGTAAGATTCCTCTAACACACGAGCTTTCTGAAGACTGCCGAATAACTGAACATAATTTTTTATGTTGTAAGTAGAATTTCAGCAAGACATTCACCCATAATCTCAGAATTTCAGCAAGAATCTCAGGTATTGACTTACAAATGAATAACTGAACATAATTTACATTTATCGTACCTCATCTAGCTGAATCAATGATTCCTCTAACACACGAGCTTTCTGAAGACTCATGTTATCAGTTGCAGCAGCAATATAGAACCATGGAAAAACCCTATCTTTCCGAAGAGCATCGAAAGAGAGGGAGAGAAATCGACAACTGCGCGTGTATTCCTGAGATCGCGTTGGAGAGTTTATTTTTTAATTAGATCAGGGATAGGGATTAACGGAAGAGAGGGAGAGACGAGAGGTTATGTTGAGGGGTAAAGCTGCACGGCATATTTTTAGTTTTCTCCCCTTTTCACATTCACTGACGGGCAGCGTTTTGGATATTGTTTTTTGTAATTTTTAATAATTAATCCACATAATCGCAGCATTTTTATTAAAACGCTGCTTAATCGTGCTGCGAAAAATAGATTTTGTTGTAGTACATCTAGTTTCGCTTTCTTCTTGAAGATCCATTTACAAACATGTAACCTTGTTTAAGATGTTCCACATATATGAAGTCTTGTTGATAATAATTTCACATTTTATAATTAATATAACCGAACCTCTATAAATATTTATAAGCCAGTCTTCACATCATCAATTGATTATGTAACAAGTGGTTTTTTAATAAATATTTCTACATAAATAAAGATGCAAATCAGATGTAATCAATTATAACTTATTCAATATTCCTCTTCAGTTATATTCTCTAATATGGTATCGGAGTCATGATCATTTTTCGTTTCTTTTAATCATGGTCTATGAAAACACTCGGTTTCCCATAACCAATATCGAAATTAGCTTAAGCTAGATTGTCTATGGTGGTGCATCACACCATATTATCATTGACTTGAGTAATCAATTCATTCAATTTTCTTATTTCGAAACCAATGACGTTGTGATTGGAAATGACAAGGGTTTTCTTATTTCACACACCAATTCTATATCTTTATATACTACCTTGTATACCTTCATTCACATAACGTTCTTTATGTCATGATATGAATAAAAACTTGATTTTGTCTCATGAAGAATCTTCGCACGGGGCAATGCTTTTACAAGAACGGACCAAGGATGATGCCTATGAATGGCTGGTTCATTCCAATAAATTTTCTCCATTGCTATCCTTGTGTAATGCCAAGACCATTTAGTTCGAATGACATTAACGTTTTGACCATTATCTGTGTATTTTTGCTTGAACACATATTTCACATTTAAAGATAGTATCGAAATCACAATCAGAAACTAATCCTAATTTATGCATATTTTTAAGAGAATTATAATTAACATGTCCTAGTCTACCATGCTATAAACTAAAAGAATCAACAATATAAATAGAAGATTTCTTTATTAGATTCAACTTAATCATGCCGTTACAAGAGTATCCATGTCCAATGAATTTGTTGTTCTTGGACAACACTAACTTAACAGACTCATACACCATCTTGAATATTCCTTTGTTAAGAAGGTATCCAGAGACCAAATTCTTACACATATCAGGTACATAAAATACACTAACTAATGTATGAACTTTTCCAGAAGTAAATGTAAGTTCTATGGTGCCTTTTCCCAAAACTTTGCTTGGAACCTTATTTGCTCCAGTAACCTTGTCCGTTCCTCCATTATTTTCTTCGTAAGTCTTAAAGAGATTACGGTCTTTGCAAATGTGAATGGTTGCTCCAGTATCAAACCACCAAACAGATTACGGCAGTCTCTGGCATAATGGTTGGGCTTGTTACAGTAGTAACAAGCATCTTTCTTTTTGTTGTTGGAATTTTTCTTCTTAAACTGTGTCTCATTCTTAAGCTTTAGCTTGTAACTCAGTTTGCGGATTATCATCTAGTTCGCGTTTACGAGAGTCATCTTTAAACCGTTTAAATCATAATCCGTTTCAGCATGTTTTAATTTTTTCTTAAAATCATTTCAAGAATTAGGAAGTCTTGAAATTATAACTACAACAACAAAAGATTCAGGGAGATTTATTGCAGCATCTTTAAGTTTTTATTGGCAACCATTTTGAAATCCATAAAATTGCAACTTTGCAGTTTCCAAAGTCCTATGTGCGTTGTAGACAGGAGGATGTTTTGCATCATTTCGCCTTTAGAGCATTGTCACCTTTGTCGGTTTCGTCGGGTATTACTTCCAATGTCATAATCTCTTGCATGACTTCTCTCCTTTCAACAAAGAACACATTTGGAAGCCCCAAGGCCATAACTCCCTCACGAGAAACTCATACTTAAACAAGTATGTTTCCCAATATTTCAAGATGTGTAACTTTGCTTTCCTTCTTTCTTCCCTCTTCCTTTCTTCTCTCTTCATGAAAACAAAAACAAGGAAAAATTTGAAAATATCCAACACCTCGGACAAAAATTAGATTGGCAGTACGTTTGCACAAAAATGACCAGACATGATTTGTCTCTCGCACTATTTATTCTTCGTTACTTAGTTTCCAAACATGTCTACATGATTAGTTTCCCCCACCCTCACAATAAAAAGAAAAGGGTAAAAAAGAAAGAGAAAAAAATAGTAAATGTGTCAAATGGTCTGCCATTTAGCGTGCAAACTCATATAACTCTTTTTATAGTCTTCAAACATCCATGTTTAGAATCCCACCATCTGCTCAACGGTGTAGCTTCAACCTTTTGCAAAATATTGGCTACTTCCTCCATAGATGGCCTTTTTCTAGGATTAGCGGCTAAGCAATGAAGAGTGAGTTGGGCTGCTTGAAATGCGGCTTTTGGATGATATTGTCCTTCCAAACTCTTATCCATCACCAAATCAATTAGATTTCTTCGATCTAGCAAGTACCGTTTCCCCCAGTACACCAAGTTCTGTTGCTTTGGACGGCTGCGATCAAACGCTCTTAGGCCAGTTAGCGTTTCTAGCAGGACTACACCGAATCCATATACATCGCTTTTCATAGACAAATGACCTGAATATCGTATCATCAATGTTCAATTATATCTTCATACTCAATACCTTTTCCATGTCAAACATGTTATCTGTAAGAATTAATAGCCAAGTAAAGCGAAGCAGTTGATTATTTTTCATAGTTTTCAATGACTATACTGGCCATCTAACCTGTATTTCAAAAACCAGAGAAATACTGTTTAGAAGGAAAAATTTATCATGGCTAAATTAGAACAAGGTTTTTATTTTTATTTTTTTAACATGGTTAATTAATGTCAGTAGATGCTTGTATTAAAATTTGTGTTCTGGTGGATGATCTCTAAATTAAAATATTTATGTGGTTTAGATCAATTGGCAATTATATCAAAGCTGATTCATAAGTCATAACAAGAAACTACCGGTGGCAACATATTCAGGAGCAGCATATTTGTAAGTTTCCATAATCCCAGAAGAAGTCACCCAACAGTCTTCTACAGTTGGTTCATTCTTTGCTATCCCAAAACCAGAAAGCTTCGGATTGTAATCCTGCACAACCAACAAATACAAATATCTAAACCACATGCTAAACACAGACTAAAATTACATTTCTATTTTTTATCTATGTATGTACCGAATCAAGAAGTATATTAGAAGAATTAAAGTATCTGTAAATCGCTTGCTTCTTAGAATAATGCAAGAATGCTAGTCCTTGGGCTGCTCCCATCACTATCTTCAACCTTATATTCCATGGCAGTGGTTCAGGTTCAGTTGCTTCTGTTCAATAAAACATGCACAGATACTTTTTACACACATTGCAATATAAATAGATATCAGAAAAAGAAATCTATCTATGTTATAATCCGATTTCAAAGTAAAGAGGTATCAAAAGAATAAATAGATGTCCTAAACGAATACGTATGTAAGATCAAGTCATATTTAAATAGATAATTTGTAAGAAAAGGGGGAAAAAATCTCACTTCTGAATAAGTGATCTTCTAAGCTTCCTTTTGCCATGTATTCATAAACAAGCAGTTTTGTGCCATCAACACAATATCCCAAGAGTTTCACCAGGTTTGGATGTGATAATCTTCCTAAAAAATCTACTTCAGCCTACATATTGCAATTATAACTGTCAATGATTATCCGAAAAATCCGTCCGTATTCATACCCAAAATATAAAAAAATATTTGATATCCAAAAAAATAGATACCATATCCGTATCCGATAATTGTCCGTCCGGTTTTTATCAAAAATATGGTTATTTTTTGTGTATTTTGGTACACAAAATGATTGTTATTTAATATTTTATCTAAATAAAAAATATTAATATGTATATAAAAATCAATATTTGCTACTTAAAAGTTATTTTTTGTAGCGTATTTATTACGTTTTATATTTTTAGTACTGGATTTATAATAAATCAAAAAAAATTATTTGTTTGTTTAGATTTATTAGTCACGAACTGATCGAAGAATATCCTATAAATATCTGATATCCGTCTGTATCTATGGATACGGATATGGATATGACACTTTCCGAATCCGTATCTGACCGTTTATATGCCTACTTGCAATGAATGAATCAATTGACAAGGTATTGAAAAGAAATAAAAGTTTTATTAATTTAACAGACTAATCAACATGTCAATTAATCTGTACACTTACAGTATCAAAAGTTGAATTTTTTGATGATTTTTTTAGTTTATTTGGCCCAATTTAGTTTTGGACAAATTTTTATTTCAGCCTCAAGATAAAAAAATTATTTCAAGTTTAAACCTCGTTCAACTTATTATTAAAATAGGTCTATTTTGCGCTATTCGGTACATTTTGAAAAGAGGCATTTCACAAGAAGGACAAACCTTGCAGTCCAATTAGTTTGTAGGACACACATCCACAGAAATTAATTTCAAGGCCAAAGTCAGCAGAATAATTACTTTTAAGGATAAAGTCAGCAGATCAATTACTTTCAAGAACATAATTTCATAGGTTTTTAGGCTTTAGAAACTAATTATTTTGCATTTTATCCTTAAAAGTAATTATTTCAATTGTATGTCCTAAAAACTAATTGCACTTGCTAAAGAGACCTTTGTAGCTAATTTCCACTTTTGAAAATGTGCTAGAATAAACTTTTTTACTTTGTACTTGCACAAAAATACGAAGTATAAGTTTGTACATGCACATTTTCAAAATGTACACGTACAAATTGATGGATAGCGAAAAAGCGATATATTTTCATAATAAGTTTTGAACGAGATCTAAAAAATAAGTTTTTTTACGGCCAAAATCGAAAATTTGTCCTTTGGTTTATTTATTTACCTGCCACTCTTTCAGTCTGCTAGTGCTCTCAGGATTAAGAATTTTAACAGCGACAAGTATTCCTTGCTCTGCTTTTGTAGGATTCAGAGTATTCCTATCCACCCAGCCTCTGTAAACCATGCCGAATCCTCCTCCGAGTGCCGAATATGGTCTAAAGTTTCTTGTTGCTGTCTTCAGTTCATCGAATGTGTAAATTCTAAGATTAGGAACTTGAAGAATTTGACCATTGATGCTTTCTGTGTTACCAATGCTTGATAACTTACTTGTTATGTTTGTATCTGTTTCACAATTGTTGCCTACAGTTTAAAGAGGAATTCAATTATAGTTAGCAAATATATTAACTGGGAAACTATATACATATCATTACCCTGTATAAAATCAAAGAGAATCAGGCCATAAAATAAACAGAAGAAAAACAAACATAGCAAGAAAAATACATGATATATGCAAGGTACCTATGGATGACTTAGTGAGGATTGTACTGCTTTGAGGTTTAGAAGGAACAAAACAAAAATTTCCCATGCTTTGAATTAAGTTTGTTTTTCCTCCTAAAAGTGCTTCTATGCCTTACTCTTCTTGTTTACTTGGAGGAACACAAATGTATATATGTTTATACTTACTGAATACGCGGTCGGTCTTTGTTTTCATATTAACAGCATAATAAGTCATCGTTTTTATAGTATTTTAAAATTAAACATAAACAATGTAACTACCGCACGTAATATATTAATTAGGTAATGAGGCTGTGGACCCAAAAATGGAAATTTTCATTATCCCATATAAAATGCACAGTTTCTTGAATATCCGCATTCTTCATTTATGCTTTCACACATCAACTTGTTTCACACATCAGCTTGCAATTTATTTGATAAATTTATGCCCAATGCATGTGAAATGCTGGATTTCAATTATTGATAACAAATCAGTCTAGAAGCATCCAATAAATTTACATGTATGAAAATCGAAAAACTAGCAAGGCATTTCCAAATTCCAATGCATTTTTACGAATTGTACATAGTTACATTTGGTTCCTTTAGTATTCCTACGTGTACAAGCATCCAATCAATTGTCCGCATGTGCGGCGCAGTGGAAAGGAGACTTGGGTTCTGGTAAAAAGACCTAGGTTTGATTCGTATCATGCGCTTCCCTATCCTATATAAATTTACCCGAGGGTATGAGATTCTCCTGGGTTTCAAAAAAAAAGTATCCAATCAATTTACTCTTTTGTTACCCAAAAATGTGCAATTGAAAATAAGTAGTTGATGCAGCGCATACCAGAGCGAAACCCTAGGTCGCGAGCAGAGCGAAACCCTATGTCGCGAGCAGAGCAGCTTCCTTAGGTCGCAAACGACTTCCTTAGGTCGTCGAATACCTTGAATCGCGAACAACATACTTGTAACGACCCGTATTTTTAACGGATCGACAAGTTCGACAGAATTTGGAATTTTAGAGTTTTTGAGCCATTTCAGATTTTAGGCGAAAATGGCTAAGTCCTGAGTCGTGAACGACTTAGTGTAAGTCGTGAGTCGTATACGACTTAGGGGATAGGAGCGACTCAGGGATTTGGCTAGTTAAGGGTGTAAGGATAAGTCGTTTGAACGACTTAAGGGGTAGGCGCGACTTAAGGACTGGGCGAGATAAGGCTTAAGTGGTAACAGTTAAGTCGTGACCGAGTTAAGGTGATGAGTCGTACCCAAGTTATCTGATGAGTCGTACCCAAGTTATCTGATAAGTCGTACCCAAGTTATCTGATGAGTCGTTCCTAAGTTATCTGATGAGTCGTACCCAAGTTATCTGATGAGTCGTATCCTGGTTATCTGATGAGTCGTCTGACCAGTTGAGTCGTAACCCCAGCTATTTGTTAAGTCGTGACCGACTCAGTAGTTGGCTGCTAGGTTATAAGTCGTAGGATAGTGGAATTTGATAAGTCGTAGACGACTTAGTAGTTGAGTCGTATATCCAGTTAAGTTGTAGACGAGTATCCCAGTAGCCTAGCTAAGTCGTGAGGTTGATAAGTCGTAGCCGAGTTAACTGTTAAGTCGTAAGGGATCTGGGTTTTGTTGAGTCGTAGGCACACGCTATGAGTCGTAACCGACATAGGAGATAGCTGTTTTGTCATGAGTCGTAGGCAGATGTGTGTTAAGTCGCTAAGGGTAGTCTGGTTAGATCGTAGAAGCCAGAAGTCGTTGAGTCGTAGAGCTTTGAGTCGTAAGTCGTAAACGACTCATGGAGGCAGACGAGATAGGGATTTCAGCTATAAATAGGAGAGTTTCTCTTCATTTTTGGGATCCGGATTTTGAAGCGACGAAGTGCTGCCATTTTGAGAGCTCGACTTCTACACTTCTTCACTTCTTTTCTCCACTCTAATCTAGTGCTTCCTTCCATCCAAATCAAAGATCAAGATTGAAGATTCAAGAGCTAAAGTTGAAGATCTTCATCTTTTCAAGAGAGATTTCTTCGTTTGAAGCGGATTCGTGATAGATCAAGCTTCATCCTTCGCTGTCCAGATCTGAAGCGTGTTGATTTGGGTTTGTTTTGGTGATTTGGTGAGTGGTGATTATCCCTCACACGGATCCAAAGGAGTATATCGGATTGTTGGCTCGATTTGGTGTTAAAATAGAGATTTCCATGCATTTTCTTCATCCAAAGTGTAGATCCATATAGATCCATTGTTCATGATGATGTTACATCCATTTTATCATAAATTAACTTATGCAAGTTCATTCATCAAGTTTATAGAGATATAATCCATGTTTTCATGCTTATTGGACTTTCAACTCTTTAATTACGAAAATGCCATTATTGTTATAATTGTCTACTTAGATCATTTTTGAATGCTTGATTGCTTGGATTGATGTTTGATTTGATTGATTGTTATGAACTAGATGATTGATGATTAGATCTAGATCGAAGATGATTCAAAAGCTAAGGGAAAGGCTCTTGAATTGGAAAAGCTGCTCGTGGCATATGTAGCGGGATGATGAAGCTCTTATGCATAGATTTGATGATGTGATGTTGAGATGAGGCTTCGCGAGGATGTGATGAAGCGAGGCAATCATGTGATGAAGACTTGGTCTAATCCAGACGGGATCATTCCAAGCATGTTGATAACTCGGTGATATGATTCGAGTTGAGGATAATGAATGGATGTGAGAATAGTCGTCGAGGAGGATGACTAGGAGGCTTGGATAGCATCGCTGTTGAAGGTTCTAGCATGCTCTAAGCAAGAGTACGTTTGGGCGGATTCGATAGTCCCAACGACCAACTGTTGAAGGTCGAGTACTCTGGGCAGATTCGATAGTCCTAGGCACGGGTTGCGACGACGTGCGGGAGTTATGTCTAGAACCGGGGTTTCCATTAGCCCTTGACGGACGGCTGAAAGAATGTGCCGGTCATTCAATTAACGGTGATATCGAAGCAATGATAACAGTGATAGCCAGAGTCATGGATGTTTGGTTGTATCGTCATTCGGACTCAAGAGCGGTATTTTCTAGGTGCTTATCTGATTTAGGCCTTGGTACTTGGAAAACATCGCCCTTGACTCGAGTGATAGTAGCTTTACTTTAAATTGTATGCTCTGCTATGTTTGCTTTTGCTTAGTGTGTGTCTGGGGGCTATCACTGTAGAATGAGGTTGGAGTGGGAGGGTTGTATTCCTATTCCTTTTCCTTTATGCTCTTTTGGTATGTTGTTAGTTAATTTACTGCTCACTAAGACTGTTGTCTGACTCAAGGCTTTATGTTTTAATTCTTATTGCCTTGGGTTGTTCGTCCATTTTGGGACGGGCAGACTAGGTAGTAGGTGACAGGTGCTGTTCTCTTCTCACGATGCTGATATCGAAGACGAGCTTGAGGGTTGCATATTATCTTCTTATTATATGTACTGGATATTCCGCTGTTTTGTATTCTCTGAGAGATATGTAGTGAGGCTTGATGTATTGACTATGGGGATGCTTGTACTCAACTATTATGGAGTTTTATATGATGTCATTTTGTTCTGTAAAGCTTCACTATACATATGTTCTATTGTATTTTATCCATGCGTTGTGAGTAATACGATAGATTCTGTTGTTTTAATTCTTACCTTGACAATCGTCCATGGTCGCCTGGCACACTTTACAGCGCTCTATCTCTAGATTCGGTGCAGGGGTCATGGGCGGTCGTCACATTTGGTATCAGAGCATTGGTTAATCGATTTTACCCAACGCTCGCCGTCGTAACTACGTATGAGAGACGTAATTGTATTTTGATGGATGATTACTATATATAATATAGTAGCTTAGTAGAGTTTGAGTCCTTTATGCAGTTGTTTCTCTAGATGTTCTAATCATTCCTTTTTATAGATATTGAGAATGAGTCGAAGAGGGAGACCAGCTGCTAGGGAAGGCCGTGCTACTGAAGAGACTGCTGATTATGCAGCCATGTTCGAAGCTATTATGACTTCGATCATGAGGAGGATACCAGTTCCGGGAGCGGCAGTTGATGTTGGAGTTCAAGTTCAAACTCCAAAACCGGTGGATTTTGCTAAGTTGTGTAAGGACTACACTGCTCTTGGAGGAAAGGTTTTCTTGGGAACAGAATCAACTATCGAAGTCCAGAGATGGATAGATGCTTGTAGAAGGATCTTTGGTGATTTGGAAATTGATGATGCAACTAAGAGGAAGTTGGCATCAAGGCAGCTTCAGGGGAGAGCCTCTGATTGGTGGAACTCTATTACCATCGATACTGCGGAGGAAGAGATTACTTGGGAGCAATTCCAAGTCAGATTTGAAGCTAAGTTCATTTCTACAGCTCAGAAGTCTGTTCTGTTCAAGAGGTTTGTGGAGCTCAAGCAAGGTGGAAGATCAGTTCTTGAGTATGTTTCTGAGTTTGAAGCTTTGTCCAAGTATGCCCGGTCATATATTGAGTCTGCATATCAGAAGAATGAGAAGTTTGTGACAGGCTTGGACAGTTATCTAGGGAGACAGTTGGTGGATCATTTGGACGATTCATTTGAGAAGCTTGTGGAGAAAGCTCTTAGGCATGAGAGTCTGTTTCCTAAGGAAGGACCTGTTGTTACTGTTACCAAGGGAGAGTCTAAACCACAGCAGGGTGGAAACCAGAAGAGGAAGCAGCAGCAGCAGAAGGGTAAGGATGGCCAGAAGAAGCCGAAAGGCGAGGTGACTTGCTACAATTGTCAGTAGAAGGGCCATTTCTCTAAGGCTTGTAAGAATCCGAAGGTACCAATGAAGTGTCACAACTGTGACAAGCCAGGGCACATCAGGAAGAATTGTCCAGAACCGAGGAAGGACAAGCAGATTGTGCAAGCTTATGCTTTGGGAGCTGTTCCGTCGTCTTCAAAAGCTCCTACTGCTGAAGAGAAGGGAAAGAGTGTGGTTGTTCAAGGTACTCTTTTCCTATGTGGTGTTCCGGTTAGAGTTCTGTTTGATACTGGAGCGTCGCATTCATTTGTTTGTAATGAACTCGTAGGCCGGTTAGGTTTGGCACCGGATATTGTTGATAGGCCATTGGTTGTGACTAATCCAGTTGGGGGTTCGTCTTGTTTGTGTATGTTATGCCGTGGTCTAGTTGTGTCGAGTCATGGTTGCTCTTTTGTTTGTGATTGCTTTGTTCTGAACTTTGCGGGGTTCGGAATTATCTTGGGTATGGACTGGCTTAGGAAGTATGCGGCTAAGGTTGATTGTGAGAGGCTGGAGGTGACAGTCGAGAATGTGGAGGGGCGAAAGATTGTGATACGATGTAAGCATGAGGAAGGCGTCTTCATGAGCTTCATGTATTCGCTAGTTGTTCCACGGGATGGACTGTCTTTAGTGCCAATCGCAAATGGATTCGAGGATGTCTTTGACGAAGTCAAAGGGTTGCCGCCGCATAGAGAGATCGAGTTTCGTATAGATCTAGTTGAAGGAGCCAGACCTATTGTGATGCCTCTTAGGCGGATGGCGCCTAGGGAACAGCAGGAGTTGAGGGTGCAAGTTGATGACCTTTTACAGAAAGGATTCATTCGGCGTAGTGTGTCCGAGTGGGGTGCACTAGTTGTGTTTGCAACCAAGGCAGATGGGTCGTTGAGATTGTGTGTCGATTATCGTGAGCTGAATAAGGTGACTAAGAAGAACAAGTATCCATTGCCGAGAATAGATGACTTGTTTGATCAGCTTCACGAAGCTAAGGTGTTTTCTCAGATGGATTTGGCAACGGGATTTCACCAGTTGAGAGTGGCTAAGGATAGTGTGCCGAAGACTGCTTTTAGGACACCATCCGGTTTCTTTGAGTGGTTGGTAATGCCGTTTGGATTGACTAACGCGCCAGCATATTTTGTGGATCTTATGAATAGAGTGTTCAGAGATCAGTTGAACAAGTTCGTACTTGTGTTCGTGGATGATATCCTGATTTATTCCAGAACGGAGGAAGAGCACAAGACGCACTTGCGTATGGTTTTGGAAATCTTGCGGAAACATCAGCTGAAGGCTAAGTTTTCGAAGTGTCACTTCTGGAAGAGTGAAGTGAGGTTCTTAGGCCATGTGATTTCTGGAAATGGAATAGCAGTTGATCCCGCTAAGGTGGCAGCAATCCAGGATTGGGTTAGACCTAAGAATGCATCTGATGTGAGAAGTTTTCTTGGATTAGCAGGATATTATCGACGGTTTATCAAAGACTTCTCCAAGATAGCTGCACCATTAACAGGATTGACGAAGAAGAACCAAGTGTTCAGTTGGGATGCTAAGTGTGAGCAAGCTTTCGGAATCCTGAAAGAGAGATTGACGAGTGCTCCTGTTTTGACTATTCCTAGTGGGAATGATGAGATGGTGGTTTACACCGACACATGTGGTACTGGACTTGGAGCAGTGCTGATGCAGAAGGATAAAGTTGTTGCGTATGCCAGTCGACAACTGAAGCCGCATGAAAGGAATTACCCAACTCATGATTTGGAATTAGCGGCGATTGTATTTGCTCTGAAGATGTGGAGGCATTATCTGTTGGGAGTTCGATTCGAGTTGTTTACGGATCACAAGTCGTTGAAGTATCTTTTCTCCCAAAAGGATTTGAATCTTCGGCAGCAACGTTGGCTAGAGTTTTTGGCATCATATGATTTTGGTATAGCTTATACTCCGGGAAAAGGTAACGCAGTGGCAGATGCGTTAAGTCGAAGACAAGCAGGATTGGGAGCCATGTTTTCTGAATGGAAGAATCTCGAGTATTTAGCTGGATTTGACTTCAGGCCTAGATGCGAATTGGAACCTAAGATGTTGGCAAACTTATCAATAAGACCCACTCTTGTGGAAAGGATTGGTGAGAGCCAAAAGCGAGATGATAAGCTTGTCAAGATTATCCGTGAATTGGAATCTGGATTGGATCCAGAAAAGGATAAAGGATTCGAGGTCGATCGAGAGGGTTGGCTTCGGAAGCAAGGACGACTAGTTGTTCCCGATATAGATGAATTGAGGAGTGAAGTTCTGAAGGAAAGTCATCACTCGAAGTTGACAATTCATCCAGGTGGAAATAAGATGTATCGGGATATGAAGAGAACCTACTACTGGGAAGGTATGAAGAAGGATGTTGGAAATTTTATTTCCAAATGTATGAACTGCCAGTTGGTAAAAGCCGAACAGAAGAAGCCAAGTGGATTGCTTCAGCCATTAGAAGTTCCTACATGGAAGTGGGAACAAGTGTCGATGGATTTTATCGATGGATTGCCTAGAACCAGAACGAGAAATGAAGGGATTTGGGTCATTGTGGATCGTCTGACTAAGAGTGCACGATTCATTCATGTTCGATCGACTAGGACTGCATCAAAGTTGGCTGAGTTGTATGTTAAGTGGATAGTTCGATTCCATGGTATTCCGAAGAGTATAGTGAGCGATCGAGACCCATTGTTCACTAGTGGATTTTGGAAGAGCTTCCAGGAAGTCTTGGGAACCGAGTTGTGTTTGAGTACAGCTTATCATCCCCAAACAGATGGTCAGACCGAGAGAGTCAACCGAGTTTTGGAAGATCTTCTTAGAGCATGTGTTTTGGACTTCGGAGGATCATGGGAAGATCACCTTCATTTGGTGGAGTTTGCGTACAACAACAGTTACCAGTCAAGCATTGGTATGGCACCGTATGAGGCATTGTATGGAAGACCGTGTTACTCTCCAACATGTTGGTTGGAAACTGGAGAAAAGCTGATGCTTGGGCCAGAGATGATTCATCAGACTTCAGATTGTATAGAGATCATTCGGCAACGAATGAAGGCAGCCCAAGACCGTCAAAAGAGTTATGCTGATAAGCGTCGAAAGGATTTGGAATTCGACGCAGGAGATATGGTTTTTGTGAAGATTTCTCCACTAAAGAATGTTATTCGATTCAGGAAGAAAGGAAAATTGACTCCGAGATTTGTTGGACCATTCCCGATCATCGAGCGAATTGGAAAGCTCGCCTATAGGTTGGAGTTACCTGAGAAGATGTCGGGTGTGCACAATGTTTTTCATGTATCATATCTACGGAAGTATGTGCACGACTCGAATACAGTGGTTTCTGCTGATAGCTGTGAAGACTTCGAAGTTGATCCAGTCGATAGAAGACCTCGTAAGCCGCTTCGTGTTGTTGAAACCGACACGAAACAGCTTAGGAGGAAGGTAGTTAAGTTGCTCAAGATACAATGGAGTGACGATGATAACGACTGTACGTGGGAGGTGGAAGAGAGGATGAAGGCAGCTCATCCTGAACTCTTCAAGGTATGGCCCTAAGGTGTCGTATCATCTAACAACATTGTAACTTGTTCTAAGTCTTAGAATTCTGTACGCTAAGCTAGAATTGGATGCATGGTTTGCTGATTGTTATGGTTGGTAGGCGTACAGAATAGTCTTCGATTGCTTTGTTTGTTTGGAATTTCGGGGGCGAAATTCCTAAGGGGGAGAGAATGTAACGACCCGTATTTTTAACGGATCGACAAGTTCGACAGAATTTGGAATTTTAGAGTTTTTGAGCCATTTCAGATTTTAGGCGAAAATGGCTAAGTCCTGAGTCGTGAACGACTTAGTGTAAGTCGTGAGTCGTATACGACTTAGGGGATAGGAGCGACTCAGGGATTTGGCTAGTTAAGGGTGTAAGGATAAGTCGTTTGAACGACTTAAGGGGTAGGCATGACTTAAGGACTGGGCGAGATAAGGCTTAAGTGGTAACAGTTAAGTCGTGACCGAGTTAAGGTGATGAGTCGTACCCAAGTTATCTGATGAGTCGTACCCAAGTTATCTGATGAGTCGTACCCAAGTTATCTGATGAGTCGTACCCAAGTTATCTGATGAGTCGTATCCTGGTTATCTGATGAGTCGTCTGACCAGTTGAGTCGTAACCCCAGCTATTTGTTAAGTCGTGACCGACTCAGTAGTTGGCTGCTAGGTTATAAGTCGTAGGATAGTGGAATTTGATAAGTCGTAGACGACTTAGTAGTTGAGTCGTATATCCAGTTAAGTTGTAGACGAGTATCCCAGTAGCCTAGCTAAGTCGTGAGGTTGATAAGTCGTAGCCGAGTTAACTGTTAAGTCGTAAGGGATCTGGGTTTTGTTGAGTCGTAGGCACACGCTATGAGTCGTAACCGACATAGGAGATAGTTGTTTTGTCATGAGTCGTAGGCAGATGTGTGTTAAGTCGCTAAGGGTAGTCTGGTTAGATCGTAGAAGCCAGAAGTCGTTGAGTCGTAGGGCTTTGAGTCGTAAGTCGTAAACGACTCATGGAGGCAGACGAGATAAGGATTTCAGCTATAAATAGGAGAGTTTCTCTTCATTTTTGGGATCCGGATTTTGAAGCGACGAAGTGCTGCCATTTTGAGAGCTCGACTTCTACACTTCTTCACTTCTTTTCTCCACTCTAATCTAGTGCTTCCTTCCATCCAAATCAAAGATCAAGATTGAAGATTCAAGAGCTAAAGTTGAAGATCTTCATCTTTTCAAGAGAGATTTCTTCGTTTGAAGCGGATTCGTGATAGATCAAGCTTCATCCTTCGCTGTCCAGATCTGAAGCGTGTTGATTTGGGTTTGTTTTGGTGATTTGGTGAGTGGTGATTATCCCTCACACGGATCCAAAGGAGTATATCAGATTGTTGGCTCGATTTGGTGTTAAAATAGAGATTTCCATGCATTTTCTTCATCCAAAGTGTAGATCCATATAGATCCATTGTTCATGATGATGTTACATCCATTTTATCATAAATTAACTTATGCAAGTTCATTCATCAAGTTTATAGAGATATAATCCATGTTTTCATGCTTATTGGACTTTCAACTCTTTAATTACGAAAATGCCATTATTGTTATAATTGTCTACTTAGATCATTTTTGAATGCTTGATTGCTTGGAATGATGTTTGATTTGATTGATTGTTATGAACTAGATGATTGATGATTAGATCTAGATCGAAGATGATTCAAAAGCTAAGGGAAAGGCTCTTGAATTGGAAAAGCTGCTCGTGGCATATGTAGCGGGATGATGAAGCTCTTATGCATAGATTTGATGATGTGATGTTGAGATGAGGCTTCGCGAGGATGTGATGAAGCGAGGCAATCATGTGATGAAGACTTGGTCTAATCCAGACGGGATCATTCCAAGCATGTTGATAACTCGGTGATATGATTCGAGTTGAGGATAATGAATGGATGTGAGAATAGTCGTCGAGGAGGATGACTAGGAGGCTTGGATAGCATCGTTGTTGAAGGTTCTAGCATGCTCTAAGCAAGAGTACGTTTGGGCGGATTCGATAGTCCCAACGACCAACTGTTGAAGGTCGAGTACTCTGGGCAGATTCGATAGTCCTAGGCACGGGTTGCGACGACGTGCGGGAGTTATGTCTAGAACCGGGGTTTCCATTAGCCCTTGACGGACGGCTGAAAGAATGTGCCGGTCATTCAATTAACGGTGATATCGAAGCAATGATAACAGTGATAGCCAGAGTCATGGATGTTTGGTTGTATCGTCATTCGGACTCAAGAGCGGTATTTTCTGGGTGCTTATCTGATTTAGGCCTTGGTACTTGGAAAACATCGCCCTTGACTCGAGTGATAGTAGCTTTACTTTAAATTATATGCTCTGCTATGTTTGCTTCTGCTTAGTGTGTGTCTGGGGGCTATCACTGTAGAATGAGGTTGGAGTGGGAGGGTTGTATTCCTATTCATTTTCCTTTATGCTCTTTTGGTATGTTGTTAGTTAATTTACTGCTCACTAAGACTGTTGTCTGACTCAAGGCTTTATGTTTTAATTCTTATTGCCTTTGGCTGTTCGTCCATTTTGGGACGGGCAGACTAGGTAGCAGGTGACAGGTGCTGTTCTCTTCTCACGATGCTGATATCGAAGACGAGCTTGAGGGTTGCATATTATCTTCTTATTATATGTACTGGATATTCCGCTGTTTTGTATTCTCTGAGAGATATGTAGTGAGGCTTGATGTATTGACTATGGGGATGCTTGTACTCAACTATTATGGAGTTTTATATGATGTCATTTTGTTCTGTAAAGCTTCACTATACATATGTTCTATTGTATTTTGTCCATGCGCTGTGAGTAATACGATAGATTCTGTTGTTTTAAATCTTACCTTGACAATCGTCCATGGTCGCCTGGCACACTTTACAGCGCTCTATCTCTAGATTCGGTGCAGGGGTCATGGGCGGTCGTCACAATACTTATGTCGCCTTCAGCCCTGAGTCGCTTCTTCCTTAAGTCGCGTACGAATTCCAGTAGGTCGCGAAGCCCTATGTCGCCTCTTCCTTAAGTCGCGTACGAATTCCAGTAGATCGCGAAGCCTAAGTCGCTTCTTCCTTAAGTCGCGTACGACATTCCTTCGATCGCGAAGCCTAGGTCGCTCCAGAAATCTTAAATCGCTCCAGTAGTTCGAAGTCTTATGTTGCTGCTTGGTTTTAAGAGTTGTTGTGATGTATTGTATTTTGAATTCCTTGAGTCGCTGTTTTTCTGGTGTTGTATTTGTTAAGTCGTATGTTGTAACTCGTGTATTGTTAAGTCATATGATGTTGTAACTTGTTAAGTCATATGTGTGTTGTAATTTTCCCTATAAATAGGGGTGTGTTGTCATTTGTAAAGGTAGTTGATTTTTGAATAAAATTTGGTTTGTGCTTTGTGCCTCCATTGAAATTGGAAGTTGAGTGTTATCTCCTTTCTCCATCTTCGGATATTCGAGTGCACTCGAATCAACGAACTTGAAGCCGATTCACGGAATCTCGTGCGCGAGATCAACGTCGAAGAATCGTAGATTTTCTAACGCGGTATCGTGCACGATCAACGTGTTGAAGATAGCTAGAATCCGGTATCTCGATAGATCAACAGATTTGGGCACTTGGGTATCATCAATTCATCGATTCATTTTGTTTCATCGATTCATTTTCCGCGAATTCATCAATTCGTGAGTTGTGTGATCCTGTAGGCTGCGTCGTTAGTAAACGCCATGACCATAGGATTTACAACCTCCCAAATAACAGCCGTTGGTATAAAGAACCTCGAATTTCTGTTGCTTCATTTTCCATCACAGTAGTAATACTCACCTTCTCTGCGTCTAATCACTCATTTGTTGTGTTTCCTCCCAGCAGTCGCAAGGAGCATTACAATTTTGTTTGCGAATTATTTTCATTTATATGAACACGATTATTTATAATAATTAAAAAAAACAGTGGGTTTGCACTAAACATAACTTATTAATTTATGTCATGCAATTTCATTTTGCTCATTTTCCTTCCAAACATGTCAACATGGTAAGTTTTCAAGAAATAAATGAATTTCTGGTTAATCATTTGTTTTGTGTTATCAATGTCATCAGTTTTCTCTATGGCAAATGAGATGCATTGGAATAAAAGATTAGTGATACCATTACCTCTACAAAATATTGTGGTTTATAAAGACTACCTATTCTATTATTCCATCATAATTGAGTATGGTACGCGATGCCTGGTCCATGATATGGTATGTAAAGACTTTACTTGCGCAAGCAACATATTAATTACTAGGACGGACGGTGTTAGGCACACGGAATATGCCAATTCAGTTGTTTAGCATTCAGTATTAGTTTGTTTTAATTATTTAGAATGGTTTTATCTTGCAAATAAATGGACATATCCGTTACCATCAAGTTTCAAAAAGTATGCACACATGGTTGATCCCTTTTCTACAACTGAAGTTTGGTGCAACAAATAATAAAAAACTGAAATCAACAATATACCAGCAGAAATTGGTATCTATCCTCGTTCACTGAATTTAGTCAACCATGAATACATTTATAAAAGAGGGAATTAGGCACAAGGACAAATTTTGAAAAAAATTTAGGCTGAAGGACACAAAGTTTCATTTTTGGACTGAAGGACAAACTTTGAAAGAAAATTAGGCTGAGGAAAAATGCTAAATATAGTTAGCATTTTGTACAGTGCAAACATTGTACAAAATGCTAATTATAACTAGCATTATATCCAGTTTTACATTGTACAAAATGCTAGTTGTATTAGCATTGTCCTTCAGCCTAATTATCTTTCAAAGTTTGTCCTTCAGCCTAAAAATAAAACTTGTTGTCCTTCAGCCAAAATTTTTATGAAAATTTGTTCTTGTGCCTATTTTCCACTTTATAAAATTTGGTTAAGCATGAAAATATTTGATAATGATATCAATCCAAGACAGAAATATAGCCAATATGACATACAAATTTTTTATCAAAAAGAAACTTGACATGGTAACTTTATAACAAATCACAATTTGTTCCAGTTGAAAATCATGAAATCAGCACTCCATTGAAGCTTGTAACCTAACCAAAGTTTTCAACAAAAGTATACTTGGTTCATGACACATTGATCAACTTGTATACACTGTGTGTGTGTGTGTAAATCCAACTCACTGTTATGTTGGTGGTTGTAGTTATAGCAAGTGCAAATTTTACAAAAGTTTGTTGGACAGGATGTAGGTTACAAGGACTGTACAGCTTATAACTTCATCCTTCAATAGATTTCACAGTCCTATCTCATTAGTTTAATGCGGATTGTTTCTTTGATGGATTTCTCGAGTAAGATGCCATTTTTTCCACATTTTACTCTTTTTGCAGACAATATACGTACTTGTAAGTAAAGAACAACAGTGTTATTCTTATTCCCTAAATATGGAAAATTAAGAATATCCCAGTGAATTAATTGCCCTGAAAAGGAACAACAATAACAATCAAGTCTTCTCAAATCTGACATCCGCACAAAGTACACATGTACAGTATCTTTGATATTACCGCTACACAGCTTCAATATTTTATAAACACAATCACCAAGTTGTTCTAACTTCTAATAGATAAAATATAAATAAACTACGAAGGTGCATTGAGCATGATGGTGACAAATACATGAAAATTTCTCTCCTCTTCACATGACAACTTCAAATATTGTGAAAAAATTGAACACTTCTCCAACATCATTTAGCATAAAATGCACCAAAATCATCGTGCTTGATTTGTTAATACGGATTTTGTAAACTAAATATATATACCATACATCAAAAGCAATCTAAACATAATTATAAACCAAAGGTGTATAATATACTTCTCCAACATAATTGCATAATTAACTTAAAACTGTTTAACTTAAATGTATATCAACATCTGGAATACAAAACGCAAAAAAAGATAAATAGAAAAGAGAAACAATTAAGGCTATGGTAGATAATACACATTGTATGTGTAGTAATCGTACCATAAAGTACCATATATTGCATGTACCATAAAGTAATCGTTCCATAAAAGTACCACATATTGCCTACCATAAAGTAATTGGTCCATAAAGTACCATATGTTGCATGTACCATATGTTGAATTTTGGCGACACTATATGAAGAATTGAAGTGGTTGGAAGTAGCTTGGTGATGAAGAAAACGGTTCGCAAATCGGAGCTCGAAAGTATGAGTTGTGGCATGTTGAAGGCAGGAGATACACAGTGAGCAGCAGGTTAGACGTCTGACTGAGGTCTTCAGACGTCTGAACTGCTGTTGTAAGGCATCTGAACGATGCTCAGACGTCTCTGCATATTATGTTGCATCTCGAGACTTGTTTCAGACGTCTTGTTGGGATAACCAGACGTCTAATCACTTGGTACAAGCGTCTGTTTGGAGTCAGACGTCTTTGAAAGTTGGATTTGGCATTCCGAGAGTTTGCACAGACGTCTGGTTATAGGCCTGGGCCAGACGTCTGAGCATGTAGAACGAAGAAATTTTATCTTCGAGTCGGACGTCTAAGTTGAGTAATCAAACGTCTGATCGGCTGCATTATCTCCAAATTATCAGGACTGATTACATTGGTTTGTGAAGGTTTCAATGGGTAAATCGGGTATTTGCTTAGGCTCAAACTCCCTCTATATAAGCTATTTTCATATTCAAAGAGGGAGGATCACTCCAAGGGTTTACTCAAGAGTTTTATCCTCCATTAACTAGGGTTTAACAAAAAAACTTAGTTTTCTTCAATATTAATCTCTACAAAATCATATTTTAGAGTGGATAATGTGATCATTGTAATCAATCTTTTGTACTCTTCTCATTGGTATTAATAAAACTCTCTCTCAAAGTGGATGTATACTAACAAGATATTAGTAAAACCACTATAAATCGGTGTGTGACTTATTTTATCGTTATTGCTTTATTTATATTGCTTGTATGGTAATTGTGATTGTTTTTGGATTGGTTGAGATTGGATTTGAGATATTAATTGGTTGTTATTGTGCTCCTTACCATAATCTAGCTTTTCCGTTGTGCTTTGGGGTTTTGATTTGAGTGGTGTCGAGTTAGAATTCTCATAACATTTGGTATCGGAGCATTGGTGCTAGTAGGTGGTTGTAGAAATGCCGGAATCAGATAATACATCGAGTAGTCCCTCAATGGTTAGTCCAAGTGGTGTAGCACCATATGTATGTGGGTCGTACGTGGCTTCGGGATAACAATTGGTTGTAGACAAGTGGAATGGCGATAATGATTTTGAAAAGTGACAGTGGAAGATGAAGGTGGTTCTTAGGCGAAATCGAGTGCATAAGGCTGTGTTTGATACGCATTTGTTGCCAAAGGATGTCTCAGATGTGGAGAGAGAGAAAATGGAAGAATGGACATTCACTATACTTCAACTTACTATGGGAGAGAATGTGATCTCTGAGAATGTGATCTCTGAAATTAGTGGTGAGACTACCGCTAAGGGTATGTCGGACAAGTTGAAGGAGTTGTATATGAAGAAGTCACTAACTAATCATTTGATCTTGTTGCGAACGTCCTTTCACCTATAAGATGAAGTAAGGTACTTCGCTAAAGGCGCACTTAAATGCGTTTGATGGTTTGCTAATGAAGATGAAGGCGGTAGATTTGAAGATTAAGGAAGGACAAAACACGATGATATTGTTGTGTTCGTTGCCAAACCGTTATATGGCTTTCTCAAATTCTTTGATCTATGGTCGGGATACTTTGGCGCTAGATGATATCAAAACGGGTCTTCTTAGTGAGGAGTTGTGAGATCAAATGAAGGAGTTGAGTGTTGGAAGTAGTGGTGCTAGTGATGGTCACGGTTTATTTATGGAGAAAGTAGAGATATGTGAAGAAAGGAAACTGGGGGCGTTCTAAATCTAGGAAGCCCGGTTGGAGACGAAAGTCGAAGGAAAGAAATAGCAAGTGCTTTATTTGTAAGAAACCTGGTCATTGGAAGAATGAGTGTTCAGGAAAGAAGGTAAAGAAGGAAGTAGCATCTTCATCGATTCCGGTGGAGAGTGGAGTTGGTGAGGGAGACGTAGATGTGTTGATGGCGATAACATCGGATGTTTCAGGTAGCAAATGGATGCTCGATTCGGGGGTGTTTTATCATATGTCATCAAGTAGGAATTGTTTTTCTTCTTCTGTTGACGTCAAAGAGGGAAATGCAGTTGTTATGGTGCTATTTGTAAGTCGAATGGCATTGGTTCCGTCAAATTTGGATATTTGATGGAGTAGTTCGTATTCTCACTAATGTACGCTATGTTCCGGAACTTCGAAAGTCTCTTATCTCTTTGGGACAACTGCATTATTTAGGTTGTAAGATCACTATTGAAAGTGATAGCTTGCTAGTTTTTGAAGGGTACGCTTTTGTTGATGAAAGGTGCTATGACTCATAGTATTTATTTGCTTCACGAAGTGACTGTCGAAGGCGAAACTAGCGTTAGTATTAATAATTCTCGTGACTTGGATGCGACTAGGTTGTGACATTTGAGATCGGGTCATGTCCCGGAGGTGAGTTTGGATACTCTTCGGAAGAGGGAGATGATCGATGGAGAGATCAACAAACTTGAGCTTTGCAAGGAATGTGTCACGGAAAAGCAAACTAAAGTTTTATTCGGTGAAGGAAAATATGATTTAAGAGAGGTTCTTGAGTATGCGCACATGGATGTTTGGCAATCAGCATCGGTAGCTTCTTTGGAAGAAGCAAGATATTATATTTCTTTCATTGATGATTTTTCTCAAAAGGTATGGGTTTATGTAATAAAGGCCAAGTCGGAGGCATTTGCAAAGTTCAAAGTTTGGAAGGCCCTTGTGGAGAATGAGAGTGGCAAGTCTTTCAAGGTTCCAAGGACCAATAAAGGCGGAGAGTATGTTTTTGAAGATTTCTTAGAGTTTTGCAAGCATCATGTTATTCAGAGTCATTTTACTATACTGGAAGATCCGCAGTCGAATGGTGTTGCGGAGATGATGAACCGTACTCTATTAAAGAAAGTTCGATGCCTGAGATTGACATTGTGTTTGTCTAAGGGATTTTGGACTGAAGCTTTGTCAACCGCGGTGCATATTGTGAATTAAATTCCATGCTCAGCTATTGGTAACAAAATTCCGAAGGAAGTATGGAAGGGAAAGAGCATTGACTTGAGTTATCTTCATGTGTTTGGTAGTCCGATTTATGCGCATGATCCGAGAAATGATAAGCTTGAGCCTAGAGCTTTCAAGAGAATTTTGCTTGGATATACGGACGGTGTAAAAGGCTATCGAATATGGAATTTGAAAATGAAGAAGGTTGTGAATTCTCGTCATGTTACTTTTGATGAGTTGGCTTTGTTCAAGGAGAATGAGAGTTCATTGGATGTTCCGGATTTGGTTCATGGTGAATCAAAGGAGAAGGAAGTTATTCCCATCTTTCACCCAAGGAGTAGAGTAGTTGAAGAAGTTTATGAGGAGGAAGCGGTTGATGCTACATCACATAGTCCATATGGTTTATCTAGTAGTGTTGGTGATGTACATGATTCTAAAGAGGATTCGGTTTAAGGTGGAGCCAAAAAGAATTTAGGTGATGGTATTGCTACTTGGGTTGGTCGACGGGCTATAAGGCCACTCAACAGATATGGTGATTGGAACTATCTTAGCTTTTGTGACAAGTTGGACTATGCTCTTCATGTAATCCCAGATGAGCCGATGGACCTTGATGACGTTATGGGTTATGTGATAGCTCAAAGTGGATTTGTGTCATAGAGGAAGAGATGCAATCGTTGATGAAGAAACAAACCTGAGATTTAGTTCCACTTCCTAAAGGAAACCGTGCTATTGGGTGCAAATGGATATACAAGGTGAAGAATGATGGGAGGAACAAAGGTAGGCTAATGGCTAAGGGGTTTTCACAAATGAAGGGAAAAGAGTATGATGAGATTTTTGCACCGGTTGTGCGCCATATTTCAATCGGGATATTACTTGCCATAGTTGCAATTCACAACTTGGAGTTGGAGCAACTTGATGTGAAAACCGCTTTCTTGCATAGTGACTTGGATGAATACATCTATATGGAGCAACCGGAAGGTTTTGTTGTAGATGGTAAGTCAAATTTAGTTTGCAAGTTAAAAAAATCAATACATGGTTTAAAGCAATCACCTAGATAATGGTACAAAAGATTCGATCATTTATGCTTGAAAATGGTTTTGATAGAAGCATCAAGGATGCTAGTGTGTATTTCAAGAAGTTGGAAAATGGTTGATGGGTGTACTTACTCTTGTATGTGGACGACGTGCTCATTGCTTCAAAGGATAAAAATGAAATCAACAGGTTAAAATGGAGTTTAAAATCGGAATTCGAAATGAAGGATCTTGGAGAAGCAAGGAGGATATTGGGTATGGAAATAGAAAGGTATCGATAGCATTTTGAGTTGAGATTGACTCAAAAAGAGTATATTGAGAAAGTTCTTTGCTGGTTTAGCATGGAAAATGCAAAAGAATCAAATACACATTTACCTTTGCATGAGAAGCTTTTGAGTAAGAGATCACCTATCTTGGAGAAAGACAAGGCTTATATGAAAAGGTGTCATACGCTAGTGTGGTTGGAAGTTTAATGTATGCTATGGTGTGTACAAGGCCCGATATTGCAAATGCCATCGGGATGGTTAGTCGATATATGGGTAATCTAGGAAAATCGGATTGGAAAGCTGTGAAGCTTATATTAAGATACCTTAGAGGTACGTCATCTCATGGTCTTGTTTTTGGCGATAGTGAGGGGATGAGTTGCAAGTTGGTTGGTTATTGCGATTCGGACTACGCCGATGATAGGGATCGGAGAAAGTAAACTTCCAGATATGTCTTCACACTTGGTGGTACAGCCATAATTTGGAGATCGAGATTGCAAACTGTAGTTGCTTTATCCACTATGGAGACGGAGTTGATAGCCATGGTGGAGGCACCAAAGAGGCACTTTATTCAAAGCGATTGTTGTGTGACTTGGGATTTGAACACGATAGTATCGATGTTCAATGTGATAATCAGAGTGTTATTCACTTTGTGGAGAATTTGGCGTTTAGCTCACAGACTAAGCATAATGAAGTGAGAGAGTCATTTTTAGTAGTCATGGATGAAGATATGCAAGTATATCTTCGAAAAGTGCACACAAAAGATAACGCGGTGGATATGTTCACTAAGATATTGCCGGTTGGTTCTCGAACTTGATTCGCTTGATGAAGTGCTAGGTGCTACACGGTGGCACGATTAAGGGAGCAGCTTGGTTATGGATGATGAAGAGTATCAGTAAGAGATTGCGGTTCTATCTTCTTGGTGAGTACTAGTTTACACTCCTTAGTACTTTTGACTTTTGGTGAGACGGTTTTGGATTTGGATGTTTTCAACACTTCTTTAGCGAGCAGTGGCTTTGCCGGAGCTCGTTGACGGAGTGTAATGGGCAGTGGCTTTACCGGAGCTCATAGTAAATGGTAGATAAAATGAACTAGAACTCAAGTATAGTCATCAAGTCATATATCGACAAATATCAAGCATTCTTCAAAACTTCAAGATTGAAATCATCAAATATCAAAACTCAAGATAGCTTCTACAAGAAAAATCCCTGAAACTATTTGGTGATAACATAAGTAACATCAAATCTAGAATCACAAATAGAAATCCATAAATCTCATAAAAAGGGAAAAGACGCCAAACTCCAAGAGTGGTGAAATAAATTCACATACCTACATGTAACTCCAAGATAGACGTATCAGCCTATAAACATGAAGATACGTACGAGACCTATAAACATCAAGATAGGAACAAGTCTTATAATCTCTACGAGTCCTATAAACATCAAAATAGGTATAAGACCTATAAATATCAAGATAAGAACAAGTCCTATAAATATCAAGATAGGAATAAGCCCTATAAACTCCAAAGACGAGTCATAAACCTGTCAATACAAGTGTTAAAATACTTTCATATAGCAACCGAATAGATAACGACCATGTGTCCCATACCACA
The DNA here is from genome assembly GCA_030737815.1 of Allium fistulosum. Lineage (NCBI taxonomy): Eukaryota > Viridiplantae > Streptophyta > Magnoliopsida > Asparagales > Amaryllidaceae > Allium > Allium fistulosum. Next base: position 931,204,841 of record CM060904.1, read on the forward strand.
TGGGTTTACCTAAACATTTGCTATATGATAGTAAGATCCACTTGTGTATGAATGACTCAATCAAATAAGTCCAGGAATTAATCGAAAAAATAAACGCGAGCGTTTCATACCACCCGTTTTATTAATCCGTTTAAATCAATTCCTTATTTAATCGATGTCATGCAATTTTATAAAAGTACAAAGCTTTGAAAAACCTTCTTAAAACTGTATATATTAGTTTATAAGCTAAACCTTATATGAAAAGGAATTTGTTAAACTTTTAAATACATAAATATGTTTAGACGTTGCTTTGTAAGCATATATATTGAAAAGCCTTTGCAAAATCTCTTTAGACATATGAAGAGCACCATATCAATTTAAAACCATTACTATTATAATAAATAATTATATATATATATAATTTCAAATATGCTTATTATAAAGAATAAGTTGTACTTGAAAAGATTTGGATAAAACACTTTAATTTGGAAATCTGCCTTTTGCAAATTCTGATTGAAACCGTGCGAGAAAATTTTGTGTATAAGTCCACGAACCCATAGAGCATTTCTATGGTATAATAACTCCAAAATGAATTCTCAATTTCATAAATCAAAATCCATAAGTAGTAGTGAAATCGGCATAGAAAACAGCATCAAAATCATGCAAATAGGTTCAAGCGATCACACGGGAGAACGAGGGGCGAACGGGCGCAACCGGAGAGCCGAATGGCTTGACCTTGGACTCAACCCAGGTCACCACCGATCAACCGGTCTGGTGGGATCGATCCAGTGGTGGTCATGCCTGGACTGAGTTCCAGGCGGCTCCGGTGACGCTCAGATGGTCCGTTGTCGCTCGTTTCTTTGTCGTCATTCTTTTTGAGTCTATGGTACTGAATTAACATTCAAGTAAGCAGTCAAAAATTTACAATTTGATGCAATCCATGACTATATGATGTGGGTTTTCAACAAATAGACAATTGAATAACATAATATAGAAATAACATAACAAGATTGGGATTAATTCAACATAGATTCATCCAATTCAAAAGGCAGCAACATGCATTCACTTATAAACGATAAATGTGAGATTAACTCACCAGTTTAACCCGAATTAAATGCAAAATTCCCAAATCCTCTAAGGCCACCATCTTTTAGCCAATACCCTAGGTTAAACTTAGAAATAGGATTACAACCTAGGGCAAAACTAAAATTAATAATCGAATTTAAGCACATAAAAAGAGAGAGGAGATTACATTCTTTAGATTTATACTTGAATTAATCAAAACCCCTTTGATTTCTAGTTTTAATTTAGGGATTTAGGAACTAGGGTTTGTGTTAGAGAATGTTTTGTGTTTCGCGTTTACTAGTAGAAAAGAATAAAAAGGGAGTGAGAAAACTGTACGTAGTTTATTTCTCATTTCTATTTTTTTCTTCTTGGGCCAAGAGGGTTTGATATGAACCCAGTAGGCAAGTGTTACAAATTTTTAAGAGAAGTGTTACTAATTTCTTTTTTTTCTCTTTTAAAGTACTAATTTACATTGCAAACAATGTTCTATAAAAATATAAATTGATTTCTCATATTCTCAAATTCTACAAAGTACCAACATGTTAAAAATTCTCAATTCTATGAATATGGAGACATTTTGTAAAATTAAATATAACTTTTGAAATTAAAATTTATTCTCATTATTTTAATATATGAAATCTCCTTTTAAATAATAAATCTCAACATTAACATTTAATTAAATTTACAAAATTTGTTGTAATAATTTAAAATGGAAAATATCTATCATAAATCTTTATTAAAATCAATAAGTGAATAAATCTTAGAAAAACTCACATTATAAATTACAAAATTATTTCTAGATATTATATTAAACTCTTATCTTCCCCAAAATCATTCTTATATTATCAAATATAAGAAGTAAAATTAAACAATTTTGATATTTAACAAATTTTCCCAAATTTATTTATTTCCATCTAGAAAGCCATTTTAATTTGGAAATTATAACTAATAAAATATCTCAAATTCATCTTAAAATTAATTAAGATAATTTTAAATAATATTTTAGTTTTAATTCCAGGTAATCTCGACCAAACTTATTACAGACTCCCTCTTACAAAAATTGCATCCCCGTAATTTCCTTAACGAAAAGTCTATAACAAATTACAAAGAATGGATCTTCTCGAAGGAAATTGAGCTTTGAATGAAGAATAACTCAAAACAAGAAATTCCTCACAAATGAACTCAGGAAAATACACATAATGCGTTCGCTCAATGAAATCTCTAGCTCCACAAGAATAGTCCTTAGGTTCATCGGCCATTGGACCTAGATGAGCGAAACGTCTCTATCTCGAAGGCGTTTCACCTTCGAGGTAACAAAACAAATTTAGCTCTGATCATAAGTTAGATTTTGTAAGATCTCATGTGCAGCAAGGATTCTATGCTCAAGAATAGAATCAAAATTCCTAAAGTGTTTTCAAGACCAAAACACATGAAGGACGCTGCGAATGCCAGAAAACTGGACAGGTAAGGAACTCGGTAAGTAACAGGGCCACTACTGTCAATGGTCGGGTAGGGTCTCATATATCAAAGAGCTATTATCCCAAATTGACTGAAATACCAGTCATCCAACCAAGGAATAACCAATAAAGATTCGATTTCCAACAAAAACTCCAAAATCTTTCTAAAAGATTCACAAATAGAGTCGGGACTTAAGATCCACTTCTTTTCTGGACTCAAACTAACAAGAGAGTGATTGATATGGTCTCATAAATAAAGTCTCGAGAGGAGCCATACCGATGCTGGATTGGAAATTATCAACGATAGGAAAAATTCGGTCAAGGCAGACATGATCCTCCTAGCTTCTATCAAAGTCAATAATACAAGCATGAGGTAGATTCCTAATATTTTATCTACATTCAAACCTCTTAGAAGCTCTTTATTAATTTTCTCATGAAATACAGTTTTGTTTGTTACTTATTTAAGATAAATTCAAATGATTAGTTTGGGTTCTCATTCCTAGATCTCACTATAGATGTTATCCCGCCTTTTGGCAAGGCCATGACACTAAGGACTTGACTAGAGATTGAAGGCAATCCGTCCCGAAGATCGGTTATCTACAGGTCCACTATGTATACAGGCAAATTTGGTCCGAGTCCGGATCGGGCTACAATTAACATGGTATGACAAACAAAGATATGAGAGGCAACATTCCAAATTTCAGGTCAATCGGAGTTCGTATGCTCAAGTTATGGATCGATCAAGTTTCATGAGAAGCATGTTTACTTCGTATCCCATCACCTTCGTATCCGTTACCTTCGTATCCATCAACTCCACAATCCATCCCCTTCGTATCCATCAAGCAACGACATCGATAACATCCAAGCATCGATACGAAACCTCATGCCAACATCGATACAAAGGGAGCAACCTAGGATCGATACGAAGATTAGGGCCAATCATCGATACGAAGACAAGGATATATTATCGATATGAAGAGCAGTGCACAGGATCAATATGAAGGAGGTAGTCAGACCAAAGGAAACAGTCTTCAAGCGTGAAATATGGATCTCCACAAAATGCTCAGTCCACGTCATCGATGCGAAAATGATCGATATGCATGGATCGATACGCAACCACCGGCCAAACTGCAAATCCAACCTTGGATCGATCATAACTCAAAAACTACAAGTCCAAATGCCTCCAAATTTTCACAGAAGATTGCATATCACCTGAAGGACCACCATGGTCGATCGCAGCTTCATTGGATCAAATCTTGATCGATACGAAGAGAGTAGGGATTGATCAGGATCGATCCCAAATGACCCCAAATCGATCTGGTGGGCCCACCCACGAGTGAGAAGAGGTATTCCGAGCTTTGAGGAAGATATTTCCTGATCACTCCTATAAATAGCACCCCTACACTACACCAGAATTCTCATTTCGCAACGGATTTCAGCCGTTGCAAAATCATTTCGCAACGGCTATGAGCCGTTGCGAAATGGGCAGTGGTAAAAATTTCGCAACGGCTCAAATCCGTTGCGAAATATATTTTTGCAATGGCTAAAGGCCGTTGCAAAATATACTTTAGCAACGGCTTAAAGCCGTTCCGGAATTAATTTTGCAATGGCTTAAAGCCGTTGCTTAATATAGATGTATAACTGATGTCTTAAATACTAGCAACGGCTTTAATCCGTTGCTAATTAATATTTTATTTTTTTAAAAACATATTTGAAATTTTTCTCTGCCCCAACAACAGTCATTTCATTATCATAATTAATACAACAAATTGCAAATTTAACAGTATCATAGAAGAAAGATTATTAAACCAAATATTTTTCACAGATTAAACACAAAAACCAAACATAACAACCGTTTGAATTATAATATTCAACATCAACACATACCACAATATAGTTCAACAAGTATACATAACATACGTAGCACAACAACGACATCATTACATAATACTACAACATACGGTACATAACGTCTTCCTCCAATCGTCTAACGCTTATTGGAGACTGGAATATTGACATAAAATACTTAGTTAGAATATCCTGCAAACACTGGTATATCTAGTAGCAGTATATCCTGCAAACACAAAATCAAATAATGTATTAGAATATCAACTAGCATATAGAAATTTGAATAAGAAAATAATGAGCACAACAACAAAAGAAAATTTTAACTGTTTGTGAAGAAAAAGGCTACTTGAGTTTATTCACAACCATGAGATATTCATTGTCATTGTCATATGAAGTGTCTTTTGGTCTCTGTGAGACCGTGACAGTCTACAGACTACAAGTAGGATGGTGGTAATATTCAGGTGTAAAGCTTGTTTAAAGCTTGTTTAAGGCATGTTATCAGGTGTAACACCTAAATACATATATCGCATTGTATCTCAAACGTTCAAAAGTTAGTTTGTGCAGGCCTTAAAGTCTGGAGCCCATAACCCTATATCTAAATCTTAATATAAATAATTTGGTTTGAAATATGTGTGTGCATGTACATTTCATATAACAGTAAGATTACTCTGTGCTTCAAGTTAAACAGCGAGGTAGTAATGCTAAAGTATTGGTATCTTTTCAAAGTCATTTACCGTTTGAGTATTACACCTACTCCCAAATATTTCAGGGAAAACTGCATTAGTTGTTGAAAAGTAGAACCCACTTCATTGATAAAACTTGCACATTCAACTTTCACGCGTGCCTCAGTATTCTTTTTGGTTTACAACCGAGTTGACATATAGTAATGTCCTTGATGAATAATATTAGAGTCTGGTTGGCTGTACATTAGCTGTTATATTGTACTTGACCCAAGGATATCTAATGCAGCTTCATGTGAAATCACTGTATGAAGCTACAACCAGTATTTAAATTTACAGTTCTTAGTTGTATTGCTAGGTTTATGTCATAATACAGTTTTATTTCTCCATGCTTTTTATATGCAATCATAAGTCATACCAGCATTTGTTTATGCTAATCATATTTTTCTGAATATAATTTTGTGTTCAAAACTCAATACTAAAGTTAACTTGATTTATAATTATATTATCCGATACATAGATAAATTTAGCAGGCCAAAAGGCTAACTGAAAATTTCAATTGAAGCTCAAGTTAACTGACATATTGATAACTATTGCTTCTCATAGCAAATTATTGTCTACAAATAAACATCGTTTTACGTGTATGTGGCCTGTAATAAATTAGCAACAACTTAATTTAAAGTTTCACATTTTGCCTTCCCCCTCACTCAAAATCTATTGCATTTAAAATGTAAGTAGGCTAATGATTGATCTTTAGATAAACTCAACTTAATTTAAAGTTTCACATTTTGCCTTCCCCCTCATCTATGCATTTAATACAAACAATCAGAAGGATTTGTCATGACAGTTGTATTCTCTGTTGCACTAGTTTGATCCATTTTGCAAAGACAGTTGCCATTCCATTTTGCAATGATAGTTGCCATTCCATTTTGCAAAGACAGTTGCCAACAATTTCATTCCTCTGTTCTCTGCAATTACATCCTTCTTGCTGCATTGGCATCACAACTACCATCAGACCAACCTGACCACTTCACATCAAACTAACCTTGCTGCCTATAACACTCCACTTCCCCATCATACCTGCTATTCACTAAACTCCACCTCATCACCACTGCGACAAACAAGCAGCACTTCAATCACCATCAACTCCTGCAGCAGTTTTGATTACTGCCTTCATTCACATACCCATTCACATACCCATTCACCTTCATTCCAGATTTGTCATCAACTCCTGCAGCACTGTCTCGCCATTCCCTAAAATTGCAGCTACAATATTCCATCAATAGACTCCAGTAACCTAAATCGAACAGCTACCACTTCAGACCATCTCCCCGAAACCACTCCGCTTCCAACAACTCAAACTACCAACTTCACCATCATACTTGTATTCAGTTTATATAATAGACTGATTTTTATTACTTCACTGATTTTTTTAGTTGTGTTTCTGGTTCTACGCCGTTACTGTGCTGCAACTCCATTGTAACTTGAAAGCTAGTGATTTATACTGTTGTAATCCGTTGTCAATCATCAAAAACAGCAAAACTATTCAAAGTGGACGTAGGCTACAACGTCGAACCACTATAAATTCATGTCTCTTTCTATTTTGTTTGATTTTATTGGTGTGATTGTTAGATTAGCCTCTTATTCCATTTAATTTCTTCATTCTAATCTCTTCAATTACATCCGAAGAGTGTTGTGCCCAATTTGGTACAAACAATAGATTACTCTTATAACTTGTATAAAGGATTAAAATTTTACAAATTCCAACCTCATTCAATCAAACAAATGTTATAATCCCAAAAAGAGGTTATTAGTTGTAAATTTCCAATAAAGTTTTAATCCAAATTTTGACATTTCAATTTATTAAAAGTATTTTCTTTGTTCAAAATACTTAACATTCTTAATGTTTTAAGAGACTTGCTAAATTAATCATTTTAAGAGTTGTACATTAATTCTAGGATTTCTCCTCATTTAAATTTCAAGATTCTTAATATAAATTTATCTCATCATGAAATTCTTTCTCAAAAGGTTTTTTTATATTTAAAATTCTCAAAATTCACAAAACCCCAATTACAATTATATTCTTTTTAAATTTTCATCCTACTTATATCTATATTGAGTAAACTCTTAATTGTTTTTTTAATTTCAAAGACTCAAATTATATAACCCATTCTAAAGTATTCATGTTATTTCATTAAGTTTTCTTTATAGTTTACACTACAAATTTCATTTCAAAATGAAGATTACTTTTTACTAAAAAAATCCCAATTTTTTTTTTGCTAAATATTTATTTCCCAAATAAAGGAACTTCCTCTAGTTATTTTCAAACTTAGTGTTAAGTTTTGAAAACTTGAAGATTTTTCAAAAGAGGTTTCTATGGTTAAAGTCCTTAAAGTTCAACCATTACCTTTTACCTAGGCACTTCACCTTTATTGCATAACATGTATATAAATCAATAGGATCCTCCAATTAGTTCTTATCCTATTCAAGAATTTACCAATTAAAATTTCCATTTTCTTTTATTGATAAAATAAAAGAATCGGCTTCCTAAGAAATTATTATAATAACCAAGTCTTCAAAAATTCATTTTCCCATCTGAAAGTCATTTACAATTTCTCATCTTTTGAAATTCCCAAAAATATTTTCAAACCCCGGATTATTTTTATTTTTAAAATAAACCTTTCCTTTGTGCAAGTTTGATACTTTCGACACCACCTAATTAGGGTTGAATCAATACACACACACACACTATATATATATATATATATATATATATCCTACAGATTCAATTCACTAACCTCTTCTTAGAAGTGTATTCAATTTCCTTAATATTTTAATTAATATCCAAGAAATAAATAAATTCATAAAGTCATTTCCATAAATTGTTATTTCAAATACAATTAGAGATGACATCTTAACTCACATATCATTTAACCTAAGCTTAAACATTCAGAATTTGTTTCTAATTGATTTTAAATAAAAGAATCATGCTTTTCTTTAGATTTTGCTGATTTAGCTATTTAAGGATTTGCACTTATGTGTTTATACTTGGATTATAATTTGAAAATCCAATAATATACTCTTTCATATAGAAAATGATTTCTAAATATTATTTATCTTTATTGATATTTCTGTTCTTTCTATATTATAGAAATACCCTTATATTTCCAAACCCTTAATATATAATTATAATTATATACCTTTGTATGCATATCCAAATAATATTTTATTTTAAACCACATTAGTTCCAAAATGTTTTTATTTCTTCTTGAAGTAACATATTTCTAAAAATATAATTTTCCAAAACACTTACCGTAATAAAAGTGTGTGTCCAATTGTCTCATTTGAATGTTTAGGAATCCCTATCGAGTAGGTTGGCCAGATGTCCACGAGAATCCTTAAAGGATCCAATGGAAAATTTAACACTCATAGATGTATATAAACTTCAAAAATCCTCTTTTAAAATGAAGTGTATTTATATCTTTATATACCTTAGTTTATACATAATTAACAAGCTTATAGTCATCACCATTAACATCTTATAGTAAACTTCATAGGATGGTCTTTCCTAATATGGTGATGATTTCATTAAAACAATTTTTAATCAAACTCTTGGTTTGGAGTAAATAATAAATCATTTATCATTTTTGGTTAATTGGTAATCAACTACCAAAATTTTCAATTGATTAATATTTTTATAATTACAAGATTTGATCCTTGTTATTTGTATACCCTAGAAATTCTATTTCTCTTGCGGTGATTTTCAATTCGAAGATACCATAAGATTCAATTATTAATCTTCAAATAAAATTCTAATTATCAAGGAATATTTCATAATTGAATTAGAAATTTCACTAGGAATCTTATGCAAACATACATTCAATCAACCAATTAAGTCGATTACAGGATAATGTGCTCAACGGAATCATCCGTATGCTTCCGCTACGCGACACTGATCATAAAAAGATCAACAACAAACTTCATGGTTTGCTGGGCGGATAAAGCACTTCGTTTCAACTGGGCTTGCGGGATTGCCTAATACTAGAACGAGTGGCTCAGCCGCCAGCCAGCTACATTTCCGAAATGGATAAGATTGGATCAAAGATTGCTTAGGAAACACATGATTTGATAATAGGAACATCAAAGAGTGGAAACGAAGGAAAATGTTTTTAGAACCCCAAAAGTCACTTTCTTTTTCTAAAATGAATGATTCCTATTATTTACCCCAAGAACCCCTAATGGACGATCTCTAAGACTCACCTAGGACAAGAATTGTATCTGTAATATCATATTTTGTTCTGAACCTGGCTCTGATACCAAGCTGTGAAGCCCCATCCCGAGTCTCACACTAACAAGGGATATTACAAAGTAATATCGTCTATTAGTGGAGTGAATATGGTTGGTTAGGAGCGGCCATCCATGAATTTTGCTTTAAGCGAACATTGGTATGTCGATTAGGGTGTTAAATATTTTTTCCAAGTGGAATCATTGTATGCAATTCAGGCTTAAAAAAAACTATGGTGGCTATAATAATAATCCAGAACAATGTACAATATATATAAGTTACAGAATCATAGATCACAGAATATACACAATGGAATACAAATAGATACATGCTGATCAAATCGAATAGATACATAATATCAAATATAAGACCATGGTCAAAATGATCCATATAATACATCTATACCACATCTCCTGAAATGAATATGCACACAAAGAATCTAGGCTCAACAAAAAATACAACACTACATGAATATGTACATATATACGAGATGAAGATAAGATGAATGATAATTAACTAGAATACTGGAGTGAATTCTCTCTAGAACTATCAAATTGGAGCACCAGAAATAACTCGGTTTGACCCGAGTATTATAAAATAATAAACGGATCAGTCTAGACTATAATGAATGAGTTAACAAGATAAATGATGGATAAAGTGAACTAGAACTCAAGCATAGTCATCAAGTCATATATCGACAAATATCAATCATTCTTCAAAAATCCTAGAATGAAATCATCAAATATCAAAACTCAAGGTAGCTTCTATAAGCAAAATCCCCGAGACTATTTGGTGATAACATAAGTAACATCAAATCCAGAAATCACAAATAGAAATCCAGAAATCTCATAAAAAAGGGAAAGACGCCAAACTCCAAGATTGATGAAATAAATTCACTTACATGCATGTAACTCCAAGATAGACGTATAAACATCAAGATAGGAACAGATCCTATAATTTTCGAAATAGGTACGAGACCTATAAACATCAAGATAGGAACAAGTCATATAAACATCAATATAGGAATAAGTCCTACAAACTCCGAAGGCGAGTCATAAACTCGTCGATAAAAGTGTTAAATACTTTCATATAGCAACCAAATAGGTACGACCATGTGTCTCATACCACATGGGTTTATCCAAACATTTACTATACGATAGTAAGCTCCAATTGTGTGTATAAATGGCTCAATCGAATAAATTCAGGAATTAATCGAAAAAATAAATGCGAGTGTTTCATACCACCCATTTTATTAATCCGTTTAAATCAATTCCTTATTCTATTGATGTCGTGCAATTTTATAAAAGTATAAAGTTTTGAAAAACCTTCTTAAAACCATATACTAGTTTATAAGCTAATCCTTATATGAAAATGAATTTATTAAACTTTTAGATACATAAATATGCATAGACGTTGCTTTGTAAGCTAATATATATTGAAAAGCCTTTGCAAAATCTCTTTAACATATGAAGAGTACCATATCAATTTAAAACCATTACTATTATAATAAATAATTATATATATATATATAAAATTTCAAATATGCTTATTATAGAGAATAAGTTGTACTTGAAAAGATTTGGATAAAAAACTTTAATTTGAAATTTTGCCTTTTCCAGATTATTATTGAAACTGTGCGAGAAAATTTTGTGTATAAGTCCATGAACCCATAGAGCATTTCTATGGTATAATAACTCCAAAGTTAATTCTCAAATTCATAAATCGAAATCCATAAGTAGCACTTAAATTGGAATAGAAAACAGCATTAAATTAGGAAAATAGGTTTAAGCGATCACACGGGAGAACGGAGGGGCAAACGGGCGCGATCAGAGGGCTGAATGGCTTGACTTGGGACTTAGCTCAGGTCACCACCGGTCCACCAGTGGCTACGCCTGGATGGAGAGGCGGCTCTGGTGGCACTCCGATGGCCCGTTGTCGCTCGTTTCTTCGCCGCTGTTCTTCTTGAGGTCTGTGGTACTTAATTAATATTCAAGCAAGCATTCAAAAATGTATAATTGGATGCAATTCATGATTATACGATGTGGGTTTTCAGTAAACAGAGAATTGAATAACATAAGATAGAAATAATACAACAAGATTGGAATCAATTCAACATAGATTCATCCATTCAAAATGCAGCAACGTGCATTCAATTATAGGCTAGAAGTGTGAGGTTAACTCACCAAGTTAATCCAAATTATATGAAAAATCCCCAAATCCTCCAAGGCCACCATCTATTAGCTAGCCAATACCTTAGTTTAAACTTAGAAATAGGAGAAGATAGAATTACAACCTAGGGCAAAACTAAAAGTAATAATCGAATTTAAGCACACATAGAGAGAGAGATGAGATTACCTTCTTTAGATTTACACTTGAATTAGTCAAAATGTGACGACCGCCCATGACCCCTGCATCGAATCTAGAGATAGTGCGCTGTAAAGTGTGCCAGGCGACCATGGACGATTGTCAGGGTAGATTAAAACAACAGAATCTATCGTATTACTCACAACGCATGGACAAAATACAATAGAACATATGTATAGTGAAGCTTTACAGAACAAAAGGACATCATATAAAACTCCATAATAGTTGAATACAAGCATCCAAATAGCCAATACATCAAGCCTCACTACATAACACTCAGAGAATACAAAACAGCGGAATATCCAGTACATATAAGAAGATAATATGCAACCCTCTAGCTCGTCTTCGATGTCAGCATCGTGAGAAGAGAACAGCACCTGTCACCTGCTACCTAGTCTGCCCGTCCCAAAATGGACGAACAGCCAAAGGCAATAAGAATTAAAACATAAAGCCTTGAGTCAGACAACAGTCTTAGTGAGCAGTAAATTAACTAACAACATACCAAAAGAGCATAAAGGAAAAGGAATAGGAATACAACCCTCCCACTCCACCTCTTTCTACAGTGATAGCCCCAGACACACACTAAGCAGAAGCGACATAGCAGAGCATACAATTTAAAGTAAAGTAATAATCATTCGAGTCAAGGGCGATGTTTTCCAAGTACCAAGGCCTAAATCAGATAAGCACCCAGAAAATACCGCTCTTGAGTCCGAATGACGATACAACCAAACATCCATGACTCTGGCTATCACTGTTATCATTGCTTCGATATCACCGTTAATTGAATGACCGGCACATTCTTTCAGCCGTCCGTCAAGGGCTAATGGAAACCCCGGTTCTAGACATAACTCCCGCACGTCGTCGCAGCCCGTGCCTAGGACTATCGAATCTGCCCAGAGTACTCGACCATCAACAGTTAGTCGTTGGGACTATCGAATCTGCCCAAACGTACTCTTGCTTAGAGCATGCTAGAACCTTCAACAATGATGCTATCCAAGCCTCCTAGTCATCCTCCTCGACGACTATTCTCATATCCATTCATTATCCTCAACTCGAATCATATCACCGAGTTATCAACATGCTTGGAATGATCCCGTCTGGATTAGACCAAGTCTTCATCACATGATTGCCTCGCTTCATCACATCCTTGCAAAGCCTCATCTCAACATCACATCATCAAATCTACGCATAAGAGCTTCATCATCCCGCTACATATGCCACAAGCAGCTTTCCCAATTCAAGAGCCTTTCCCTTAGCTTTTGAATCGTCTTTGGTCTAAATCAAACCATCAATCATCTAATCCATAGCAATCAATCAAATCAAACATTAATCCAAACAATCAAGCATTCAAATATGATCTAAGTAGACAATTATAACAATAATGGCATTTCCGTAATTAAAGAGTTGAAAGTCCAATAAGCATGAAAACATGAAAAATATCTCTACAAACTTGATGAATGAACTTGCATAGGTTAACATGTGATAAAATGGATGTAACATCATCATGAACAATGGATCTACATGGATCTATACTTAGGATGAAGAAAATGCATGGAAATCTCTATTTTAACACCAAATCGAGCCAACAATCCGATATACTCCTTTGGATCCGTGTGAGAGATAATCACCACTCACCAAATCACCTAAACAAACCCAAATCAACACGCTTCAGATCTGGACAGCGAAGGATCAAGCTTGATCTATCACGAATCCGCTTCAAACGAAGAAATCTCTCTTGAAAAGATGAAGATCTTCAATCTAAGCTCTTGAATCTTCAATTTGATCTTCAACTTGGATGGATGGAAGCACTAGATTAGAGTGGAGAAAAGAAGTGAAGAAGTGTAGAAGTCGAGCTCTCAAAATGGCAGCACTTCGTCGCTTCAAAAATCCGGATCCCAAAAAGTGAGAACAACCCCCTCTATTTATAGCAGAAATTCCTTAGGTCGCTCGGAGTTAGGTCGTTTCCGACCTACGACCTAAGACCTTGCCGACCTAAAACCCACCGACCTAAGCCTAACGACCTACAACAATGCGCATCTGCGACTTAACATGCCAGCGACCTACGACCTAATGCGCACGACCTATCACAAGCGCGCGACTTAACAACAGGCACGACCTAACACTTAGACAAAAACCTTGCGACCTAACAACTTAGCCAACACACGTGACCAACAGATGCCACGACTTAACTCCTCAGCGACCTAACACATGACGACCTAAAACAACACGCGACCTAACTCCCACGCGACCTACCAACCTATGCGACCTAACAACTTATGCCAACACGCGACCTAACTAAAACAGAACTCACGACCTAACTTAGGTCGCGTATGACCTAACTACTAACCAGCCATCCCCTACTCTGCCTAACTCTTAGGTCGCTAACAATTAGATCGCTAACTCTTATAGGTCTCAAACTATTATAGGTCGCATCTCACCAGTTTCCTTAAGTTGCTGCCGACCTAAATATACTAGGTCGCTAACTCGCTAACCACTAGGTCGTTAGTTCCTTAGCTCACGCTTCCCTTAGGTCGCTAACATTCTATAGGTTGTCCCAAACTAACTCGCGACCTAAACCACTACGCAACCTAACTGCTGGTCCTCCTTAGGTCGTTACCGACCTATCCCTTAGGTCGCTCAAAACCCTTAACTCGCCCGAAACCCTTAAGTCTTCTCTCTTAGGTCGTCTACGACCTAAACCACCCCACGACTTATCACCTGAACGACTTAACACTTAGGTGCGACTCAAGACAGTGCGACCTACCACTTAATCTGGCTACGACCTAACCCTTAACTCGCCTATCCCCTTAGGTCGCAGACCTTCTCTAAGTCGCTCACGACTTATCTTCTAAGTCGCCAATCAACATTTAACTAACCTCTAGGTCGCGTACGACCTAGGACTTAGGCAAATTTCAACCAAAATCTGAAACAACTAGAAAATGCTGAAAATCCCAGATTTTGACAAACTTTTCGATCCGTAAAATACGGGTCGTTACATTCTCTCCCCCTTAGGAATTTCGCCCCCGAAATTCCAAACAAACAAAGCAATCAAAGACTATTTTGTACGCCTACCATCCATAACAATCAACAACCATGTATCCAATTCTAGCTTAGCGTACAGAATTCTAACACCAGAACAAGTCACAATATCGTGAGATGACACGACACCTTAGGGCCATACCTTGAAGAGTTCAGGATGAGCTGCCTTCATCCTCTCTTCCACCTCCCACATACAGTCATTATCATCATCACTCCATTGTATCTTGAGCAACTTAACTACCTTTCTCCGAAGCTGTTTCGTGTCGGTTTCCATAACACGAAGCGGCTTACGAGGTCTTCTATCGACTGGATCAACTTCGAAATCTTCATAGCTATCAGCAGAAACCACAGTATTCGAGTCGTGCACATACTTCCGTAGATATGATATGTGAAAAACATTGTGCACACCCGACATCTTCTCCGGCAACTCTAATCTATAGGCGAGCTTTCCAATTCGCTCGATGATCGGGAATGGCCCAACAAATCTCGGAGTCAATTTTACTTTCTTCCCGAATCGAATAACATTCTTCAGTGGAGAAATCTTCACAAAAACCATATCTCCTACGTCGAATTCCAAATCCTTTCGACGCTTATCAGCATAACTCTTCTGACGGTCTTGGGCTGCCTTCATTCGTTGCCGAATGATCTCTATACAATCTGAAGTCTGTCGAATCATCTCTGGCCCAAGTATCAGCTTTTCTCTAGTTTCCATCCAACATGTCGGAGAGTTACACGGTCTTCCATACAATGCCTCATACGGTGCCATACCAATGCTTGACTGGTAAGTGTTGTTGTACGCAAACTCCACCAAATGAAGGTGATCTTCCCATGATCCTCCGAAATCCAAAACACAAGCTCTGAGGAGATCTTCCAAAACTCGGTTGACTCTCTCGGTCTGACCATCAGTTTGAGGGTGATAAGCTGTACTCAAACACAACTCGGTTCCCAAAACTTCCTGGAAGCTCTTCCAAAATCCACTAGTGAACAATGGATCTCGATCGCTCACTATACTCTTCGGAATACCATGGAATCGAACTATCCACTTAACATACAACTCAGCCAACTTTGATGCAGTCCTAGTCGATCGAACAGGAATGAACCTCGCACTCTTGGTCAGGCGATCTACAATGACCCAAATCCCTTCATTTCCCGTTCTGGTTCTAGGCAATCCATCAATAAAGTCCATCGATATTTGCTCCCACTTCCATGTAGGAACTTCTAATGGCTGAAGTAATCCACTTGGCTTTTTCTGTTCGGCTTTTACCAATTGGCAGTTCATACACTTGGAAATAAAATTTCCAACATCCTTCTTCATACCTTCCCAGTAGTAGGTTCTCTTCATATCCCGATACATCTTATTTCCACCTGGATGAATTGTCAGCTTCGAGTGATGACTTTCCTTCAGAACTTCACTCCTCAATTCATCTATATCGGGAACAACTAATCGCCCTTGCTTCCGAAGCCAACCCTCTCGATCGACCTCGAATCCTTTATCCTTTTCTGGATCCAATCCAGATTCCAATTCACGGATAATCTTGACAAGCTTATCGTCTCGCTTTTGGCTCTCGCCAATCCTTTCCACAAGAGAAGGTCTTATCGATAAGTTTGCCAACATCTCAGGTTCCAATTCACATCTAGGCCTGAAGTCAAATCCAGCTAAATACTCGAGACTCTTCCATTCTGAAAACATGGCTCCCAATCCTGCATGTCTTCGACTTAACGCATCTGCCACTGCGTTACCTTTTCCCGGAGTATAAGCTATACCAAAATCATATGATGCCAAAAACTCTAGCCAACGTTGCTGCCGAAGATTCAAATCCTTTTGGGAGAAAAGATACTTCAATGACTTGTGATCCGTAAACAACTCGAATCGAACTCCCAATAGATAATGTCTCCACATCTTCAGAGCAAATACAATTGCCGCTAACTCCAAATCATGAGTTGGGTAATTCCTTTCATGCGGCTTCAGTTGTCGACTGGCATACGCAACAACTTTATCCTTTTGCATCAGCACTGCTCCAAGTCCAGTACCACATGCGTCGGTGTAAACCACCATCTCATCATTCCCACTTGGAATAGTCAGAACAGGAGCACTTGTCAAACGCTCTTTCAGGATTCCAAAAGCTTGCTCACACTTAGCATCCCAACTGAACACTTGGTTCTTTTTCGTCAATCCTGTTAACGGTGCAGCTACCTTGGAGAAGTCTTTGATAAACCGTCGATAATATCCTGCTAATCCAAGAAAACTTCTCACATCAGATGCATTCTTAGGTCTAACCCAATCCTGGATTGCTGCCACCTTAGCGGGATCAACCGCTATTCCATTTCCAGAAATAACATGGCCTAAGAACCTCACTTCAGTCTTCCAGAAGTGACACTTCGAAAACTTAGCCTTCAGCTGATGTTTTCGTAAGATTTCCAAAACAATACGCAAGTGCGTCTTGTGCTCCTCTTCCGTTCTGGAATAAATCAGAATATCATCCACGAACACAAGTACGAACTTGTTCAACTGATCTCTTAACACTCTATTCATAAGATCCACAAAATATGCTGGCGCGTTAGTCAATCCAAACGGCATTACCAGCCACTCAAAGAAACCGGATGGTGTCCTAAAAGCAGTCTTCGGCACACTATCCTTAGCCGCTCTCAACTGGTGAAATCCCGTTGCTAAATCCATCTGAGAAAACACCTTGGCTTCGTGAAGCTGATCAAACAAGTCATCTATTCTTGGCAATGGATACTTGTTCTTCTTAGTCACCTTATTCAGCTCACGATAATCCACACACAATCTCAATGACCCATCTGCCTTGGTTGCAAACACAACTGGTGCACCCCACTCGGACACACTACGCCGAATGAATCCTTTCTGCAAAAGATCATCAACTTGCACCCTCAACTCCTGCTATTCCCTAGGCGCCATCCGCCTAAGAGGCATCACAACAGGTCTGGTTCCTTCAACTAGATCTATACGAAACTCGATCTCTCTATGCGGCGGCAACCCTTTGACTTCGTCAAAGACATCCTCGAATCCATTAGCGATTGGCACTGATGACAGTCCATCCCGTGGAACAACCAGCGAATACATGAAGCTCATGAAGATGCCTTCCTCATGCTTACATCGTATCACAACCTTTTGCCCCTCCACATTCTCGACTATCACTTCCAACCTCTCGCAATCAACCTTAGTCGCATACTTCCTAAGCCAGTCCATACCCAAAATAATTCCGAACCCCGCAAAGTTCAGAACAAAACAATCACAAACAAAAGAGCAACCATGACTCGACACAATCAGACCACGACATAACATACACAAACAAGACGAACCCCCAACTGGATTAGTCACAACCAATGGCCTATCAACAATATCCGGTTCCAAACCTAACCAGCCTACGAGTTCATTACAAACAAACGAATGCGACGCTCCAGTATCAAACAAAACTCTAACTGGAACACCACATAGGAAAAGAGTACCTTGAACAAACACACTCTTTCCCTTCTCTTCAGCGGTAGGAGCTTTCGAAGACGACGGAACAGCTCCCAAAGCATAAGCTTGCACAATCTGCTTGTCCTTTCTCGGTTCTGGACAATTCTTCCTGATGTGCCCTGGCTTGTCACAGTTGTGACACTTCATTGGCACCTTCGGATTCTTACAATCCTTAGAGAAATGGCCCTTCTGCTGACAATTGTAGCAAGTCACCTCGCCTTTCGGCTTCTTCTGGCCATCCTTACCCTTCTGCTGCTGCTGCTTCCTCTTCTGGTTTCCACCCTGCTGTGGTTTAGACTCTCCCCTGGTAACAGCAACAACAAGTCCTTCCTTAGGAAACAGACTCTCATGCCTAAGAGCTTTCTCCACAAGCTTCTCAAATGAATCGTCCAAATGATCCACCAACTGTCTCCCAAGATAACTGTCCAAGCCTGTCACAAACTTCTCATTCTTCTAGTATGCAGACTCAATATATGACCGGGCATACTTGGACAACGCTTCGAACTCAGAAACATACTCAAGAACAGATCTTCCACCCTGCTTGAGCTCCACAAACCTCTTGAACAGAACAGACTTCTGAGCTGTAGAAATGAACAGCTTCAAACCTAGCTTGGAATTGCTCCCAAGTAATCTCTTCCTCCGGAGTATCGATGGTAATAGAGTTCCACCAATCAGAAGCTCTCCCTTGAAGCTGTCTTGATGCCAACTTCCTCTTAGTTGCATCATCAATTCCCAAATCACCAAAGATCCTTCTACAAGCATCTATCCATCTCTGGACTTCGATAGTTGATTCTGTTCCTAAGAAAACCTTTCCTCCAAGAGCAGTATAGTCCTTGCACAGCTTAGCAAAATCCACTGGTTTCGGAGTCTGAACCTGAACTCCAACATCAACTGCCGCCCCCGGAACTGGTATCCTTCTCTTGATCGAAGTCATCATAGCTTCGAACATGGCTGCATAATCAGCAGTCTCTTCAGTAGCACGGCCTTCCCTAGCAGCTGGTCTCCCTCTTCGACTCATTCTCAATATCTATAAAAAGGAATGATTAGAACATCTAGAGAAACAACTGCATAAAGGACTCAAACTCAACTAAACTACTATATTATATATAGTATTCATCCATCAAAATACAATTACATCTCTCATACGTAGTTACGACGGCGAGCGTTGGGTAAAATCGATTAACCAATGCTCTGATACCAAATGTGACGACCGCCCATGACCCCTGCACCGAATCTAGAGATAGTGCACTATAAAGTGTGCCAGGCGACCATGGACGATTGTCAGGGTAGATTAAAACAACAGAATCTATCGTATTACTCACAGCGCATGGACAAAATACAATAGAACATATGTATAGTGAAGCTTTACAGAACAAAAGGACATCATATAAAACTCCATAATAGTTGAATACAAGCATCCAAATAGCCAATACATCAAGCCTCACTACATAACACTCAGAGAATACAAAACAGTGGAATATCCAGTACATATAAGAAGATAATATGCAACCCTCTAGCTCGTCTTCGATGTCAGCATCGTGAGAAAAGAACAGCACCTGTCACCTGCTACCTAGTCTGCCCGTCCCAAAATGGACGAACAGCCCAAGGCAATAAGAATTAAAACATAAAGCCTTGAGTCAGACAACAGTCTTAGTGAGCAGTAAATTAACTAACAACATACCAAAAGAGCATAAAGGAAAAGGAATAGGAATACAACCCTCCCACTCCACCTCTTTCTACAGTGATAGCCCCAGACACACACTAAGCAGAAGCGACATAGCAGAGCATACAATTTAAAGTAAAGTAATAATCATTCGAGTCAAGGGCGATGTTTTCCAAGTACCAAGGCCTAAATCAGATAAGCACCCAGAAAATACCGCTCTTGAGTCCGAATGACGATACAACCAAACATCCATGACTCTGGCTATCACTGTTATCATTGCTTCGATATCACCGTTAATTGAATGACCGGCACATTCTTTCAGCCGTCCGTCAAGGGCTAATGGAAACCCCGGTTCTAGACATAACTCCCGCACGTCGTCGCAGCCCGTGCCTAGGACTATCGAATCTGCCCAGAGTACTCGACCATCAACAGTTAGTCGTTGGGACTATCGAATCTGCCCAAACGTACTCTTGCTTAGAGCATGCTAGAACCTTCAACAACGATGCTATCCAAGCCTCCTAGTCATCCTCCTCGACGACTATTCTCATATCCATTCATTATCCTCAACTCGAATCATATCACCGAGTTATCAACATGCTTGGAATGATCCCGTCTGGATTAGACCAAGTCTTCATCACATGATTGCCTCGCTTCATCACATCCTTGCAAAGCCTCATCTCAACATCACATCATCAAATCTACGCATAAGAGCTTCATCATCCCGCTACATATGCCACAAGCAGCTTTCCCAATTCAAGAGCCTTTCCCTTAGCTTTTGAATCGTCTTTGGTCTAAATCAAACCATCAATCATCTAATCCATAGCAATCAATCAAATCAAACATTAATCCAAACAATCAAGCATTCAAATATGATCTAAGTAGACAATTATAACAATAATGGCATTTCCGTAATTAAAGAGTTGAAAGTCCAATAAGCATGAAAACATGAACAATATCTCTACAAACTTGATGAATGAACTTGCATAGGTTAACATGTGATAAAATGGATGTAACATCATCATGAACAATGGATCTACATGGATCTATACTTAGGATGAAGAAAATGCATGGAAGTCTCTATTTTAACACCAAATCGAGCCAACAATCCGATATACTCCTTTGGATCCGTGTGAGAGATAATCACCACTCACCAAATCACCTAAACAAACCCAAATCAACACGCTTCAGATCTGGACAGCGAAGGATCAAGCTTGATCTATCACGAATCCGCTTCAAACGAAGAAATCTCTCTTGAAAAGATGAAGATCTTCAATCTAAGCTCTTGAATCTTCAATTTGATCTTCAACTTGGATGGATGGAAGCACTAGATTAGAGTGGAGAAAAGAAGTGAAGAAGTGTAGAAGTCGAGCTCTCAAAATGGCAGCACTTCGTCGCTTCAAAAATCCGGATCCCAAAAAGTGAGAACAACCCCCTCTATTTATAGCAGAAATTCCTTAGGTCGCTCGGAGTTAGGTCGTTTCCGACCTACGACCTAAGACCTTGCCGACCTAAAACCCACCGACCTAAGCCTAACGACCTACAACAATGCGCATCTGCGACTTAACATGCCAGCGACCTACGACCTAATGCGCACGACCTATCACAAGCGCGCGACTTAACAACAGGCACGACCTAACACTTAGACAAAACCTTGCGACCTAACAACTTAGCCAACACACTTGACCAACAGATGCCACGACTTAACTCCTCAGCGACCTAACACATGACGACCTAAAACAACACGCGACCTAACTCCCATGCGACCTACCAACCTATGCGACCTAACAACTTATGCCAACACGCGACCTAACTAAAACAAAACTCACGACCTAACTTAGGTCGCGTACGACTTTACTACTAACCAGCCATCCCCTACTCTGCCTAACTCTTAGGTCGCTAACAATTAGATCGCTAACTCTTATAGGTCGCGAACTATTATAGGTCGCATCTCACCAGTTTCCTTAGGTCGCTGCCGACCTAAATATACTAGGTCGCTAACTCGCTAACCACTAGGTCATTAGTTCCTTAGCTCACGCTTCCCTTAGGTCGCTAACATTCTATAGGTTGTCCCAAACTAACTCGCGACCTAAACCACTACGCAACCTAACTACTGGTCCTCCTTAGGTCGTTACCGACCTATCCCTTAGGTCGCTCAAAACCCTTAACTCGCCCGAAACCCTTAAGTCTTCTCTCTTAGGTCGTCTACGACCTAAACCACCCCGCGACTTATCACCTGAACGACTTAACACTTAGGTGCGACTCAAGACAGTGCGACCTACCACTTAATCTGGCTACGACCTAACCCTTAACTCGCCTATCCCCTTAGGTCGCAGACCTTCTCTAAGTCGCTCACGACTTATCTTCTAAGTCGCCAATCAACATTTAACTAACCTCTAGGTCGCGTACGACCTAGGACTTAGGCAAATTTCAACCAAAATCTGAAACAACTAGAAAATGCTGAAAATCCCAGATTTTGACAAACTTTTCGATCCGTAAAATACGGGTCGTTACACAAAACCTCTTTGATTTTCAGTTATAATTTGGGGATTTAGGAACTAGGGTTTGTGTTAGAGGAGGTTTTGTGTTTCACGTTTACTGGCTGAAAAGAATAAAGAAAATGAGAAAACTATACTTAGTTTATTTCTTATTTCTATTTCTTTCTTCTTGGGCCAAAAGGGTTTGATGTAAACCCAATAAGCAAGTGATACAAATTTTTAAGAGAAGTGTTACTATTTCCTTTTTTCTCTTTTATAGTACTAATTTACATTACAAATTAACAATGTTCTATAAAAATATAAATTGATTTCTCAAATTCTACAAAGTACCAACATGTTAAAAATTCTCATTTCGATAAATATGGAGACATTTTGTAAAATTAAATATAACTTTTTGAAATTAATAGTTATTCTCATTATTTTAATAGATAAATTATTAATTATGAAATCTTCTTTTAAACAATAAATCTCAACATTAACATTTAATTAAATTTACAAAATTTGTTGTAATAATTTGAAATGGAAAATATCCATCATAAATCTCTCTTAAAATCAATAAGTGAATAAACCTTAGAAAAATTTACATTATAAATTACAAAATTATTTCCATATATTATATTAAACTCTTATCTTCCCCAAGATCATTCTTATATTATCACATATAAGAAGTAAAATTCTACAATTTTGATATTTAATAAATTTCCCCAAATTATTTATTTCCATCTAGAAAGCCATTTTAATTTGGAAATTATAACTAATAAAATATCCCAAATTCATTTTAAAATTAACTAAGATAATATTAAATCATATTTTAGTTTAATTCTAGGTAATCTCAACTAGGGTTGTTATAGAGGGATAACTATTAGTTGAAGAGCAAGCTTGCAGACCTTAGTTGCTTTGTCTACTACAGAGACAGAGCTTATAGCTGCCGTTGAAGCAACTAAGGAGGTATTGTAGTTAAGGCGGTTGATGTGTGATTTGGGCTTCATGTATGATGGAGTAGAAGTGAATTGTGACAGTTAAAGTGCAGTTCACTAAGCAGAAAATCTGGCTTTTAGCTTAAGGACAAAGCACATAGATGTGAGAGAATCATTTCTTGTCTCAATGAATGAAGGGAAGCTAATTCATCTTCAGAAGGTTCACATAGAGGAGAATGCAGCATACATGTTCATCAAGTCCTTACCTGTTGCAAAGTTCGAGCCTTGCTTGAACTTGATCCACTTGTCAAGGTGTTAGGTGCCACATGGTGGCATGGGGAAGAGAGAATTGACAGATGAAGATGTTTGTTTTCATTAAGAAGATTGATATATTCTACACGGGAAGGATATGTTTAAATACTTTGTGGGCGGACGGTGGCGCTGTCGGAGTTTGTTGGAAAGCGTAATGGATGATGACATTGCTAAAGCTCATTAGGAATGTATTCGTTATGTTCGAGATTGCTCAAAGTATGAAGGTGTAGATGAAGTTGAATGGTTTTGTTATAGCTATATATTGTATCAAGGTGGAGTGATGAAAAAAGTGATACAATATTGGATTTTTATGTTTTTGTTTAGTCTCACATCACATGATAAGTTCAATCCTAAGTTTCAAAGTTTATATATAAAAGAGCCCATGTAATGGAATTTATCTGTACCTCTTCCTATAATCTTCTCTCTGAGTATTAATAAAAAAATTCTTCTCTTGATGGATGTACACTATCACATTGACACTATAAGCACTTAAATTTTTTTGGTGTGCTTCCCTTTCATTTATTATTATTTGGTTAATTTCACCATTGTCGTGAACAACCCCAATAATTTTATTTGATTGTTTCACCATTCTGTATTTTGATCCTATTTGTTTATGCATCAATGTTATTCGGTTATATCTGCTTAGAAGGATTAACCTTAACAATCAGATGACAAATTACTAAATTACTATTACATTATATTAGTTTGACATATTTTAAAAATTACTAATTAACAATTAACAAAGCAAACTTATAGAACTCGCCTACCAGCAAGACTGCAATAACTTCTACAATTCTAACCGGTGAATCAAACAAAGTAAAAATAATATACATTACACGATGCTTTATCCAACAGATTATAATTACTTACTAATTATATTACAAATTTTAACTCTTAACCTTATTTTCCATAAGCTACTCAGCTTCGACGATTAAGGAAAGGAAAAGGTGTAGTAGGTTAGTTTAGCGTATTACACTAAACAAGTTTTTTAACTACATTTACATAATCTACTCTTAATTATCAAATTTCCTCCTTCCAGAGCAACACAGATTTTGCAGATAAAGCCTGCGAAACTAACAATTCAACGGAAGCAAAATTTAGAGCTAAAAATTGGATAATCATAAAGGTATCGTATCATTGACAGTTAAATATGATACACTAGCATACCTTGACTAATTTAATTTTCAAAAACATGATACATTACTATTTTTCTACTTCAACTTGAATGCATATATGATTCCAATCACAAGTATCCTCGCTTTTAACAGAATTAAAGAAGAAAGAAACAAATATATAAAAAAAAACTTAACAGTTATAAAAATTATTTACATCCAACAGAATTATCAAACGAATTAGCTATGTCGGCAAACTAACTAAGAAAATTAGCACAACATATTATATCTCGGCTTTTACATAAATCACAAAAAAAAAAACAAATACAATGTGAGTATCAATTTCCAAATACTATAAAACATAAGATATAGAACTGCAAACAATAACCAATAACTAAAAAACTACATCATCTATCCTTACTGGTCAACCAGTGTGCATTCACTGGATAATTAACTATTTAAATCTAAGGACTATTTTAGACTTTTTATTGATATGGTCGGTACATAATTATTTTCGAAGATCACGACATTCTTGCTTTACTATGGCTTATAAATTTATCGACTCTTTATATTATGGTTATTTTAAAAAATTTGTTAACGAAGGTTTAACAATGAGTAGATAGTACAATCTGAAATATAAGTGTTATATGTGGATGGTGTAACTGTTATCTGGTTGGTACTTTGGTATTAGTAAAATGTATGTTCACATTTTGGAATGCTTAAATAATTTGTTTAATAATACAGTTGAGTTGGTAAGCCAACTTTATTTTCCGGTTAAATAGTAGTGTGTAGTGTTGGTGTTATAATTTGATTTAACTGCACTTGCAAGTAATTAATTTCATCCCTTAATTAGGTTGTAAATGTTCCTGTTAAATTTGGCTGATTATTTGTTGTTGAGCGAACATATATTCAATGTTTGATTACTGAATGTGCAAAGTTAATTAGTAAATGGGTATATGACTGTTACTCATTCTGTCATATTTACCAAATCAGCTATTTCGGACTGAATCATTGATTCGATGAGTATTTGTAATTTAGCAATAAATAACACAGTCTAGTAAATAACACAGAGTCTTATGCTTGGTTCAGGTAGCTAATTGGTTGTTAAACACGTTGTATTTTTTTCCATTACATATTCGTCAGAGGAAACAATCTCTTATGCTGCAACAGGTGTCTAAGTTTTATGAATTAAAGATCAAAGGCTATGCGGTAGTGGTTGTATAACTTAACCACATCTCTTTATCTTGCAACACATGACCATCGATTGGGAATTAGAGACGAAAGTCTTGGCGGTTGTGGTTATATAACTTAATTATGTTGCACTGTTATCCCTTTTCTTATTTTAGCCCCATCTAATTTGCTTCCTCACAGATAACTTTGTATCACCACCGTACATTCAGTTGTTGAAAAGCAACCAGGCAATCCATTTTTCACTCAATTTTATGATTCAGTCATTCTGTTCAACGTCGTCTTACTTTACCGATTGATCAATAAGTTTTTCTTTTATTAATCTTTATATACTTACCTCCTTTCGTTTTGTTTTGAATAATACGTGAAATTAAGTAGTTTTTTCTGTAATACAAATGCACATTTGGCAAAGATTAATCTTTATCTTAAATTAGTCGATTTGCATTGCAGTAGGAGCTTGAAGCTTACGATGGAGCAAGCAAGGGAAAGTACACAATTGGGTTTTGGGACTAGAACTAGATTGCATGGAATTTTGTATCCAAGGAAAGTTATTGCAACGGTGTCTTTATAAGTTTCTAATTTTTTATTTTCATGGTATCTACCTTCTTTTTCATCTCAAATTAAAATCCACATTCTTTGATGTCATATTTAATTTCACAGTTCTTTTTAGAGGTTTTGCACATGAAGTCCATATTTCTGACGTTGTTTCAACAAAAGTCCTTGTAGCAACAAAGTAGATAAATTAAATCTCTATTTTCTTTAAACAAGAAAGCACAAACTAGCTTGCAGTTTTCTGATAGAAAGTGCAATTTAACTTGCGCTTTTTAAAAATTTTAAAATTTTCGTAAATTTCAAAAAATAGTTCAAAATCAGAAACGTAAGTTACCTTGCATTTTCTGTCAGTATAATGCAAGGTACTTTGGATTTTATATTTTTCAAAAATAAAAACCAAATTTACATCTTTATTTCTGCGGTGACTTTTCTTATAACAACGTAAAAAACATGGACCTTTAGCTCTCTCCTTATTCTTTTTAACTACCGCAGGTTGACAGTTATAACGTCCCTACATTAGAAATATGAAATCGATCAAAAATGATTGGGATATTCGAAGTTGGTACAAAGACGATAATCGATGAGAGTAAATCAACTCAGACTGGGCTCATGCAAATTTCTGAGGTATATTTTTCTGTTTAAAGCGTAAGACTTTATATTATAACTGTACAAAAATACAGCCGATATGGTGACATGGCTTTCTTTACTGAACTCACTGGTGGCGTCCTAATCTTTATTAATAGTTGTAATACTTTTGGTCTCACACTTTTTTGGTATCAGCGTGAACTACCAAAAATGTCCTTTTATAAATATTATTAAATATTAACTTCACTTAAAAATATGGTCTAACTGATAAATTTCATTTACCAATTCAAAACGCTCCTGCAAATATTATTAAAATTTTAATATCGCTTAAAAATAGGATCTAATAAATAAACCTTCTTTACAAAGGCGTTCTTTATTAATTAATAATAGAAATAAAAATTCAAACTAATAAAATATTAAATTTATTCTTTATTAATTAGCAATAAAAAGAAAAATTCAAACTGACAAAAAATTAGATGTTGCAATTTAGAAAGAATAATTAAAACTAACTGATATGATTTCAACGCAAAAAATGACTAAATGTTTATGCAAATCATATTTTTCTAAACGAGTTAAACATATACCATCCGTAAAAAAATAATTCACGCGCAAAGTGTGTACCATCATCACGTGCCGTAACGTTCGTTTATTCATAAACTCGGTTCATCTATTAATTGGTCTTAAAAAATAACATCTACGTACCTGATCCTAAACTCATGCATATGGCACCGCACTTTTATTACGTGTAATATCATCGTCAACTGCATACTATGAATATTAACAAATGTTAATATCACTTAATTTTTTTTTTTTTTGCATAACGCTCTTTTACATATATTACCAAACTTAATATCGCTTAAAAATATAATCTAACAAATAAACTTTCTATACATTTTCGCTTTTTACCAATTGATAATGGAAAAAAATTCAAACTAACAAAAAAATTAAACGATACAACTTGAAAAAAATAATTCAAACTAACAAAAAAATTAAACGATGCAACTTAGAAATAAAAATTCAAATTAACTACACATAATTTCAACGTAAAATCATAGCTAAATATTTATAAAAATTATTTTTTTTAATATGTTAAACATAAATAATTTGTAAAAAAATCAACTTATGCACGATGGATGTACTATTGCCAGCACTCCTATAAAATAAATATGTTTATTATCTTGAAATCTTCGAAATATTAAAAAGCCGTTGGGACGACGTTCTTTGTCTTCCTATAATCCAAATAAACACCCGCCACATCTTTTTTCATATTCATTTTTTGCGGCCATCCCCAAAACCAAAACCCTAAAACCTAACATCGACTCGCGCCTCCTCACTAATTGCCAGCCTCCACCTCACTAATTGCAACCGCCGTAGCGCCAGTCTCCGCCTTGCTAACCACGGCCAACGTAGCCGGAACCGCCTGCCCCTTCCTTGCTAGCAACCGGTATGCTTAAATCGATTGTGTTTAGTCTTTCTTTCACTAAAAATACTATCTATGTTTAATTCTATTATGTTTAGTGCTACTTGCTCCTATTAGTTGTTTTCCAGATAAAAAGTTAAACAGAAGTTTTCAAATTAGCCTATTTTTTATTTTTTCCGATTCCAATGCTTTTAACTAATGGGTGCTGATATATATTATTATGTATGATATGATTTGTTTCTCGCTAGTTTTTGGACGAAATTACCCTAGCTTGTTATTTTGCTATCTGTGAGTGATATAGCATCTACTTGTTTGATTTTGAAATGACCATTAATATATAAGCTTGGTGGAATTAATTGTTGGAATGTTAACTATTTATCAAATAATAATGAATTAAGTTTTCTGCTCTCGTTTGATAAAACCCAGTTTTGATTAAGCTTTTTGTACCACAATTCGTTATTTTTTTACCTTTAGTTAATTATTGTTTAGTTTAGATCAATATATATTTTCTTCAATAGGGTTGGTTTTCGTTTTTCATTCATATCCATTTATGGTATCCTTTGTTTACCATGTTCAATTATTTGATATTAAGTAAGAGAATAAGATCACTATAACCAAAATTAAATATACGCTTTTGTTTATCATTGTCAAATATGTGAGAGCTTCATGAATATTACTCTGGTAAAACAAACTTATTAGTTTATTAAAATGACTTCATGCATGCCTTTCATTGCTCTGTTTCATTTGGATGAAGTGTTTGTATAACATGCAATTTGCTATACATGTCTCAACTTGAAAACTTTAAGTTGTGATTTTTTGAAGTAACACAGTAGCAGTCCATAATCAAATCATTCTTTTAAGATAGTACATACCCCAATTAAACTATTCACATATGAATCCATGAACTGATTAATATGCATTTAGATCCATGATGTTATGTTAAAGAAATACTCTCAAATTCAAGTAAACTTTAATGAGTTAGTGCTGTGAATCTCTCACATTTATGGCCTTAGTAACTTGTTCATTTTTTTTAATGCAAACTGTTACTTACTTTAATTCAAGTAAACTGTTACTTATGTGCATTACAAGATTTGCTTTTCATTTCTAAGTCGTGTGCTGTCACTTTTATAAACATTATATACAAGTTTATGTATTCACTTTGTAGTTTGCTGATGTTGTTTACTTGCCGATGTTTACGTGTGACATTATATTGTCACTTGATTTCACATTCCTATCATTCCTATCGTCTGCCTGCATGCATATATACTTGACTTGTTGTTTGTGTGATATTTGGAAGCATAGACATGTGTGTGCATTTGTCTGCATGTGTGACAAAACATGAAATAAACAAGCTGAAGAGGGAGAATGATGATATGTAGGAAAAGGGTTATGTGTACTAAATGAGAAATGTTAGTTGCAAATTGTTAAAATGTTAGTTTTGATTCAAATTTATTCTTAAAAATCCAAAGTAGTTGCAAATTGTTAGTTATATTTCAATAGTCTTGTGTTGAAATGTTAACTTTTGTTGCGAAAATGACAAGTTGAATAGTAACGTTTGTTGCAAAAATGTTAAACGTTTTTTAAATGATCATCATACATAAAAGACACGCTGAATGTTAACGTTTGTTGCGAAAATGAAGCGTTAACAGCAGCAATAAGGATAACAATGAATTTTAAAATTTTAAAGACTACCGCTGTGTGATTTACTTAACAAAATTGAACTAGCTTTGTAACATGATACTTGATACGTATCCGTAGGCCTTACATTTAGGAACCCGCTATATGAAGCATGAATTCAATTAATTTCTGACCACGACTGCTGGTTTGCCCCATGCTGTTGCGTTCACTGCCCCTTAAATGGCTGTGAAGTAAGTCTAAACATATTAAAGACAAGATATGTATTTAATATCTGCTTTCTCCTACTCAATTGTTTTGTCTTCTGCCTTTCACTATTACTGTGATGCTTCTCCATTTATGCAACAAGTCCTCTGTACACATGTTCAATACTGCACAATCTTTTATCAACAGCATGAGTTTTTTCCTTGTTCTGGACTAGATTATTACTTAATCCAACTTATAATGTTGTTTTAAAACATGTTTCAATAATCAATATAACAACATATAACAATAATTAAATTTATCGATTTCTTAATTTTGTATACATTCAAAAACAAACGATACGAACTTTACATTGGATTTAAGTAAGGCCTAAATGGAAGTGGCCTAGCCATTTATATATGTATAATGTCTTTTTAGAGTATTAGATACATTCAAGCAAGTTGCCTTTGGACATTCAATTATGTTTGTTATATGTTCACAAGACTACACTTTGTTTTCTTTTGCTTATTTTTTTGAGCCGTTAATTTCAACTAGCGCATGTAGTTTTTGGAAAATGCAATTACATCATCGCAATGATCTATTTATGTACTAGGAAGCAATTTTTTAATATCATGTCAACATTTACTACTTGTTATTTCCTGGATATAACATATAAATGAGTTAATTTATGTTGCCATATTGAACCTCTATCCTGAAGAAAATGAAGAGGGCAACTTTAAAGAATAGTCAAGACTTAATTTTAGGAATATAAGACTCATGTACATCTCATTGAGCTTTGGACCAGATTCAGCTTGTGAAACATTGAAATATTTCATGAGCGTATTTAAATTTTTTTCTAAGCCTTGTGACAAATATGATGCTTATGATATCTAGTTAGAAAAGTCTAAAATGTATAAATTTCTAACTTCATCCTAATCCTAATTTACATAGTTTTTTTTAGCATAAAACTGAACCTACCCCATTCTGCAAAGATGTGATCTATTTATATTTCATATGACAGACAGGTTATGACAGGTAATAAGGAAGCATGCAATTAACATGATGAATATGAAAACTATATATTAATTGTTTGGAAGCTATGCTTTTAGTTGAATATTGTCATATTTAATATTTTGTTTTCATTTTATCAGTGGGAAGATCTTCATAGGAAACCAACATCTTGAGAGGTTTATCGCAACACTCACAAGGTTGACTAAAGCAGTGATGGATTGACCACCGTCAGATGAGTTGATGATGCCGCAAAGCTGTTTGCAGTAAGTCATTCAGAAAACTTGATTTAAGTAATACATGCATGTTTTTGTGATGTTATTAAATATTAAGTATGAAAATAAAAAAAC
The DNA here is from genome assembly GCA_030737815.1 of Allium fistulosum. Classification (NCBI taxonomy): domain Eukaryota; kingdom Viridiplantae; phylum Streptophyta; class Magnoliopsida; order Asparagales; family Amaryllidaceae; genus Allium; species Allium fistulosum. Next base: position 931,236,462 of record CM060904.1, read on the forward strand.
AGACAAAATATGAAGCTCAAATCGATAAGTTAGAAAGTAAAGGCATGAATATCACATTTCAGGTTGAAGAAGAAGTCATTCGCGCCCTCGGCACTTCTATGGCCAAAATGTTAAATTTTGACAACACTATATGGAGAATTGTAGAGGTCGGAAGTAGCTTCGTAACGGAGAAAACGGTTCGCAAATCGGAGTTCAGAGGTGGAAGTTATAAGGGAAAAGGCGAAGTGGGCTGAGTTGACTCAGCTAAGACAGAAATGCTTCTAGAGCTTTCAGTCAGACGTCTGACCACGTCTGAGCTGAAACGAACTTTTTTTTCCAGAAGCTTAGGTCATACGTCTAAGGCGACTATCGCCTGTTTTCACGTGCGGACTTGGCGTGAAGATTTGTGATATCTGCCGAAGCAATTTCGGAACATTGCCTAGGGTTTCTATTCTCCTATATAAGTTAGCTTCAAGTCCCAGATCTGGAAAAGGCGTGCAAGCGACTGCAAGAGATTAGCCTCCACTAATTATGGTTTATCAAAACCTAATTTTCTTCAATTCTCTTCTCCACAAATCAATTTCGAATTAGAATATTGATCATTGTATTCAATCTCTTGTACTTTTCTCATCAATATTAATAAAAGCTCTCTCTTAAAGTGGATGTACACTAACACAACATTAGTGGAACCACTATAAATCTCCGTGTGATTTATTTTTCGTTATTGCTTTGATTTCTATATTGCTTGTTTGGGGATTGTGATTGTTTTTGGATTGGTTGAGATTGAAATTGAGTTATTGATTTGTTGTTTTTACACTTCTTACCACGATCTCGTCTTTCGCTGTGCTTGTGGGGTTTCGATTTGAGTGGTGTCCACTTGGAATCCCGCCCCAACATTTGGTATTAGAGCATTGTTGTTGGTAGATGGTTGTAGAAATGCCAGAATCAGATAATACCTCAAGTAGTTCCTCAATGGGCAATCCAAGTGGTGTAGCGCCTTATGTACGTGGTTCATACGCAGCTTCAAGATCACAATTGGTAATAGACAAGTGGAATGACGATAATGATTTTGAAAAATGACAATGAAAGATGAAAGCGGTTCTAAGGAGGAATCAGGTGCATCAGGTAGTGTTTGATACATATTTATTGCCAGCGGACATCTCAGATGTTGAGAGAGAGGAGATGAAAGAGTGGGCATTCACTACACTTCAACTTGCTATGGGAGAGAATGCTATCTATGAAATTAGCGGTGAGACAACCGCTAAGGGTATTTGAGACAAGTTGGAAGAGTTGTATATGAAGAAGTCACTGACAAATCGTTTGATCTTATTGCGAACGTTCTTCACCTATAAGATGAAAGAAGGTACTTTGCTAAAGGCGCATTTGAATACTATTGATGATTTGCTAATGAAGACGAAGGCGGTAGATTTGAAGATTGAGGAAGAGCAAAATGCGATGATATTGTTGTGTTTGTTGCCAGATCGTTATACAGGTTTCTCAAATAATTTGATCTATAGCCGGGATACATTGACTCCTGATGATGTCAAGACGGGTCTTCTTAGCGAGAAGTTGCGGGATCAAATGAAGGAGTTAGGTGATGGAGGTAGTAGTGCTAATAATGGTCATGGTTTGTTTATGGAGAAGGAGAGGTATGTGAAGAAGGAGAACCAGGGGCGTTTTAAATCAAGGAACCCCGGTTGAAGAGGAAACTCGAAGGAAAGAAAATGCAAGGGCTATATTTGCAAGAAGCCCGTTCATTGGAAGAATGAGTGTTCGGACAAGGAGAAGACAAAAAAGGAAGTAGCATCTTTATCAGTAGCGGTAGAGAGTGAAGTTGGTGAGAGAGATGTAGATGTTTTGTCGGTGGTAGCATCAGATGTTTCGGGTAGCGATTGGGTGCTCGATTCGGGGGCGTCTTATCATCATATGACGCCAAATAAGAATTGTTTTTTTTCTTACATCGACAAAGAAGAAAATTCAATTGTTATGGGAAATGATGCTATTTGTAAGTCGAAAGACATTGGTTCTGTTCAAATTCGGATGTTTGACGGAGTGGTTCGTACTCTCACTAATGTGCGCTATGTTCCGGGATTTAGGAAGTCTCTTATCTCTTTGGGGCAGCTGGATTCTTTAGGTTGTAAAATCACTATTGAGAGTGATAGCTTGCGGGTTTCGAAGGGGGCGCTTGTGGTGATGAAGGATGCTAGGACTCATGGTATTTATTTGCTTCAAGGAATGACCGTGGAAGGCGAAACTTGTATAGAAGTTGATAGTTCTTGTGGCTTGGATGCGACTAGGTTGTGGCATTTGAGATTAGGTCATGTCTTGGAGAGGAGTTTGGACGTTCTTCGGAAGAGGGAGATGATCGATGGAGAGAGTTTCAACAAGTTAAAGTTTTGCGAAGAATGCGTCATGGGGAAGCAAACTAAAATTTCATTCGGTGAGGGAAAACATGATTCAAGAAGGGTTCTTGAGTATGTTCACACGGATTTTTGGGGACCGGCACCTGTAGCTTCTTTGGGTGGAGCTCGCTATTATATTTCTTTCATAGATGATTTTTCTCGAAAAGTTTGGGTGTATGTAATAAAGGCCAAGTCGGAGGTATTTGCAAAGTTCAAAGCATGGAAGGCTCTTGTTGAGAATGAGAGTGGCAAGTCTTTGAAGGTTCTAAGGTCCGACAATGACGGAGAGTATGTTTCCGGAGATTTTTTAGAATTTTGCAAGCATCATGGTATTCGAAGGCATTTTACTACACCTGGAGATCCGCAGTCGAATGATGTTGCGGAAAGGATGAATCGTACTCTACTTAAGAAAGCTCGATGCTTGAGATTGACATCGGGTTTGGCGAAGGGATTTTGGGCTGAAGCTTTGTCAACCGCAGTGCATGTTATTAATCGAATTCCGTGCTCAACTATTGGTAACAAAATTCCGGAGGAAGTGTGGAAGGGAAAGAGCATTGGCTTAAGTTATCTTCGTGTGTTTGGTAGTCATGTTTATGTGCATGATCAAGGAAATGATAAGTTTGAACCTAGAGCTTTCAAGGGGATTTTGCTTGACTATACGGATGGAGTAAAAGGCTATCGGATTTGGAATCCGGAATCGAAGGTGTTGAATTCTTGTCATGTTACTTTTGATGAGTCAGCGATGTTCAAGGAGAATGTGAGCTCATCGGATGTTTCGGATTTGGTTCATAGTGAATCAAAGGAGAAGGAAATCATTTCCACATTTTGTCCAAGGAGTAGAGAGAGTAGAGTAGTTGGAGATGCTTGTGAGGAGGTAACGGTTGATGTTACATCACATAGTCCACAGGGTTCCTCTAGTAGTGTTGGTGATGTGCATGATTCTAGAGAAGATTCGTTCAAGGTGGAGCCGAAGGGAGTTAGGGTGGTGGTATTGCTACTCGGGTTGGTCGTCGTACTATAAGGCCACTCGAAAGATATGGTGATTGGAACCATCTTAGCTTTTGTGATAATTTGGACTATGCTCTTCATGTAGTCCAAGATGGGCCGATGGATCTTGATGACGTCATGGAGTCGAGTGATCGCTCGAAATGGATTTGTGCCATGGAGGAAGAGATGCAATCATTGTTGAAGAATCAAACATGAGATTTTGTTCCACTTCCTAAATGAAACCGTGCTATTGGGTGCAAATGGATATACAAGGTGAAAGACGATGGAAGATACAAAGCTAGACTAGTGGCTAAGAGGTTTGCACAAAGGAAGGGAAAAGAGTATGATGAGATATTCGCACTGGTTGTGCGCCATACTTCTATCCGGATATTACTTGCTATAACTGCTATTCATGACTTGAAGTTGGAGCAACTTGATGTGAAAACCGCCTTCTTGCATGGTGACTTGGATGAATACATCTACATGGAGCAACCCGAACGTTTTGTTGTGGATGGTAACTCAAATTTGGTTTGCAAGTTGAAGAAATCACTATATGGATTAAAGCAATCACCTAGACAATGATACAAGAGGTTTGATCATTTTATGCTTGAAAATGGTTTTGAAAGAAGCATCAAAGATGCTTGTGTTTATTTCAAGAAGTTGAGAAATGATTGTTGGGTGTATTTACTCTTGTATGTGGACGACATGCTCATTGCTTCTAAGGATAAGAATGAAATCAACAAGCTAAAACTGAGTTTAAAATCGGAGTTCGAAATGAAGCATCTTGGAGAAGCAAGAAGGATATTGGGGATGTAAATTGTAAGGGATCGAAAGCATTTTGAGTTGAAACTAACTCAAAAGGAGTACATTGTGAAAGCGCTTTGCCGGTTTAGCATTGAGAATGCAAAGGCGTCAAATACACCTTTACCTTTGCATATGAAGCTTTCGAGTAAAGGATCACCTATCTTGGAGGAAGACAAAGATGCTATGGTGTGTACAAGGTCCGATATTGCAAATGCCGTCGGAATGATTAGTCGATACATGGTTAATCAGGGGAAATCGCATTGGAAAGCTGTGAAGCTTATATTGAGATACCTTAGAGGCACACCATCTCATGGTCTTGTTTTTGGCGGTAGTAAGGCGATGGATTGTAAGTTGGTTGGTTATTGTGATTCGGACTACGCCGGTGATAGAGATCGAAGAAAATCAACTTCTGGATATGTCTTCACACTTGGGGGTACAACCATAAGTTGGAGATCGAGATTGCAGACCGTAGTTGCTTTAGCCGCGGTGGAGGCGGCGTTGATAGCCGCGGTGGAGGCGGCAAAGGAGGCACTCTTTTTGAAGCGATTGTTGTGTGACTTGGGATTCGAGCATGATAGTATTGATGTTCGATGTGATAGCCAGAGTGTTTCACTTGGCAGAGAATTTGACGTTTAGCTCACGGACTAAGCATATTGAGGTGAGAGAGTCATTTCTAGTAGCCATGGATGATGATAAGCAAGTATACCTTTGGAAAGTACACACAAAGGATAAGGCGGCGGACATGTTCACTAAGGCATTGCCGGTTGGAAAGTTCGAGCATTGCTCGAACTTGATTCGCTTGGAGAAGTGCTAGGTGCCAAAAGGTGGCACAGTTAAGGGAGGAGCTTGGTGGCAGATGAGGAAGAGTATCAGTGAGAGATTGAGGTTCTATCTTCTTGATAAGTGCTAGTCTTTGGTGAGATAGCTTAGGATTTGGATGTTTTCAACATTTCATTAGCGGGCGGGGGCCTTGCCTGAGCTCGTTGGTGGAGTGCAATGGACGGTGGCTTTGCCGAAGCTCATTGGGAAAGCATTCATATTAGGTTGAAGGTAGAAGAAGTGATAGTTGGTGCTATCGGTTGTCGTTGATGGTATGGTACCATTGGAGTTGGAGATGAATATAGTGTAGAGGTAGAGTGTTAAATTTTGACGACACTATATGGAGAATTGTAGAGGTCGGAAGTAGCTTCGTAACGGAGAAAACGGTTCGCAAATTGGAGTTCAGAAGTGGAAGTTATAAGGGAAAATGCGAAGTGGGTTGAGTTGACTCAGCTCAGACGTCTGACCAAATGTGTCAGACGTCTGAGTCTGGGCAGAAATGCTTCCAGAGCTTTCAGTTAGACGTCTGACCAAATGTTCAAACGTCTGAGCTCGTTGGTGGAGTGCAATGGGCGGTGGCTTTGCCGGAGCACATTGGGAAAGCATTCATGTTAGGTTGAAGGTAGAAGAAGTGATAGTTGGTGCTATCGGTTGTCGTTGATGGTATGGTACCATTGGAGTTGGAGATGGATATAGTGTAGAGGTAGAGTGTTAAATTTTGACGATACTATATGGAGAATTGTAGAGGTCGGAAGTAGCTTCGTAACGGAGAAAACGGTTCGCAAATCGGAGTTTGGAAGTGGAAGTTATAAGGGAAAATGCGAAGTGGGCTGAGTTGACTCAGCTCAGACTTCTGACCAAATGGGTCAGACGTCTGAGTCTGGGCAGAAATGCTTCCAGAGCTTTCAGTCAGACGTCTGACCAAATGGTCAAACGTCTGAGCGGAAATGAACTTTTTTTTCCAGAAGCTTAGGTCAGACGTCTGAGGCGCCTATCGCCTGTTTTCACGTGCGGACTTGGCGTGAAGATTTGTGATATTTACTGGGGCAATTTCGAAACATTGCCTAGGGTTTCTATTCTCCTATATAAGCTAGCTTCAAGTCCCAGATCTGGGAAAGGGCGTGTGCAAGCGACTGCAAGAGATTAGCCTTCACTAATTAGGGTTTATCAAAATCTAATTTTCTTCAATTCTCTTCTCCACAAATCAATTTCTAATTAGAATATTGATCATTGTATTCAATCTCTTGTATTCTTCTCATCAATATTAATAAAAGCTCTCTTAAAGTGGATGTACACTAACACAACGTTAGTGGAACCACTATAAATCTCTGTGTGATTTATTTTTCGTTACTGCTTTGATTTCTATATTGCTTATTTGGGGATTGATTGTTTTTGGATTGGAATTGAGTTATTGATTGGTTGTTTTTACACTTCTTACCACGATCCCGTCTTCCGCTGTGTTTGTGGGGTTTTGATTTGAGTGGTCTCCACTTGGAATCCCACCCAACACCAAAGGTCGGACCGTAGGTCTAATTATGGGAACGTTCCCGCGATAATTTCTAAATGTTTAATTATATAATTACATTACGTTGGTAAAATTTTGAATTATTGATTGACACTTTAAGTTACGAAGGGTATCCAAGGTGAGATTTTTTGGTGTATGCTATTTGCTGATGATGTTGTGCTAATTGATGAAAGTAGGATTGGGGTTGATAGACAACTGGAGTCGTGGAGATAGACTTTAGAATCAAAAGGTTTTAGGCTTAGTAGAACTAAAACAGAGTATATGAAGTGCGGGTTCAGCGGTGTCAGGTCGGAAGATGGAGATGTCACTCTGGCTAGACAAATAGTTTCCAAGAAGGAATCATTTCGATATCTAGGATCAATGTTGCAGTATAATGACGAGATTGATGAAGATGTTAGTTTTAGAATTCGAGCGGGATGGGTGAAATGGCGACAAGCGTCTGCGATTCTCTGTGACAGGAAGGTCCCACAAAAGCTTAAAGGAAAGTTCTACAAAACGGCAATCAGGCCTGCGATGTTGTATGGTGCAAAATGTTGGCCTACTAAAAGGCAACACGTCCAAAAGATAAGCGTAGCAGAGATGCGTATGCTACGATGGAGCTGCGGTCATACAAAAAGAGACCGAATTAGAAATGATGATATACGTGATAAACTTGGAGTAGCACCAATTGAGGAGAAACTAATTCAACATCGCTTAAGATGGTTTGGACATCTTCAACGGAGGCCGTCCGAGGCACCTGTGCGTGTTGGAATTATAGGCTGTGTTGAATGCCCAAAGAGAGGTAGAGGTCGACCAAGGTTGACATGGGAGGAAGTAGTAAAAAGAGATTTGAAGGATTGTGGTATATTCGAAGAGCTGGTGACGGATCAGAGCGAGTGGAAGTTAGCGATTTACGTACCAGAACCATGAGCGTTGAGTTTTATAAGTTTTAGATTATAGAACTAGGAAACACGAGCCTAAGACGTAGGTTTGGTTTTTGACCAATATTACTATTAGTATCATTATCGCTATTAGTATTATTATTATCATTCCTCTTATATATATACATATATATTTTTATTTTATTTTACTTTACTTAGCCATTATTATTAATTTACTTATTTGATTTTATTTTATTATTGCTATTGTTATTATTATAACTTTTAAATTGATTTTTTCATTTAGTTTTGGGTTCTATTTCTAACCGACCCTAACTTGTTTGAGAATAATGACTTAGTTGTTGTTGTTGTTGTATTGATTGACACTTTAAATTATCAAATAAATACAAAAGTATAGACGTAGAGATCACAACAACAATGTTCTTGACCATTTAGCGTAGTATATTGTCCACATGAAACAAAAGTTGGTAGCGACGGAGGCCAAAGTCGAAATACTACAGTCAAATTATGAGAGGCTTGGCCGATTGGTTGATGAACACATGAGTTGACAAACAGACGAACTCCGTCAGGACTAGGACCACATAGAAGACAAGTGAAGTTTTTGTTTGATATGCAATTACGACATTTTTACTTCAGACATTGTGATTGTGATGTATATATCTATCTACTAAGTTGACATGATTTTCGTTTAGATTTGCATGTATATGATATTAGTTTAAGTTGTATTGGACAATACTATGAACGTTAAGTGTTATCTTAATGTTTCATCGATTATATCATTGTTTTTTGTTGTTTTACAATGTTGTTGGTGATATTATATTGTTTAATTGAGTTATATATGTTTCATAGCATGCTCGGTATTGTGGAAATGAATGTATTTGATGTTGAGTTTAAGGGTTAAGAACACAGTAAAAAATTGTCAAATTGCTTCAGAAATGATGTCGGAATGGCGTCGGTAAGGTGTGGAAAACTGAAAATTGTATTCTAAATTTGGTGTCGCCTTGGCGCCAGAAAAAGGTGTGAAAAAGGCGTTGAAAAAACGGCATCGGAAAACACCTAATGCATGGCGTCGGAAAGGCATCGGAAAACGCCTAACGCGTGGCGTCGGAAAGATGTGGGAATTTTTTTTCCACGCTAATTTTAACAACTCCAAATATGGCGTCGGAAAGACATCGGAAATCATGTTTTCGACACCATACCGACGCCATTTTGGCGTCAGAAAATTAGTTCTCTCTTGTAGTTAGTCTTCTAATCCGTAATCTCTAATGGCAGTCTCTATCTGAAATTTCCAGAGGGAAGTGTTTTACATTGACAATCTAACTTTGTGGTTTGATTAGTGTTTTGATGATATCTTGCGTTGCTGTTGTTGTTCTTGTTGCTGATGTGGATAATAAGTCTTCTTCTGACATTGTCGCAGTTCAACAATGCAGCAGTAAATCTGAGAAACGATTGCCAAAAATGAAAGAATAAGAAGATCTGATGCAGCCAGATGGCACTGAATGATAGTGATTGCTGACAGTGACTTCTCGGTGAGGCAAGATAAACCTTGATACAGAGAACTGATGATGAGAATCTTTAATTCTCTGATGATAAAGGAATTCGCAGTCTGTCTCAACGATGATATTAAATCAGAGAAGATAATGACATGGATGATATTAAATCAGAGAAGATAATGACATGGCGGTTCTTGTTTGATTGCTGTTAAGCATGAGCGTAGCTCTGATATCAAGAAAGATTTTTAGAAGTAATTGGAAGTTTGATATTTGAAAAATGAGAATGTATATTGTTCTTAGATTTTGTTATATTGTATATGTACCGATACATTAGATTAGAGTATTTATAATATTCTTAATACTCGTATTGGACTGAAAGATACAGACCCATTTATAAAGTATTTGATATTTGAGAATGCGGCATGTTATATTACCTCGCGTGTGTATTCTTCTGTGCTGCTTCATTTAGCTGCTAATCCTAAATAAAGGCCATATATGGAGGAAGTAACTGATGGATTGCAAAAGGTTGAAGCTATCACATTGAGTAGATCGAAGAGTTCTAAAGATAAATGGATTTATATGAATTTTTGTAATAAAAAATGTTATTTACACACATCAAGACATCGGTTGAAAATCTATCAAGTGTACATGTTTGGAAACAAAATGAAGGAAATAGCATGAGAGGCATGACACAAATCATGTCAGGTCATTTTTAACACCCACAAAATTTTAATCGTTTTGATATAAAGGAAAAATAATGCATAAACAAAAACTGTAACTCTCTTTGAGAGTTCTAAAAAGGAAACATGGCAAATGAGTGATTGAATGTTGAGAAAGAACATTTTGTTATATTAATAAATAAACTAATATAACAAGACTAAATTGATCGGATGCTTTTACACATTTTTTATTTCATTTTAAAGTTTTAATTCATTCACGTTTTTAACTCTGTACTAGCAAATGTAAATTGGCTGTTGGTTTAAAGTAGGAATGCTTAAATGATCCAACTGTAACGTATACACAACAGTATCTGCATCGATAAATTTAACAAAGCATTTTGAACTTGTGGACGTGTAACTATTTTCTTACTTCTCATACATATAAATTGATGGGTTGCTTCCAGATAAATTTGTAATCAATAGTTAAAATCCAGCATTTCATATGCCTTGGCATAAATTTATAAAATAAACTGCAAGTTGATGTGTGAAAGCATAAGTGTAGAATGTGGATTTTCAGGAATTTATTGCTTGGGCAAGTCAAGTCTTCAGAAATGATCCCAATTTCTTAGCGTGGACTGACTTCATATACCTTTCTACACTTAGTCTGTAGAATTATAATTAAATAAACGACTATATTTTGTGCCTATTAGCAAAATAGGCGAATTTTAATTCTAAAATATGACGACTTAGTCTTATACAGGTAATTGTATATCTAGTCTTTTCAATGCACCCCACTTGCCAGAAAATCGACGACATTGTTGGTATGAAAGTTCCAAAGAATGATCAGACATTATATATAATAATGTCCTCTAAGATCTAGATATAGGAGGGGAGGGGGGCCCAAAAAAAAAAAAAAAAAGAAAAGAAAAAAAACTAAAATCAAAGTATGGGTAACTTTTGCTGTAATCCTTCAAAGTCTCAAAGAACTGCAATCATCAGAAAATCATCCCTAGGTAACCTACATATTTGTGTTTTTCTTGCTATGTTTGGTTTTTTCCTCTATTTATTATGTCCTAATTCTCTTTTGATTTTATGTTAACTCATGATCTACTTACAGTCGCTTAATGTATTTATTAATCATCGTTCAATTTCTTTTCAAATTATAGAAAGCAACAAGAATGAAAGAGATACAAATATAACAAGCAAGTTACCAAACACTAGTAACACAGAAAGCATCAACGGTCAAATCCTTGAAGCTCCAAATCTTAGAATATATACATTAAATGAATTGAGGACTGCAACAAGGAACTTTAAACCAAATTTAATCATTGGACGAGGAGGATTTGGCATGGTGTATAAAGGATGGTTGGATAGCAGTACTTTGAATCCTACAAAAACAGGAAAAGGAATTGTTGTTGCCGTTGGAAAACCTAACCTGGAGTGCACTCATAGATTAGAACAGAGGCAGGTATATATATAAAAATAAAGTCTGAAGTTCGTCAAAATAAAGTGACATATGTTCATGATTGAAAAAAGTGCACGTGCACGCGCGCGCATACGTACATACATATAATATATATATATATATATATATATATATGTGTGTGTGTGTGTGTGTGTGTGTGTGTGTGTGTATGTACATACATATATACGTAGGTAAAGTAAATGAGTATATTCATAGCGTTTTTGCTTTAAGCTATAGGAAAGTAAAGGAGGTATATTCATAGTAAAGTAAAGGGGTATATTCATAGCGTTTTTGCTTTAAGCTATAAAAAAGTAAAGGGGTATATTCATAGCGTTTTTGCTTTAAGCTATAAAAAAGTAAAGGGATATATTCATAGCGTTTTTGCTTTAAGCTATAGGAAGTTAATTTTTTTTTTCTTTTTCCTAGAGATACCACATCTCAATTAAGTTTTCTGTAAATATTTGTATATAAAAACCCAAAGCATAACATGCTATGAATCTTATTGTATGGTCTAAAATCTCGTATGATATATGATAAATTTGTTAATTCATTCTATTTATTTTCCAACTACCTTACTAGCAACTTATAAGTGTAATACCCAAGGGTGTAGTAAGTAGAATATTAAACTAGGAATTAGGAACCTCGTTCTTTGTATTTTTTCAGAGTCATGATTGAAAAAAGTGCACGTGCACGTGCACGCATACGTACATACATATATTATATATATATGTATATATATACACACACACATATATAATATATATATACATATATATGTATGTATGTATGTATGTACGTACGTGTATGTATATATATGTATGTACATACATATATACGTATGTACATACATATATGTATATGTATGTGTATGTATGTATGTACGTACGTGCGTGCGTACGTGCGTACGTATGTTGGAAAATTTCTGATGTTGTATTTGTAGCACCATAATATATGGTTTGAACTTATATATATATATCCACAACCGCATATCACTTTTGAGGAAACTGATTATTATTTTCTATGAATGTTAACGTACTACTAAATTAAATTTTGGTTTATATGAAAAAAGCAAGAGATTACAGAATAGCTATTGGAAACATGAAGGATGAAAAATGTTAAAGTATAAATATTGATGATATAAAAAAATTCCACCAAAACGTTCTTAAAAGTAACATTTGACCTTATGTTCGGTTTTCACTTTTCAGGACCTATCCATTATCTTCATATTTGTGGATTAATCTATATTTGTATATTTGACAGTTTTACATATGCCGACTATTTTTAAATTTTCAACTCTTGTTACCAAAAATGTATAAGCTAGTTAGACATGTTAGTTAGTGTATTGAATTGATCAAATCATTATTTCTTTGCAATTTTTTTTTAAATTTTCAACTCTTGTTACCAAAAACGTATAAGCTAGTTAGACATGTTAGTTAGTGTATTGAATTGATCTAATCATTATTTCTTTGCAGTTTCTTATAAGATGATTCATTTATTGTGGTGTGTAGGCTGAAATAAATTTTTTTGGAAGAATATCACATCCAAACTTGCTCAAACTCTTGGGATATTGCATGAACGACAGAGAACTGCTTACCGTTTATGAATACATGGCAAATGGAAGCTTAGAAGATCATTTATTTGGAAGTGAGTTTTTGCTCCTCCTCATCATCATTCCTTTTACGTTTGATCTATTAAGAAATATAATTACATGTTAGAATACTGTATTAGTTTAACCCAGCAATTTATTCTTGTACCTCTTTACTTTGAAATTGAATTTAAAAGGTTGGAACAAACGGGTATAATAGCAAACACACAAACGCATCTTTGTCTGTAACCAGCAAAATGACAGTGTGATAACATTTATTTTTTCTGTTATGTGTTTCTATTGCAAATTGCAATATGCGTATTAAGGTTTTGCAGCATGTTGTAAACAGAGTTAGGAACTGACCCTCAACCGCTGTCATGGAATACGAGACTGAAGATTCTGATAGGAGCAGCCCGGGGACTTGCATTCTTGCATTCTTCGAAGAAGTTTATTCATAGAAACTTTAAACCTTCAAATATACTTCTTGATTCGGTATGCCTTTACTATTAATGATAAGATTACATGATTTCTAAGTGTTGCCCAGTCTATGTTTTTCTCACCGATATAATGTCATTTCAATAGTTTCTTTCAATCCACCAAATCTGAAGGATTTCTCTTTTTCTTTTCTTTTTTTTCTTTTTTCAATTTTTTTGGGTTTCCCTAAAAGATTCCAACTTTAGCCTTTTTAAAACAGTTGTTTAAATATTTGTATGTACATATGTATATGTATGTATGTATATATGTATATGTAGTGATGTAGCCAAAATCTGAATTTGTTTCTCCAAAATGTAGATTCTTATGAATTTACCATGCAATTTCAAAAACTAAACCTTTTCATTTTAGAAGAGTACTTTGTAAGACTTATTTTTGGTGCAACATAAATCTTTCTAGACATACATGTAATTTCACACGTTCTGCATGATTTTGGAAATTCTTAGAAATTAAACTCTTAAAATGATTTTTTTTTTTTGAAAATTGGTACTTAATTAGGCTGTGGTAATACAAGTTTTAAATACTATGTAACATACTACATGTCAATATATGTTCAGTGATTTGAATCATGTTATGCAGAATTCGAACATGTGGTCTCACAGACTTTAGTCGGAACGTTTAACCGTTGATTATGGTCAATGAGATCACATGTTAAAATCCTTCATAGTGCGTGATTCGATTTAAACCACTGGACATATGTTGATTTGTAGCATAATATACACTACATAAGACTTATAGTATAACTAAGTATTGCAACCGGAGTACCCAATTCAAAAACTCTTATCATGATGTGTTATGAACACTTGGTGAAACTTTTAAAATCAAATCTCATGGATGGTCCAAAGTCTAAACCAATAACCATACTACCACTTATAAATGATGCTACTATTAATAAAAACCAATTGATTATATGAAATTCACACATCATCGTCACATTGACATAAATAATCCATCAAATATATCATACTTTATCACATCATCTTTCCATTACATAGTAGTTTTTGCATGTCATACATAGGGTTGTCATAGTAATGGGTACAACTATATATTTTTTTGAAAATTGGTACTTAAATGGTAGTACATATTAGTACTACAAGTCTTAAGTAGTATCAACATACTACATGTCAATATATGTTCGAATAATGCTGCGCAAGTTTCATAGCTGTGACTTCTCGCACTGAAGTCGAAGCCCCTGACCACTGAAATCAAGGTCGGAGGCGGGTATTAGCCAGCTTGGGCCAAGGCCCTACCTTAAATTTTCAATCCTAGCACAAAATGTATATAAATTTGGTATTACACCCTATCTTAAATATTAGTATGGCTCCATCTGAAAATAAAATCAACCCAATGAAAGCCTAATTTTATTATTTCGTGAATGGTTATTATATTTTCAACTATAAAATGATGACACAAAAATGAATTAAGATAATAAGGTATGGAGTTTTGTGTTTAATGAAAGTAGGATCATATGTATAGTGCTTTACATTTTGTATATAGCAAATACAACGATAATATTGCCCTAGCCGAAATCATGGGCTAGCTCCGTCACTTTGGACAGCGGTGCTTGTCCAATATTGTTTTCATTGATAAACCAAAAACGTATACCGTTAACATTACCATATTCTTGGTATACCAAATGTTGCTATACTGGTAAACCGGTTATTTTTGCATTGGTAAATATATGGTAAATTACTATTTTGTTTGAGAAAAATCATTTTGTATAGTATGAGGATTTTCATTCAAAGGGCTTCTTTGTGCAGGGCAATAAGGTTTAAGTATAACACTTCTAAAAAATTTGTTTTAAGGAAAATTTTCAGAAAAAAGATAAATGAAATTATCATTTTCAGTTATACATAAATAATGATAAATGAATTTATCATTTTCCTGTATAACTTAAAAAGATAAATGAATTTATTATTTTTCTGTAAATTGTACTTAAAACTAATTATTCAGAAATATTGTACTTAAAATCTATTATCCTGAAATGAGAAGCCCTTCAACCTAATTTTCACTTTTTTAATGTAATATGTTTCATCATGAATTTTCTTTTTGTCCCTGTAGATCACTAGCTTGCTTCCTTTTGGAAAATGCAAAAACAAAATAAGAAGTCTAAATGGATTAGCAAGTTATTGTTGCTACCGATTTATTTTATTCCGTAAACATATAATTTCAGTGATAAAAAAATGATAATTCACCATTACCGTATCACTTTTAGTGATATACCAACTATGCCAAGTATTGGTATGATCAAGTCGTGTCACCTCTGATCAGCAGCTTGCTTCTTTTCGAGAAACATATTAATAAAATAAGTAAACCGAAAGTATAAATGGATTACCAAAATTATTGTTACTGTAGGTTTTGAAAATATAACGGTGTTTATTTACCACTAAAAATGAGAATTCCATATACCGTTTTGTGCTAGCATATCAACTAATCTCAAAAAGAATAACCGGTTGATTCATTAATACTGGCGTGTTAATGGAAATTTAGCGTTACCATAACAACTAGCTGGGGTGTGCGTGCGTGCACACGTATATATAAATTTGGATAAATATGTTTTTTCAAGCATGTGTTAGTATATGGTTTATATTCATGTATGTGTTGGTTGTGCAGGACTATAACCCGAAGTTGTCAGATTCTGGAATAGCACAGATTGGACCAATGGAAGAAGACTGTGAAATGTCTACTGTAGTTATGGGAAGTTTCCCATATACTGCCCCTGAATGTCTGACTGGTAATTTCCCTGTTATACGTTTGCTTAATATAAAAGGAAAAAAGATATTCATCAAGTTAATTGATCTGAAACCACTAACTATTGATTTGAATCACCAAATAGTATTCTCTCTGTTGATCATGGATGATTCTTGAAATATAAGTCAATCAGCCAGTAAAGTCATTGTACCCTAGAAAATATTTAAGACACACTCAACCACTCCATTTTACTCTTTCATTAATTCATACAGATAACATATTTGATATAGAAATGGTACTGCGTATGTTATAATTGAACATCACTGAAACAAAATTCAGGTCATCTGCATGTAAAAAGCGATGTGTATGGATTCGGAGCAGTGCTACTAGAAATGCTGTCAGGTTCAAAAGTGGTCAATCTCGTTCGTCCAAGTGAAAATCAAAATTTGACAGAATGGGCAAACCTGTACTTGCTAGATGGAAAAAATCTAATCAAGCTGGTGATGGATAAGAGCTTAGAAGGACAATATAATCCGGAAGCTGCAATTCAAGCAGCCCAGCTCACTGTGCATTGCTTAGCAGCTAATCCTAGAGATAGACCTTCCATGGACCAAGTAGTCGATATTTTGCAAAATATTAAATCTATCACGTTGATCGAAAGCTTAAAGTTAGATAAGCCGAGTTATACTGAATCCATGTAATAAAAGTCTTTTTTACTCATTTACTTATTATAGTATTATAGCATGTTGCTTAAAGCATCCACACATGTGTTTAGTGATACCATATAAAATTTTAATCAAATTTAATAAATAATGCTACTTAATACCAATTCTTTTTTTTCACTTGGTAATTAATCATCAAAACTTTTCATGAATATTAAACATCTCTCTAGCAAAATTGATCAAATTTTCAAATTTAGATTCATGGAGGATAGCACTATTATAAGAAGGAAGGAAATATCAAGAGATGAAAAACTAAAAGTTTCTTCTCTGATTGGCTGCGAGATTGTTGTGAGCTTTGGCGTTGCTTGGCGACTCGGCTGACTTCCTCGGTGATGAGAAATTGTTGTGCATTGTGGCTTTTTGTTGAACAGGAAGAATAAATGTTTTATCTTTTATGGTATTAATTAAGTAGCACATAAATTAATTATACATGATGCTCTTTCAAAATGGTATTAAATATTAGGAAGCACATTTATAGGTGCTTTTAGCAGTGTGTTTTCTATTATTTTACCTAGTACTTTGGTTTTCTATTATATTTTATGGGTAGATTGATATTTTATTGTTCTTTATGTTTTTGTCTATAAATAACTCTTTGCTTTTAGGGTAAGTGAGTTGTACTTTTAACGCTCTTTGTTATTTAATATAATCTCCTTTTTGTTTATTTCTTGTTATTCTTTTATTCTAGTTTGTTTGTCCATGATTTTTGTTAATACTGCATTTTTTGAAAACTTAACATGCTTTCAAACAAAGTGAAAAAATGCAGTATAAGCTAAGTATAATAATTCATAAAAGAAAATTGATAATAGTCCAATTCTAGATGTTGTACCTCGATCTGAATATGTAGTGTCTTTGTGGCTGAATTGCGGACTAGATCGCTCTTTTTAAGACGTTTCGCCACTGTACCGAAATCATGCAAGGCAGTCTCTGATACAGCGCCACCTCCAGGATAAAACAGTTCTAAATCAATATCAACAGACTTTTGCATGAAGACTGGTGAGTCAATAGTACCAAAAAAATATTGCTGGATATAAGAAAGTTTAAGGTAGAAGAAGAAGAGAACTCCGTTTACGAACTGATCAAATTTTTTTGACAAATAGCTTGGTTTATATAGGAAAAAAATCCGAGTAGAAAATGGAACTAAGTTATGAGAAAATATCGGATCTGAGTTTACTAGGTCTTATTACTAGCTTAAAGTCGGTTTAAGAATATACTGACAAAAGATAAGGAGCTCTGCATCACATTAGCCAAGCCAAATCGGGGTCGAGTCGGTAGGTCGACGCGTGCGCGTGATGACCAACATGCTCTCCCTTCTTAACAGAAGACAAAACATTGGATGCCCAAAGAGCCCATCATTTCTCCTGTGAGTCCTATATTTAAATAGGACCACTCTATAGTTCTCCACAATGTGGGACTACTCAATAAGAGGGGTATTCTACTCCTTTCAATATTTTGAAGGATTCATTTTAAAATCAAAATTTCCAACACTAGAAAGAAATAAAGCTAATGACGAGTTATTGAAAATTGATGAATGTCTTGTTAAAAAATAAAATAAGTTAAAAAGCCATTAGAGATAGAGAGATAGATAAAAAATATTTCAATAAAAAATAAATCATTCATTGCAAGGGGAATGTACAATGGTTTGAGCTCCATTAATTTTCTAGCAATCGTAAAATATAGTTCCCATAAATACGATTAAGCATAAATCATTATTTACATAATATTACATATATTTCATAACTATAACAACCTGGTGTTGAGATGTAATTAATTAAAGTTAATAATAGTGATTTAATTGACTAAAATGGATTTTTAAATATTAAATTGGAACAATTTTGAAATTTCATTTGGGGATATTGAAATTTGCTAACCTAGTAATTAGTGATGAAGTTAAATTGTTTTGGAATAATTATTGTTTAAAAGATTATCAAATAAATTATTTTGGAAATTATTTAATAAATAGGCTTAGATGGTGAATATGAGATATTTAATTAAATTTAGTTAAAGTATGGGAATAATATTTCTTAAAAGTTATATAATGAATGAATAATATTGGTTTGGAAAAGAAACGATTTTGAAATGGAAATTTAAATTTATCTGGGTTAGTAAATGAATTTTAACATATTGAGTTTGTTTGAGTAAATAATTAAAAGAATAAGAATTTGTAGGAAATAAATTTTAGAAAATTCCATTATATTGTATAATTAATTGAGAAATATAAATATAGTTTTTAATTGGAATTTTATTGTAATTTGAATTAAACGGGAACCAGTTTATATAAGAAAAGAATGAAAAAAATATTGATAAATACTCATTTAGTTAAGCCTAAGCCTAAGAACCCAATACCCATCCAATATCCTGATTTCTCCATTCCAGATTTTTCTTAATTCCAGACATTTCCTTCGTTCACTAAAAACAAACTAGTTACGTATACTTCTCTCTGATCATTCTCAGATGCTTCCTGATAAAACTATGGAACCCTTATAGAATAAAAGTAAAATCATATAAAACATTATAAATTTCCAAATTTGAGTATGTGCATCTCAACACTAATTTTCAGGTAGGCATATAAAGAAGCCAAGGTTTTGGATGATTGTTTGAAATCTGGAATGTGCACATGCGATGGTAAAAGAAGGAAGCAAGCTTCAGGTGAGTCTTCTGACTCACCTATGTTCAAATACATCAATTTGGGCATGTATGACTTGCTCTTATATGCGTGCTTCTTGACCTTTGAGTATACAAAGATTTGAATTTAATTTGGTTCGAATTTGAACTGAAAATGGTGCTTCAGATTCACAACGTCGGTGGGGGTACCGGTCGATCGTCGATAATGGATGAAAAAGCTTTGCTTATTATGTAACAACCCGCATATCTATCGATTTTTATATTTAAATATTTTATCGTTAGTCGGATGTTAGTCCGAAAAGCTACTTTTTGCATACGGTCAAATTAGGACTCGAGACCACTTCCATTGAGTTCAAAATGACGTTTGCGATCTTTTTGAGTGTAAACTTCGATATGTTTGGAGATAGTGAAATTTTCGACACTTTTTCCCGCCTTTGACTTTGGTTTGGACTGCACCCCTTTAGTTCAGCCCAACCATCTTCCTCACTCTATCAAAACACTTCAAGCTTTGTCAAAAATGGTGGTGGGAAGTAGAAATTAAAACTCCAAACACATATTCTATTGCAAATCCGAGATTCAACATCAAATTCACGTGAAGAACATTGCTTCAAGCTTGTTGGTGTTCTTGCTTTGCTCTCAAATCTCCATCTTCATCAAATTCCGTGAAAAGGTGAGATTTTTGATCTCACATCTTGCCTATATCTATCTTGGACTGTTGGGAATGATCCTCTATTGCATTTGTATGAATATCTGCCTTTGGTTTGCATTGGATTGGCGAAAAACTATAAATTTTGGCGTTTTGGTGAGTTTCTGGCCTTAAGTCGTTTCTGGCCATTGCTAAGTCGTCCACGAGTTAAGCCTAAGTCGTAAGTCGTTCGCGTTGAAAAGTCACACGGAGCATAAGTCGTTCCAGGCCTTAAGTCATTCTGGGTGTGCTAAGTCGTTCGCGAGTTAAAGTGCTAAGTCGTTCACGAGTTAAAGGCTTGAGTCGTTCACGAGTTACTGGCTTGAGTCGTTCGCGAGTTAAAGTGATAAGTCGTTCACGAGTTAAAGGCTTGAGTCGTTCACGAGTTACTGGCTTGAGTCGTTCGCGAGTTAAAGTGATAAGTCGTTCATGAGTTAAAGGCTTGAGTCGTTCACGAGTTACTGGCTTGAGTCGTTCGCGAGTTAAAGTGATAAGTCGTTCACGAGTTAAAGGCTTGAGTCGTTCACGAGTTACTGGCTTGAGTCGTTCGCGAGTTAAAGTGCTAAGTCGTCCACGAGTTAAGGCTTAAGTCGTAAGTCGCTCGCCTCCCTTAAGTCGTAAGTCGCTCGCCTCCCTTAAGTCGTAAGTCGCTTGCCTCCCTTAAGTCGTAAGTCGCTCGCCTTCCTTAAGTCGTTCATCTGGTTGAGTCGCACCATTCCTTAGCTCGGTCATGCTACCACTGGACCAGCTTGCCTTCACTAAGTCGTACCGTGACGGGGCGTTGCCCCGCACCCCGCCGGGGGCGCTGCCCCCTGGACCCCCGCGACCTGACCGGGCAGGTCGAATCCCGTATTACTCTGCGTAGGCAATCTCTTCTGAAAAACATTTATCAGAATTTCTACTTTGATGGTTTTGGGATTGACTTCTTTGGACTTTACTCACGTCTTCGAACGTGAATTGATTTGTTTCTACAATCGTTTTATGACTTGTCACTTTAAAGATATATGAAGGTTTCAATACTAATAGTAAATATCAAAACTCTTTCATCAAAGCGATTTCAACACTATTTTAAATATCAAAAGTTCGTTTTCTCAAACCGATTTTCAATCTACTAGTATATACAAGCCTTTACTTCACTCGAATGAGAAATCGACTTAAACGACTTAGTAAAACGAGTGGTATGAAACGCTTGCGTTCACTTCGTCGGTTAGCTCTTGGACTTGTTCGATTGAACCCTTTTTGTGACAATTTCCTAGTGAAGATTTACAGCTTGTTCGTAAATATTTAAGTTAAGCAAGTGGTTATGGGACATGAAGCTAAACTCATATATTTACTAGCTTGGTGTGATTGACACTTCCTTATGATCATGACGATCATTTTTGTGATTTAGACTAGCGATTGAGCGATGTCTCTTTGTCTACGTGGGAGACTATACCCCGATTATGTGATGTTTCGCCATCACATATCTAGGGTAGCACCCTACGGTCTTCGGGCCATTCCTGTGTGAAAATTTAATGGATAGCTTCCATGAGATAGCTTCTCGTCATGTGTTTACGCGTAGGTGAGTTTTCATGCTCCCATTCATGTGTTATGCCTTCCCCCCTTTTTATGTGTTTTCTGGATTTCTGATGATGATTTCTGGAATTTTGTGCTTCACCAATTTTCATGATTTTCATTGATATGATATCAGTTTTTGTGCATTGGTGAATTCATGTGTTATTGACTTGTTATGAATACAAGTTTAGGGTATGATACCCTACCTTATCTTCGAGAAGATTCTTGTGATATTGATTAATCTTTTGTTGATTATCATTTACATACTTATAGTAGTATGTCGTTATGGTTATTTCATGTTCATGTCATGCCTTTTTCTTTATACCATATCAGCTGATATTTATAGCTAGACTGATCCGTTTATTATTTTCTTATAAATAATACTCGGGTCAGACCGAGATGTTACAGGTGCTTCTGCTTGACTTCTCTTCAGGATATTTCTGACTTTTGGCTAACTACATAGATTAGTAGTTTTTGGATGTACACCTTTGAGATATAGACTCTATGTTGTGTACTTATTCTTTTGTATAGCACGTGATGCTATTCTTTTGTATTATCGTGGATCTTTCTGACCACTACTCTGATGTACACTTTCATGTGTTATATATTTATTCATATCTTCTTCCGCCTTTGTGATATGGATGTCTGTGACTGATTTATGTTATGATTATTTCTATGTTTGTTTCCGAAGATTATATATAGCCACCGTGTGATAGCTTTGTGTTTGTATCGGTATGTAGGATTTCCTCCTTAAAAGATATGCATTCTATTTTATCTGACGTATCGGTGCTCGCACAAAGAAGTTACATGGATGGTCGCTCCTCCACAGCCTTATTCTCCGTGCTAATTGACAGCACTACATCGTAGTGTTCTTGGTTAGCGTGGGTATAGAGGTGGGACGTCACAGCTTATTAGCTTCAAAGTGTTCTACACAACATAGGTAAGTCAAGTTTGAGTACGACCCTCCTATAATATCCTTTGATGACTGTGAATTGAACTCGGAATTTTGAACACAAGAAATAGTTTTGGATGCTTTTGATTTCAGAAAGAATATTAGAGATTTAAAGACCAGGGAGCAAGAGTTGAAATCAAAAGAGTGAATTTAGTTTATATTTATAATGTTAGAAAATATATTCTAAAGAGTTGTAAGCATTTAAAGAATTGCATCTTTTAGCAAAAGATATGACCTTTCAGTAAATAAATGTCTATTCAAAAATATAGGCTTATCGGACTTTTGATTTGTCTATTCAGACGTCTGACTTATATATATATATATAAAAAGTTTAAAACAATGTTGAACGTTTGTTTAAATAGACTCAGACGTTTGAATGTGTTCCAGAAAAGAACATATAACAACCCGATTGAGTTTACTTTAATTATTGTTTGTTTAATTAAACGAACTGGATTTAATTATATAAGATTAAAAATCTAATAAGTGAGGAATCATGTAATTGGATTTTTGGATTTAAATTGAGTATTTGTGTAAATTAGAGTATTATTTTTATAAAGATTGAATGGTGATTTTAGAAATATTAAAGCTTGTTTCTAGAATTTGTAAGAAGTGATTTGAGTGGAGTTAATTAAAAAGCATGTATTTTTCTTTAATAAAGGAACTGGAGAAAATATTAAATAAATAGAATTTGAGTGTGTACATTTTTGTTAAAACTTGTATAATATTGTGTTAGTGTTTTATAAAATATGTGTAAGTATTTTTATGTGAAAATGAGGTTTTGGTGTTGAAAATGATTTAAGTGTTGTATTGTCTTATTTTAGCTAATGCAACATTGTCTTGTTTTCAATAATGAAATAAGGGCTAAATAATTATTGTAAATTTTGACAAGCACCATGTCCCAGTGGTTAAGTGATTTGGCTTTGGTGCGAGAGGTCACAAGTTCGAAACTTGCGTAGCATGATTCGAAAGTTTATTGACATGTGATATATTATTACAGTGATTTTTTGTATATAAAGTACCATTTCAAAAAAAAAATTATTGTACATTTTATTTCATTATTTAATCATGAAGGCTATGTGATGGACTTAATTTTAGTGTATTAACATGAATTTTTATATGTTGAAATCAATGAGATGTTAGTGTTTTAAAATGGTAGAAAATGAGAAAAATGCTTAAATATTGTAGTGTTTTAAGTAAAAGAGGGTTTGGTTCAGCCCATTTAGGGACTTAGGACATTTTCTCTAACTTGAAAAACTAATGAACAGTGCACTCATTAATTCTCTTCAAGCCAGTAAAGCTTCTTTTTATTTCTCAAAACCTGAAACTTATAGTAAACCATGTTTTCCCCTTTTCCTCTAAAATATAGCCTCTTCAAAAATTAAAACATTTCAAATAAATTTCTAAAAATTCTCCAATTCGGATATGTTGTTGCTGCTGCCATGTTCCAACACCTCTGTTCTAAATTTCATGGAATTTCATTGAGTTTTGATGGGTTAAAGGTGGTCATTTTTGCAAGTTATTTCTGGTGAAAAAATAAAATTTTAATTCTATATTGAGGATATACTTAACAAAGTAGTCTAATTTATTAATTTTTCTAACCCTAGATTCACCCCTCCCCCCGATAAATGAATCAATACGTTTTGCACAATCTGGGCAGAAAACGTAGGTTAGTAGAAAAATCACAATTAATTGGAGATAAGTCAAAAAAAGTCTAAAATTTGGATATGTTGTTCTCAACTCATATATGCACCTTCAATCAAAATTTCATGGAAAAATATTTAGATTTGCTATGTTAAATTTTAACAACATTGGGAACGAATTTCAGGGTTGTTTAGTTGATTTGGCTTAGAGTTGATGCTTGTGACTTTGAAGCTTTTTGCATATTAAAGTGAGTTTATCTCACACCTCTAGACTATGAATGATTACAAGTTGGTATTGTGATAATTGGATGAATATAGGTTGATTTGCTCTTAATTAGTTTTGATAATCTTGGAACCATGTTGCCAAATTCGCAGTTTCGTTGAAATCCTAACCTATGAATCTTTGAATTTGCAATTCGTGGTTGTTTATATGCTTGCATGGATTCACAATTGATACCCTTAGAGTTAGAGCAACCCTTACAAGTAAAATCACCGCCGTCGAACATACGGGGAGCCAGGAACACTGCTTGGAGTTCGGCCCAAGCAGTGTGACCGGTCCAGACTTGCTAAACCATTTGCTATTGATGCATGTTTGATATTTTTGATTTGAAATTATTGATGCATGTATGATATTTTGTCGATATATGACTATATTTGAGATCTAGTTTACTTCATTTATCGTTCATTTTGTTAACACATTTATTTTAGTTTAGACCGACTCGTTTATTATTTTATAGTACTCGGGTTAGGCCGAGATGTTTTAGGCCTTTCCATTTGGAGCTTTTAGGGTGGACTTCCTATCAGTTAGCTAATTGTTTATCATCACCATGTAGATTGATGTTACGTTGTATCTTATGTCGAGCTAGGCTCTTTTTGTGTATATATTCATATTTTGAGATGTAGTACTTGTGTACCTTGTAGTCTACATCATGTATCTATTTTGTGTCGGTACAGACTTATATCTATTTGTATTCCACTGTGCCTGATATGTGATTCTGCGATCTATATATTATTAACTATTGTTTTGAATTTTTATTATAGCCACCATAGTTTTTTTTAAGTCTGAAATTTATATATCGATTCCACTTGATTAAAGAAATGTATAGCATATTAATCAACGTACCGATGCTCGCTTAAAGTAAAATTCCTGGATGGTCTCTCCTTACCAGCCCTATTCTCTGCACTAGCCAACAATATTACTTTGTAATATTCTTTGTTAGTGTGGGTCTCGGGGTGGGGCATCACAGCTTGGTATCCAAGTTGAGTTCAGAACAAAATATGATATTACAGACATAAATATTGGCTTAGGCGAGTCTTAGAGACCGTCCTTTCGAGTTCTTGTGGTTGATAGTAGTAGTCATCCCCTTTCGAATAAGAAATTTTCTTTTTGTAAGTGTAGGAACGTCTCCCTTCGTTTTCACTCTATGATGTTCCTATTACTGAATCATATGATTCCTAAGAAGTCCTTGATCCAATCTTAAGTATTTTGGAAGTAAAGGTGGCTGGCGGCTGAGTCACTCATTCTAGTATTATGCCATCCTGCGAGCCAAGTTAAGACGTAGTACCTTGTCCGTCCAACAAATTACGAAGTTTGTGATCGATCCTTTTATGATTAGGGTTGCACAGTGGAAGCAGATGGATGGTTCCGCTGGGCACGTTATCCAATTAATATGTGATTGATTTGATTGGTTGATTGTATGTTTGTTTGGTTGGTTAATGCATGGATGCTTTGATATTATAGTAATTGTTTTAAATTAATATTGAGTATGAACCATTATTGAGAATTAGAAACCCGCTTAATATTAATGATAAGCACTTGCGTTTTGTTCAAAGATGTAGCTACCGCAAGCAATATAGGTAAGATTAAAAATTGTGAAAATGAAATTTAATTCATAAGTATAATTAACCAAATGTTAAAACAAATTAAAATTTTAATGTTTACTTGTAGTAGTTATGGTTGCATTGTAAAAATTATTATTAGTAAAGAATTGAGATTGATTAAAAGAATTTTATAAAAGAAAACATTCATTCAAATTAAAAATCTTTTTGATAAGGGATATGGAGGCAAGCAAGTAAATATTTTATAAAATTGTAAAAGATATATGCATATTATAGAAAAATTTATTTTTAGTGTTGAATTACCCATTGAGTGGTTAAGAATCTTGGTCGATACGGGTGTATACGAATCGATGGAGATTTCCTAAACGTTTTAAGGGAACATTGAGAAATAGTAAAGATCTAAATTTATTATATATATACTATTTAATGGAACAACAAATTATGTAAGGAAATGTTTATCTTTGTTTCAATAGAAACATGAATAAATTATTTTAAGGGAAACCTAAAGTGGATTTAAGAAATGAGATTTTGAAATAAACAATTTAATTTAAGAATTATAATTAAGAAGACTTGTAGTTTTAAATTTTAACTTGAGATAAATTAAAAAGTTTCAAATAAAACAAGTTATTGAAAGTTTCTTTATAAAGTGCTGAAGTAAAAATGCCCTATCTTTTGATTGGTAAATTCATTTTTGATGAATATTTCTGAAGAAGAAAGATAATTTCATAAGAAAGAACTTTTGTTTTGATCACTTTCCAAGATTTTGTAATTGTCTTGGTCAAATTCATGTTTTAGACAAAGCTTTAAACTCTGTCCTGTCGAAAATTTGCTGAGCTAAACTTTGTTAGTGATTTGAACATATCGTTTTCATGTATTATTGGAATCCAATAATCTTTGATGCTCTGGAAAGCATAGACTCTATTCCATAAGTTTTATATTTTGAGTTATCCAAAATTCCGAGGTTCAATTATTCTAAATTGCACTACTTTGTCACTGTTTTGAGAATGAATGGCAGGGATATTAAATTTTGAACCTGAATTTGTTTTAATTATAACTTTTGAACCGTTGATTCGATTTTAGTAAACTTATGCTTTCTGGAAAGCTATAACAGTATTTAAAAACATTTGTTTACAAGTTTTGTCAAATTATGCATTCTATTATTTGCTAAACACTGATAAAAAGTTATATTTAATATTTATAAAATTTTGGATAATCGGGTATTGTTACTATTGAAAATTTTATATATCCATTTGCATTGATGCGTATTAAATGAATTTTGTGTGATAGTTTGGGTGATAATATAGATTATGATGTAGTTGAAATGAAAGTTAAAATTTATATTTAAATAAAGTATGAAGTGTAATAAGTTGGTGAAAGTTGGATACTTTGAATTGTGAATAATAAGTAATTTCTCTCAAAATTATTAAGGGTTGAATAAACGCTTTTATTAAGCGAGGTTAAGAGAGAAATTTTTTGAGAAGAATTTTGGATATAATTTTTTATGAGATTGGGTATAGAGTGAAAACTTTTCAAGTAAACATGTTGTTTTAAATATTTGAAGAGTTAAAATATGTTAGTTGTGAATTTGTGAAATTCATTTGAAAAACAAGATTAGATTGTTTAAATTGTGAGTATAATTTAAAAGTCAATGTGTATTTCTCAAAATTTGTCTTGGATAGATAATTACTTCTTGCATGTAAAAGAGATTAGCTATCTCATTTAAAATGAGTTTTCATTAAAGAGAAAATTTTGCTTGTGTGATTTGTGAAAGTACTGTTATTAAGTGAATTGATCTTGAAATTTAGTCGCATAGGATAAATTTTAATTCTTGTAGTCACTTGCTTTCTAAAAAGTGTATCATGTAATAAATAACTTAATGTAAAGATTTCCTTAGAGAATATGTGGTCTTGAATTTTAAAAATGGTTGGAGAGTAGTAGTTTTAAAATGGTCTTAGCACTGAAATTTTGATTAAAAATGCACTGTACCGAAACAACGATAACTTGAAATTTATGGCTCCAAATGGGGTCAATCTTTTTGTAGGAAAGTGCTTACCATAACCTAAAAGTTTTCTTATTACCACTTTTGAAAATTTTGTAGTTCTTTTGGTCTAAGGTGGGTTTGAAAATGAGTAGGCAGCTCTGTCTTTTTAGAAATTTCTGAGATTAAAAGATGAAAGTACTTTGGGTATAACTCTCAAACCATAAAACCAATTTTAATGATCTTTACCTAGCCGAAAAGCTTGGACTGAGTGGAACAACTTTCATTTTAAGATATTTGTCAAATTTTGAGTTCCACTATGTGGAAATCTGGGTTTTATACAACATGCCTGTAACTGAAAAGTATTTATGAAAAATGTTTATTTATTTTAAAAACTTGTGAAGGTAAACTAAATATTTTAAGAGCAAAAGTATCTTTCATGAATGCATGTATGAATTTGTGAAATATTCAAAGTGTTGTAAATTTTTGGGACACACTTCGTACTATTGGGTTATTTCAGAGTTTTTTCGAAAATTTTGACATTTGAGTTGGTATGGATGTTGTATCTTCTAAATGAGTTGGTATAATACTCAAAAGTCTATAAGAATAGAATATTCTTTGAAGTAGAATTGCGGAAATGCAATTTTCTTCTAGAATGAGGGTATGTAACAACTCTGATTCAAATTTACTTTAAATAAAAGTTAGAATGATTAAGTTAGAGGTTTAAATGAGGATTTTATTTTGATAAATCCTCTTTTTTTAAACAAGAGTTAAAAAGTGCTAAATTGCATGTAACTAATTTTAATAGCTTACATTGAGACTCAATTTGTTAAACTATTTTATTAGTTATAATATGAGTTTAAAAAATGCTTATTTTGTAAATAATCAAACGTTAGCGAACTTGGTAATGGTATATTTCTAAAAGCACATAATTTAAATGTGCCTTTCATTTGTGTTTGTTATTGTTTGGGTGCATGGTTGTTACCAAGTTCTTGTCGTCTGTGGAATTAAGTGGAGTTTTTTGTGTTGGTTATTTTATGGTTAATTCCTGGACTTGTTCGATCGAACCATTACTACACACAAGTGGAGTTTACTAGCATATAGTAAATGTTTTGGTAAATTCATGTGATTTGGTACACATGGTCATTATCTATTTGATTGCTATATGAAAGTACGCAACACTTTTATCTTAATGTTTATAAGTCTCGTACCTATTTTGATGTTTATAGGAGTCGGTCCTATCTTGATGTTTATAGGTATCATACCTACTTCGATGTTTATAGGACTCATTCCTATCTTGGAGTTTATAGGTCTTGTAACTATCTTGATGTTTATATAGACTTATACATCTATCTTGGAGTTACATTCATGTAGGTGAATTTATTTACCAATCTTGGAGTTTAGCGCATTCTACCTTTTTGTGAGAATTCTGGATTTGATGTTGTTTGAATTATCACCAAATCATTTCGGGAATTTTTTGCTTTTAAGAAGCTATCTTAAGTTTTTAGTATTTGGTGATTTGAAGTTATTGATGCATGTTTGATATTTGTCGATATAGACTATATTTGAGATTTAGTTCATTTCATCCATCATTCATTTTGCTAACTTATTTATTTTAGTCTAGATTGACCCATTTATTATCTTATAATACTCAGGTCAAACCGAGATGTTTCAGGTCCTTCAGCTTGAGGCTTTTACGGTAGACTTTCTACTAGTTAAGTAGTTGTTTACCATCACCATGTATATTGATGCTATGTTGTATCTTATGTCGAGCTAGACTCCTTTTGTATACATATTCATATTTTGAGATGTAGTACTGTGTACCTTGTAGTCTACATCATGTATCTATTTTGGGTCGGTTCAGACTCGCATCTATTTGTATTCCGTTGTGTTTGTTCTATGATTCTGTGATATGTATATTATTATATGTTGTTTTGAATTTTTTATTACAGCCACCATGGTTTTGTTGTAAGCCTGAATTGTATACGTCGATTCCACTTGATTAAAGTAATGTATAGCATATTAATCAACCTACCGATGCTCGCTTAAAGAAAAATTCACGGACGGTCGCTACTAACCAGCCCTATTCTCTACACTAGCCAACAATATTACTTTGTAATATACTTTGTTAGTGGGGGTCTCCGTCCGGGGCGTCAAAGAACACTTTCATTTTTAGCCTGATTTAGAAGTCTTAGGCCCAAATTCAGGCATCGATGAGGGAAGTTCAGTAATACCCTCAAAACCCAGATTTGGATATTAATAAGTGAAGTTGAGTAATAGCCTCGAAATCCAAATTCGGGCAGTAATAAGTGAAGTTAAGTAATAGCCTCGAAACCCAAATTCGGGTAGTAATAAGTGAAGTTAGGTAAAAGCCTTGAAATCCAGATTCGGGTATTAATAAGTGAAGTTCCAAACTTAATAATGAAAGAACCGAAATCCAGATTCGGGCATTAATAAGTGAAGTTCTGTACCGCTCTTTGGATTTTGTCTTCTTCGACATGTGTAAACCCTTTAGGCCTTGTATGTAGTTGTGATTTGATTGGCTTCTTCTCGAGCTTGGCGTCTTAGTTCATCATTTGATATGCCGCTTCTCAGACTCGAACGTCTTGGTCCGTTGTTTGATATGCCGATTCTTGGGCCTAGACGTCTTAGTCCGTTGTTTAATATGCCACTTCTTAGGCTTGGACGTCTTAGTCTGATGTTTGATGTGCCGCTTCTTGGGCTTGGACATCTTAGTCCGATGTTTGATGTACCCCTTCTTGGGCTTGGACGTCTTAGCCCGATGTTTGATGTGCCACTTCTTGGGCTTGGACGTCTTAGTCCGATGTTTGATATGCCGCTTCTTGGGCTTGGACATCTTAGTCTATTGTTATCTGGTGCTAACTGTAGATTTCTTATCATTTATTAACTCTGGATGATGATCAACTAATCTTTAGGGTTTAGGAGCTCTATTATATTAACAACATTTCCAAATCAGAAAGCATATATTTCTACAAGTCATGATCTGATGATAGAAAATGTTATTTACTTTGCATTTTGTAGAAAAATAAGGTCATTAAGAACAGAGTAATTGTTAAAATTTTATCCTAAAGAACAAAAGCTTCTTCATACAAGGGGGAAAAATATTAACCATAAATCCACTTAAGAACAAGGGTATGAAAGAAGGCTTATAAAAATGATAGGCTCTACAAAAATTAAAGACATGGGTTTCGTTGAAGTTCAAAGAAGAACGTTTCGAAGGTATTGAGTTGGCTTTCGAAGGAGTCGCAGGCAGCAGGTGCCATTACGAATGACAATCAAAACAAAAGCTTTTGAAAGGGAAGAAAAAAGGCAAGGTTACCCATCCGCCTCATTTAGACGTTTCGACACAAATGGATTCACATATATAAGAAAGGCTAGTATGGGTTTGAAGTTCCTTTCGAAGGTGTTGAACGATGAGCTCGCACACAAGAACCAATTCTTTTAAAGTAGCGGGTTTCGTCATTGTCAATTTACTACCTGAACAGACGATTCCAATACACACCTTTCGAAAGCAAGAACAAGCCCTTTGAAGCGGTTGAAACCCTTCGAAGGCATGATGAAAACCCTATATGAAGGCCCAGAGCCCTTTCGGTAAGACCCGGTCGTTACTCACCATTCCTTTCGACGAAGCTATGTGAAAGCTCAGCTCATCTCTCACTTGCAATAGTATAGCAACACCCACTCTTTCGATGAAGTCGAAAGCTGTACAGTAACAAGCAAAGTAAAAGAGGCTTTTAAACTTAAACGGCAGTGAAAGGCTATTAAGGTGATCCTTTCGAATGGGTCAAAAGGTCTGGAATGAAAAGGTGGAGGCGTAAAAATGGATGAGAATGGTCAAAAGAAAAGACTTTTGACCTTATCGAAAGTGAAGGAAGGCCTTTCGACCATGTCAAAAGGATGCAAGTGGAAGATTGGAGGATGACCTTTCGACTGAAGCGAAAGGATGAACGCGAAAGGGGGTCAATCTGCATTTATAAATACAACTTAAGGGGTCCGATTTTGTGGATGGAATTTTGGGTATTTTGGGAATCCTAAATTCTTTCTCCTATTTCTTAGCTAATCAAATCTTTGTAACCCTAATCAATTTGGGAAAATCTCTCTTACTTGTAACTATATTTAGATTAATATTAAAAGAGGAAGCGCATGGATTCAATAAAGATTTTGATCATGATAGAGATCATTTCGATCATTAGTTTGACTAATGATCAATTTCATATGATGCTAGCTTATCTTTTTAATTCCTTTTTGACTTATGCGATGAAATGGGATCAACTTGGATAATGTGCATATGAATCACGTTATCATCGTGTTTAGCGATATCAAATGTTAAACAAAGATGATGATAATGTTTCGATCTTAATAAGTTCATGTAACTTATGTTATCCGAGATGATATTCCATTACATACAGGACATAGAGCTTGTATATTGTGTAGGATCGTTTTCACCCTAGAGGGGGGGGGTGAATAGGGTGTACTAATAAAAATTAATGCGGAAATAAAAATAAACACGGGAAGTAATGTAATAGAGATCACACACAGATTTACCTAGCTTCGGCAAAAACTTGCCTACGTGTTGCACTCAAGGTTTCTACTAGAAACTAAGTAATCAGACGCTTACAAACACATAAACTTGTGATACCCGCTAACTTGATTAACCTAACTCTAAGCTCAAAACCCTGCCACAGCTCAGCCACTAAGTTGCAAATTCTCCGAACTACGCCACGTAGTACGTAACCTAGTTAAAAACTAGAGTTTGACTCAATTAAAAAATAAAAACAACCAAAAGTAAAATAGATTCAAAACCCTATTTTTAGAATTGAAGCCCAATATAAAAAACATGGCCCAAGTATAATAATTAGAGACTGTCTCCCTTTATTGTTAAGTAATCACTTCGGCCGTTCTTTTGTCCCTCTTCAAAAATTAGGGTTTTGTTCGTTTTGAAGCCGTCGTTGGGAAGTTGATCGATTGACTTTCGTTCCTCAATTCACTTTGCTGCTTCTTCGATCCTTGTTCTTTGTTTTGCTTCGGCTGCTTCAAGGTCGATTTTGAATGGTATATAAAATCGGTATGTGATTTTGTACTTTATTTGCTCTGTTGTTTTTCTTGAATTCGAACTCAATAATTTTTGCCGATGATGATTTTGGAATTTATAGGGATCGAAACCCTATAATCTCGTTCGTATATTTGAGTTTGAATTTTTCATGATTTTGGCACTTGCGCTAATTTTTTGATCGAATGAATGTGTGATTCTCGACTTGTTCATCCCTCGATTGTAGCTTGACATTTGAATTTAATGAATATATTTCTAATATATTCGATACTTGACTTGGTTCCGTTCTTTGCAACCTTGACCTGTTCAATACAATATCAATTGCGACTTTTTCTGGTTCTCTGGCTATGACTTGTTCATTGTTCGCTTATCCATATGACCTCTGATTGAATTTCTTTAGACTTCTTCAAATGTATGACCCATGGCTGCTTCATCATATTTGCTGTATTGTGATTAGCTTCGAGTTAAATTTGCCTCCTGCTTGTTTGTGCACTTCATGTTTTCATGTGTAGTTCCTGCTTAATTTTTTTTAACTGGTTCCATTTGAATGATCATTGTGGTTGTCTGTTTCACTTCACTTCAGTTTTGTTTTGTTCAAGTCATGCTTCATGTGGATCTTCATGTGTGGCCTGTTGGTCTTGTTTCACTGGAAGTCTGGTCTCATTGAAGTGCTTGATTGCTTTTTATTGATGTTTGCTTCATTCTTGTTTGGTTGCCACTGTTACTTGAAGTCTGGTTATGTTTAAGTCATTTTAGGTCTTGTTGCATGTTGTCATTCATGTTCACCCATTTATATCTGAAGCTTTTACTTGGTTTCTATACATCCATGCTAGTCTGGTTGAACTGATATGTTGTCTTCACAATGAACTGCTTTGTTGTTTCCTATGTTGCATATGTATAGAATTGGTTCTACATGTTGTTTGGTCTGGTTGTTTAGACTTGTTGTTGTTGTGATCATTGTTGTTTTGTACTACACATGTTATTGTAGTCTAATCTGGTTGCAGCCCTTGTGTTCATTTCTGGTGCACTTTCAAGTCTGGTGTGTGTTCATTGAGTTATGATTGTTTGGAATCATGTTGCTTCGATTTAGTTGCTCTTGACCATGTCTTGTTAGCCTTGCATTGCTTCGAGTCATACTTGATGTTTGTTGTACATATATGTGTGTCATTTTCTTTTTGCCTTTGAGTTCTGTTTCCAGTTGCTTCGATTCATCCATGTTGAACTACTGTGTTCATTCATGTATTCATGTGCTCACTAGTCCTTGTGCATTTGTATTCTTTGAACTGTTGAAATGGTTAGAATCTGGTTTGTTGTGTTATTTGCATTTGCACTTGAGTTGAATCTAGCCTAGGCTTGGGTTTGACCTTGTGCTCACCTGTCCCTACAATTTTAAAAAGCAAGTGTATATCGATGTGCACGACCTTGTGGCATGTACAGTGATACACTGTGCATGTCACAAGTTGTTCGTGTAAGATGAATTACACGAAAATGATGACGAACAACCCAAATAAGTGAGGCAAATAATATTTTCAAACACACATTTCATTGTGCACTGCAAAAATATTTCTTTTTCAATTTTATTGCGTCAGTGTTTATTTTGCAGATAGTTCAGATGCTGGATACAGACTGGAATAAAGTGAAGATCAAATACGAGTGATGAGTGAATATGTAGTGAGGTGAAATATGTATATAGAATTGTAAAGTGAAAATTGTGTTGTAATTGAAATTTGTATAGGGAGAGCTTAAATATGTACTATTCGAATTTGTAATAAAATATTTGTTTGAATAAAAAATCTATTTAAGTATGAATTCTGAGTTATTTATTTTATTCAACAAATATTTATTTAATTATGTGGAAAAATAAAATAGTACAATAACAAATACATTTAAACAGATATATATATATGTTTATTATCATCAAACAAAAATCATAGGCTATTGTATTCTACAATCTCCCCCTTTTGATGATAACAAACATATATTAAGATTATGACTCTATTAAATGTATTTGGTCTTGATGAATTCTATTAGCTCCTCCTATTTGAATGCTCCCCCTACAACAAAGCTCCCCCTTCACATATGCATGAAAATAATAAAAAAATGCAAATAAAAAATGCAAATAAAAAATGCAATGGACCTAGATGAGAATATGTAATTAAAAAATTTGAACTTATTTGCCAAAATCTTAACTTCTCTCCCTTTTGTTATCAGCAAAAGAGTAACAGTGTTAGAAAAGAGTGATAAAGTGATAGACATTAATACATAATCGAGTATAAATATTAAATTTTAATAAAAATTCAAACAAAAATCATAAATACTCTGTTAGGCGCATATTCCACTTTAGAGTGATAGGGGTGATGTCGGCATAGAAAACCATATAGTCGTGTCCATTTGTGGTATATTTATGTCAGGAATTTGAATACTTACTAACCATGCATAACCGTTAGGACTTTTAATGAGATTAGTAGTATTCCCAATTTTTATTAAAAAATGAATCTCAAGTATCTTCTAACCACGCATAACTGTGAGGACTTTTAAATGGGGTTAGAATCAACTCGCCTATTTAATAATCAATTTTGATATGTGTTTCGTACATGCATAACCGTGAGGACTTTTAAATGAGCATGAAAGCACATAATCAAAGATTCCAAGTAGTTCACCCATGCATAATCGCGAGGACTTTTAAATGTGAGTGAGTACTTTTGGATGATTTTATTGCTAACTGATTAAAAAAAAGAATAATTTCCTATTTGAATACCGCATTTTGACATACTATATTGGATTTTGATGAGTGATTTTCGTAGAAATATGATAGGAATAGAGATGGTCATGGAATTTTTACCAACCAAAGTTATTACAAATTTTGTTTAAATTTTTAAAGAAATTTACTAAATATACTCTCTCAAGACATCATGTATGATCAAGATCAACACTCATCATTTTTTTCAGTCACTATTTATCTTTTCGATAATCAGTAGGGAGTCATCAAATAGGGGTTTTGTAAGATCAAATCCAAAAATATAAAATCAAATTTCTAAAATGCCTAAACTGAGACGAAGTCAACAAAAAACATTTTCTGGAGGGGTTTTGTAAAAATGTCTACCAATTGAAAATCTGTTGAAATGAAATTTGTGCAGATATTTTCTTTGGAAATGTGAT
Source organism: Allium fistulosum (assembly GCA_030737815.1). Taxonomy (NCBI): domain Eukaryota; kingdom Viridiplantae; phylum Streptophyta; class Magnoliopsida; order Asparagales; family Amaryllidaceae; genus Allium; species Allium fistulosum. Next base: position 931,272,463 of record CM060904.1, read on the forward strand.
GCAACTAACGAATGTCCCAACATAAAACACGTTCCACTAGTACTTTTTCTATCAACTAAACTACCGACATAATCTGCATCTGAATACCCTTTTAACTCAGAGTTATCGTTAGATGGGTACCATAGACCAAACCGTGAGGTATGCAACAAATACCATATAATCCTTTTTACATCTTTTAAATGAGATTTCTTTGGATTTGATTGAAACCGTGCACATAAACAAACAGAGAACATAATGTCTAGTCTAAAAGCAGTAAGATAAAGAAGTATACCCATGTGTATCTAGAGTAATCATCAACCAATACAAAACAATATCTCTTACCACCTAAGCTTGCAATATCGTTAGGTCCAAATAGATCCATATGAATTAGTTCAAGGACTCTAGAAGTACTTACAGTGTTCTTGGCATGAAAAGATGATTTTTTAAATTTTCCCCAGTTGATCACTGGCTGATTGAAATTAGATTATGGTGCAGATTTTCAACATATAATACATTGTTGTTGCCCATTGTGACTCTGCCACCTTTGTATTTCTTTAGGCTAAGGAACTTTGATTTGTCGTCCGTCATGTGCATGGAACAGCCAGAATCTAGGTACCACTCTTGATGTTCCTTAGCCTGCCAACACACCTACACGAGGAAAGATTTTTGCGACCTATTTGTTTTTATAGGTCTATGATTGTTAGTGACAAATGATTTTGAAAAACAAGTTTGTGTAGAACCAATACAGTCTATGTTTGTTCCTTTCGGCACCTAGATTTGTTTGACTTTAAGACATTTTACATTCGTGCCTTTAGGAACCCAAATTGGTGTGGTTTTCGTGTGTTTGGGTCTATACCAGCAATTGTTGTGATTGCGTCCAATTTTTCCACAAATCGTGCACTTGGAATTGACATGATTAGTTTCACTTCTACCTTTTTCAGATTGAGTATACCCAAGTCCTTGTCTAATATTATTAACAATTTGTTTCCCTAATAGCATATTTAGTGATCTTTCTCCTTTGGAGAATTTTCCTAAAGTTGTAGACAATTGTTGAACTTGTGTTTTGAGAGATTCTTTTTCATTCAATAACGAAGTGCACTTTTTAATAGAATTTTCTCTCCTAGTGTTTTCACTTTCTTTCAAAATCAGAATTTCATTTTCAAGCGATTTAATTCTAGTTTCTGATTTTTTTATTTCCTCTTCTAATGATGGACACTTATCACACTTAGGGCTCTTATTCTATAGTTTCGAACCAATTGATCAAGCTGCTTATTTAGTTATATCAAACTATCTCTTTGTGATTCAATTTTAGCGTACTTCTCCCTAAGTCGTTCAAAACAGCCATTTACTTCATGAAAATATTTAAGTAATTTCGAGTGAGTAAGTTTTGATACCTCGCTTGGCCCGTCATCATCGCTGTCACTTGTTTCTCCTCGAAGACACAGATTTTCTTTTTCACTCTCACTACTAGTGCTTTCATCATTATCTTCATCATTTTATTTCAAATTGCTGCAAAACTTTTCCTTTTCAGTTTCTTTCCTTTGCTGAGTCGATTTTGAGAATAATTGGGCTTGATATGACCATGTTTATTGCACTTGTGACAAATGATCTCCTGCTTTTCGGAGTCATCTAGAACTTTGACTATTCTGCTCTTTAATTGTTGATTTAGGGCTGGATTTCCATACTTGCAGTTCCACCTTTTGAATCTCTTTAATATCAGTGCCAGTTCAGTTGCTCCATCATCATCATTTTCACTTTCCGTTGTTCCTTTGAGAGCTATTGATTTCTTTCGCGTATCACCTCCTTCACGTTCTTCCTTGAATTTGATTTCTAGCTCATAAGTGGTGAGATTTTCGATTAGTTCTTCAACTTTAACTTGTTTCAGATCCTTTGATTCTTGAATGGCAGTCACTTTTGCTTTAAAATTTCGTAGAAGAATTCTGAGGATTTTTCGGACTATTTCTAGTTCTGTGTGTGGTCTTCCTAGAGATTTTGATTTGTATACGAGATTAGAAAGTCGTCCATACATTTCTTTAACACTTTCATCCTTTTCCATTGTGAAGTTCTCATACTCGCTACTAAGCATTGCAAGGCGAGATTCTTTAACCTAGGTGTTTCCTTCATGAGTCACTTCAAGCGTGTGTCAAATTTCCTGCGCAGTTAGACAATGTAAGACACGATTAAATTCAATTTGATCTAGTGAGCAAATAATAGAATTCATAGCTTTAGCATTAGCATTTTGCACTTTATTTTCAAGATCTGTCCATTGACCCATGGGTTTTTCAACTTCTTGATTATCTACCATTATTGTTGGTGTGCTATATCCCGTTTCAACAGTATTCCATGTATCTATGGTTTTTAGAAAAATTTTCATTCTAGTCTTCCAATATGCATATTCACCATTGAACATGGATGGTCTAGCTATGGACTGACCCTCAGCAAAAGCATTATTAAAAGAAGTCAGTGAAGAAAAAAAATCAAATTTTTTAATAGAAAAATGGTTTTTGTTCTTAGTTCTGGTACCACTTGTAGAATGTTTTCACCCTAGGAGGGGGGGTGAATAGGGTATACTAATAAAAATTAATGCGGAAATAAAAATAAACACAGAACGTAATGCAGTAGAGATCACACACAAATTTACCCAGCTTCGGCAAAAACCTACCTACGTGCTGCCCCCAAGGTTTCTAATAGAAATTAAGTAATCAGATGCTTACAAACACATAAACTTGCGATACCTGCTAACTTGATTAACCTAACTCTAAGCTCAAAACCTTGCCACGGCTCAGCCACTTAGTTGCGAATTCTCCAAGCTACGCCACGTAGTACGTAACATAGTTAAAAACTAGAATTTGACTCAATTAAAAATAAAAACAACCAAAAGTAGAACAGATTCAAAATTCTATTTTTAGAATTGAAGCCTGATATAAAAAACATGGCCCAAGTATAATAATTAGATACTGTCTCCCTTTATTGTTGAGTAATCACTTCGGCTGTTCTTTTGTCCCTCTTCAAAAATTAGGGTTTTGTTCGTTTTGAAGCCGTCGCTTGGAAGTTGATCGATTGACTTTCGTTCCTCAATTCGCTTTGCTGCTTCTTCGATCTTTATTCTTTGTTTTGTTTTGGTTGCTTCAAGGTCGAGTTCGAATGGTATATAAAATCGGTATGTGATTTTGTACTTTATTTGCTATGTTGTTTTTCTTGAATTCGAACTCGATGATTTTTGCTGATGATGATTTTGGAATTTATAGGGATTGAAACCCTATAATCTCGTTCGTATATTTAGTTTGAATTTTTCATGATTTTGGCACTTACGTTGATTTTTTGATCGAACGAATGTGTGATTCTTGACTTGTTCATCCCTCGATTGTAGCTTGACATTTAAATTTGACGAATATATTTCTGATATATTCGATACTTGACTTGGTTCCATTCTTTGCTGCCTTGACCTGTTCAACATATTATCAACTACGACTTTTTCTGGTTCTCTGGCTATGACTTGTTTATTGTTCGCTTATCCATATGACCTCTGATTGAATTTCTTTAGACTTGTCCAAATGTATAACCCACGACTGATTCATCATATTTGTTGTATTGTGATTAGCTTCAAGTTAAATTTGCCTCCTGCTTGTTTGTGCACTTCATGTTTTCATGTATGGTTCCTGCTTAAATTTTTTTTAACTGGTTCCATTTGAATGATCATTGTGGTTGTCTGTTTCACTTCAGTTTTGTTTTGTTCAAGTCATGTTTCATGTGGATCTTCATGTGTGGTCTGGTGGTCTTATTTCATTGGAAGTCTGGTCTAATTGAAGTGCTTGATTGCTTTGTATTGATGTTTGCTTCATTCTTGTTTGGTTGCCACTGTTACTTGAAGTCTGGTTATGTTCGGCTCATTTGAGGTCTTGTTGCATGTTGTCATTCATGTTCACCCATTTATATCTGAAGCTTTTACTTGGTTCCTATACATCCATGCTAGTTTGGTTGAACTGATATGTTGTCTTCACAATGAACTGCTTTGTTGTTTCCTCTGTTGCATATGTATAGAACTGGTTCTACATTTTGTTTGGTCTGGTTGTTTAGACTTGTTGTTGTTGTGAGCATTGTTGTTTTGTACTACACATGTTATTGTAGTCTGATCTGGTTGCAGCCCTTGTGTTCATTTCTAGTACACTTTCAAGTCTGGTGTGTGTTCATTGAGTTATGATTGTCTGGAATTGTGTTGCTTTGATTTAGTTTCTCCTGACCATGTCTTGTTAGCCTTGCATTGCTTCGAGTCATACTTGCTGTTTGTTGTACATATATGAGTGTCATTTTCTTTTTGCCTTTGAGTTCTATTTCCAGCTGCTTCGATTCATCCATGTTGAACTGCTGTGTTCATTCATGTATTCATGTGCTCACTAGTCCTTGTGCATTTGTATTCTCTAAACAGTTGAATTGGTTGGAGTCTGGTTTGTTGTGTTATTTGAATTTGCACTTGAGTTGAATCTAGCCTAGGCTTGGGTTTGAGCTTGTGCTCACTCGTCCCTGCAATTTTAACAAGCAAGTGTATATCGGTGTGCACGACCTTGTGGCATGTACAATGATACACTATGCATGCCACAAGTTGTTCGTGTAAGATGAATTAAACGAAAATGATGACGAACAACCCAAATAACTGAGGTAAATAATATATTCAAACACTCATTTCATTGTGCACTGCAAAAACATTTCTTTTTCAATTTTACCGCGTAAGTGTTAATTTTGCAGATAGTTCAGATGCTGGATACAGACCGGAACAAAGTTGAACATCAAATACAAGTGATGAGTGAATATGTAGTGAGGTGAAATATGTATATAGAATTGTAAAGTGAAAATTTTGTTGTAATTGAAATTTGTATGGCGAGAGCTTAAATATGTACTATTCGAATTTATAATAAAATATTTGTTTGAATAAAATATTTATTTAAGTATGAATTCTGAGTTATTTATTTTATTCAACAAATATTTATTTAATTATGTGGAAAAATAAAATAGTACAATAACAAATACATTTAAACGAATATATATGTTTATTATCATCAAACAAAAATCGTAGGCTATTGTATTCTACATATTGTACATTGATTCCACTTCGAAAGAGCAAATCTCCTTTCGACTTGATCGAAAAGGACGTTTCAGAATGGATTTGTTGTGTAAATATTAAGCTATGCTAGTTGGATGAATACCTTCGAAAGGTGAATACACATACTATTATACATACAACCTTTTCGATGGAGTTCTTCCCAAAAGAGCATAAACAATGTTAATGAAAGTAAATACTCCTTCTTAAAGGCAAAATGTCCTTTCGACACAATCGAAAGAGATGAATATCTGATATAAATAACCTCTTTCGACTCACTCAAAAAGAGACCTCGAAAGAGATGTACCTCCTTAATCTTCATTTCCGTAGGGTTGATTGGATCTATTAACTACAATTAATATTTTCATAAGACCACCCTCCGTGAACAATTTTCCCAAATCAACCCAATCGAAAGGGTTTTCAAAGCGAGTGATCACTTCTAAAAATCTTCTTTTGAAGCGATAACAATATTTTTTGTTAACCAATTAGCTTTGGGGATATTGACAAGTTTTCTTGTTAACATGTTACTTTTCTCAAATACTTTTGAAATCATTTCAACCAATAGCGGGATTTAAATTCTCAAACACGTTTTTATAAATCATTTTATATACTATACTCATATAAAATGTACCTTTAAAATCATCTAATATTATAATAACTTCCCTTTATAGTAATCTCTTTTTAAGACATATTTTATGAACCAAATTTACATAAAACCGCCTTTATATAAAATCAAGTCATATTATAATATTTCTCCTTTGTTATAGTAAAATTTTCTTAAATATTTATCCTCTAAATGTCTTATCTTTCCATTTAGATTTTATTCAACAACTTTTATTAAAAGATGAGTTTTAGCTCAGCATTTTCACCGAACACCTTATGGTCAAACTATGAAACTCAATTTATAAGGGTTCATTCAAATCAAAGAAATAAACACTCATAAATAAGCTGAGCATAAATAATCAGCAATCAACAAATAACAGTCAATGTTACTAAGCTAAGCGAGCATGACTAATCAAACAACAATGATAATAAATAAATATTATCATTAACAAACAAACACCACAAATAACTATATAAAGTTGAAAAGTATTCCTTTATATATATAAAATATATAATCCTTGATAAAATATTTCATTTACCAAAATTTTAAAAATCAATATAGTGTTTGTTTAACCTGTTCGTATGTTCAAAAATCCTTACCAACGCTATGGCGTCCCACGTCTCGACTAGAATTCTTAAACAACTCAATAGACCAATTAAAAAGTACGTTTTTATAGCAAAAACAAATATGCTCTTGTATATATAATACTCTCAACTCAATCTAGGGTGTCACTTTCCCTATCTCAAATGAGTTTACCCCACTAAAGCCAAGGTACTCGCTTAACCTTCAGCTCTGATAGCAAATGTAACAACTCGCCTTTTTGACCCTCGAAAGTCGGCATTTAATACAAAGTGGTATTACAATGCCGATCACCCAAGTGCAGGAAAGGCATGTTGTTAGGGTAAAAAGATAAAGAATAGGGAAAATAGAATCTCCCAGCAGAACGACAACATATAATATAATAAATACAATAAAAGTTGTCACTCTAAAATACATAGTATATCGGAGTTTAAAACAAACCTTATCAGCTTGGGTAGTTATAACTGCTTGACCTAACCATTGATGATGGGTGTATATGATAATACAATGGAAAATAGAAATATTACGGCAGGTGAACATCTAGCTCCATTTCATGAACTCTATGCCCCACCAACAACAACTTGGAAAAATACTAGGTCTGACCCGAGTATTATAATAAAATAACACCTGGATCGGTTTGGAAAACCAACGTGAATAAACTCAAGAAGTATGGTGAACATATAATAATTCATTGAGACCGCGCCGCTAATTTCGGAACGGGTTTTACCTCACAAGAACAACATCCATAAATGAAAGAATGGAAATAGGTCGGAACAAAATCAGACTTGAAAAAATGGAAATGCACAATTAAACATCGAGAAGAGCTCCAGGCACTTCTCGATGCAATTTAAAAACGATTCAAAGATTTGAATCAAATAAGGAGAGGGAATTGTAAAACAATGACTAGGAGGGTGCACCTCTCTTACTGAACGTATACCTCTAGAAAATATACTTGAGAACTACCATGGCTCTCGGAAACCTCCAAGCCAAACCCCGATAATTACTGAGAATCCGAATATTTCACATATTCGCAGGCATACAACTGAAACAAATCTAGAGTAGATGTGAAAATACCCTAATGGGAGCAACCCCACATAGCTTGACCCCCACTCGCTCTTTTGTTTTAGTCATGTCTTGCAAAGAATATTAAATCAACAGTCGAAGAATCAACTATTGGAAACAAACTAGTACTCGAGAAAAACAATGAAGCGTGACAAGATAGGGCAGTGTTGCTTTCCATCTTGATTTGACAACATTCTTATCTTTAGAAATAGCAAAAGTTTAAATGCCCCAAACAAGTAACAAAATCGTCTTTGAATCGACGAACACAAAGAAGATAGCAGAATCGATAGTCAATAAGTCACTATCGAGAATAACAAAATGGTCGTATATGGAAATTAAATCTCTTAAAACATTTGACTCACACTTGTGCTTGATTTTCAAATCACAAATATTTGTACTTTTTAAAAATATGCTTTTTAAAGATCAAATTTATATTTCTAAGCGTATTAAAAAGAAGGGTCAAAAACAAATGTCATTAAAACATCGTTTACTATACACCCAAAACAATTTACACTTAGTTTATTTGAAACATTCCATTTTAAAGATTTTCTTAATTATAAACCATCATTTATAACTTTTAAAACAACATTTATTATCCCAGAAGACAATAAATCAATTTAAATATATCTTTATAAATTTAAAATAATGTTAATCATCTCGAAAGATAATTAATATAACACTTTTATAAATTTGAAACCACATTAATTATCCGGAAAGAAGGTTAATCAAATTTATAATCTGTTTATATATTTTAAAACAACATTAATTATCCCGATAGAAAATTAATCAAAGTTCATAATTATTTTATAAATTTTAAACAACATTAATTATCCTGAAAGATAATTAATCACATTTAAAATCTTTTTATAAATTTAAATAACGTTAATTACCCCGAAAGATATTAATCAAATTTAAGATCTTTTCATAAATTTAAAACAACGTTAATTATCCCTAAAGATAATTAATCAAATTTATAATTCCTTTTATAAATTTTAAACAACGCTTATCCTTTATTTCAAAATCCTCAAAAATATTTGAAAATATAGTTTAAACAACTTCAAAGTAAGAAAATACGACCAAACATTTATTTTGTAAAAACACAAGCATAAGTTCAACACACACAGAAGGTTTGAGGAGATGATATTTCATAATGACGGTATAGCGAAAATCACTATAACACTTACCCAAATCAAACAATATGTTGTAAATATTTCAACCAAATATCAATATAAGCAATATGAGAATATAAATAAATCAATATTAACGAGAAACCCCTTAGGGTCTCTCTACAAATTCCTTTGTAAATCTCATATATATATGCACCACGAAGTGTTTCGCAGCAACATATTCACTATGAAAACACTCCGACTTCTTTTTTTCTCTGAACACAATGGTTATTTATGTCGTCCGCTACCAAGCGGGAACAAATAATAATATATAGTCATATAAATTCCCTGTAAATCAGGTAATGTGTCATGCATCCGCTTTCCAAAGTGGAGATCCAACCAAACAAACAATCAAACAACAAATATAAACTATCATCCAAGCATTCAACAATAATCCATAGCAACATATATATCATATAGTTTATTTAGAGGTGAATAAACTCATAAAAATTCCAATTACGCTTTCGTGTTCCAGTTCGATCTAAAATCGTTCGACTTTAGCACAAAATTTTATAAGCTTCAAATCTAATGAATCCAACTCCAACGCGTAGCTAACGTCAATACGAGTCCAACGCAAAAGGCCACTTAATCCGAACTCGTATGTAATAGTTATTGGATTTATAAGACTTTGATCCAATTAAATAATTAAATTTACTTAATCACTTAATTTTCAAATCAATTACCCTTAATCCACATTTAAATCCTTCTTCCCCAAACAAAAGAAATTCCCACCTGAACCCATTTAAGCCTCGGCCATCAATCCCTAACACCGCCATAGGCTACCATAGCTTCCGCCATCGCCACCATCGTTCACGTCTAAGCAAGGCGGACTCGACCATGCCAAAACATCACGTCCGCACCCATGCAAAGAATCGTAACCTAAAGCTCATCTCTAGCCGTAAAAAAAGTCATGATCACCAAATCGCCACCACACCCCCACCAAGTCATGGCCGCAACTGTCCTCGTCACAACAAAACCCAACTACAATCATCACAAGTCCTATCTCCTCCTCCATCGCCTGAATCTCAAACCCTAGTTCACTTTATCTACATCCAAGCTGTCGAACAACCCAAACCAACGCCGCCCTTACAACACCCACACCAAATCCAAGATCTCGCCATGACAAACTCAAGTATTCTTGTTTTACAATTTATAGTTGAGTAATTGATTTGATTTTTATCTTAAAGGCGATAGTTCACTTTGTTTTGTTTCTAGGAAATGATAAATAGCAAAGTGAAAGAGGAAAAGATATGTCAAGTGTGTAAAAAAAGCTAAGTGTCGGTTTGCTTATTTACAAATTTTTGACATCTCGCCACACAGAATTTCATTTGTGTACAAACCGCGAACGATAAAACAAAAATACGATCGCACACAGAAATGCGATATGATCACAAAATAAAAATAAAATACACTGGTTACTAATTTTGTAGAATTTCAAATATATTATCGTTTGCCGAAAAATACGTCAAACGATAATTTAAATATTTTCCAAATTAAAAATTATCGAAAAATCTTATAAATTCAATTAAAAATACTACAATAAAAATCATGTCATTTTATTAACCATTTATTTTTTTGCTATATATTCGAACTATTTATTATTATAAATACATTTACTAAATGAGTTCACCATTATTATTTATTAATTAAAAGGAGTTAAATAATCCTATTAAATCCATTTAATTAATATTTAATTCAAAATTCAAATATTTAAGTAATCCCTATATTTGAATATAAGTTATTTATATTTTAAAAACCAATTATTTAAATACTTAAAATTAATTAAATATTAAAAATCAAAACGATAAAATTTCGAGATGTTACATATCGCTTCAAGACCTATGCATGATGTGAATGATACATCTATTAATGCTTTTGAGTTTTGATAACTTAAGTGTGAATTTGTCCGATGTTGTGTATTGTGTTCAAAACAATATGGTTATCATAGAATTGAGGACTGCAACAAGAAACCTTAAGCTCGATTCAGTTATCAGAGAAGGAGGATTCAACATGGTTTACAAAGAATGAGTAGTCAGGAGAACTCTGAATCCTACAGAAACATTGCAAGGAATTGTTGTTGCAGATAAAAATACTTTTTGTCTTGGACAGTGTCATTGGGTATTTTATTGTTCATACAAAAGTTTATGAGCAACAGGAAAATTAATGTAAGTTTAGAAATATTTGGGCATGCAGTTCGTAGAATCATTATTTCTTTGCAGTTTCTTGCCAATTTATCTATTTACTGTAAAATGTAGGCTAAAATGAGTTTTATAGGAAGATCATCACATCCAAACCTAATCAAACTCTTAGGATATTGCATAGAAGACTGAAATTTGCTTCTTGTTTATGAATACATGGCAAAAGGAAAGCTTAGAGAATCACTTACTTAGAGGTGAGTTTTTGTATTTATTACCTATTATATATTAAGAAATATGATTATAATTTATAACATAGTATTGCAGATACAGGTTTAGGCCGACATTGGTGCTAGATTGCTATTTGCAGGGTTCCAGGGTTGTTGTCGCCAGGACTGCAGTGAGGCGTTCATTCTGGATCTTACGCGTTGGCAGTGAGACATTCTTTCTGGATCATCCGCGTTTGCAGTGAGACGTTCTTTCTTTGATGGAGCTGCTTGTTGATCTCATTTGTGCACTTGGTCACACAATGGATCTTCCATGTTTATAGTGAGCCGTTCATTTTGGATCATCCGCATGTGCAGTGAGGTCTTTTTTACGATTCATCCGCGTTTATAGTGAGGCGTTCATTCTCTAGTGGAGCTGCTAGTAGACTATTTTTGTTGATCTCTTTGGGTACTTCTAACACTTCATTATCGGACGATGGCTTTACCGGAGTTCAATATTGAGGTATAATGGGCGGTGATCAACCTTGATGGAGCTCATTCAAAAAGTTACACGAGTTTGTTTTTCTTTGTTTTTTATGTACTATGATTTATCACCTGCCAGACATGTTGGCAGCTCCATTGTTATTGGTGATATATACATATATATATATATACACATATATATATATAAACACACATATATACATATATATATATATACACACTTGTATATACATACATACATATATATCCACACGCACGCGCGCGCTCTCCTGTAAAGTAGAGGATTACACATTTCTCTCAAAAAAGAAAATTTATAACATATTATTAATTAGGCAGAGCTATATATTCTTGTACCCTGTTTGCTTTGAAATTGGATTATAACATAGATTTCTTACTGTCGTCTATTTTTATCGCAATGTGTGTAGCAAGTATAATGTGCATGTACTTTTATTGAACAGAAGCAACTGGCCCTAAACCACTGTCATGGAATACAAAGTTGAAAATATTGATAGGAGCAGCCCGAGGGCTAGCATTCTTGCATTATTTGAAGCAGCAAGTTATTTATAGAGACTTTAAACCTTCTAATATACTAATATACTTCCTGATTCGGTAGACACATAAAAATGTAACTTCAGTATGTGTTTGGTGTATCATTTACATGTGTTGGTTGGGCAGGAGTACAATGCAAAGCTATCTGATTTTGGAATTACAAAGAATAGACCAAGAGGAGAAGACTGTACCATGGCTCCTCAGATTATAGAAACTTATGAATATGCTGCTCCTGAATAAATTGCCTTGGGTAGCTATTTTGTTATAAATCCACTCTGATGTGATCAGCAATTGACCTAAAGTACTAAATATTTTTACTTAGCTAGAGAGCAGATCTGTGAGAACATATGGTTCAAATTCAAATACTATCATATGCTAAGTTTATGTTAAATAAAATTAGTGATTGTTTTGCTTTTGTCATGATTAATTTTTCCCTTCAAATGGCGTTTCTTTGGTTTCTGAAATGCAAGTTAGTTGGCAAGTAAGGTTACTGAAAATTAAGGAGACTAATCAACTTCTCCATTTTACTAAGTTATTAATTCATATAGATAATATGTTTGACACAGAATATGTATCGAGCATTTTATAATTGAACATTGGTGAGACAATATTCAGGTCATTTGTCTATGAAAAGCGAGGTATTGGGTTTGGTGTAGTACTACTAGAAAATGCTATCCGGTTTAAGAATGATCGACCACGGTCATCCAAAGCAAAAGCGGAACTTGGTATACTGCGCGAAATCATACTTGCTACATCAAAGAAATCTAATTGATTTAGTGATGGATAAGATAAGAGTTTGGAAGGAGAATACAGTCCGAAATCGGCACTTTAAGTATCCCAACACACTCTGTATCGCTTAGCTCCTAATCCTAAAGAAAGGACATATATGGAGGAAGTAACCGATGGATTGCAAAATGTTGAAGCTATCACATTGAGTAGTCGAAGGGTTCTAAAGATAAATCGATGTATATGAATTTTTGTAATAAAAATGTTATTTACGCACATCAAGACATCGTTTGAAAATTTATCACATGTACATGTTTGGAAACAAAATGAAGGAAATGAAATAGCATGAGAGGTGAAACACCCCCACACTCCTTAATATACCCAAAAGAACACATTAAAAGGCGTGGTGCGTTGTAGGTATAACTGAAACTAACAAAGACAAAGATTCACAAGGCAAAAATAGGTAAAAACAGTGGAAACTAAAATAATAACTTATTCAAAACAAAAACTTCATAATTACTTCATAAACCAAATAAGTCAAATACCAAATACAACATACATGTCTCAAAACCCAATATGTCTCATGAAATAAAAACTCGTAGTCTCAACAAAAATCAGAGTATAAATATCTCTCTCAAGTGCCAGTACAAAGAAAGAAAAACGGAAATAAAATAGGGAAATACATAGCAGAATATTCTCCAAGAAACCTCCGAGCAACTGCAATCTACTGCCCTCTCCCTTGATTGCCTACGGGGAAGAAGAGGAAAATAGAGGAGCGAGTCAAACTAAAAGTCTGGTGAGTGATAGTAACTACTAGAATCTTTAAGCAAAGTAAAAGTAACAGTAGTTCTAGTATATACAAAAGAAAACAAAGGAAATAGGAAAGAGATAAACTGGAAAATATGATTAAACTATTACAATTGATAAGATAGGTCAACTTTGATTGTTTGCACTTGTCTTTGATAGCTGCTTGATTAGGCTGAATTCCTAACCCTATAATTAGGCTGAAATCCTAATTCTACCCTTTGATCGGCCTGCTACTTCATAGACCTTACTGCGGACTAGACGCTATATAACTCCCTACACAGCAGCCAATGGTAACTACGAAAGATACACAAAGCACCCACTGTAGACTAGACGATACATAGCTCCCTACACAGAAGGCAATGGTGTCTACGAAAGACACACATACTAAGCGCTTGGAACTCATAGTGATTACTGAGCACCGAAATGGAAGTCGCATGCGTAACTGCCACCATGCTCATGCTACATGTTGCTCCACCTATTGGGTCGTATTATTACCTCGACTCAGCAAAAGCGTGCCCATCATCTCACTTCAAGATTATGTGAAACACCATGTCCATAGAAAATATAGAGGAATGTTGCCGGTACTGGCCCGTCATACAAACAATATCTAATAGCGCCCTTGTCCAAATCCTCCGTGATTTGAACATCTCTATATTGACCAATTACTACCACTACTAGCATAAGCGTGCCCCTTGTCTCACTTCAGGATTATGTGAAACACCGTGTCCATAGAAAATATAGTGGAATGCTATTTGGTACAGGTCCTACTTTAATTCTTTGCTTATTTAACTTAGATAAATTATTTAAATAAGCCTTTACTCTTGTTCCTACTATCTGTTCTTATTAATTTATCCTAAGTCTTAAAATAAGCCTTATTATGTTCTATTTCTTATTATAATCTATGTTATAATCATGCTTATTACTTAACCCAAGGTCTAAGTGTGAAAATAAGCTTCTTTTCTTCTTTTATTCTTTTTAGTTATAATTTTAAGTTATAACTAGGCCAATCTTCTTAATTCAATAATTAGTCATAATTTCAGTCTAATTCCATTTATATTACAGTCTTTATAATTTACATCATATATTCCATTATTTTAGATTTCTTATAATTTAATCCAATTTTGCGTTAATTCTATTCTAATCCATACGCGAAGAAGAAGAAGGAGAAATAAAAAAATTGAAAATAGAAGGAAATTCAAGGCGTAAGAAGAAGATGTAAATAACGCATAAATAACAGTAAATAAACTAAAATACTGTAAATAAATTGTAAATAAATGGAAAAGCTAGAAATAAACTGAAATTAATTGAAAAGAATAGCTCGAAGAAATAGACTGAAAATAATTTTAAAAACTGTAAATAAATTACTAAAAAGGTTACTCCAAAAATCGTAGTAAAACTACAACTATTGGAAACCCTATTATTTTAAGTTACTTAAAGAAATTTAAAATAATTACAATCACCCACCTCTGGTTCTTAGCTCTTCCCTTTAGGCCTTCACGGATCCACTTGGGTTGTTAAATATTTTTATTTCAAACGTTTCCTCTTTGGGAAATTATTCCGCTTATGGTCCCTTCTGAATAGGTGAACCCAATTGGAGAAAAACTTAGAATGAGAAAAAGTGTTAGGTCTAGGGTTCTATTTATAGGGGAAGGGATCTCAGACCGTTGGATTTGGGGATTGAATAGGATGCAACCACGTCATAGGGTGAATAGGGGCCCTTGGATGCACGAATGGAAGGACCAGATCAGTCTAAACAATGTAAAATACGTGTTCAACCATTGATGAATTGTTCGAATGAACGAACGTTCGTTTGCTTGCCAAAAGGCAAGGCGGGTCGACCGGGCGGTCGACTGTCCCCTTGCCCAGGTCGACCGGCCAGTCGACCTTTGTTATATTTTTTTCGTTCTTTGCTCATATTAACTTGGATTCTGACGTTCTATATATGGAAATTGACCGGAAAATTATCACAGACACAATGGTGCAACTCCCGTGGCTCAATTCTGATAATTTCACAAAGTTATTTTATTATTTAATTAATTAACTAATTAATTATTAAGGGTTAAATTTTGGGTTGTTACGTTCTCCCCTCCTTAAGGGATTTCGTCTCCGAAATCTCTATGGATAAAAGAATGTACTAAATGTTTTCATTCAATTCTACAACCAACTACTCAATCATCAATCATTCGTCCATTGTCCTTAGGTTTTTCTAATGCAATTTATGATACTTATGCAATTAGTGTAGTGTAAATGCCCCTAACTAATGCAAAAGATTAGGCTGTCCACTGATTCAATTGACCTCCTTTTATGCAATCATGTTCGTGCCATGCATCCAAATGAATGCAAAAATTTCCTAATGATAGCTGATAATTCTATATGCGTGCTACAGACATCATCCAAATGCAACAATCATGTGATAATCATCCATTTATAGCAACCATGAAAAATAGAATAAAAATGCGCACACATCCATATGCATATGCTTAGTGTCCTAGTTAGGCCGATCCCTAAAAAATAATAGTGCCTAGTGTACCTATATGCGTCCATTAGCATCCACCAACAAACACTTGCAACCACTAGTATACATCATTCATAACATGTCATAATAACATGTTTACATCAAATCCTACCATCCATAGGTTAAATCCTAAGTTCTACCCTCCCAAAGGATAATAAAGGAAAGAACCTGTTCAAAACTAAAGATGGAAATAGGAAATTCTTAAAACTTACTATGGAAAAGATAAGGATAGGAAATACGAATCTTCTCTTATGCTTCCCAAGTGGCGTCTGCAATATCATCTCCCCATTGCACCTTCACTAGTGGAACCTCCTCATTCCTTAGTTGCTTGATGTCTCTTCCAATAACCTTCGTGGGGATACGCCGAACAGATGCTTCCCTTTCTACCTCCAACTCTTCCAACTGACTAGGCTCTACAACCTGCACCGAGTCATGTAAGCACTTTCGCAAGTGCGAAACATTAAAAATGTTGTGCACTCCCGCGAGCCTATCTGGTAACTTCACTCGGTAAGCCATCTTTCCAACTCTCTCTATGATAGGAAATGGTCCAACAAATCTGGGGGCTAACTTTTCATTCGATCCGAACCTTACCACCTTCCTAAGCGGGGATACTTTGATAAAAACTAAGTCTCCAACCTCAAATTTAATGTCTCTCCTCTGTTTATCTGCATAAGACTTCTTCCTATCTTGGCTGCCTTCATTCTCCGCCGAATTAAATCCACTCTCTCCGATGTCTCCCTCACCATGTCAGGCCCAAGTAGCAACTTCTCCGTAGACTCCACCCAACATGAAGGGGATTTGCAAGGTCTCCCATATAAAGCCTCAAATGGTGCCACTCCTATGCTCGCTTGGTAACTGTTATTATACGCAAACTCAACCAATGGAAGATGCTCCTCCCAAGTTCCTCCAAAGTCCAAAATGCACATCCATAGAAAATCCTCAAGCACTCTATTCACTCTCTCTGTTTGGCCATCCGTTTGAGGGTGATAGGCCGTACTCAATCTAAGTTGCGTCCCTAGCGCCTCCTGTAAGCTCCTCTAAAACTCACTAGTGAAAATGGGATCTCTATCACTCACTATACTAGAAGGGACTCCGTGAAGTTGGACTATCTCTCGAACATAAAGGGATGCCAAATATGACGTTGTACGCTTGCTCTTAACTGGGATGAAGTGGGCACTCTTGGTCAGCCGATCAACAATCACCCAAATGCTAGTATTTCCCTTCCTAGAACGGGGAAAACCATCTATAAAATCCATAGAAATGCTGTCCCACTTCCACTCTGGCACATCTAAGGGCTGAAGTAGTCCATCGGGCTTCTGTTGCTCTGCCTTTACCCTTTGGCATATGAGACACTTAGCTACAAACTCTGCTACGTCCTTCTTCATGCCATTCCAATAGAACATCCTCTTCATATCCCGATACATTTTATCACCACCAGGATGAATAGTCATACGGGAATGGTGGGCTTCCTCCAAAACCGCTCTCAACAAATCTCTAGCGCGTGGAACACAAAGCCTCCCATCTCTCCTAAGCCACCCTTTGTTATCAATGGAATAACATTGGAGATGCCTAGAGACCTCTCCTCGGCTAATCCTATCCATCACATCCATAAGCTCTGAATCCTCTTGCTGCCTCGAGCCAATCCGATCCATAAGGGTAGGCCTCACCTCTAATGCCGCTAACAATCCGGAGTAATGTCCGTAGAGGGATTGAAATAAAAAGTAGAAATAAACTCCAAGCTCCTCCACTCTACGAACAAAGGACTAAGGGTTGCTTTCTTCCTACTTAATGCATCCGCAACCACATTACCCTTGCCAAGGGTATAAGCAATCTCAAAATCGTACGAGGCTAAAAACTCCATCCATATCCGTTGCCTCAAGTTCAAGTCCTTCTGCGAGAATAGGTACTTCAATGACTTATGGTCGGTGAAAAGCTCAAACCTCTCTCCAAGCAAATAGTGCCTCCAAGACTTGAGTGCAAAAACTATGGCAGCCAATTCCAAATCGTGGGTAGGGTAGTTCTTCTCATGCGTCCTCAACTGCCTACTACCATAACATACCACCCTCCCTTCTTGAATCAACACCGCTCCTAGGCCCGTCCCATATGCATCAATGTATACGGTAAAAGGCTTAGCTCCATCGGCTAGTACTAACACTGGTGCACTAGCAAGGTCTCTCTTAAGCTTTGTGAAGGAATCCTCACAATCTATGTCCCACACGAAAGCTTTATTCATCTTAGTAAGGCGCGTGAGTGGTGTCGAAATCTTGGCAAAGTCTCTAATGAACTTCCTATAATAGCCATCCAATCCTAGGAAGCTCCTAACTTCAGTGACGTTCTTGGGGGCCTTCCAATCTTGTACTGCAATAACCTTGGCAGGATCAATAGCCAAACCTTCCTTCAAGACTACGTGCCCCAAGAAACATACCTCCTCTCTCCAAAAGCGACACTTCAAAAACTTAGCTCTCAAATGATGACTTCGAAGTGTGTGAAGAACCTCCTCTAAATGAACAGCATGCTCCTCCATATTCTTAGAAAATACCAAGATGTCATCCACGAATACCACCACGAACTTATTTAGGAGTTCTCTAAAGACGCGGGTCATCAAGTCAACAAAGTAGGCCGGGGCATTGGTTAGCCTAAAAGGCATAACCAACCACTCATAAAGTCCGTATGGAGTCCTGAATGCAGTCATATCTATACTGTCATTGGCAACTCGAAGCTGATGGAATCCCGTGGCTAAATCCAGCTAGGAGAATACCGAAGAGCCAACTAACTGGTCAAAAAGATCATCAATCCTACGGAGTGGATATCGGTTCCTTTTGGTGAGCTTATTTAATTCTCTATAATCAACACAAAGTCAAAGAGAACCATCCACCTTAGTAGCAAAGACTACTGGTGCTCCCCATTCCGATATGCTCCTTCTTATAAAACCCTTCTCCGAAAGCTCATTGACTTATTTGCTTAACTCTTTCCTCTCCCTAATATCCATGTGCCTCACAGGTAAGGCCACTGGCTTAGCATTCTCGGTCAAATAAATTCCGAAGTCAATTTCTCTCTTAGGGGGCAGTCCCCTAACCTCCTCAAAGACGTCGGGAACATATCTGACGACAGGAACCAAATCAAACTCTCCTGAAGATGAATCGAGGGAATATAGAAAGCTCAACATGACTAACCCTTGCGGGTCGCAAGATACCTCGAGAGTCCTACCACTGCAAGTCTGTAATCTAACGACTCTCCTCTCGTAGTCTAAAATAGCTCCATATGTGGATAGCCAATCCATACCCAAGATCATCCCATACCCCTAGAATCCCAAAACATATGCGTCGTAGTCAAATTCTACGCCTAGGATATAAATATTCAAACCCCTACAAACCATAGACAAGTGTGCCGATCCACCTATGGGGTTTGAAACAACGATGGGATCGACTAATAAAGAAATGTCTAAGTGCAAACAATCCACAAGAGAACTAGAAATAAAAGAGTGTGATGCTCCAGAATCGAATAAAGTCCGAATGGGAAAATCAGATATGGAAATCAAACCTTCAGCTGTGACTTTCTTATCTCTATCTGGAATGCTACTGGAAGGTTCTGCGTCTAACGCCTGAATCTATGCGACTGGTGCACTCACTCCCTGACCAGCTCTCTGGGGACAACTCCTACTCATATGACTGGGCTGTCCGCAATTGCAGCACTTTCCCTTCATCTTTTCCCTTTTGCAATCCTTGGCAATATGTCCCATAATTCCACAGCTATTGCACCTCAATCCTTTCTTAATATGCTTCTGAGGGTCATTGCCTTTCTTCTTCTCTTTGTTGTTCCTCCACCATTTCTTCTTTGGACCTTCCGACTTAACAACTTCCTTAGACTCTCCTTCCTTGAGTGCATCAGACATAAGTGCCATATCTACCAAAGACTCATAAGTAGCTCCCATCGGTACCTGAGTGAACAACAATCCCTGAAGGGGCTGATTCAACCCCTTCGCAAACTTCATAGCTTTCTTATGCGGCGTATTCACCAACTCCACTCCGAACCGAGACAATTCATTAAATTGATTGATGTACTCCTTTACCGACAAACTTCCTTGCTTCAAATCAATAAACCACTCTAACTGAACACTCTCCTCTGCTTGAGACAAAAAATTCTTATCAAACCGCTCCCGGAATCCATTCCAAGTCACCTCCCTTCCTTCTAATTCCATGACCTCCCACCAATACGAAGCCTCCTCTTTCAGCTGCCAATATGCTAGCTGAACCCGCTGTTGGTCCTCCAATCCTAATAAGCCAAATATCCTCTCTCAGTGTCCCTAAGCCAAGCTCTTGCCTCCATAAAAGTCTCCTTGCCAGAAAAAGTCTTTCCTCCCAAACTCGCAAAATCCTTACAAAGCTTAGAAAAATTGATGGCGGCATGTGGGTTGATGGGGTTCCCACCCGCTGGTGCAGGATTGGGTGCTGGCCCGTGCACCTCTGGAGTCGTGGCTTGTAAGTACCTACGAAACCAGGCTGGTACTGGAATGCCCTTGGGAAGGTTCGGGGCATCAGCCATTCTACGAAAAGAAAGAGACAGTTCAGGAAAGAGTCCAAGGGAGGTTGAACTGGACTTATGAGGGGATTTTTATAAAAACTCTTTTATTCTTAAAAACATTCCTAAGAGTTCTTTTCCGAAAAGTATTTTTTAAAAACAAGTTATTTCGGAAAATACTTTATTTTTAAAATAAATTTTTAGGAATCCCGTAATCTTAGGCTCTGATACCAAGTGAAACGCCCCACACCCCTTAATATACCCAAAAGGACACATTAAAAGGCGTGGTGTGTTGTAGGTATAACTGAAACTAACAGAGACTAAGATTCACAAGACAAAAATAGGTAAAAACAACGGAAACTAAAATAATAACTTATTCAAAACAAGAACTTCATAATGACTTCATAAACCAAATAAGTCAAATACCAAAACAACATACATGTCTCAAAACCCAATATGTCTCATGAAATAAAAACTCGTAGTCTCAACAAAAATAAGAGTATAAATATCCCTCTCAAGTGCCAGTACAAAGAAAGAAAAACGGAAATAAAGTAGGGAAATACATAGCAGAATCTTCTCCAAGAAACCTCCGAGCAACTGTAATCTACTGCCCTCTCCCTTGATTGCCTATGGGGGGAAGGGGAAAATAGAGGAGCGAGTCAGACTAAAAGTTTGGTGAGTGATAGTAACTACTAGAATCTTTAAGAAAAGTAAAAGTAATAGACTGTTCAATAGTTCTAGTATATACAAAAGAAAACAAAGGAAATAGGAAAGAGATAAACTGGAAAATACGATTAAACTATTACAATTGATAAGATAGGTCAACTTTGATTGTTTGCACTTGTCTTTGATAGCTGCTTGATTAGGCTGAATTCCTAATCCTATAATTAGGCTGAAATCCTAATTTTACCCTTTGATCGGCCTGTTACTCCATAGACCTTACTATGGAATAGACACTATATAACTCCCTACACAGCAGCCAATGGTAACTACGAAAGATACACAAAGCACCCACTGTGGCTAGACGATACATAGCTCCCTACACAGAAGGCAATGGTGTCTATGAAAGACACACATACTAACCGCTTGAAACTCATAGCGATTACTGAGCACCGAAATGGAAGTCGCACGCGTAACTGCCACCATGCTCATGCTACTTGTTGCTCCACCTATTGGGTCGTATTATTACCTCGACTCAGCATAAGCGTGCCCTTCGTCTCACTTCAGGATTATGTGAAACACCGTGTCCATAGAAAATATAGGGGAATGTTGCCGGTACTGGCCCGTCATCCAAACAATATCTAATAGCGCCCTTGTCCAAATCCCTCGTGATTTGAACATCTCTATATTAACCAATTACTACCACTACTAGCATAAGCATGCCCCTCGTCTCATTTCAGGATTATGTGAAACACCATGTCCATAGAAAATATAGGGGAATGCTATTTGGTACAGGTCCTACTTTAATTCTTTGCTTATTAACTTAGATAAATTATTTAAATAAGCCTTTACTCTTGTTCCTACTATATGTGCTTATTAATTTATCCTATGTCTTAAAATAAGCCTTATTCTGTTCTATTTCTTATTATAACCTACGTTATAATCATGCTTATTACTTAACCCAAGGTCTAAGTGTGAAAATAAGCTATTTTTCTTCTTTTATTCTTTTTAGTTATAATTTTTAGTTATAACTAAGCCAATCTTCTTAATTCAATAATTAGGCATAATTTCAGTCCAATTCCATTTATATTACAGTCTTTATAATTTACATCTTATATTTCATTATTTCAGATTGTTTTTATAATTTAATCCAATTTCACGTTAATTCTATTCTAATCCATACGCGAAGAAGAAGGAGAAATAAAAGAAAACTGAAAATAGAAGGAAATCCAAGGCGTAAGAAGAAGATGTAAATAGCGCATAAATAAAAGTAAATAAACTAAAATACTGTAAATAAACTATAATAAATGGAAAATCTAGAAATAAACTGAAATTAATTGAAAAGAATAGTTAGAAGAAATAGACTGAAAATAATTCTAAAAACTGTAAATAAATTACTGAAAAGTTTACTCCAAAAATCGTAGTAAAACTACAACTATTGGAAACCCTATTATTTTAAATTACTTAAAGAAATTTAAAATAATTACAATCACTCACCTCTGGTCCTTAGCTCTTCCCTTTAGACCTTCAGGATCCACTTGGGGTTGTTAAATATTTTTATTTAAAATGATTTCCTCTTTGGAAAATTATTCCGCTTAGGGTCCTTCCTGAATATGTGAACCCAATTGGAGAAAATCTTAGAATGAGAAAAAGTGTTAAATCTAGGGTTCTATTTGTATGGGTAGAAGTGAATCTCAAACCGTTGGATTTGAGGATTGAATAGGATGCAACCACGTCATAGGCTGAATAGGGGCCCTCAGATGCATAAATGGAAGGACCAGATCAGTCCAAACAATGCAAAATACGTGTTTAACCGTTGCTGAATCGTTCGAACGAATGAACGTTCGTTTTCTTGCCAAAAGGCAAGGCGGGTCGACCGGGCGGTTGACCGCCCCCTTGCCCAGGTCGACCGGCCGGTCGACTTGTATTATATTTTTTTTCTTTTCATTTCTTTGATTATTTCGTTCTTTCCTCATATTAACTCGGATTCTGACGTTCTATATATGGAAATTGACCAAAAAATTACCACGGACACAATGATACAACTCCCGTGGCTAAATTTTGATAAGTTCACAAAGTTATTTTATTATTTAATTAATTAACAAATTAATTATTAAGGGTTAAATTTTGAGTTGTTACAAGAGGCATGGGACAAATCATGTCAGGTCATTTTTAACACCCATAAATTTTTAATCGTTCTGATATAAAGGAAAAATAATGCATAAACAAAAACTGTAACACTCTTTGAGAGTTCTGAAAGGAAACATGGCAAATGAGTGATTGAATGTTGAGAAAGAACATTTTGTTATATTAATAAATAAACTAATATAACAAGACTAAACTGATTGGATGATTTTACACATTTTTTAGTTCATTTAAAGTTTTAATTCATTCACGTTTTTTACTATGTACTAGCAAATGTAAATTGGATGAATTTAACAAAGCATTTTGAACTCGTGGACATGTAACTACTTTCTTACTTCTCATACATATAAATTGATGGGTTGTTTCTAGATAAATTTGTAATCAATAGTTAAAATCCAGCATTTCATATGCCTGGGCATAAATTTATAAAATAAAGGAAAAATTTTCAAAGTATGCTACTTTTCGAAACAATTTCGCGATCAGTGTTAGTTTTCAAATTTATTACCAAACAGGGCTAGTTTAGGCCCAGTCAGCAGTACAGTCAGCATTTTTGTAACTGCCAGCCATATGCGCAACTCTTAGTTGCGCATATTTTAATTTTTTCGATATAGTAAAGGCGCAACTATGAGTTGCGCATATGTCAATTTTAAGCAGGCGCAACTCATAGTTGCGCCTACTATAATATAGCATAGGCGCAACTATGAGTTGCGCCTGCACAGGTAGCTGCTGTTAAAACAGAACCAGCAGCTACCCTTCCACTCATAACCCAAAAACACTTCACAACCTTCAAACCCCTCCTCATGCCCGAACCCATCAGCTCCAAACCCAAATTTTAGCCAAAGTGCACCAAATTATCACAAATTTTACAAATTTCTTCTTCTTTTTTCGATTAAACCAAAGCTACAACAATGGAAGCGGGATCCTCTTCAACACAAATAGATTTTGTCAATTTCTAAACCCTAGTTTTTTTGATTTATTTGTAATTTTCTTATTATTTGGTTGTATTTGCTAGAAATATTTTCAAATAGCTTGTTGTACATCTTAGTAATCCAATTTGAAGCGTTGAATCACTAATTGGTTGTAAACGATTTGTAAAAATTGGTTTTTTTGGCATGAACTTTGAAGAACCGGAAAGCGGACCGGTAGATGGTAGCGTGCTTTATATGCAGGATAATCACCGCTCTAATGTTGAAGAGTTAATGAGGGTAATATTATTTGTTTTGTAATTATAGTAAATTTTTGCAAGCTATGTCGCATTTTGAATAAAATATATGTTATAATCCTTTGTTTTGCAGAGTGTAAAACCGGTGGATTGTATGGATCACTCGCAAAGTTTTGAAGATTTGATGGAGATGGTTGAAGATCAACAGGTTCAATAATTACTACATCAAGCCGGATTCTGGTATTTCATGCAGATCAAATATATCAGATTCGACAGGTCATTACTCACAGCTTTATGCGATAGATGGAGACCTGAGACTTGCACTTTTCATTTTTTGGTGGGAGAAATGAAAATTACACTGCAAGACGTATCTATTTTGCTTGGCCTTCCCATTGAAGGCGCCGTGTTGAACTACGGTGGTAACATGGACGCCGATGAGGTTTGTCAACGTTTGCTTGGTGAAATTCCACCACCAGAAGCGGTTGTCAATAGAAGAGAGTTGAAGGTCAAATGGCTAAATGACCTTATAATCGGCAGGGAGATTTCGGTTGATTCATCTATTGAGGAGCTAGAACAGTTTACACGGGCTGTCATATTGCTTCTTATAGCATCCCGTCTTTTTTCGAACCATTCGAAGGGTAGAGTTAGCGTTAAATGGTTGTACTTGCTAGAAGATTTTGCCACCATTTCCGATTATTCATGGGGTAGCGCAGTTTTGTGAGCATTGTACAAGGAGTTGGATAATGTGGCACTAAGAAAGACGAACGGGTTAGCAGGTTGCCTAACACTTCTGCAGGTATGTCGGTTTTTACTTATTGGTGCATCAAATTTATGAAATATTTTGAAAGACGTTTCTTAACACTGATAATACAGGTATGGTCTTGGACGCGTATTTCTGTTGGACGACCAAATGTTCGTGCCAACGTCGCTCTAGGATTACCTTATGGGGCAAGGTAAAAGCAACCTGAAACTTACACTGAATTTTTTTTTGGTTTCTGCCAATATTCACACAATTTTTTGATTATGGCTGTAGATGGACCGGAGATAGACGTTGGCGAGATAATCCAGCCCGTCATCCTACATTCTATTGCAATGAGCTCGATGTTATGGACGAGCATGCAGTTGACTGGACGCCATACACGGCTGAGATCGTACAGGATCTGCCGCCTATTTGCTTGGACGGGGAGCATAGTTGGTATGCAAGGACCCCAATTATTTGCTTGCAAAGTGTAGCCATGCACTACCCCGACAGAGTGATGAGGCAATTTTGCCTTCATCAGCATATGCCGGATCCAGTCGAGCAGATTTTCCCACACGGTTGGAATAGAGACTTGTAAAACACGTACGTCGCAAGGTGGGATCACAGGTTGGATCACGTTCAAGTTGAACGCGTACCAAGAATGTCAATCGAACAATACTATAGTTGGTACTGGCATATCACACGGCAATTTGTTCCTAAAGAATCGTCAACTAGACTGCCCAGATATGCTCCACGGGGACCGGTGGAACGTGATTTGGTACGTGTTTATAAGTTTTAACCTTTGAACTTCCTCAACAAGCTTTACTTACTTGCATCATTGATTCTTGTGTTTTAGGTTCAAGGGTTGTATATGATTTCCAATGAAGTTGACGATGTCCTAGCAGATCCTGCAGATGAGGACAGAGTAAAAGGAAAGTGCTTCAACATCAAAGAAATTATCAAGTCGCTTCTTGGTAGGCATAAGCTAGAAAGACCACCACCGTATGTGCCTCGTCCGCCCCAGGCTTTTGGTCGTACCTACCAAAGAAGACGTTTTAGAGGCACGGGGGGTCCTTCACAAAGTAGCCAGCCAGGGCAAGAAATAGTTGAAGCTGGACCATCTCAACCACCTCCGACCCAAACTCAAATGACACTATACGACCGCAGAAACGTAAGAAGATAGGGTTGTGTTGGTCTATCGCTTTGTTTTAAAGTTGTAATGGCTTGAAACTTTTTGGTTTGTAGGTGTTGCGATGTTGTATTATTGACTTGAAACATGTTCTTATATGAAATATGATGTTCTATATGAAATATTTCACCTATTTGAATGAAATGGTGTACTTATATGTTGTTATTATATGAAAGTTGATGTTGTAAGAAAGTTGCATATGTTATTTGTTCTCTGGAAATCTGGAAAGCTGCAGGCGCAACTCAAAAACGCGCATATATGCTCTCTGGAAAGTTGCAGGCGTGACTTTTAGTTGCGCATTCATGAATATACTATGCGCAACTTTGAGTTGCGCCTAACATTTTCGTTCGTGCGCAACTTTGAGTTGCGCATGTATACCTGGGCTATCCCCTGGCCCAACAACAGCATATAAACATCACAACTCCTCCCCAAACAAACAAAACTCCGCAAACCCATTTTCTTTCAGAAACCCTAACCTCCATTTCCATTATTTTCAGTACCAGCAACACAACATTCCACTCAAAATCATTTAATTGTACGAAGATTAACAAAAGATTTCACGTTCATCTACACTTGAGGTAAAGAATCGAAACCCTACTCCACTAATGTTTGATAGATCTAGTGTTGACATTTAACTTTCTGTAATTTTGATAGATCAATGACTACCGTGCCGATTATTTGTCACTATAACGGCGATTTAGTCATCGATGAAAATAGCAAGCCAACCTATGTTGGTGGAAAACATAAGGGATCGAAAGTCAGGAGGGGTTGCAATTTTCTTGAGCTGAAAACGGCAATTTACAAAGCTACAAAGATTGTTTCTACGGAGTTCGACATCTCGTTGGTTAGTAAATGGGTAACAGATGACGGACCAATTGCTATTGAGGTAAACGACGACGACGACGTCGATTCTATGTTTTGTGTGGGGATGAAAATAATTGAGCTGTATGTTAAGAAGACGGAGGTGGTACATACAAATGAACAGCAAGCTCAAATCTTTGATTATGCAAGTCAACCCGGACCTAGTAATACTGCTGAGCGAAGTCAAATGTATTACCCACACTACTCCTACCAGCCACCGAACGTTTACGCACAAGCAGCTGGGTATGCTTTTATGTGCTGTATTACTGTTTTACTCATGTTTTTTGTACTTAACAGTCAAATGTTTGTGTACAGGTACGGTGTGATGGCATATCCATCGCAGTCACCCAGGTATGGTTTCCTTCCTTATCCATCGTATCCTCCACAGTCAATTCCAACCCCGAATTCAAACGACTACTTGCATGAAATTGAAGATGTTGACACCGAGGATATGGATGGTGGAAATGCCGATATCCAAATTTCCCATTTGGATAGCATGGAAATCGCTGCTTCACTTGACGACGATGAAACATAGATCGATTCTATGAATGTTAACAATGACGCTCCTTTAGATGATATTCCAGAGGAAGTTGATGACACTGATGAGCATATCGAGATGGAAGAACCATTAGAAGATGACCAATGCAATGATACAATAATGGAAAGATCTGTTGTGCAAGAATTTCAATTTTCCGACGAAATGTTCGGACTGGAATGTGTGGAGAAAGGCCCACGAGTTGGTATGATTTTTAAATCGAAGGAATTTTTAATTGAACATATAAGCGAATGGTCGATAAAGTGTTCAGTTTCATTTAAAAACATAAAGTCCCGCGCTAGAGAGTTCACTGCTATATGTGATATTGATGCTAATTGTCTATGGCGGCTTCACGCTATTGTGTCTAAAAGAGATCATGTTGGGTGGTGGATGATAAAAAAATACGGTGGTGATCACGCTTGCTCAAATCCAATCATCAACTCGAACCACAAACAAGCAACATCCAAATTAATTTGAACCAAAGTCCTTCCACATGTTCGTTCGAACCCAAGTTACACTGCAAAATCTGTCCAAGAGCTTATGGCACACACTTACAAAATTCAAATAAGCTACAAGAGAGCCTGGAAAGGACTTAGCAAAGCGGTGTCAACAATATTTGGCGATTGGGAATCTTCGTACAATGACTTGCCTCGGTTTCTTCGTGCTATACAGAAATGCAATCCAGGTACCGTTTATCATGTACATACAGAATGAGTACAATTTTGGGGGGCTTTCTGGGCATTTGGACCGAGCATTGCAGGTTTCAAGCATTGTCGTCCGGTTCTTTCTATTGACGGAACACATCTGTATGGTAAATATCAAGGTACGTTGCTTGTGGCTACAGGAGTTGATGCAAACAACTCTCTTTTCCCTTTGGCATTTGCTATTGTAAGGACGGAGTCGACGGAAACTTGGGGTTGGTTTTTTTTTCATGCATGAGACACTTAATTCCATCTTTAAATGCAAGATGCATTACATTCATTTCCGATAGAATGAAAGGAATTTCAACCGCCTTGCAGGAGAAGTGGAGAAGACCACATCATCATCGCTTCTGCCTACGCTATTTGAAAGCAAACTTTAAAAAAGCTGGTTTTGGTAGTAAGATTTTGCAAAACTTATTTCACGCTTCTGCTGAAGCAAGAGATGAGTTAACATACAAAGAACTCAGAGAGCAACTAAAAAATGTGAGTCCGGCTGTTGACAGATGGATTGATAGAAGTCTCCGACATAAGGATGAACAGTGGGCTCTTTACAAGGACAACGGTGAACATTTCAGTATGATGACTACCAATGCTTTGGAGAGTTTCAATGGAGTTCTTAAAGGTGCAAGATCGTTACCGGTAAAGGCGTTAGTGGCACGTACCTTTCATCGTCTTAATAGCTACTTCTACAGAAGACGTACGGATGGAATGGATTACGCATCTTCGCTCACGCCAAATTATGACAAAATGATGGAAAAATATTCAGCTGAAGCACGTAATATGAGCATTAACAGGTTCAGCTCAACGGAGTGGCAAGTAACAGACACAAACGCGTGCAACTACACAGTAAATATTACCAATGACAGCTGCAGCTGTTCATGCAATATTCCTATTCTAGCCCATTTTCCATGTCCCCATGTTTTAGCTGCATGCGCACGATGTAGAGGAGGAGCGAACAGAGCTTACCATGATCTTATTTCATCCTGGTTTACGGCAGACATTTATAGACATAGTTATTCTCCGGTCTTTCATCTAGTGCCCGACAGTAGATATTGGGATGTACATGAATGCCCTACTATAATCCCGCCGCCAACGCGAAGGAATACAGGAAGACCGAGGTCCACAAGAATAAGGGGTGTCATGGACGAAATGGAGGACAGAAGACAGGACAGATGTGGACAATGCGGTAACTTGGGTCATAAGAGAAGAACGTGTGGGAAGCAATAAAAATTTTACTTGTTTCTACTACTTCTGTCATTCGTGAACTGTATAACTTATATTTTTATTCTGTACGCAACTTTGTTATCAAAGGCTATCTTATGTCAAAACATTTAAATTACTTGCTATGTTATGTTACTTTGATTTAATTTATACGCAGCAAAATTATGAATTTTCCAAAGTTTTACATCTCCCGTCAAATAAACATAACAGACAAACAATAATACATCATCGATTGCACATCTACTACAACAACCAAGTACAAATAAAACCAAGTAATACAACATTCATTAAAACTAAAGCATACATAACTCAATTAAACAAGTCTGATACACATCCATTACATTACAATTGCACTACCCAGTTTACTAGACTCCTTTCCAAATTGGATTTACGGACTGCAAATATTCTACTTGATGTCGAAGCTGACTTTTTTCCTTTTCCAAACGTCTCACTTTGGCTTGCATCTCTAGCGCATACTCCACTCCCCTAGGGGTCAACGGACGATCTAGCCATTTGAAGAAATTACAGCACTCAACACCTTTCGGGTTAGTTATATGATCAAGGTAACCGGCATAGCCGTAAAACCGACGTCCAGCATTTGTTTGAGTCTTACATACAACTACCTCACAAACATCTCCACAGTGGCAAAGTGAATGTCTATCTTGTCTCACTCGTCCTTCGCCGCTAATTTGTTTCCTCGGTCTTTGATTCGCTTCGCCTAAGCAGATTTGATTATCCAAAGCAGATTGAACAACAACACCATTAGCCGGCGGAACTATCTCAAATTGAGCTTCAGGAACTGTTTCAAACTGAGTTTCAGGAACAAATTCATTTTCAGCTTCCATCCGTTCAACATATTGCACCAATACTTCATCTGGAATCTCCCAATTATCCATATAAATTAGTGGTAATGTAAGTGTGAGTGAAGGGATTGTCGTTGCTTTGGTTTAATCGAAGAATGAAAAAGAAATTTGAAAATTTTGTGATAAATTGGTGGTAATTGACTAAAATTTGGGTTTAGAGCTGGTGGGTTCGGGCATGGAAGAAGGGTTGAAGGTTGAGAAATGTTTTTGTGCAATGTAGTGTAGGGTTGCTGCTGCCTCTGTTTTAACCTGTGCAGGCGCAATTCATAGTTGCGCCAGCTCGACACTATAGCTGGCGCAACTATGAGTTGCGCCTGCTTATTGTATCATATTTTTTTCGGAGGCGCAACTCTTAGTTGCGCGGAAGGAAAAATTGAAAAAAAAACAGAGGCGCAATTCATAGTTGCGCCATGAAATTTTTTTATAAAAAAAAGCGCAACTCATAGTTGCGCTTTGTCCTGGCAGTTATAAAACTGCTGAGTTGGCTGCTGACTGAGATGAAACCAGCCTTATTTGATAATATGTTTCAAAACGAGCACCACTCGCGAAATTGTTTTAAAAACTAGCCTAATTTGAAAATTTGTTCTAACATAAATTACAAATTGATGTGTGAAAGCATAAGTAGAACGTGTTTTCAGGAATTTATTGCTTGGGCAAGTCAAGTCTTTAGAAATGATCTCAATTCCGTAGCGTGGACTGACTTCATATACCTTTCTACACTTAGTCTGCAGAATTATAATTAAATAAACGACTATATTTTGTGCCTATTAGCAAAATAGGCGAATTTTAATTCTAAAATATGACGACTTAGTCTTATACAGGTAATTGTATATCTAGTCTTTTCAATGCACCCCACTTGCCAGAAAATTGACGACATTGTTGGTATGAAAGTTCTAAAGAATGATCGGACATTATATGAGTAACTTTAGACAAAGGAGGAAAAAAAACTAAAACCAAAGTATGGGTAACTTTTGCTGTATTCTTTCTAAGTCTCAAAGAACTGCAATCATCAGAAAATCATCTCAAGGTAACCTACATATTTGTGTTTTTCTTGCTATGTTTAGTTTTTTCCTCTATTTATTATGTCCTAATTCTCTTTTGATTTTATGTTAACTTATGATCTACATACAGTCGCTTAATGTATTTACTAATTATCATTCAATTTCTCTTCAAATTATAGAAGGCAACAAGAGTGAAAGAGATACAAATATAACAAGCAAGTTACCAAACACTAGTAGCACAGAAAGCATCAACGGTCACATCCTTGAAGCTCCAAATCTCAGAATATATACATTAAATGAATTGAGGACTGCAACAAGGAACTTTAAACCAAATTCAATCATCGGACAAGGAGGATTTGGCAAGGTGTATAAAGGATGGTTGGATAGCAGCACTTTGAATCCTACAAAAACAGGGCAAGGAATTGTTGTTGCGGTTAAAAAATTTGACCTGTTGGGGAGCATTCAAAGATTAGAAAAGAGGAAGGTAAAAAAAAAAGTTTTTTAAGGCTCTGGAAAAAAGTTGGAAAAAAAATTTGTTTCGGGATAAGAAGTTTGCTATTTAGGTTGAATAACATTTTTTAGTGTAAACCACAGAATGATAGCCGCAACTATCATTTTCTGTTCACACTAAAAAGTGTCCTTTAATCTAAAAAACAAATTTGTTGTCATTGAGATTAAATTTTTCTGCAAATTCTTCTTTGTGACTATTTTCCTTAAAAAAATATTAAATAAATAAAATCTGAATTTCTCAAATGTTATAAAGTATAAATATTGATGATATAACAAAAATTCAACTAAAATGTCCATGAAATAACATTTGACTTTATGTTTGTAGTTTTCACTTTTCAGGGCCTATCCATTGTATTCGTATTTGCGGATTGATCTATATTTGCATATTTGACAGTTATACATATACTGACTATATTTAAATATTCAACTCTTGTTACCAAAAATGTATAATAAGCTAGTTAGACATGTTGATTAGGGTATTGAATTGATCAAATCATTATTTCTTAGCAGTTTCTGGTAGGATGATTCATTTATTGTAATGTGTAGGCTGAAGTAAAATTTTTCGGAAGAATATCACATCCAAACTTGCTCAAACTATTGGGATATTGCATGAAAGACAGAGAACTGCTTGTTGTTTATGAATACATGGCAAATGGAAGCCTAAATGATCACTTATTCGGAAGTGAGTTATTCCTCCTCCTCGTCATCATTCCTTTTACATTTAATCTATTAAGAAATATAACTACATGTTAAAGTACTGTATTAGTTTAACCCACCAATTTATTCCTATACCTCTTTACTTTGAAATTGAATTTGAAAGGTTGGAACAAACGGGTATAATAGCAAACACACAAATGCATCTTTGTCAGTAACAAGCAAAATGACAGTGTGATAACATTTATTTTTTCTGTTATGTGTTTCTATTGCAAATTGCAATATGTGCATTAAGGTTTTGCAGCATGTTGTAAACAGAGTTAGGAACTGACCCTCAACCGCTGTCATGGAATACGAGACTGAAGATTCTGATAGGAGCAGCCCGGGGACTTGCATTCTTGCATTCTTCGAAACAATTTATTCATAGAGATATTAAACCTTCTAATATACTTCTTGACTCGGTATGCCTCTATCATTTATGATAAGATTACGCAATTCCTTCTAATATACTTCTTGACGAAAGAAACTACGCAGTTCCTTCTAATATACTTTTTGACTCGCATGCCTCTATTATTAATGATCACATGACCCAACTTGTCTATGTTTGTCTCATCGGTGTAATGTAATTTTAAGTTTACTAGCACCCAAAAAAATTTACTTTGGATTCTCCTACTTACTAAAGTCATACATTATTTTTGTTTTATCACTGCATGACATCATGAACGATCAACGAGTATCAAAGCCACACAGTTGTTTACCACCGTACGGCTGTGAACAACCGTTGAAGATCGAAGACGCAAGATTGTTTATGGTCGAATTAAAAAATTGAATTTGGTGTTAAGTAACAGAAAAAAAAATTAATATGTACTAAAATTTTCATGGTACCTAGAAGCAATTTTTTGGATGTCAATAGTAGTACCCAATTTTAATTGCTTCTTTCAATCCACCAAATCTGAAGATTTTATCCTTTTTCTTTTTTTTTCTTTTTTAGGCATCTTTTAAACATACCAACTTTAGCCTTTTTTAAATAGTTGTTTAAATATTTCATAATAATGGAGTAATGTAACTTTAATTTGATATTTTTTATCTGGGAAGAACTTTTTTTCATTTTTTATACTGACGATATTTAATTGACATTTAAGAAAACTAGAGAAATGTTATAATTTAATTATTTTAAACATCACCTTTTATAATATTCATTTTTTATATTTTGTTTCTTACTAAAATTTCACTTTGTCTACATCTACGTTTCTCCAATATATATATTCTTATGAATTTACCATGCAATTTTCAAAATCTAACCTTTTCATTTTAGAGAATTACTCTATTTTAATCCAAAAATGGATCAACACCCAGAATCAAGTCAGATAAAAGTAAAAGAAAAGTATAAAGTAGATAAGAACACATAGAAGTTTTTATAGTGGTTCGACGTAATCTCCGGCCTTCGTCAACTTTAATATTTTATTTGTTGTTCTCTCTTTGTACTACAACTAGCTATATCAGGTCTGACCACAATCTAATTGATCTCAGATTTACAATAATGTTTCTAAAGAGTATATGAGTCACTGGTACTAAGAATTTGCTCATCTAAGTCCTAGAGCAACAAATAGTTGTTTCCTATGTGACTTTAATGGAGGAAAGGTTAGAAGCGAAGAAGTAGCAGAGTCTCTGTCGTTAAAGAATTTAGATCCCTATTTGGTTGCTCCGTGGCTTCTATCTATAGGGTCATCAACCGATTGGGTCAAAAGTCCACTTGGAGAAGAGTCCAGATGTCGGGCCAACGGAGTGTGAAAAATCTCGTGACCCATCGAGGTGTTCAAACATGTGTGTGAGGACATGATCATGTCGGCGTAGACATTTTTGTACTACTCCAAACTTGTCGAATTCTTTTGCATTCTTCATGCTACTTGATTTTTAGTTTCCCCATGCAGTTTCCATTGATCAATGGTCGTCCAAAACAAATTGGTTTCTACTTCTCCTCAAAACAGTCCAATATCAGTCTTTTGCCTAAGAGGCCGGTAGTGACTTTTTTCTTTAGCTCGAAGTGACTTGTACTCATTTGCAACACTCTTCTAATTCCATATATAGGTGTCCTAAGAAGTCGCAACATCTACGGAGTTGTCAAAAACATGTCAGCTTAACTATCTTCATGTCATACCGACTGTGTGGTTTGCCTATTTTTGGTTGAATTTTTCCGAGATGTTTCTTTGCCCTATCTAACAGTGCTTGCCAATTTTCAAATCGTTTTGTTCTCGTTTGAATCTTTTTAGTCAAATTGAAATATGTATTGCTAAAAAATGGGTTAACACTTACCCCCCAAAGTACGTCTTTCAAATGTAAGATGTGCTACAAGTTCCAAACATCGGTCTTCGATTGTTGAACTCTCTAGCTATCTCCAACAAGCTCTCTAGAGGATCCAATCATCTAGAAATATCATCTCTTTAATCCATGTCATCTCGGGTTCGCCCAGGGTATCTTCCCCCGATTACAAGGCGTTCAATTCCTTTTATCTAATATATGCATCCACTCCATGGCATGGTCTTGTCGGACCATTCATCTTCCAATCTAGGACTTGATCTCTCTGGACTGTTATTCATCCACTATGAAGTTCAATCTCTTTGGTGGTCACTTGCTGAGTTCGATCCGCTTGCTCTCCGGCAAGAGGACAAAATGACCGAGTAGGCCCATCCACTCACTCTTCGGTAAGAGAAGCTACCCTTGACCTCTCCGGGTCCTTGCTGAGGCCGATCCACTCAGTCTCTGGCAAGGAGACTCTACGAAAAGCAAGCCTATTCACCCACTCTCCGGTGAGGTGACTTACTTCTTGCACTTCGGTCTTCTCTTCAATCGAGACTTAAAGCGATCAATATCGTACATGTAACGACCCAGTATTTTGGACCATTCACATCCATTATAAGTATATAGGTAGACACTCATGCCGGAATTGAATTGCTCAAAATACCGCGTTGTTAATTTAAATTTGGCAAAACTGAACATATACAGTAAATAAATATAATCACATATCACAGACACAGAGTAATAAATGCAGCGGAAATAAAAGAGATAGTAGTTCATGAAGCTACTATATAAATGTATAAGTTACATCAGAGTTAAACCAGATACAACGGAAGAGTAATACGATACATCAGATACAAATCAGAATACATCACTGGAATCATCGAATACTGAAAGCAGAATAGATGGCTGGATCTTCAAGCAAAGCTCCAACTTCAAAGGTGAGTCTCGAATACTAGTACACTCAGTCTGAACCGAGCGTAAAGCAAAAACACAAGACACTCGAGTCAGGATTAACATTCTTATATCAATAAATCCAACTCAAGTGAAATAGCAATTGAAATACAAGTAACTCAAAGGATGTTTGGAATAACCATCCTTTAAGGATCCGTTAAACTATCTACTAGGTAGTAGTGTACGATAAGTAGATAATGTCTATCAGTAATATAAAGATATCAAAATAGTGTTAAGTCATGGCCCATTCCACCCTTAACACATTTTTATTCCCAAGAGCATGTACAAGACCGTAGTTTCCCCAAAACCGGAAGTCACCAGAGGGCAATCCATATACTAAAGGTACAAACCAAAATCGTAGTGTTCGCGTATAAAGGAATACAAGTATGACAAGGCACATGAGGCAATACCCAAAGTAGTGAAACTACCGTTCGCCTGATCCGGACTGGTGAGAACGCATCGCCGCAGCGACCGCAACACCGCGAAACAACACTCCCAAAATCAAGGGTGCACCAATCGACAACAATTAGTGAGTAGTTCGAAGAAGTGTGTTCGCTTGAGGTAGCTGACCTCCATTGGCCCGGCACGGCTCCTGTTTTAGTCATTTCCAATTTGACACAAGTGTCAAGGCTATCCATTATCGTTCTCTTTCTTCAGTCATCACGTACATCATTCCAACCACTTCATTCTGGATCACACTCCGCGTATAGTTATTAAAGTGGTTTTCGGTTTAGATAGAGAGTATATCCATAACCGATTCCGGTCTCTTTAATAACCTTCGAAATTATTTCACCAATTGGTCGTTTATTTATTTCAAAACCAAATCAATTTCAATTTCAATCAGAGTTTATAAATCAACATTTCGTTTGTCTTTCTAAACCAATTTCCATAATTTACGTTTCAAAACTTCCAAATTACCATTTCACAATCTTATAATTCAATTTCAATTTTTATGTAAAACAATTCAAATATTGATTCAAATTCGTATATCAATTTCATTCCGAAATCATTTAAATTACTTTAATTTAACATTAAAATCAATTTAACTTCATTTATCGATTTCATTCAATATTCGATAAGTAAATTTATCATTCAAAACAATTCCTTTTTAACTTCCAATTCATTAAATCAATTACTTAAGTTCAACTTCATTATATCAAACTTACAAATTGAATTAAATTAAATTCATCAAATCAAATTCTTTAAATTTCAAGTCTTACATTAATTTCAATAAATCACATTTTATTTCTTGTTAAAGAAATTCAATTTCACTTATTTACTTACTTAAATAATTTTCCAAAACTTAATTAATAAAGAAACTCAATTTCAATTAATTACGAAGTAAAATTCACTTATTCAAAAGTTCAATTTCACTTATTAAAGAATCCAATTCAATTTGATCATTAAATAATTCAATCTTATTTAATTATTAAATAATTCAAAACTTAATTATTAAATAATTTCAAAGTTTAATAATTTCAAACTTAATTATAATTTCAAACTTAATTATTAAATCATTTCAAAGTTTAATAATTTCAAACTTAATTATTAAATCATTTCAAAGTTTAATAATTTCAAACTTAATTATAATTTCAAACTTAATTCAATCATTTCTCAAATTAAACAACATTCTTGCATCAATTACATTGTTAATATTTTGTTTCAGATTATTAAATATTAACATTTTTCCTTTCATTAAAATTCAAATTTCAACCTCATTTCAAAACCATATTATTTATTCAAATAAAATCTTCGTTTATTTTTAAATCAAATTATTGACCAATCGGGTTTTATTTAATTCCCTATCCTATGTCAAAGTTCAATTTGGGTATTTATCATTTCAACCCAATTCCAATTCAATTTAAAATCAAAGCATAGCAAAGGGAACTTGCAGTGTGATAACTGAGATGGTGTCAAAGTAAATAAACAAGCAATAACAACAATCAATATCCATCAAATAATCAATTCAAATAATCCCGAAATAATCGTATTAACTCACATTGTTGTTTGTGCAAATTAATATAATTATTTCTAGAATCTACACTATCATTTCATGTAGATTAAAGATTTTTACATTACGGTTTTCCACTTGTCATTCAATTTCAATTTTACACTACAACAATTAATCCAATATACATCGATGGTTCAAAGTGTAATTATCACTATTCTACATGTCAATTAATTTAACAATTAAAAGGGGTCATATTCCACTAATCAAATTTAACATATAAATCAATTTTAAAATCGTTAACTATCCTTTATCCATTTCAATTTTGCATACTATTTATCATTTAACACTAACAATTTAACATCCAATATAAACATCAACAATCAATCAATTATCAGCCAAACTGTATTATCATCACATAAATAATTACAGCACATGGTGTCAGATGTCATGGGTGAACAGGTACAGGTAATAGCATATATAACAGTGTAAACAACTAACAGCAGTATATTTCAATTGTCGTTTCAATTGAAATCAAATTTAATAAATAAAAGAACGTTAATCGTGAGTGAGTGCTCACCTTTCGAGGCTAGAGAATATAGAAGGAGACACGGATACGAACACAGATTCGGACACTGGAATTGAGTTACGAATCCAAGCACGAATTTCCAAATCAATAGCTAGATTGGCACAAATCGGCTATCAAAGCTGATAAAAAGGAATCGATGAAACAAATTAGAACTGGGTCGATGAAGATAAATGGCATAAGTGAATTCATATAACTATATATAACCATACATATCCTATATTCAAACACGTAATTTTAAGTATATATTTATTATAAAATACATTGTTTCAAATTGAACACCCATGGAAAAATCAAACATATATACATTATTTGTTTTCTAAAATAAATTTCAAAACATATATTTCAGATCTATATTATATTCCAAATTTAAATTTAAACATAACACATACTAACCTATATATATGAACCGTTATCAAATTTTACTGCAAAATATTACATAGATTTTTAATAAACTCTTTAAACATTTTATATATATAAAATTTATTGAATAAACCAACATATATTCGCATGCAATATATAAGACATATACAAGACTTACAAATTCTAAATACTTAAACAGATCATATTAGCCTATCAAACTTATAACATAATATCTTCATAAAACAATATACGAACTATACATATTTAAATCAAACTATAACAGAGTATATGTAGGATCAATATATTAATGCATGCATGTAAGCACTAAATAATATACAGCTACATGCTATTCCCATGCTGCAAAGATATAATATAACCAAACATACATGTGCAGGTTACTATATAAAGACCAGTATATAAAATTTACAACTAACCTATATATATATATATATAGGCTAACAGCTAGGCAAACAGATCTATTCGAAAAAAAAAATATAAATTGGTGTAAAATATAAAAGCTAGAAATAGAAATGTGTATAGTTTACTTATATATATTCCTTTAAACATAAACATACCCTTATATACTCATAATATGTAAACTGCATAAACATATATACTTAATAAACCAATCTATATTTACAACATATAAACTTATATACTTAAAACAACCTTTACACTTCGTATAAACCTATACAATTATATAAAGACAGACTGCACCTAAAACATGTATACAAAACATACATACGAGTTATGTTTTTAAACAATATATATAATCATATATGTAAGCTATTTATATATGTAAACAACTACCTTTGCAATGCATAAATATATATATATATATATATATATATATATATATATATATATATATATATATATATATAT
The DNA here is from genome assembly GCA_030737815.1 of Allium fistulosum. NCBI lineage: Eukaryota > Viridiplantae > Streptophyta > Magnoliopsida > Asparagales > Amaryllidaceae > Allium > Allium fistulosum. The sequence continues at coordinate 931,312,180 of CM060904.1, forward strand.
ATATATGCAGACCCATTATATACATGCAGACATACCTCACATAAAAAAAAAATTAAAACGCAATAAAGAATATAGTTTACACATAGAGAATATATTTAAGACTAACAAACCATAATATATAATCATATAGGCATATATATTCTTATATATATATTCATTTATAATAAAATTTATATAAACCTACCTATACAAAGAGAAAGAGAAGGAGGCTGAGAGGAATGATGAACGACTCGGGTTGCACATGGCTGTCAAGAGTGCTTGACTGGGGTGGCAGACAGGGAGGTGCGCTGCTAGAGGCGAGAGTTGCGGTGATGGAGGGGAAGGCTTCGTGGTGTGGAAAGCAACAGCCAGGGAAGGGAGAGAGGGTACTGCGCTATTGGTGGTTCACGGTAGGTCGGCGAGGTGGGCTGGAGTCTGTTGAGGCCGAGCCTGGGGATGCAGTTGCTCACTGGGAAGAAGGAGGGAAGTGGGGAAGGAGATGCGAGAGAGAGAGAGAAGGAGAGGCCAACAAATAGGAAAATGGAAAGAGGTAGGGGAAATAGCTTCAGGGGGATACGAACAGTAAAGAAAAATAAATGAAACAAGTTTTTTTCTTCTTTTCTTTGTAGAACAGAAGTAAGTAAATGAAGAGGCATACCCAAAATAATTATTAAACCATGAATGGTCACAATTAAATTATTTTTTGAGAATTGAAAAGGGCTTCCGACTATTGAAAATTTACCGATGGGATATGAATGAGATGTTGGGAATTAAAAGTTAGAATTCGATACCGGTACGATCACCATTTCCGTGGATTCCGCTGCGTACCGGACTTCAAATCACAGAAATTAATATACCGCAGAAATCGGTACGACATGACGGTCAAAACGGTATAAAGATATCAGTGGTTTGATTGAATTATAAAAATTCGAATTTTCTACTATCGAAAATGCAAGAAAAACGTAGAAAAATAAGATCGACGGAGCCAAAGAAGTCCGAATTTGGAAAAACGAAAAATGACGTCTTGCTCAGAAGATGGTTTAGAATTTTTCTATGTAGAAATATTTAGGTTCCGAAAACATTTATTTTTATCGCTTTTTAACTGATTAAATTGAAGTAAATTTACGCGCGAAATAAACTTTCATATTTTCAGACGAAAATTTGCCAGTTGTTTTGTTTAACTAGACGCATTCCAAATATCAAATTTATATTTCAAAATTTTATCGTTTAAAATTTCACAAAATTTCAACTAATTACGTTATTAAATCAGTTGAAATTTTACGGGTCGTTACAGTACAAGTCCATCCGCTCGCTCTCCAACGAAGGGACTTGCACTCTGCAATCCAGTCCTGTCTCTCTGGATGGGACTTAAAGTGATCAATATCGTACAAGTCCATCTGCTCGCTTTCCAACGAGGACACTTACACCCACCCTACACTCCTGTCCCGTCTCTCCGGATTGGACTCTAAGGTGATCGAAATCAGTCATCACTCTCGGGTCAAATTTCACAATTAAAATATCCAAATCAAACTAAATAAATATAATCCTAATTATCCATCCCAAACATCTGGCTCAGAGACTGTCTAGGGACCAATCTAAGTTCCGTACATGTGTAAGCACTTCGAGGTTATTATTATACTAAGCAATCATCCTAGGCACATAACTTAGTGCATGACTAGGGACCAATCTATATTTTGTGCATGTCTAAGTGGTCTGGGATTATTATTAACCTAATTATCCGAAGCAAGAAAAAGCAAAGTGCGAGAGTCAAGCCTGACCCCGATCAATCCGATCATGGGATTCCGAATCTCGGACCCGATCCCTGGTTGTATCTGGATGTGTGTGCTGCAGATGGTGGTTGCTCCGTCCGCACCATTGCAGTTCGTCTATCCACATACTATTGTAGCTGATTACACCGAACCCGTTCTTTTATCAAGTTGCGAAGGTGTCTGCACTTGTTCACTGCATGCTCTTTTGGCTCATGGAAGATGCAGTACTTTCTGGATCTTTTCTCCTGATTAGTAGGTTCTCACCTAGCCGGCTTCTGATAGAAGATGTGCCCTCTAGTTTCTAGATAGATCCTCTTTGGAGTCTCTGTCAACTCAGCATAAGAAGAGAACTTCGGTCCCCTCCTTAGCCGTTTTGATTCTCCGCCATCATCATTAGCTTTTCATTTCCCTCCATCATCCAACGGAAGTCTCTAACCACCAATTGCATTCTGTCCTCTTTTCCCGTAGGAAAATCTCAGTAGGTGCTCTGACACGTACTGCTCTAACCGTGCATTACCATTCTGACCCGCTCCTCCGGTCCCATTCTGTCCTCTGCCTCTTCGAGGAAGCTCTGCCACATATTCCTCTAGTCTTTGATTATTTGGATTCACGTTCCTAGCTCCATAATTATCAATTCTCGATATTGCCCCCAAGTATCGGTTGTTCTATTTGTGGGGACATTGCTCCAGCTTGCTCCGCTCCAACTTCAAATACTCCTGCATTAGTTCCTTGTTGTCACATCTTTTGGAAAAATTCTTCCAGCGTCTCTTGTTGTTTAGTTATCATCACATCATGCATCTCCTTTATCATTCTCTCCATCTCTTCCTTGGTCACTTAAATGGATTGATGAGAATTTGAGGACACCTCCTAGCTACGCCCAGGCTTTGTTTGACTTTCTTCGGTTTAAGATCTAGTATTAGGCCTCTTCATCTTCTCCAAATCTCATAGTCAAGCTTCAAGTTTTTAGTTCTAGCTTTGCTCTTAGTAAAAATACCAAAATGTTGGTTCGAAAAATGGATCAACACCCAGAATTAAGATGAAAGCACTAGTTCAGATAAAAGAAAACGAAGAAAGTAGACAAGAACGTATAGAAGTTTTTATAGTGGTTCAGCATAATCTCCGGCCAACATTCATGTTTATCTTTTATTAGTTGTTCTCTCTCTTTAGACTATAACTAGCTATATCAGATCTGACCATAATCTAAAGGTCTCGGATTTACAATGATGTTTCTAGAGAGTTTATGAGTCACTAGTACTGAGAATTTGCTGATCTAAGTCCTAAAACAACAAATAGTTGTTTCCGAGATGAATTTAATGGAGGAAAAGTTAGAAGTGAGGCAGTAGAGTCTCCGTCCTTAGAGAATTTGGATCCCTTTTTGGTTACTCTGCAGCTTGTATTTATAGGGTATCAGTCATGTTGGATCAGAAGTCCACTTGGAGCAGAGTCCAGATGTCAGTCCGAAGGGGCGTGAAAAATCTCGGACCCATAGAGGTGTTCAAACATGTCGGTGGTGACATGATCATGTCGGCGAAGACATTTTTGTATTGCTCCAAACTTGTCAAACTCATTTTCATTCTTCATGCTACTTGATTTTGAGTTGCCTTATGCTGTTTCCATTGATAGTTGATCGTCCAAAACAAGTGAATTCCTACTTCTCCCCAAAACAGTCCGGTATCAGCCTTTTTACCTAAGAGGTTGGTAGTAACTTTTTTTCTTAGCTCGAAATGACTTGTACTCATTTGCGGCACTCTTCTAATTCCATATAGAGGTGTCCCAAGAAGTCACAACATCTAAGAAGTTGTAAAAAACATGTCAGTTTACCTCTTTTCATGTCAATATCGACATGCATGGTTTGCCTATTTTTGGTTGAATTTTTTCTGAGATGTTTCTTTTCTATATATAAGAGTGCTTGCCAATTTTCAAATTGTTTCTTCTTCGTGTGAATCTTCTAAGTCCAGTTGAAATCTGCTTTACCAAAAAGCAGGTTAACACTTTGTAAGAGTAATTTTTGGTGTAACATATCTTTTAGGCATATATGTAATTCCACACTTTTAGTGAGATTTTTGAAATCCTTAGAAGTTTAACTCTTAGCGTGATTTATGTGGTATAAACATTAGCAAAAGTTTTAAAATCAAGTCTCTTGCAGATGGCCCAAAACCAATAACCATAAACCACTCATAGGTAATGCTACTATTAATAAAAAAAGATAATTAATTGTATGAAATTCACATATGTTTGATATTTTAACAATCGTTAGAGTGACAACCCAACAAATATCTCATATTCTATTGCATCATCTTTCCATTACATATATAGATTTTGCATACCGATATATTGAGTTGTTATGATAATGGGATATAGTTACAGTATTGTTTTTAGAGAAAAAATTTGTTTATAGGCCTGACAAAAAAACCTATTTTAACTTTAGATCTCCTTATAAACTTATTACAAATAGGCCTGATTTTCACGAGGTCCGTATTTATATCTACATAATTTAAAGGTGCACAAGCACAAATTTATAGTTTGTACTTGCGCACTTTGAAATTGCAGAAGTATAAAAAAGAATTTTTTAAAAATCTGTGCTTTAGAATTTTGAATTGTGTAGATATAAAACGTTGTTTTAGTGAAAAAGATATATATTTTTGTAGTAAATTTTGAACGAGTGTTAAAGTTGAAATCGTTTTTTTCTCAAGTCTATAAATAAAATCTGTCCTTATTATTATCGATAAACCAAAAACGTATATTGTTAATACTACCATATTACCGGTGTACCAAAGGCTGTTATTTTTGCAGTTGGTTAATTTAAGATAAATTTTTGTTTGAAAAATCATTTTATTTAGTATTATTTTCATGTAATAATATTTTATCATAAATTTCATGTGTCACTTTGCAGCACTAGCTATCTTCCTTTTGAAAAATGCATATATATATATATATATATATCTGTGTGTGTGTGTGAAAGAGAAGTATAAATGGATCAGTAAGTTAATGTTACCATCGATTTATTTTTTGTCTAAATAAAAGTAAATGCTTTTTTTTTGAAATGATAATTTACTGTTAGGAAAAATTTGGATTAACGCCCCCAAATGCAGCGAAAATAATAGGATCGTGTTGATGGTGAATGAATTAAATCAAACAGAAAGCTAATATCTTAAAATAAGCAATCACAGATGCACAAACATGAAAATATAAATCACATATAGGATTTATAGTGGTTCTACTATCATGAGATGTACATGCACTTTGGAGAGAGAAGATGTTATTATTGTTTTAGAATGAAAATTACAAGATTGATATGAAGGCTAAGAAGAAGAATATAAACAAATACAACTTGAGAGAAAGATGTTAATTACTTAAGGTTGAAGCAATTAATTTATGGTAATAAATCAATGTCGTGCCACTTTTCTATTTATATGGAAAACATTTATCCATTTGATTTTTCCAGTTTCCTCAAATTTGCATGCACCTGATAAAATGTCTTCTTTAATCATCTGATTATGAAATTGATTGATTACTTCAATCTTCCAAAATAACTCTTTCTCATTTAGATAATTCATTGTCTTCTTTAACGCAATAAAAGATACAATAAATTTGAGTAATAATTCACATTGACTCAAACATCTTTCAAATCCTCTTTAATATGGAAATATTATGTCAACGAAATCCAACAATCTCCACCTTGATATTATATTTCAATGCAAGCCTATCAACTCCGCCAACATCCTTATACTCCAAGTAACTCTCGGACAAGACATCATGGATTTCTAATGAGCTTTGGCATGGCCATCAGCCATTGCACTTTGTCATTGAACTCCGACAAGACCACTAGCTGCCAACAAAGTGTCGAAAGTACACTCTCCATGTAAGCCTTATCAATCTCTATAATGAAAACAAACATCTACATCTACAAACTCACTCTCTACATGTGTCATTATGTGGCATTTTTCACCACAACAAGCAGATCAAGTTGAGCAAGCTCGAACTTTGTAGCAAGCAAGGACTTGGCAAGCATATCTACTGTATTCTCCTTTGTGTGAACATTATAAAGACGAACTAGCTTCTCTTTATTTGTCGAGGCAATAAACGACTCTCTCTCACCTCTATATGCTTCGTCTTTGAGCTGAAAGCCAGATTTTCAACTAAGTGAATTGCACTTTGACTATCACAACTCATCATAATTCCATCATATACAAAGCCCAAATCACATATCAAGTGCTTCAACTAGGGTGTCTCCTTGGTCAGTTCAACAACAACTTTCAGCTCTGCACTGTAATAGACAAGGAACCATTGTTTGCAGCCTTGCTCTTCAAATAATAATTGTCCCTCGAAGAGTGAAAACATAACCTGAGGTTGAATTCCTTCAATCCCTATCATTTTCATAGTCAGGATCACAAAATCCGACCAAGCTAGAATCTCTACGTCTACCGTCAAAAACGAACCCATGATCCGGAGTTCCTCTAAGCTATTTAAAAATATATTTCGCTGCCTCCAAATGCGTCTTTTCGGATTTTCTAAATATCTACTGACAAATCTAACAACCTGTGCAATTTCAGGCCTTGTGCAAACCATAGTATACATCAAACTACCAACTACACTCACATAGAGGACCATCTCCATGTAGGCATTGTCCTTCTCTGAAGTCGAAGAGCATATACTAGAAAGTCGTATGTACAAAGGCATGAGTGTACTAGTTTCCTTTGGTCCCTCCATGCTAAACAGTGCAAGCAATTTTTCAGATATATTCCTTTTAAGTGAGCCTAGAATATCCAATCTTTCTATCTTTTTGGATTTTCATACCAAAAATCTTCCTCGCTTCTCTAAGATCTTTAATCTCAAATTCCGCTTTTAACTTCAACTTCAATTTATTTTTTCAGCTTTATCTTTGGAAGCAATTAACATATCATCCATATACAAGAGAACTACACCCAACTATCATACTTTAAATGCTTAAAATAAACACATGCATCTTTAATACTACGATTAAAACCAAGTGGGAGTATAAAAAAGAATTAAACCTTTTGTACCACTATTTAAGTAATTGCTTAAGTCCATAAAGAGACTTCATCAACCTGCAAATCCAATCTTCTTTCCCATTTACAACAAATCTTTTTAGCTATTTCATGCAAATGGTCTTCTCCAAATCACCATACAAGAAAGCGGTCTTCACATCAAGTTACTCCAACTATAAGTCATGAGTAGCAACCATGGCAAGCAAAATCTAGATAGAGGTATGTCTCACTAAAGGAGCACATATCTCATCATATCTTATTCTTTTCCTTTGTGAAAACCTTTTTGCAACTAATCTAGTATTATATCTTCCATCAACCTTCACATTGAACATCCATTTGCGACCTATGGCTTAGCTTACTCGAGGAGGTGGTACCAAATTCCAAGTCTTATTCTTCTTTAACGACTCTAATTCCTCGTGCATGTCGCAAATCCAATTCGAGCTAGCACTCAACATCATGGCTACTTCAAGGTCAAAGGATTATCATGAACCACATGTAGGGCATAGTCAAACTGATTATCAAGGTTGAGGTTTGCATGTTGCCAACCTCCATACCTCTCGGGTGACCTAATAGTCCTATAACTAATTCGAGTAGATATAACACCACCTAAACTCTTTTTAGCTCACCACCTTGAATTGAACTTCTTCTAGCTTTATGCACATTACCAACTCTACTAGAAGACACATGTGGACTACTTTGTGATGTTTCATTAACTGTAGCTTCACATCTATCAACAACAGCTACAGCTCTACTACTAGATTGAAATGTGGGAAATACTTCTATCTTCTCCTATCAGAATCAACTGATATGATAGGTAACTCTTCCTTAGACTTGAATATTGAAAACTCATCAAATGTAACATGTCTAGGATGTATAAGCTTTTTATCAACTAGGTTCAAAATTGGATACCCTTTGACTCTATCTGTGTATCTCATAAATTTGTCCATGTATGCTTTAGCTTTCGACGTATTATATCTGTATGGTGCACATACATAGGATAAAAAAACATGAAAATAATCAAGATACATTACTTTACCTCTCATTTTTCTGCTAGAATCTTCCCATCTACGGTCAAGCATGGAATTTGATTTATAATTTGTGTTGCAGTCGAAAAAACTTTAGCCTAAAAGCTTTTGGATAAATCTCCAATCAATCTCAAACAATGAGCTTTTATAAGTAGATTCTTGTTCATCCTCTCAATAAATCTTTTGGATCGTGGATCACTAAGTATAGTTAAATATCTCTGAATATCGTGTTGCTTATAAAAATCGATGAACTCTGTAGAGATAAAATTCATCATCGTTATCAGACCTAAGCAGCTTCAACTTGTAACTAGACTGTTATCAACTATCGTCTTCCAAGCTTTATATTTCTCCAATCTTTCCGACTTGGCCTTAATCACATACACTCAAACTTGCTGAGAAAAGTCAACAATGAAGAAAATAAAATGCTTTTCTCCCCTAATGGAAGCGGTAGCTACTGGTCTCCAAACATCGGTATATACATAATCAAGTACTCTCTTCGATCTATGAAGTCCAACTCCAAAAGATACATTTGTCTACTTACCCAACACATATTCCTGACAAAAATCTAACTTGTCGAAGTTTTTCTTCATTGATAATCTTCCATCTATGAAACTACTCCAAGCCCTTCTCCAAAATATAATCCAATCTAAGATGTCAAAGTCTATTGACAACCAAACACAAGAACTATCTACTCCAACAGAAGACTCTCTAAACACGATGGTTTCTTTTAGTAGATATATATATATTCCAAAACATATCGTCCTTCATCAAAAGTAGCGCACCCCTACAAACCCTCAAACTATCATTCTTTATAGCCGCCTTGCATCTCATGGATGCCAACTGATCAAAAGAAATCAATGACTTTTGAAGACCTGGAACATAGTGTATGTCTGTCAAAGTGAAAATCACTCCATCAAACATGAGAATATGTATTGTATCATTTCCATGGCTATATAACAAGAATCATTTCCCATAAGATTTGCACTTTCCTCCTTTCCAATAAAAAACCGAAGTAATCCTTATTTGGCGTCATGTGGAACAATGCACCTGAATCAAGCATCCAATGCTTTGATACATCCGATGCTACTTTAGCCAATATATTGTTGGATATAGCATTCTCCATCGCAATTGATGAAGATCCATCCTCGATCTTTCTCTTAAAATATGGACAATCTCTCTTCCAATGGTCTAGTTTCTTATAGTGGTGACACTTCCCTTCTCTTGACTTTCCTCTCCATCTATTTTTGGCTTACTAGACTTTGAATGCCCCTAGGATTCCAACTCTTCTTTTCATCCCTTCCTCTCTCTCAATGAGTAGACCGTGACTACTACTCCCTCCTCTATCACTCATCTCCTTCATCTGATCTCTCAAATGTTCAAAGAGGAGACCCGACTTCATATCCTCTGCTGTCAAAGTGCCATCCCCATATATCAGACTATTAGAAAAACCTATGTTACACTTCGAAAGAGACACAAAAGAACTATCTATTTCTACCCTTTATCCACCTTCAATTCAACAGCTTTCATCTTTATCAAAAGATCATCAAAGAAACTAAGATGCGCTTTTACCAAAGTACCATCTGTCATCTTCGAGGTGCTTTAGCAAAATCAGATGGATTGTGAGCGACCTTTTCAAGTAGAGATTATATAGCTCGATCCAAATTCCTCTAGTAGTTGTTTCACTGCTAATTTCTGAGATAACATTCTCTCTCTCTCTCTCTCATAATCAACTAAAGAGTAGTAAAAGCCCATTCTGCTCCGTGGCTAAAATATCAATGGGCAACTTCGCAGTGTCAAACACCATTTGATGAACCATATTCCTCTTTAGAACAACTTTCATCTACCATTGCCACTTCTCAAAGTCATTATCCATATTCCACTTATTTATTGCCAATCGAGATCCTCATAATATATAAGATCCTCTGGCATATGGTCTTGCACAAACTATGGTACCTTCATCTTCTACCATACTGCCTAACACATTCCTTCAACAACCAAATAACTGTGATGCTAGACTGATGGAGAAATTTGGATTTACACTCCAAATGCAGCAAAGATTATAGGATTGTGTTGATGGTGCGGTAGAACAAACAGAAAACTAATATTCCAAAATAAACAATCATGGATCACAAATGCACAAACAGAAAAAAAACACATGGGATTTATAGTGGTTCCACTAATGTGAGATAGTGTACATCTGTGTAGTTAAAGCGCTCGGCAGAACCAGTGAGGCGGAGGTGCAAAAAGTCATAGCGGGGATACATCGAGATATAGCGGATGACTCTAAAATAGCATATAAAACTCGTACTTAATGTTTTTACAAATATATAAATGGTAATTAAATAAAAAATTAACATTCAATTGAATTATAATTAATACATAAATAATTTTAAATAAAAACATGTGTGAATATAATGTAAATAAACGTAAAACTGTTATATAACATAATTGAATTTAGTAGAATATTAGAGTATTTCATTTTTGAAAATATATTAAAAATCCAATTAAATAAAATAATTTAATAATTTTTATAATATATGATATCATTTTTCAATTCATCTCTTTTGAAGAAGATATAGCGGAAGTAGCAGATTAAAGCGGGAATAACGAGATATAGCGGAAAATAGCGGGGGTTAAAACAGAGAGGCTATATTTGAAGCTATATGGAAAAATCTTAACGGTAGAAATCCGCTATGAGATATAGCAAAGTTGTAACGGGTAATAGCGGGACATTAACTGCACAGGTGTACATACATTTTTGGAAGAGGAGATTTTATTATTTTCTAATGAAAAAATTAGAAGATTGATAAAGAAGGCTAAAAGGAAGAATATAAGTAAATAAAACTTGAGAGGATGTCCGCGGGTGCGGCGCAGTGGAAAGGAGGCTTGAGTTCTGATAAAAAGATCCAGGTTTGATTCCTAGCATGTGCTTCCCTATCCTATATAAATTTACCCGGGGTTATGGAGGCTTGAATTAGCGGACGGCTTTACTATACCCTCCTCAGGAGTTTACCGGCCCGTCGGGTTCTCCTGGGTTTTCAAAAAAAAAAAAACTTGAGAGGATGATGTTAATATCCGAAGAATTACTATTTTTATATAGAGATTATCACTTAGAGTTGAAATAATTGATTTATGATAATAAATCATGTTTCACCAATTCTCCTGATCATTTGGGAAACATTTATTCATTTGGTTTTTCCAGTTTCCTCCAATCTGACATGTCTTCTTTAATTATTTGATTAGGAAATTGATTGACTAATTTAATCTCCCAAAATAATTTCTTTTAATTTAAATAATTTCTTGCATTTTCAAATACATTAGAAGGAACAGTCATTTTGAGTCATAATTTACATTGATTCAAATATTTTTTGAATTTTCTTTAGTATGTAAATATCGTATCATGAAATCTAGCATTTAACTTTCCATATCACTTTTTATGGTACAACAACTTCGCTCAAAAAAAAATAGGTTGATAAATTGAGTAGTAATGGCATGGTCAAGTCGTGCCACTTTTGCTTAGTAATGGCATATGGTCAAGTCGTGTCACAACAACTTGCTTCGTTTTGAGAAATGTAATAATAAAGTAAGAGAACCAGAAGTATAAATGGATTACTAAATTATTGTTACCGTAGGTTTTGAATAATTAATACTGTTTATATACCATTAAAAAAGAGAGATCCAGATATCGTTGTACAAGTATATCAACTTATCCCAAAAACGTCGGTTGAATAGTAATGTTGTGGTAACAAAAAGTTTAACGTTATAAATTTAGATGAATATGCTTTGTTCAAGCGTGTGTTGGCATATGGTTTATATTCTTGTATGAGTTGGTTGTGCAGGATTATAACCCGAAGTTGTCAGATTCCGGAATAGCACAGGTCGGACCAATGGAAGAAGACTCTGAAGTGTCTACTGCAGTTATGGGAACTATGGGATATATTGCCCCTGAATATGTTACCACAGGTAGTTTCCCTGTTATACATTCGCTCAATATAAAAGCAGAATAGATATTCATCAAGTCAACTGATCTGAATCACTAAATATTGATCTGTACCAAAGAATGGTATTTTCTATCCGTTGATCACACATAATTCTTGAAATACAAGTCATTGTGTAGTAGAAAAGTATTCAAGAAACATTCGGCCACTCCATTCTACTCTATAGTTAATTCATACATATAGCACCTTTGATATAGACATGGTATTGCGTATGTTATAATTGAACATCACTGAAACAATATTCAGGTCGTCTGCATGTAAAAAGCGATGTATATGGATTCGGAGCAGTGCTACTAGAAATGCTGTCAGGTTCAAAAGTGTTCGATCAGAACCGTCCAAGTGAAAAGAAAAACTTGGTCGAATGGGCGAAACCGTACTTACTAGATGGACAAAAACTGATCAATTTGGTGATGGATAAGAGCTTGGAAGGACAATATAATCAGAAAGCTGCAATCCAAGCAGCCCAGCTCACTGTGCATTGCCTAGCAGCTAATCCTAGAGAAAGACCTTCCATGGACCAAGTAGCCGATATTTTGCAAAATGTTAAATCTAATAATCTATCACGTTGATCGAAAGCTTCTGAAGTTAGATAAGCTGAGTTATGTGAATCCATATATACTATAAAACACATTTACGTGTTATAGTATATTTTCTATTCTTTTACCTGTTGTATTGGTTTTCTATTATATTTTATGGGTGGATTAATATTTTATTGTTATTTATTTTTTTGTCTATAAATAACTCTTTACTTTTAGGGTAAGGGAGTTGTACTTTTAATGTTATTTGTTATTTAATAAAATCTCCTTTTTGCTTATCTCTTGTTATTCTTTTAGTTCAAGCTTCTTCTTTAACAATATTGGTTAATGCTAAAAACGTAAAATGTGTTGGGTTAAATTAAAATGGGTTGGATCGATTTTAAACCAATCCGTTTATTATTCATTCTTTTTGATCCATTTAACACACGAGTCAATTTGACCGAACTCATTTAATAACTGGTTTAACCGTTTAGTCTATTTCAGTATTTAAATTTGAGTGTTGTTTCGTCAAATATGTTTTCTAAAAAGTGCTTTTTTGAGTGTTAAGTTTGAAAATAACAGACAGATCATAATTACCACATTTATATTTATATTTTTTAATTTTAAAAACCAATGAACAAATTGCTAATTATAAGTTGCAGTATTGAAAGGGCATTTGTTCACCTTTTTGATTCAGACTTGTTTTTTAGCGTGAACCGTAGCTGGTGTATGTTCCTTGTAAAAAGTTTATTCAAGGTATAAATGTGATATCTGAGCTAAGATTAAAAGAAGCAATTGATCGTAGCATTTAACATTGCAGCCTCTAATCAAAACTCATTGAAACAGTATTTGCTTTCGTGCATTACCTGTGTTTTTGTTTTCTCTGGTCATCAGTTCAAAGTTTTGGAAAACAGGTGTTTGCCTTACTTTGGTTGTGATATGCTCTGCAGGTGTTACATTTGTGACTACTGCACTTTCAGAAATAACTAGCAGTAAAACATCGTAAATCATAAACATAAAAACGCAAGTTGTACATCCAAAGCATATTGTATTGTATTTGAAAACAATGCACATTAAATTTTACTCCTACAAATTGCACTTTCAACAAAAGTTTAAATAGAACAGCTCATTGAAAAATACACTTAATAAATGTAAATTATACCCGTTTAAGATATGTACACTTCTAAATAATTTGATGCAGGCCTTAAGCACCAGAATGACCATTAAATTTCATTTTAAAAAAAAAATGAATAAATGGATTATCCATTTATAATTCTTTTAATAATGGAACTTATTTATAACAAATTTAATAACTATTTATAAATGGATTGATCCAACCCATTTCTAAATAGGGTAAATGAGTGAGCTCGTATTTGATGGCTCTACTTAATACCATGCATTTTTTGAAAACTTAACGTTATTAGAAATAAAGTGAAAAAATGCCGTATATGCTAAGTATAATAATTCATAAAATAATGTTGGTAACAGTCCAGTTCTAGAAGGAAACATAGCTAATGATGAGTTATTGAAAACGGATGAATTTCTTGTTCTTAAAAAATAGAACAAGGTAAGAAGACATTAATGACACTAGAAGATGAATAAAAGATATTTGATTCATTATAAGTGGAAATATACGATACTCCTGTGCTCTATTTATTTGCTAGAAATTTTACAATATAGTTCTCATAAATACAATTAAGCATAATCATCATTTACGAATTTAATATTTTATAATACACACACCCCCCTCCGAATGTGCATCTTCCAAACCTTTGATGCTCCAATGATAACTTGCAATAGTCAGTTTTGAAATATATATGTTGATCGCTCCTTCTATATATTATCTTGCATTCATGTATTCATTCCGTTGATACTAATATTGCTTCTTATTCTCAAACACCTCTCGCTCAAATAGTTAGTGTTATAAGTATAAAGGTGGAGTTCTAAAATATTCTATATTTTTAGATCTCACAGCGGAACAAGTTAAAATATAAGTTTACAAAATAGACATCTTTGAGAAAACAGTTTTCAAAATACTTGTTTTACATATATACCGTCCTCAAAGTACAATATAAGTTTTTATAGTCAAACTCGTTTGTATGCTGACATGTACTTCGTCTTCTGAAAGCGCGCGAAAGTTAGAAAGCATAGACAATTTCGACGCGCTAAGGTTCGGATCCTAAAATCCATCAAGCTCGGCGACTCTAGCAGAAATTTGCCCCACACCCTTGCACGTCGTGCTCACTCGACCACCCCTGTTGCCTTCGCGACTGCGGCGACCGCCTTCGTCTTCGCCTCCGCCTTGATTATCGAGATTTTCGACGGCTTCTAGCAGAACTTCTATTCCTTATTCGTGTCCGTACGGTACAATAATCTGTTCTTCACCGCTCCTGCCGGCGCCTCCAACGCCGGTGCTACTGACTTCTCCATACATGAACTTTTTGGCGATATTTTTTAACAATCTAGACATTTCTTCAAGTGTAGATCTCAAAAACGAGCTTTAATTTGAGTATATGCTGACGGATTTGGATTGTTGAAGGTGGAAATTCGTGATTTTGGAGGAGGATGGAAATGGTTTCGGCTGAAACGAACGAGAGGAAAATGAGAATGAACTGTGGCGGCTGGTGATCGAATAAAATTATAAGTTTATAACGGTGAAGTCTTCGCCGTTATAAACTTATAATGGCGAAGACTTCGCCGTTATAATTCTCCTAGACCAACCCCGTGGCTAGTCGTACCATATCAAGACGCGCCGCTCATTCGCTTGCTTGAAAAAAAAGAAGAGAGCGCAGTGAACAAGTCGAATTGTTGGTAATGGTCTTAGTTTCGTGTAAATGGAATAAGAGAGAGAGAGGAGGAAAATGAAATGGTTGGTAGAAAAGTCTTATGTTGAGTTTAGTTTATAACTGGATTTCCAGTACATCGCCCACATAGAATTTTATTTGCATACGACCGCGAACGACAAAACAAAAAATGCAGTCACGCACAAAAATGCAATACGACCACAAAACATAATATAATACACTGGTTATCTTATTCTGCAAAATTTAAAAACAACATTTTTGCCAAAAATACGTCAAACAATAATTTAAATATTTTTCAAATTAAAAATTATGAAATAGTATAAAAAAAAAGTTTGCTTCATTTGCATTAGCATACAACGTTTTTTATTACTTCCAGTTAGAAAACTAAATTTAAGCGGTAAATTGTGAAAACTAGTGTTGTGCGTGCTGCGAGAGACTAAAGGCGCTAAATTTCCTTCCTTTCCTTCATTTCTACTTCCTTCTACATATTCATAATAAAAAGTGAAAATTAAGCCCACGTCCTTATAATTAAACTTAGTCCACGTAAACTCCTTCCGTTTCAAAACATATATTTCCGATCCCTATTTTTATTTGCGGTAAAATTTATTCTATAAATACCCCTGTTTACCTCTCGCGCTTATTTTAATGGTGGTCGTGATTTCGATTGCAAGTTTTTGATTCTGATTCAGTTCGATCATTGTTTTAAGATATTATTTCGGATTAATGGCTTTATCTTCTTCTAGATAAAATATTAGTTCGATTTTTAGTCGATTTTGTTTGTTATTCATTGATATTGCGATATTGCTTGATAATGTTGTTATTTTATTTCATTTGTTTTTTGTTTAAAGTAAATGGAAATTACAAGTATTCTCCTGTTTATTTAGCTGAAAAATTAATGTGTGTGTATAGGGTAACGTTCGATGATATATTTTGTTAGCTTTGATTAAGTTCAGATTTGTCTGGAATTATTGTAAATATTTTAAAGACTTGTCCGCAATTAATTTGAATATGTATGATGAAAATGCTATGTAAATTACTAATAGTTGCCGATTTATCTACAATTTTTTACAATTATTGCTTACATATCAGCAAATAATATTGGTATTTCAATGAGTTTGATTAAGCTCAGATTTGTGCTGATTTATCTGCATTTTTTTACAAATATATATTGCTTACATATTAGCAAATAATATTGCTTACATATCAGCATATTATTAATATGTGCTGATTTATCTGCAATTTTTTAAAATTATTACTTACATATCAGCAAATAACATGTATATTCTGGTTTTTTTTGTTATTTATTTTTTTGTAATTGTAATTCTGTTTTGTTTTTTAAATTACAGTAGTCTTGGTGATATTGGTGTGCTTGTGCTGTTGAAGTTTGGATATGATAGCTTTTCGTTACGTCTTCATTTTGATAGTTCGGTTGTTATGTTGAGAAGTGTTATTTGTGGTAAATGGACTGAACTGAGTGTTAAATTTTGTGACACTATATGAAGGTAAATTGAAGAGGATGGGTGTAGTTTAGTGTCGGAGAAGACGGGTTGCGAAACGGAGTCCGGAGGAGCAAACTAGAGTGGTAGCAGCATTCACTGTGCTGGCTGCAGGCAGCCAGACGTCTGCAGGCATGGGCCATACGTCTGGTCATACAGGGCCCAGTTTTCCGAATGTTCGGTCAGACGTCTGGAGCCCTGTTCCAGACGTCTGAGCCGGCGAGCTGCAGTTTTCTGGGCTGGGTTTTGTGTTGTTTCGTTCAGGGGCAAGTTCGTCTTTTGCCAGGGTTTTCTCCACCAGTATATATGCTCTCTTCATTTGAAAGAGGAAGAAGAAGCAATTATCTAATCAAGGGTTTAGTCCTCCATTAATTAGGGTTTTAAGCAAAACTCTATTTCTTCAATTCTAATCTCCACAAACATTGATTCTCAAAAGAATAGATCATTGTAATCAATCTCTTGTACTCTTCTTATTTGGTGATAATAAAAGATATCTCTCAAAGTGGATGTACACTAACGCGACGTTAGTGGAACCACTATAAATCGATGTGTGATTTATTGTTTTCGTTATTGCTTCTTATTATATATTGCTTGTGGTGTTATTGTGATCGTGCTTTGGTTTTGGATATATTGAATTCTAGTGGCGATTGGTTGTTTTGCACTATCTACCACGATCTAGCTTTTCCTCTGCGTTTGGGGATTTTAATTTGAGTGGTCTCGATTGAAATCCGCCACAACATTTGGTATCAGAGCTTTGGAGTTGGTAGATGGTTGTTGAAATGCCAGAAACGGATAACTTTGGAAATTCAATGGTTAGTCCAAGTGGTATAGCGCCGTATGTACGTGGGTCGTATGTGGCGTCGGGATCGCAATTGGTTATCGACAAGTGGAATGGCGATAATGATTTTGAAAAATGGCAATGGAAGATGAAAGCGGTTCTAAGGAGGAATCAGGTACATCAAGTGGTGTTTGATACACATTTGTTGCCGGCGGACATCTCGGATGTCGAGAGAGGAGAAATGGAAGAGTGGGCATTTACTACACTTCAACTTGCTATGGGAGAGAATGTGATCTCCGAAATTAGTGGTGAGACCACCGCTAAGGGAATTTGGGACAAGTTGGAAGAATTGTATATGAAGAAGTCTCTAACTAATCGTTTGATCTTGTTGCGAACGTTTTTCACCTATAAGATGAAAGAAGGAACTTCGCTAAAGGCACATTTGAATGTGTTTGATGATTTGCTAATGAAGATGAAGGTAGTAGATTTGAAGATTGAGGAAGAGCAAAAGACGATGATATTGTTATGTTCGTTGCCAGACTGTTATACGAGTTTCTCAAATAGTTTGATCTATAGCCGGGATACATTGACGTTAGATGATGTCAAGACGGGTCTTCTTAGTGAGGAATTGAGAGATCAAATGAAGGAGTTGAGTGTTGGTGGTAGTAGTGCCGGTAATGGTCAAGGTTTGTTTGCGGAGAAGGAAAGATATGTGAAGAAGGACAACCGAGGGCGTTCTAAATCAAGGAATCCCGGTTGGAGAGGAAAATCAAAGGAAAGGAAAGGCAAGTGCTATATTTGTAAGAAACACGGTCATTGGAGAAATGAATGCCCGGACAAGGAGAAGGGTAAAAGGGAAGTAGCATCTTTATCTATAGCGGTGGAGAGAGGTGTTGGTGAGGAAGACGTAGATGTGTTGACGGTGGTAGCATCGGATGTTTCCGGTAGTGAGTGGGTGCTCGACTCGGGGGCGTCGTATCATATGATGCCTAATAGGAATTGTTTTTCTTCTCTTGTTGCTAAAGAGGGAAATTCAATTATTATGGGAAATGGTGCTATGTGTAGGTCTCAAGGCATTGGTTCCGTGCAAATTCGAATGTTTGACGGAGTGGTTCGTACTCTCACTAATGTACGCTATGTTCCGGGACTTCGGAAGTCTCTTATCTCTTTGGGGCAATTAGATTCTCTTGGATGTAAGATCACTATTGAGAGTGATTGTTTACGGGTTTCGAAAGGGGCACTTGTGGTCATGAAAGGTGCTAGGGCTCATGGTGTTTATTTGCTTCATGGAGAGACCGTAAAAGGTGAAACTTGTGTAGGTGTTGATAGTTCTCGTGGCTTGGATGCGACAAGGTTGTGGCATTTGAGGTTGGGTCATAGCTCAGAGAGGAGTTTGGAGATTCTTCGGAAGAGGGAGATGATCAATGGTGAGAGTTTCAACAAATTGGAGTTTTGCGAAGAGTGTGTTTTGGGGAAGCAAACAAAAGTATCATTCGGTGAAGGAAAACATGATTCAAGAAATGTTCTTGAGTATGTGCACACGGATGTATGGGGACCGGCACCGGTAGCTTCTTTGGGAGGATCAAGGTATTATATTTCCTTTGTAGATGATTTTTCTCGTAAAGTTTGGGTGTATGTAATGCAGGCTAAGTCGGAGGCATTTGCAAAGTTCAAAGCATGGAAGGCTCTTGTTGAGAATGAGAGTGGTAAGTCTTTGAAGGTTCTTAGGTCCGACAATGGCGGGGAGTATGTTTCCGGAGAATTCTTAGAGTTTTGCAAGCATAATGGGATTCAGAGATATTTTACTACACCGGGAGATCCGCAATCAAATGGAGTTGCGGAGAGGATGAATCGTACTCTACTAGAGAAAGCTCAATGCTTGAGATTGACATCGGGTTTGTCTAAGGGATTTTGGGCCGAAGCTTTGTCAACCGCGGTGCATATCATTAATCGAATTCCGTGCTCGGCTATTGATAACAAAATTCTGGAGGAAGTGTGAAAGGGAAAGAGTATTGACTTGAGCTATCTTCGTGCCTTTGGAAGTCCGGTTTATGTGCATGATCCGGGTAATGATAAGCTTGAACCAAGAGCTGTCAAGGGGGTCTTGCTTGGCTATACGGATGGAGTGAAAGGCTATCGGATTTGGAATCCGAAAACGAAGAAGGTGACAAACTCTCGTCATGTTACTTTTGATGAGTCGACATTGTTCAAGGAGAATGAGAGCTCATCGGATATTTCGGTCTTGGTTCGTGATGAATCGAAGGAGAAGGAAATTATTCCACCATTTCGTCCCAGTGGTAGAGGAGGTAGAGTAGTTGAAGATGCTTGTGAGAAAAATGCGGTTGATGTTACATCACAAAGTCCACGTGGTGCCTCTAGTAGTGTTGGTGATGTACACGAGCCTGGAGTAGTTTCGGTTCAAGGTGGAGCCGAAAGGAGTTTGGGTGAAAATAATACTACTTGGGTTGGGCGTCGTCCCATAAGACCACCCGAAAGATATGGTGATTGAAACTATCTTAGCTTTTGTGATAAGTTGGACTATGCGCTTCATGTAGTCCAAGATGAGCCAATGGACCTTGATGACGTCATGAATTCGAGTGATAGCTCGAAGTGGATTTGTGCCATGGAGGAAGAGATGCAATCATTGATGAAGAATCAAACTTGGAGTTTGGTTCCGCTTCCTAAAGGAAACCGTGCTATAGGGTGCAAATGGATTTACAAGGTGAAGGACGATGGGAGATACAAGGCTAGGCTAGTGGCTAAGGGGTTTGCACAGAGAAAGGGTATGGAGTACGATGAGATATTCGCACCGGTCGTGCGCCATACTTCCATACAGATATTACTTGCCATAGTTGCTATTCACGACTTCGAGTTGGAGCAACTTGATGTGAAGACCGCCTTCTTGCATGATGACTTGGATGAAGACATTTACATGGAGCAACCACAAGGTTTTGTTGTAAATGGTAAGTTAAATATGGTGTGCAAGTTGAAGAAATCACTATATGGGTTGAAGCAATCACCTAGACAATGGTACAAGAGATTTGATCATTTTATGCTTGAAAACGGTTTCAATAGAAGCGTCAAGGATGCTTGTGTGTATTTCAAGAAGTTGGGAAATGATTGTTGGGTGTATTTACTCTTGTATGTGGACGACATGCTCATTGCTTCGAAGGACAAGAATGAAATCAACAAGTTGAAATTGCAACTAAAGTCGGAATTCGAAATGAAGGACCTTGGAGAAGCAAAGAGGATATTGGGCATGGAAATAGAAAGGGATCGAAAGCGTTTTGAGTTGAAATTGACTCAAAAGGAGTACATTAAGAAAGTGCTTTGCCGGTTTAGCATGAAGAATGCAAAGGCGTCAAATACACCTTTACCTTTGCATGTGAAGCTTTCGAGTAAAGGGTCACCTATCTTGGAGAAAGACAAAGCTTATATGGCAAAAATGTCATATGAAAGTGCGGTTGGAAGCTTGATGTATGCTATGGTGTGTACAAGGCCCGATATAGCAATTGCCGTCGGGGTGGTTAGTCGTTTTATGTCTAATCCGGGAAAATCGCATTGGGAAGCTGTGAAGCTTATATTGAGATATCTTAGGGGTACGTCATCTCATGGTCTTGTTTTTGGCGGTAGTGGGAAAAAGAGCTGCAACTTAGTTGGTTATTGTGATTCGGACTACGCCGGTGATAGAGATAGGAGAAAGTCAACTTTCGGTTATGTCTTCACACTTGGTGGTACGGCCATAAGTTGGAGATCGAGATTGCAAACCGTAGTAGCTTTATCAACTACGGAGGCGGAGTTGATAGCCGCGGTGGAGGCGGTGAAGGAAGCACTCTATTTGAAGCGATTGTTGTGTGACTTGGGGATTGAACACGATAGCATTGATGTTCAATGTGATAGCCAAAGTGCTATTCACTTGGCGGAGAATTTGGCGTTTAGCTCACGGACGAAGCATATAGATGTGAGGGAGTCATTCTTGGTAGCCATGGATGAGGATAAGAAAGTATATCTTCGAAAGGTGCACACAAAGGAAAACGCGATGGATATGTTCACTAAGGCATTGCCGGTTGGGAAGTTCGAGCATTGCTCGGACTTAATTCGCTTGGAGAAGTGCTAGGTGCTATGGGGTGGCACGGTTGAGAGAGATACTTGGTTGTAGATGAGGAAGAGTATTGGTACGAGATTGTGGTTCTATCTTCTTAGTGTTGTGCTAGTTTACACTCCTAGTGCTCTTGTCTTTGGTGAGACGGTGTTTGAATGTTTTCAACATTTCGTTGGCGGGTGGGGGGTTTGTGCCTGAACTCGTTGATGGAGTGCAATGGGGGTGGCTTTGCCTGAACCCGTTGGGGGGAACATTCATGTTTGGTTGAAGGTAGAAGTGTTGGTAGTTGGAGCTATCGATTGTTGATGGTATGGTACCATTGGTGTTGGAGATGGATATAGTGTCAAGGTGGAGTGTTAAATTTTGTGACACTATATGAAGGTGAATTGAAGGGGATGGATGTAGTTTGGTGTCGGAGAAGAAGGGTTGCGAAACGGAGTCCGGAGGAGCAAACTGGAGTGGTAGCAGCATTCACTGTGCTGGCTACAGGCAGCTAGACGTCTGCAGGCATGGGCCAGACGTCTGGTCATACAGGGCTCAGTTTTCCGAATGTTCGGTCAAACGTCTGGAGCCCTGTTCCAGACGTCTGAGTCGGCGAGCTGCAGTTTTCTGGGCTGGGTTTTGTGTTGTTTCGTTCAGGGGCAAGTTCGCCTTTTTCCATGGTTTTCTCCACCAGTATATATGCTCTCTTCATTTGAAAGAGGAAGAAGAAGCAATTATCTAATCAAGGGTTTGGTCCTCCATTAATTAGGGTTTTAGACAAAACTCTATTTCTTCAATTCTAATCTCCACAAACATTTATTCTCAAAAGAATTGATCATTGTAATTAATCTCTTGTACTCTTCTTATTTGGTGATAATAAAAGATATCTCTCAAAGTGGATGTACACTAACGCGACGTTAGTGGAACCACTATAAATCAGTGTGTGATTTATTGTTTTCGTTATTGCTTCTTATTATATATTGCTTGTGGTGTTATTGTGATCGTGCTTTGGTTTTGGATATATTGAATTCTAGTGGTGATTGGTTGTTTTGCACTATCTATCATGATCTAGCTTTTCCGCTGCGTTTGGGGATTTTAATTTGAGTGGTCTCGATTGAAATCCGCCACAACACTGAGTTCATTGTCATTTAAATTATACTATGTTAGAGATGGATTGAGAAGGAATATTGAAACTAATTCTGATCTTCAATCTATTTTGTTGTTGGCTGCTCATAACCCTGAGGATTACTTTGTTATTTTTGTTGATGTTGTTCCTACTAGTTTTTCAGCAACCAATATTAGGTCTGATGCTATTTCGTATAGTAGTGATTCCTCATTTGTTAGTACCGGTGATTCTAATATTCAATTCAGGCAGTTATTGAGAAATGATTTCAATCAATCTATTTTTACGGGTGTTGGTCAACAATTTCTAGGTGGTGTTACTGAATTTAGGCTCAATTTGATGATATATAGTATTAAGACTGGGTACAAGCTTGATTTGGTTAAGAATGATAAGGAAAGAGTTACAGCTGTTTGCTCCCAAACAAAATGTACTTTCAGGATTCATGCTTCTGTCAAGTTTAATCTTCCTGGCTATTTTGTTATAAAGAGATTTCAAACTGAACATACTTGCGGTGCTGGAATTCATGATATAAATGATCACCCTGTTTCAAGTAAATTGATTAAATTGTTGGTTTATGATCGTATTCAAGCTAATCGGTTAATGAAGACAAATAACAATTAACCTATTTCAAACTGAGTATAATATCATTTTGAAGTATTATTTTGCTTATAGTGGGAAGAGATTGGCTTTAGAAGATTTACATGGAAGTGATATGATGTCTTATCACCATTTGAAGTCTTTTTGTAATGCTGTCCTCGAAACTAATCTTGGTAGTAAAGTAGTTTTGAAGTGCAATCCTGATATATGTAAATTTGAGAGGGTTTATATTGGTTTTGAAGCTTGTGCACATGGTTTTCAATTTTGTCGACCTTTAATATTTGCTGATGCTACTTTTATGAAGGGTAGAGCTCAAGGTTGTTTGATGGCTGCCACTGGTAAAAATGGTAATGAAGGTATGTTGTTTGTTTGTAGTTTAATGTATACTTGAATCAATATCTGCAATAATTATTATTTATTACTGCAATATCAGTATTTATTAAAAAGAAAAATATCTTACTAATAGAAAAAACTGCAGAAATCGGAGCAATTTCACAAAAAATTGCTGAAAAGTCTGCAATATTTTTGATACAGTGAGAAATTGTTCTGCAGTAATATATGGTAATAGTTGCAGTTTTGTCTGCGCTTTTTCAATATAAGTGTAGAGAATTATGCACTTTGTTCAGTTATTTATATATTTGTTGTTTTATCAGGTTTTTTTCCCTATAGCAGTTGCGATTGTCTCTGGTGAAGACGAAAATAATTGGATTTGGTATTGTGAACAGCTTAACGATTATTTGAAAGATGATAGTAGAAATTTTGTTTTCATTTCTGACCGTCATCCTGGTATTCTTGTTGCTATTCCAAAAGTGTTTCCAAATTCAGTTCATGGTTCATGTTTTTATCATTTGAACAATAATTTAAAATTTGCTTTAAAATCTTAATTTCCCAAATCAAAAAAGAAATGGTTGATAGATTTGTTTGGACGTGTTGCATATGCTTCTAATTTGGATGATTTCAATGTTGCATTAAATAATTTTAAAGATGCTGGTGGTTCTACTATGGCAAACTTTTTGAATGGAATTCCCTTTGAGAAGTTTGCTAATGTTTTTTTTCCCTGCTTGTCATTATGGTGAAATGTCATCAAATTGTTCAGAGAGTTTCAATAAATGGATTTTGGAAGAAAGACATTTATCAATCACTACATGCTTGGATAAAATTAGAGTTAAGTTAATGAAGCTAATTTCTGATCGTCAAGAACTTGCTAATAGTTGGAATAGTGTTGTATGTCAAGTGAATGAAAATCGGTTGAAAAGTCTTCATTTGGAAGGAGCTTCGTGGTTTGTTATAAAATCAAGTGAACATGTGTTTGAAGTTCATTCTCCGGTTCGTCAATCTGTTGATTTAAATAATCGGGTTTGTTCTTATAACTCGTGGCAAATATATGGTTTTTCTTATGCTCATGCTGTTAGATGTAATTTGAGTTGTGGAAAGTTGAATGTTTATGATTACATTGAAGATTATTTCAAAGTTTTTTATTTTCGATCGGCGTATTCTCATCCAATCAATCATGTTATAAACGTTTTGAAAGAAGATGTTGTTGTAGCACCTCCTAAAGGTAGAAGAATGTCTGGTCGACCATCATCATCTTAGAGGATAAAATCTGCTGGTGAAATTTTAATGACCATTAGATGTAGTATATGCAAGAAGTTGGGTCATAATAAAAGGACTTGTTCACTGAAACACATGTAGTTTTTTTTCTTTGGGAAAGTTATACTGTATGGAGTTAACATTATGTTTTTGTTATTCATTTTAATGGTATTTTCTCTGTACTTAGGTTGGATGTTTAATGTTTGTAATGTATTAATCATGGTATGCTTTTATTAATCATTATTGCAGTGTTTTCTGCAAGTATTATGATTAATTGCACATATTTCTGCAGTTTTTCTAAATTTTTTCTTACTAATTATACCTGTTTTGTGAATACTGCTTTTTATATGAAGATGAAATTTGTATCACTGTTTGCCATGAAATAAATATGGTATATCCATATGTATGTGCAATTGTTGTTAATAAATGTGGAGGTATCTGCAATTATTTGTTTTTTGTGCTGACATTTCTGCAATTATTTGGTGCAAGAATTTCGTATAATTACTTACATATGGAAATATCTGTAATTATACGTCTATAGTGCTTTGATTTCTGCAACTATTTTGAATAATCACATATTTGTGGAGATATCTGTAGATATATGCTTTTATTGCTGACATTTCTACAAATATTCTGAATAGCTGTGATTCGCTTTAGTATTCTGGTAGCTGAATTCAATTGTAAGAAATTCATATATAATTTTTTTGATAATAAACTCTAATATCGTGTTAACCCAGTGATATTGTCTTCCAACTACATAAGTTTACCAAAATATGTATATACATTTCAGAATTCTTAAAGAAAACATTACAGCTTGATACATCAAATATTTTGGTTTGCTTCAGACAGTAAAAAAATTTGTGTCAAGCTTTCTTCTAAGCTCCAGCTATAAGGTTTGCAAGATAGAATTTGATGTGCCAATTCAGCTCTGTGTAAATCCATAGCTTCATATGTGAATTGAGGGTCATCATTGTTGATTTGTTTGCTTTCACTTCTTTCTTTCATAATGCTCATTACAAACATGCCATAGTCAACTCTGCAATAATTGAAAAATATTATGAAATTGTTAGAATAAATATTCTATGATATGGAAATATTTGTACATTTTTTGTTGTAGTGTACTTTCGAATCAGAACGTTGTTGTGGGCTGTTAGCAAAAGTGATTTGGTTTGATGGTTTATGCTCACTTTTTTCCAATTTCTTTAGTAAGGCTGTGACATAAACCCTCTGTAAAGGAAAAAAAGATTTTATTAAACAGTTTATTTTCCTTTGATTTATTCATTTTTCAATTTATATACCAGCTTTCTTGTTGCCTTCTGATGTTCTCCTTTGTGCCGTGGTTTTATTGAATCATAGTGAATCCACATTCTAACTTCTTTAATAAACTCTACGAGTGTAAAATGAGATTTTTGGTGGATATGGAAGAATATTTTATTGCAGTTTGCCAAATTTTAACTAATACGTCATCGATTAAGGCTTGTGTTACCTTCTTTGAATTGCTCAGTAGAAATGTCTGTAGTAGCATATATTAGCAAACTGAATTTATGAATATTTAAAGAAATTCTTCACTAAAAGATTATAAGACTTACAGCAGCGTAAACTTTGAAGTACAAATTTCATGCATGAGCTTTTTGCAATTCATGTGAATACCAGTCAATGATCTACAAAAATTATTATAAGGAAATAGTGATAATATATTTGTTGATAAAAGACTATAATATGTTTTTGGAATTTTGCAGAAAAAACAAGTTTGGTGAAATGTTGCTGACAAATCTGTAGATAAAATGTAATTGTTGGAGATAAATGGAATTTTGCTGGAAAAACAATAAGTTTAACGAAATGTTGCTGATAAATCTGCAGATAAATGGAATTGTTGCAGATAAATGGAATTTTGCAGATAAAACAACAAGTCCAATGAAATGTTGCTGATAAATTTGCAAATAAATGGAATTGTTGAGTAAAGTTTTACCTGGCCTTCAAGAAATCTTCCTATTATTAGTTCACCAAGTGCTGTTCTAGTTATAATGATGTCATCATCTCCATTCATGTATGCACTTTTGCTGTGATATAATGAAGAATATTATTAAATGTTTGCATTTTTTAAATATTTGCTTATATGTCAGTAGCAGATTTAAATAATTGCTTTTATTTCAACAATTATTGGTATACTTGGCTATTTAAAGAATTATATACAGTTCGGACTTCGTTCTACCTGATGTCGGGGTTATTAAAGAAGTCCTCCAGCGGTTTGATTTTTTCTTCAGATAGACTTCGCACGCTTGACCATTTTCTAACATTTATCTTTGCAGTGGTAGATAATTCAGTTGATCTAGGTTCAGATTTGTATTCTTCAACTATTATTGGTAGGATTTCTTTTTGCTGTTTTGCCTTTTTTGATTTCTTTTGAGTTTGCAAATCCACTTCTTCAGCTAATTTATACCTTTTTTTGCTTTTCAATTTCCAATGTTTTCTCTTTGCTTTCTTCGGTTTTTTTTGTGCTGAACTAGATATTTCTTCTTCTGTTTGTATGCCTTGTAGCTGTGGGAAATTTTGAAAGTTTTCACTTGAAATTAATTTGAATGTTGGTGAATATTTCATGATTGATTTTTGGAATACAATTTTTGTGATTTGATTGTCTTCAGCTTTTTCAACATCTGTAAGTCTGCATTCTTGTTCAATATTTTTGTTTTCATATGCAACATCAGTTTGATTTTCTATTTCTTCGGTGCTTTGAGCTGAAAGATATATTTTCAATTGAAATATTTAGTGTTTTTGAAGTAATAATGAATTTTATGTGTTATGTTGTGAATTATTATGAAAAACTGAAGAATATGCTATACTATTTAACAATTGTTGCATTAATATCTGCAATTATTCTTTAACGGCGTATTTTTGATATAGTAAAAATATTTGCGGATATATCATCAAATTTGTTTAATTTTTGCAGCCTTGTTGAAAAACTATAATTATTCAAAGTATTATCAAATGAAGGATTTTCTTTGATTGCTTTATCTTCATCAACTGTTTTTGTTTCTTTATCATCATTTGGATCTTTTTGTTTTTCTTCGAAATTTCTTTTTTCCTCATTGTCGTCATCTTTTCCTGTTTGTTCATCTTTTACTTCATCTTTATCGTTCTCCATAAGACGACATTCATCTTCAATACTTTTGTCTTCAGTTTGAACATCGGTTTGATTTTTCTTTACTTCTGTCCTTTGAGCTGAAATATATGTTTGCAATTCAACTATTTAGTGTTTTTGAAATAATTATGAATTTTATGTGTTATGTTGCAAGGTATTATGAAAAAAATGAAGAATATGCTGCACTTTTTAATAATTATTGCAATAATATCTGCATTTATTCTTTAACAGTGCATTTTTCATATAGTAAGAATATTTGCAGATATATCATCAAATATTTTTAATTTTTGCATTCTTGTTGAAAAACAATATATTATTTAAAGTATTGCCAAATGGAGGATTCTCTTCGGTTGTATTTTCTTCATTTTCTTCAGTTTCTTCGGTTTCATTTTCATCCGTGGAGTTCAGTTTGCTACCACTTATTTCTTGTATTGGTAGCTCCACATTCTCAGATTGTGTGGATGATGATGTTTTCACATAATGTCTCAGTTGCTTTCTTAGCAGTGTATTTTCAGCTTGAAGTTTTCGACTGTCCAATTCAAGTTTTCTTATTATTTCTTTGTATTTTTCTTCTCTTTTCCTGTACAATGCTTCATATTCTTCATCTTTTTCTACTGCATCTTTCAGTAATTTTAGTTCTTCTCCTTGAAAAATACTAAAATAAAGAATTGAATCAAAATTGAATCTTTAAAATATTTGAATATAATTATGTAAGTATTGTGAATAATTGCATAAATGTGTATAATTTTAATTATGATTGGCATGTATGTCCATAAATATTTTTAATAATGGCAGAAAAATCTGCAAGTATTATGGAAAATTGTAGATATATCTTCAATTATTGTAAATATTTGTAGCCCATGTGCAGTTTTCCTATTTATAACTGCAGATAAATATGCAATCGTTTATAATAATTACAGATAAGTCAACAACTGTAGTAAATCATTGCACCAAAATGCTCAAATACTGCTAATAACTGTAGATATCTGTAACTATTGTTAATTGTTGCAGATAAGTCTACAAAAATATAGAGTACTGCCTGTTTTTGTAATGTAACTTAACAATTATGAAGATTATATTGCAGTTATACTTACCGAGTTGTACTTTATGGTCATTAACATTATCAGCTTGAGTTTTAATATACCCCATTTGCCAGCCAAGGGATATGAGTTGTTGTATTCCAATTTAGCAGATTTCAAAATTTGTGTCTTTTCACAGATCCACCACTGCAAAAAAGACAATTAGTATTAGAATAAATTATTAATTAATAGGAAATATATCTAATTAATTAAAAATTTAATACCAGTAACAATGTAATGCAAGCATTTATTTTCCTTGGTGTGTCAATATATTTTTCAATTTGATTTATCAAATGTTTGTGAATTGTTTTTGGCCAAGATATCTCCTGCATTTTATCTTCACAAACACAATATGGAACCATATTCCAAGACACAGTCGAGTTTGGATTTGATATTAAGAATGTTGCAACCAAATGCAGTTGCAAAAGCTTTGCCATATCTGCTTTTTCTTCTTTTCATGTTCCTTTTATTGTTGTAAATAACTCCCTTTCTATGTTTTTTTGTTGACACTTATCTCTCCTTCTAAGTGTCTGTTGATGAATGATGTAAACTGAACATTGCTTTTGCCCTCTTTTTCATGTGGCCAGAAATTTTGATCAGTTGATCATCTGTAGGAACTGCTAATAATTGGCTTATATCATTCTCCATGAATGTTAGTAACAAATCTCCAAATTGAAAGCAGTTCAAGTTCTTTCTGTAGGCTCTAATGATTATGTATATAGTTGTTGAATTTTTTGTGTTTTCCTTTGTTGGTATAATTTCATCATAGATCATATCAATGAATTTGTAGAATGGTAAATTTTGAAGATATTTCGTATATGATACTTTCAACAATTCTTCCTTATTAATCATGCTAAGGACATCGATGAAAGACCACAAATTGTTTCTGTAGTTGTCTTCCCTTGCAGTGGTTTTCTCTTCACTGATTCTTTTTCTTTTTTTGAGTAAAATCTTTGATCCTGATTGTTCTTCAGCAGGAACAAGTGATGTTTCCTGAATTACTTTTTTTTCTTGTTTTATTTCTCCCTTTGTGTTTTTCTGTAAAAGAAAATTAAAAATTATTAAATAAATTTGAACAATCTAATAATATGATAGGTGATGTTATATACTTGCAGTTATAATGAATATGCTAAAAAAACAGAAATGTATGCACTTATCTTAAACAATTGCTGTCTTTTCAGCAAATTTTAAGGTATATGCAAATTTTCATGTATGTGGAATTCTTGCATATATTTTAGCAGTTTTAAAAAGTAATTGCTTATTTTTCAGCAATAATTTGAATAACTGTGAAATGGAAAATATGTTGTTTCAAATTATAGATATCACCAGAATTTTCTTCACTTTTTCCAAATAGATTGGTATTCCAATGAAACTATTGAAAAAACTGTTAACTTATACGCAACTTTTCTTTTATATGGTGTAGTTGCATATACCTCAGCAGTTTTAAAAATTAATTGCTTATTTTTCAGCAACAATTTGAAAATACGGCGTTTGTAATTATAAATATCATCATATTTTTCTTCACTTTTTTCCGAAATAGATTGGTATTTCAGTGAAACTATGCAAAAAAATGCACATAAAAATGAGTTTAATCTGTTTAATTGAATTATTGCTGAAAAGTAAGCAATTAAACTAAATTATTGCAACCATATGTGATATTGTCAGTAATGCTTATTTTTGTTTATACATAAATATTGCAAAGATATTCAAAAGTGTTCAATATAGTTGCATATCTGTCTGCAATAACTGTGAATAATTGTCATCAAACTATTCAAAAAATTGCACATAAAACTAAGTTTAATCTGTTTAACTCATTTATTACTGAAAAGTAAGCAATTAAACTAAATTGCTAACAGCCATTTCTTGATATATGTGATTTTGTCAGTAATGCTTATTTTCGTTTATACATAAATTTTGCAGAGATATTCAAAAGTGTTCAATATAGTTGCATATTTGTCTGCAATAACTGTGAATAATTGACATTAAACTATTCAAAAATGCACATAAAACTGAATTTAATCTGTTTAACTCAATTATTGCTGAAAACTAAGCAATTAAACCAAAGTATTGCAGCCATATGTGATATTGTCAGTAATGTTTACTTATTTTTGTTTATACATAAATGTTGCAGAGATATTCAAACATGTTCAACATAGTTGCATATTTGTCTGCAATTATTGTGAATAATTGACATTAGACTATTCAAAAAACTGCACATAAAACTGAGTTGAGTCTGTTTAACTCAATTATTGCTGAAAAGTAAGCAATTAAAGTGAATTGTTGTAGCCATATGTGATATTGTCATTAATGCTTACTTATTTTCGTTTATACATAAATGTTGCAGAGATATTCAAACATGTTCAACATAGTTGCATATTTGTCTACAATAATTGTGAATAATTGACATTAGACTATTCAAAAAACTGCACATAAAACTGAGTTTAGTCTATTTAACTCAATTATTGCTGAAAAGTAAGCAATTAAAGTGAATTATTGTAGCCATATGTGATATTGTCATTAATGCTTACTTATTTTTGTTTATACACAAATGTTGCAGAGATATTCAAACATGTTCAACATAGTAGCATATTTGTCTGCAATTATTGTGAATAATTGACATTAGACTATTCAAAAAACTGCACATAAAACTGAGTTTAGTCTGTTTAACTCAATTATTGCTGAAAAGTAAGCAATTAAAGTGAATTATTGAATGTTGCAGAGATATTCAAACATTTTCAACGCAGTTGCATATTTGTCTACAATAATTGTGAATAATTGACATTAGACTATTCAAAAAACTCCATATAAAACCGAGTTTAGTCCGTTTAACTCAATTATTGCTAAAAAGTAAGCAATTAAAGTGAATTGTTGTAGCCATATGTGGTATTGCCATTAATGCTTACTTACTTTTGTTTATACATAAATGTTGTAGAGATATTCAAACATGTTCAACATAGTTGCATATTTGTGTGCAATAATTGACATTAGACTATTCAAAAAACTGCACATAAAACTGAGTTTAGTCCGTTTAACTCAATTATTGCTGAAAAGTAAGCAATTAAAGTGAATTGTTGTAGCAATATGTGATATTGTCATTAATGTTTACTTATTTTCGTTTATACATAAATGTTGCAGAGATATTCAAACATGTTCAACATAGTTGCATATTTGTCTGTAATAATTGTGAATAATTGACGTTATACTATTCAAAAAACTCCACTTAAAACTGAGTTTAGTCTGTTTAACTCAATTATTGCTGAAAAGTAATCAATTAAAGTGAATTGTTGCAGCCAGATGTGATATTGTCATTAATGCTTACTTATTTTCGTTTATACATAAATGTTGCAGAGGTATTCAAACATGTTCAACATAGTTGCATATTTATCTGCAATAATTGTGAATAATTGACATTAGACTATTCAAAAAACTGCACATAAACTGAGTTTAGTCTGTTTAACTCAATTATTGCTAAAAAGTAAGCAATTAAAGTGAATTATTGCAGCCATATGTGATATTGTCAGTAATATTTACTTATTTTCGTTTATACATAAATGTTGTAGAGATATTCAAATATTTCACACAGTTGCATATTTGTCTGCAATAATTGTGAATAATTGACATTAGTATAATATTTACCGATAGATTTGTAATTATTATGAAAAAATGCAGACAAATAGTGAAATTGATTGAATGCACTGCTTAAAAATGTGCAAATAACACATTAATAACATCTTCTTTGAAATTTGAAGAGAGCAAACAGTTATTTGAACAATTTTTAACAAAAATTGTAGTAAATAGAGCAAGTTTTGCAGTTTATCGTTTGCATTCTCAATTTTGTGTATAATACCATTAAAAAGTTCGATTATAAGCACAGTTGACTCGAAAATGTCTCTAAATCACTTGCAAAAAACCCTAAGATGCATCGATTGAAAAAGGTGGAATATAAATCGATTACTCTAGAAATTGAGATATATCACCTTCGATCCTCCTATTTTGCCTTGTTTGATCTTGAATATGTTAGATTTGTAGTTGATTTAGGTTGTTTTGCTGTTCGATTTTGTAGATTTCTCGGATTTTGTAGAAGAAAATGTGATTTTGATGTGGAATAAACGTAGAATGATAAAAAAGCATGGGTTCAGGGTTTTAGCATGACAGATAAGTGTAGTTTGGGAAAAAAATAAGCCGCATTTAAAAATAAGGACGAAATTTATATGTTTTGTATCCGAATGATTTTTGGTGAATTATGAAAGTTATTAAGGATGTATGATGTTATCCCGCCTTTTGGCAAGGCCGTAACACCAAGGAATTGACTAATAACCAATAACGGCCCATCCTAGAGACCAATTATACACGGGCTCACTACGGATATCGATAAATTTTGTCCAAGTCCGGATCGAGCCAAAATTGGTAGGACATGACAAGCTAAGCCATGGGAGCGAATGTTCAAAATCTCAAGTCAATCCGAGTTCGTATGCTCAAGTTATGAAGGATACAAAATTGGACGAAAATCAGTTACCATTTGACTCGCTCCTTCGACTCGCTCCTTCGACTCGCTCTCTTCGACTCGCTCCGGTTCCCTCAGATACCAACTTCGACTCGTTCCTGTTCGACTCACTTCACTGCCATTTGAAGTACCTATTTCGACTCGCTCCGTTCAGATGCCTTCTTTGACTCGCTCCCTTCAAACCACTGATCAACTCCATCAACTTCGACTCCATTGCTCAAACCTCCAGAACTGCCCTCTTCGACTCGCTCGACCAAGTGTTTACTTCGAATCGCTCGACCTGGGCACACTTCGACTCGCTCAATCAATGAAAAATTCGACTCGCTCGAAGCAGCGTCCAGGATAGAGTAAGAATCAAGTGCCACGTCATCGAGTCGAAGGGAAGCGAGTCGAAACATGAGCGAGTCGAAGGAAACAACCTACCGAAAACTCCATTTCGTATCGATCATATCTCCCAATCCACAAGTCCAAATGCTATGAAATTTTCACAGAAGACTACGTGCATGCTAAAGAATGTCCACGCCAAATTTCGACTCCATTGGATGAAATCTTGATCGAGTCGAAATCTGTTCGTGTCGATCACGGATCGGACCGAAACTTTACGGGCTTGGGCGTGCGGGCCTGGTCACGTGCCAAAGAGGGTCTCCCGAGATCCGAGCGAAATATCAGCCTCCTACACCTATAAATAGACCCTCAAAGCCAACAGAAAAGGGGTTCTTCTTCCTCTTTGAGATCTCCAACGCCCAGACTCCGCCAGATCCAGATTTGAACTCAATTGCTGCTGCTACCAACGAAATTCACTGCTGCAAATCACAATTGACTGCTGTAAATCATTGAATTCACTTGTAAACACAAAAGAAAGATCAATAAAGCAAACTACTTCATAGTGGACATAGGCTATACGCCGAACCACTCTAAATTCTTGTGTCTCCTTGCACTTTAATTATTCTCATTTCTGAAATTTGGAGTTTTTGTTAGATAATTCCTCATTTTTCATTTAATCTCTTCACTTTATCTCTTCAAAGACTTCCGAAGAGTGTTGTGCCCAATTTTGGTACAAACACTTTGGTGGTTTCACTGGGAAAAACCAATTTTTCTCCTGCTCTTTGGATCTCCTATCTATATTGGATTGCACAAATCTAAGAAGAAGATCCAGATCTAGAACTTTGAAGCCCTTTCATTCTACTCAGATTTGCAATCAGATCTAAGAAATGACTTCATCAATTCATTATGGTGAGCACACGTACCACCTCTACAGCTGCTGATCAAGGAGCACGGGACCGACAAAATCCCGCGCAATCACCTCCATCCAACTAAAATGCTGCAGGACCTTCAAATCCATCAGGTCCAATCACTAGACAAGAATTCCAGACATTGCTTCAAGAGTTGACCCAAAGTCGACAGCAGCTAGCGGAACAACTGCGCGCCAACACGGAGTCGACTAACCAGCTAAATCGCCAAAGGCGAAGAAGATCCAGAAGAGACCAAGGTTCTCACTCTTCCACGGAAAGTTCTGCCTCCTCCGATGGCCAAACTAGATCCACACGTCCACGGCTAGGTGTAAGCTACACCGAAGCCACGGGACACCAACCTGCTTCGACCCTTGGGCAACCTAGAGTTGGACCATCCGCTAGTCTCCGCACAGAACCTTCAACTCGAGAAGGGGCCGCTCCTTATCATGTTACCGGCAACATTGCTACTACCATCACTGCTGGACGAGGAGGTGACGCTAGAAACCAAGCTGATCTTCAACGTAGCCAACGAGAGCAGACTCCTGAGCCTTATGTCCCTAAGGATGTTGAACCAAGGAGGCGAGGCACGGACCGTCGACCACGTCCGGTACAGACTCGCGCTATGGATCCCGACCACACCTTGGCACAACATGCTCCAAGTGTCCGAACGCCAGATTTACCAGCGATGATCCGCCAAATGATCCGTGAAAGTCAGGGTCTCTCTAATGACGACTGGGGAATCTCCCGAAGTCATACCCCTTTCACCGATGATGTTTTGTATGCTGAACCACCTCGGCACTTCAGGATGCCAGCTTTGCCAGTTTATGAAGGAAGTTCTGATCCCAATCAACATGTCCTGAAATACGAATGGCTGATGAATGCTGCTAGAGCTGATGACGCAGTAAAGTGCCGTAGTTTCCCCATCTCCCTAGGGGGCATCGCAACCATGTGGTTCACTTGTTTGCCACCGCGATCCATCTCTAACTTTGACCAGATGGCCACCAAGTTTGTCGAACAATTCCGTATGCGTGTGGCGAGGCCAAAGGATGTTAACACTCTGTCTAGTGTTACACAAGCTCCCAGAGAAACGCTTAGACGTTACTTGGAGCGATTCCATGCTGCGTGTGCAGAAATAAGCAATCCCAACAATAACTCTATCCTGATGGCTCTGACTAAGGGGATTGATGCTGATTCCGAGTTCGGAAGTTGGTTAGCTGGGAAACCACCTGCGTCATTGGACCGTTTCTATTCCAAGGCAGCCCAATTTCTGAGAAGGGAGGATGCGAAACAGTCTAGGAAGCAGGATGACGTAGGGCCCAACATCGAAGGTATCCAGAGTAACGTCTCTGTTAAACAGTCCGGGGATAGTTCCGGAAAAATTCAGTTGAACCTCCAAAATAAACAGAATCAGCAGAGGGACAATAGAAATCAGAACAAAAAACACGATCAGGATCGTGGACCACGACGTAGAGCTTCCATGTACGAAAACTACACTCCATTGAACACGTCGTTGGAAAATGTGTATTTGTAGACCTGCAATACCATGCAGTATAAGAAGCATGCCCCGAAACCACCAACTGAAAGACAAATCCAAACAGGAAATTCTGTAGATTCCATGAGAGTTATGGCCACAACACCAATGAGTGTCGTCACTTACAAGACCTCATTGAAAAACTGATACGTGAGCGGAAGTTGGATCAGTATGTACGGGCGCCGCAATCCGGTGGTGCGGGCCCATCAAATCAGAACCGTGCGCCGAATCAGGAAAGACAGGAGGAACCCGCTCGTGTAGACGGGAGATTGGTCATCAATACGATAAGTGGTGGTCCTCACCCAGCAGATCGAAGCTGGAAGGAAATGGAGTCGTATGCCAGTTCTATCAGGCATGCGGACTTCGAGTGTTGCAGTAGTTTTGACGAGGGGTTCCGGCCAAGCAACAGAAAACAATGACGGATGACATCATGTTCAGAAGCAGAGACGTAGATAAAATCGAAGCTCCCACTATCGACCCACTGGTCATCTCAGCACAAGTAGGTCCCGCTTGGATAAAAAGGATCTTAGTTGACAGTGGAAGCTCTGTGAATATCTTGTTCAAGCGAGCTTATGATCAAATGAAGATGGAAGCCGCAGACTTGAAGCCTTATCAATCTCGAGTTCATGGTTTCAACGGAAGTGCGACAATCCCCACTGGGATGGTGGAACTGCCAGTAGAGTTGGGGGTTGGAGAGCATCGGAGAGTACGGATGTTGCAGTTCATCGTTTTGGACATAGATTCCCCTTACAATGCTTTCTTGGGCCGACCGGCCCTCGCTGAATTCAGAATAGCCATTGCCCCATGGTGTTTGACCTTAAAATTTCCCACCGATCATGGAATAGGAATCGTTCAGGGAGATCAGGCCACTGCTAGGGCCAGTTATGTTGCTGAGCTGCGGGAGGCGCAACGAAAGGAGAAGGGAAAAAGCATAGAGGAATCTCTCTGCGTCCGTTTCGTCGATAATTGACAATTAACGCTCGGGCCCAGGCCCAGGCACCCCAGCCAATTCCTCAAGGACCTTGACCCGAGAGAAACTGAAGACGAAGGAGAATCTAGAGAAAGTCAAGCATCCTCGGCCGAACTGACGATTGATGTCCCAATTGACAATAACGATGATTCAAAAATAATAAAGATTGGATCTCAGCTAAGCCAACAAACTCAAGAGGAATTGGTTGAATTTCTGCGGGCAAATCTTGACGTATTTGCTTGGACACACTCTGATATGTGTGGGATCTCGCCGGACATCGCGAGCCACACTCTGAACATTGACCCGCGACATGTCCCGGTCAAACAAAAAAGGCGCGGTATGGATCCAGAGAGATCTGCCGCCCTTAAAGAGGAAGTAGAGAAGCTGGAGGCGAACGGATTCATTCGTATCCTGAATGGGTGTCAAATCCCGTGCTCGTCCGAAAGCCAAACGGGAAGTGGAGAACATGTGTCGACTATTACGATCTGAATAAAGCGTGCCCCAAAAACAGTTCCCCGCTTCGTAGAATTGATCAACTGGTGGATTCGACGGTTGGACATGAACTCTTATCCTTCATGGACGCGTATTCAGGCTACAATCAGATACCGATGCATTTACCCGATCAAGAACATACCAGCTTCGTAACCAATCTGGGACTTTACTGTTACAAGGTTATGCCGTCCGGACTCAAGAACGCCGGGGATACTTACCAACGGTTGGTCAATCGGATGTTCGCTAATCAAATCGGGAAGACAATGGAAGTATATGTAGATGACATGCTTGTGAAGTCATGACTCTCTACCGACCATGTAAAAGACCTGGGAACTATGTTCGACATACTTCGGGAGTACAAGATGAAGCTCAACCCACTGAAGTGTCACTTTGGAGTTGCATCCGGAAAGTTCCTTGGGTTCATCGTTAACGCCCGGGGAATCGAAGCCAATCCCGAAAAGATTTGGGCTATCAGAAATCTTGAAACTCCCAAAACTATAAAGCAAGTCCAGAGTCTCAATGGAAAGGTAGCAGCATTGAGCAGGTTCATTTCAAAGTCCACTGAAAAATGCATTCCCTTCTTCGATCTGAGTCAAAAAGGGAAACGAAAATTTGAATGGACCACGGAATGCGAGGGCGCTTTCCAAGCACTAGTTCAACATCTATCCACACCACCAGTACTGTCAAAGCCTATCGATCATGAAAAGTTGTTCGTGTATTTGGTGATATCAGAAAACGCTATCAGCGCTGCATTAATCCAAGAAGAAGACAAGATACAGAGGCCAGTATACTATGTCAGCAAATGATTGACTGGGGCTGAAAGAAATTATCTAAAGCTGGAAAAGTTGGCTTACTGCCTTGTCATTGCATCAAGAAAACTCTGACCATACTTCCAGGCACATTCCATTATTGTTTACACCGACCAGCCGTTATGACAGGTCCTTTCGCGGTCTGAGACGTCTGGTAGGTTACTCAAGTGGAACATCGAACTGAGCCAGTTTGACCTTACTTACGCTCCGAGACGGGCCATACAAGGACAAGTCCTAGCCGATTTCATAGCTGAATTTACCATCCCAGAGGACTTGCCCAAAGCCAATGAATCCCCTGCCTACGTCTGAAAACTTTATACCGACGGAGCATCAAACGACCGGTGTTCAGGCGCTGGTATTGTGCTTGAAACTCCCGAGGGTTGATCCATATGTTATTCCTTAAAATTCGATTTCCATGACTAATAATGAAGCTGAATATGAGGCCCTCCTAGCTGGCTTGAAACTTGCTAGAGATTTGAGAATTATCGCAGTGGAAATTTATTGTGATTCACAATTAGTCGTGTGTCAGGTACGAGGAGAGTATCAAGCAAGAGATCGAAGGTTGGCTGCTTACCTAGCTCGATTTAAGGAAGTACTAGACCATTTCGAATACTACGCCATCTACAGTATACCTCGAGAACGCAACCAAAAGGCCAATTCGTTGGCAAAGCTAGCCAGCACTAGCGAAGCTTAACAAATGGGACTTGTTCCCGTAGAAACGCTATCTTCCCCAAGTAACGACCGGGCGGAAATAAACCGGGTATGGGAAACTGTTCCCAAAAAGGATTCATGGATGACTCCACTCAGAAATTACATTGAGCATGGAACCCTACCGGAGCGCAGGAGTGAAAAAAGACAGGTCCT
This sequence comes from Allium fistulosum, assembly GCA_030737815.1. Classification (NCBI taxonomy): domain Eukaryota; kingdom Viridiplantae; phylum Streptophyta; class Magnoliopsida; order Asparagales; family Amaryllidaceae; genus Allium; species Allium fistulosum. Next base: position 931,351,567 of record CM060904.1, read on the forward strand.
TCGAAAGGCCTCAAGATTTACCATCCAGAATGGACTCATGTACAGAAGGGGGTACTCAGTTCCCCTACTCAGATGTGTCGCTCGTGATGAAATTAAACAAGTGTTACGCGATGTGCATGAGGGAGAATGTGGCGATCACACCGGGGGCAAGCACTTGCCAAGAAAATACTTCGCTACGGATGTTACTGGCCTACCGTGAATCGCGATGCGTTGGACTATGCAAAGAAATGTGATAGGTGCCAGAAATATGCCCGAATCCCTAGGGCTCCTCCTACTGAGATAACGCAAATGGTCAGCCCATGGCCGTTCGCAATGTGGGGCATCGACATCATCGGTGCTCTACCTCTGGCAAAAGGTGGTGCGAAGTACGCCATTATTGCGGTTGATTACTTTACAAAATGGGCTGAAGCCGAGGCTCTCGCTACCATTACAACGAAGAAAGTAATCAACTTTGTGGTTCGAACATCATTTGCCGATTCGGTCTCCCACACACCATTATTACGGACAACGGAACCCAATTCGACAGTGCTGAATTCAAAGATTTTTGCAAACAATTCACATCCAAAAGAAATTCTCCGCAGTTGCACACCCTCAAGCAAACAGACAGGTCAAAGCAGTTAATAAGGTCATAAAGTCCATCCTGAAGAAACGACTAGAAAAAGTCGGGGGCAAGTGGGTCGATGAACTTCCTATGGCTCTATGGTCTTACCGAACAACCCACAAGACCGCGACCGGCCACACTCCGTTCTCTCTTTCTTACGGTTCAGAGGCCGTTATTCCAGTCGAGCTAGAAGTACCTTCTCATCGTGTGACATACTATGATCCAAAGACGATGCTATATTACTTGCTGAATCTCTTGATCTACTGGATGAGAAGCGTGAAGAGGCTGATTTAAGGGCAGCTGCGCATCGAAGTCGAGTCGCCCGATTGTACAACGCCAAGGTCCGTCCGCGAACCTTCGAACTAGGCGATCTCGTCTTAAAAAGAATCTATCTGGTTCCTTCACATATGAAGCCGACATGGAAAGGACCGTATGTTATTGAACGATGGCTCGGAGATGGCACATTCAAGTTATCGACCGACGTACCCTACCAAAAGCTTGGAATAGCGAGAGCCTTCGCCGCTATTACACCTGACAGGCTATCTTTATCCATTTAGTTTACTTTCCTTTTCTGCAATTTGTTTATGCATTTCGAAATTAGAACTTGTAATAAGGCAACTGACTTTGCCATACTTTCTTATTTCAGCAATAAAATGCAACCTCTTCGAGCCAGAGCTGTGATTTACTTGAAATACTTCATATGACCATCACTTTGCACGGAGAGCTAAGTCTCATCATACGGTGGGATTTATTCAAATAGAGAGTGGCTGCGATGCAACCAATCACTCCCTAGGTGAAACCCGAGCTCGGGGGCAAGCCATCACATCAAAGTCAAAAAAGGAATTGATACACGACAATCCTTCATCAACTCCGAACTCCCAGAGCGTGAGTCGGAGTATAAAAATTCAACTCCGTATACCCAGAGTGCGAAGCGGAGTATAAACATTCAACTCCGAACTCCCAGAGCGTGAGTCGGAGTATAAACATCCAACTCCGTATACCCAGAGTGCGAAGCGGAGTATAAACATTCAACTCAGTATACCCAGAGTGCGAAGCGGTGTATAAACATTCAACTCCGTATACCCAGAGTGGGAAGCGGAGTATAAACATTCAACTCCGTATACCCAGAGTGCGAAGCGGAGTATAAACATTCAACTCCGTATACCCAGAGTGCGAAGCGGAGTATAAACATTCAACTCCGTATACCCAGAGTGCGAAGTAAAGTATAAACATTCAACTCAGAACTCCCAGAGCGCGAGTCGGTGTATAAACATTCAACTCCGTATACCCAGAGTGTGAAGCGGAGTATAAACATTCAATTCCGTATACCCAGAGTGCGAAGCGGAGTATAAATGTTCAACTTCGGACTCCCAGAACGCGAGTAGGAGTGTAAACATCAACTCCGTATCCCCAGAATGCGAAATGAAGCGTAAACATCAACTTCAAATTCCCGAAGCATGGATCGAAGTATGATCATCAACTCCTAGTTCCTGGAGCACGAGTCGGAGTACAAATGCCAATTCCAACTCCCTAGATAGCAGACATGTGATTGAAACTCAAGCCAGCGTGACTAGCCGCCTATAAACAAATGCGGATCCCCGGAGTGCGGATATGATCATCGACGATCGGATAAGCGTGAATAAACCGCTCAATTCCCGTTCGTCTCAAACGCCCATCCAGCGGCACTAAACTCGGCATGCTACAAGGAAAGGGCAATCGCTGACTGATGTTTCACAACATACCACCAAGACTGGGGGGCAAGACTTAAGCATCAACCATCAACTGAAGCAATGCGACGTCAAAATTCAACTCGTTTCCCGGTCATAAACCATGTCCACAATACCCGAGCTTAACAGAACAAAAAACAAACTTTATTCGAAAGCTGAAACTTCACAAGTGCATTTCAGATATTGAAACTCTTAGACAAATGCACAATGACAAAAGAGAAGTCAAAAAAGAAAAGTGTCATTTCTATTGATTATAGAAGAAGTTCGTGTACAAGTTTCCAAAAAAAATTCCTACTAGCAAGGGCCGAACCCGCATCTATACACGGCTAACAAAATGCAAATCAAAATACACCGGGAGAGCATGCCTAATCTTTCTTTTTCCTTAGCTTCCTCCTCGATGTGGACCCGCTGGAGCCATCGCCAGTCTTCCTCTTCGAGCCTTTGCTTTTCGACGGTTGGTCTTCAGGCGAGGGCATTATGTCGACATCCTCCTCCGAACTCGTGTGAATAAGAATGCTCCCTACGGGCGGAGTCGGAAGGATGAGATCAATTACAGAAGGTGGAATGGGAAGGCTAGTGAGAATGACAGAACCACCAGGAGACATCATTCTGAGCGGGGCAGGTCCCGATGCTGCCATCCCACCTCCAAAGCTGCCGCCATAACCCGCTACTGCCAGTTCGGCGTCAATCTGAGCAAACATCTCCTCTTCGGTTACTACTTGAGCCCCGCTGGGGGCATCAGCAGTCGGCATTGAAGAGCCTGTAGCAGGATCAGTTCCGCTCATGACAGATGACAAGTCAGCACGAGGATCGCCGTAGCGGTGAAAGAGTTCATCCATCAGCTGCTCGTCGAACGCGATCGTGCCTCCCTGCAGATCGTCAAGCGGGGCAGCTGTACTCATGGTGGTTGCCTCAGTCACGATAGCCTCCTGCATTTGATGTGGCTCTTGAGTGGCAGGAGGCATGGCCGGTGCAGCATCGATCACTGGACAAAGAATAAAAGAACCGTTAGGACTTAACTCAATCGAAGATTCCGATCTAAGAAAAGTGGAATGTTCAGAATACCTTCCTTGGTTCGACTGGTAGGCGGCAGGGCGGTATCAGTAACTTGCGCAGCAGCCGGAGACATCTGCGGCTGATCTGGATTGTAAGCAGGAACAGCTTGGGGATCAACCACAGACGAAGATTCGGGCTGGGTTGACACGGGAACTTCGAGACTTGCTTCGTGATGGTCAACTCCAGAACCCTCTCCCACTTCAAAGTGCTGGGCGCCAAGTTTTTCCTTCTCACGCAGAATCATCGACTCATGGAGAACCTTCTTTTCATCATCAGTCAGAATGCGATTCTCGAGTTTGAATTCATCTATGGACTCGCCCTGATGCGCCTCTTTCTCTTCCTCAACCAGTCGGCTCCAAGCATTGTGGAGATGAGTCGAAAAGTCATCGAGCCAGGCTAGGCCCCTGTGCCTCAGCACATTAGCATTGTAAACAACAAGGAGGTCTTCGATGTCGGCCTCTAGCCTGGACTCGGCCAGCTTCACCCTCTCCTCGACCTCAGTCTCCACCTTCTGGACTTTAGCCACCGCCGCATCCCGTTCATCCCTGAGAAGAACAGCTTGTTTGCACGCCTCCTGGGCTGCGTTGTTCGCGTCGTCTTTCTCCTTGGCCAAATCAGCAAATTTGGCCTTGAGTTCATTAAGCTCCTTGACCGCCGCATCCCGCTCAGCAATGACTTTAGTGTTCCGGTGGCCCATTTCCTCCACCAGGGCAACATGAGTCTGTCCCAACCTCTCCATCTCCGTCTTCGTTTCATCAGCCCTTTTAACGGCCTCAATCTCAGATTTCCGAGAAGACTCGGACTCAGCGGAGAGTACTTGAATAATCCGATCCCTTTTTGCGAGCTCGGTCTCCATCTTCTCGAGCGCTTTGGCTCGCTCAGCAGCCACCTTAGAAGCCTTCTCCGCAGCCTTTACCCACTCTTTGTACTGGGTGTAGATGTCATGAATGTACTCATGCATCGTATTTTCCACTCCATACGGAATCCTTTTCAAGTGTGGTGGGAAGACATAGCCATCGAAGCAAATGTTCGGGAATTCCTTCCGCATCTGAGACAGTCTAAGGGCCCCTTCTCCTGTGGGCTCGGTGGGAACCTGCTCTGTAATTATAGAGGCTGTATTCTCGACTCTCTGGAGATGAGTCTCAGACTAGAGGTATGGGAAGTTGGCTTGTGACGAGGCGGCTCTGGCGGGTGTGGAACGAAAGCAGGGGGTGGAGATGGAAGTCTAGGAGGAGGAGAGCGCGATCTAGACCGATGTCTATACTCCCTATCCCTATCATGCCCATACATATCCTGGTGGGAGTACTCGCGGTCATGATCTCTATCCGAGTCCCTCCGACGGGATTCATAATAAGAAGAAGATTTATGGGCCAAACGGAGATTGCCGAGCATCGATCCTCTTCCGGACATTGCACCTGAAAATGATAATTGAAGAAAGAGTTAGTGACTTCCTAAGTTGGACGTAGTACAGTTGTGAATCATGTAGTGTAGTGAAGTGTATGCATGTGCAATCCCCCGACCAACCGGAAATGTCGGCCGCACTCGTAGCAAGCGACCCGCTCGGTTCAAAAGCACTATCAAGCCCCTCCGTCCTGGCGTCGTGTGGAGACGACACAAGATCCGGGATCGGAACATCAGCGAGCCCTGTAAAAGGACTCTCCACTTGCGGAGGAGGAGCCTCCGAAATTCTGATCCCCTGGAAAGGTAAAGACATGACCATGGATTTAAATCTCTTAGATTTAGGGCGTTTGTGAGCAGCGGCCTTGCCTTTTCTTCTTCCACCCGAGTCCAAGACATCGGCAGAAGGCCCAGCTGGGAGCTCGGTATCGGTGGACGTTCTTTCTGGATCAACTTCTTCGGTGATCACGACTGCGGGCGCTTTGCACTTCACACGTTTCTTCGGGGCCACTCTATGCGTCACTTCCAGGTGTATGCTCTGTCTCCGTTCTATCAACCCGATAGCCCTCAAATTCCCGTCGGTCAGGACTAAGTCTATGTGCCTCTCTTTGCCCGGAAACACTTGAAGAATCCGAACAAGCTCTCTGAAGTACGCGCCATCGGGATGAGAGATTGCGGCTATAGAAAAGGAGAAGTATGTCAGTTTTGAAGTCAGTTACTGGTATCTCAATGATTCAAGAGAGAAGTGGCAACACTTACGTCTATCCAACCACCGCCCAGCAAATCTAGGGGGGCACCGAACGTAGAACCATTCGGTTTTATAATAACTTAGCCTTCCCCAGGAGCCCTGTACAATGTGGCAGCTCCTGACCGCTTCCAGGAAGGTGAAAGAGGGGTTGTCTCCATGGATCTTGACATTGAATAAATATCGGATCTCGATCGGCTTCGGCGGTCGAAAGAGGACCTCCATAAAGAGAACAAAAGTGTTGTTCAATAAGGCATACCCGTTGGGATGTAGCTGTGATGGAGCTATGCCAAGAAACGATAACATCTCCCTTATATAGTCATTGAAGGGAGGAAGTGTCCCCGCTGTGCAAGCGTGACAGTTAAAAGCAGTATACCCCTCTGGGGGATTGTGTGGCCTGTCAGTGGGCCCAGGGAGTAGTACGTCGTCAAGCGACAAACCATTCCTTAAGCAAATCCGTCCTAGCATATCTTCAGAGATACCCGACGGCACAGAATCTGTTGGATCACAAATAAACCGAGCACCTGGACGATCGTCCGGAGCTGGCTCTATAACTTCGGCTTCGATAACCGGTATCTTTATGGATGGAGGAATCGAACTTGGGAGTTCCGACTGCTGAGAACTTGAAGGGTCCATGACTAGCTAGCTTATAAAAAATTCATTGTTAAACTGACAAATAACACCCGTGCATCCCCCAGTGTAAAGTGTGTGAGTGTATTATCCAGTGCAGTACTGTATATTATTTGAGGTGATCAACCAGATTAAGGAAAGTATGTAAACGACGAGACTTCGGAATTTAGTCAGAAGGACCGTCATCGCTGACCGTCACAACCGTGCCATCCAGTTATTAACTATCACTCCAAATTGAAGTTTGATGTCATTTTTATAGGTTGCAGTTTCATCGACGAGCTTCGATAGGAAGTCAGATATGCAGTGAAACGGTTAAGTCCAAGTATGCAAATTTGAAGCTCGTCGGAGGCTGTTGTTCGAGTGTGTGAGAAGTTTCAAATTTTTTGATGATCAAATTTGTATTGCTCACGAGAGCCATTTTTCCATCGATGAATTATAGTCGTGTGCGTTTGAGTTAGACTCGGTCGGAAGGATGGAGTGCAAGTTCAACTCGTTCCAGAGCCATCTACTTCGACTCGATCCAAAAGCTACGCATTTCGACTCGGTCCGAAGCAACCACTTCAACTCGCCACAAAGTCACGCGTATCGACTCGATCCGAAGCAACCACTTCGACTCGATCCGAAGTCATGCTTTTCGACTCGATCCGAAGCAACCACTTCGACTCGATCCGAAGTTGCGCGTTTCGACTCGATCCAAAGCAGCCACTTCGACTCGATCCAGAGCCACGTGCTTCGACTCAATCCAAGACAGCTGCTTCGACTCAACCCAAGGCCATCCACTTCAACTCGATCGAAAGCCACCGGTTCGAATCAATCAGACACAGCCCCTTCATATCGATCAACAGAATCAAAGCGTTCGACTCGATGCGAAGCTCCACTATCGATCGATACGAAGGCCTCCAACTCATCATCTCGAAACCCCTACTCTTGATCGACACGAAGCTAAGACCAAGGGATTTTCAATCGACCACGACTCTGTTTGATTTGGTGATTAAGAATCAAGTCTCCTCGGTTACGCGATGTTTTCGCTTAAGGGATTACCTAAATTTGTCAACTGGTTCGAGTAATCGAAGGTATAAATCGATTCGAAGGCAAGGATGTTTGTTCTTTCTGCTCGAGTTTCTGAGCGTTACGAAGGCAAATAAAGATGAAAGGTAAAAAGTGGAAAAACGGCTAAGTACAACGTATTTATATGGATTTGGAAACAAAGGGAATAAACGCTTCATATCCCAATGGATTCGAACATACGTTTCGACTCCCTCTCCAATCCGTCAAAACGGAGCTCTCCTTTGTATCACTTCCTTCGACTCCCTCTCCAGTGCAGCGAAACAAGCAGTTTACAGCCATCAGGAAAGCGCATTTCGACTCGCTCAGTTTACAGCCATCAGGAAAGCGCATTTCGACTCGCTCCATTTCGACTCGCTCAGGTCACGTCCATCATCGAGTCGAACAAGCGCTTCGTATCCATCGAACCCTGCGTATATCAATGCAAAATTCCTATTCTTATCCATAGTTTCCAACTCCATCAACTCGACATACTTACTTCGCATCCATAAATCCAAGGAAAATTATCTTCGATGTTTCAATCCTTCACATCGGTTCAGGAGAGGATCGTTACGAAGGAACATTCAAAAACAACCGATTTCACATCAGTTCAGGAGAGGATCGATACGGAATTCAAAAAACAATAAACTGACAACGACTCGAGAACGTACAAACGTCAGCGGGAGTCAGATTAACATATATGCATGAATGTCGGACTAATATTCAATATTCCAGATTTTCAGGAATCATAAATTCATCTAATAACGATTACAACAGCAAATGGGTAACCACTAGCATACAACAATCGGTTGCAACAATACATGGTACAGCAGTCAACAGTTTACATTATCAAGAAGAACAGTCAAAGATTACAGCTTTCATCGATGAGACAATAACTATTCAGAGTAGAGATGGCAGTATTTCAAAGCACGTCATGTTCCCACAAGATGTACTTTGGGAGGCAAATATTATCCCGCCTTTTGGCAAGGCCGTAACACCAAGGAATTGACTAATAACCAATGACGGCCCATCCTAGAGACCAGTTATACACGGGCTCACTACAGATATCGATGAATTTTGTCCGAGTTTGGATCGAGCCAAAATTGGTAGGACATGACAAGTTAAGCCATGGGAGCCAACGTTCAAAATCTCAAGTCAATCCGAGTTCGTATGCTCAAGTTATGAAGGATACAAAATTGGACGAAAATCAGTTACCATTCGACTCGCTCCTTCGACTCGCTCTCTTCGACTCGCTCCTTCGACTCACTCTCTTCGACTCGCTCCGGTTCCTTCAGATACCAACTTCGACTCGTTCCTGTTCAACTCTCTTCACTACCATCTGAAGTACCTATTTCGACTCGCTCCGTTTAGATGCCTTCTTCGACTTGCTCCCTTCAAACCACTGATCAACTCCATCAACTTCGACTCCATTGCTCAAACCTCCCAGAACTGCCCTCTTCGACTCGCTCGACCAAGTGTTTACTTCGACTCGCTCGACCTGGGCACACTTCGACTCGCTCAATCAATGAACAATTCGACTCGCTCGAAGCAGCGTCCAGGACAGAGTAAGAATCAAGTGCCACGTCATCGAGTCGAAGGTAAGCGAGTCAAAACAGGAGCGAGTCGAAGGAAACAGCCTACCGAAAACTCCATTTTGTATCGATCATATCTCCCAATCCACAAGTCTGAATGCTATGAAATTTTCACAGAAGACTACGTGCATGCTAAAGAATGTCCACGCCAAATTTCGACTCCATTGGATGAAATCTTGATCGAGTCGAAATCTGTTCGTGTCGATCACAGATCGGACCGAAACTTCACGAGCTTGGGCGTGCGGGCCTGGTCACGTGCCAGAGAGGGTCTCCCGAGATCTGAGCGAAATATCAGCCTTCTACACCTATAAATAGACCCCCAAAGCCAACAGAAAAGGGGTTCTTCTTCCTCTTTGAGATTTCCAACGCCCGGACTCCGCCAGATCCAGATCTGAACTCAATTGCTGCTGCTACCAACGAAATTCACTGCTGCAAATCACAATTGACTGCTGTAAATCATTGAATTCACTTGTAAATACAAAATAAAGATCAATAAAGCAAACTACTTCATAGTGGACGTAGGCTATACGCCGAACCACTCTAAATTCTTGTGTCTCCTTGCACTTTAATTATTCTCATTTCTGAAATTTGGAGTTTTTGTTAGATAATTCCTCATTTTTCATTTAATCTCTTCACTTTATCTCTTCAAAGACTTTCGAAGAGTGTTGTGCCCAATTTTGGTACAAACATATGACAAACGTTCCCATAAAAAACTTTCCCAAATTTTAAATCGTCCATCCAAATCTGATTACAAATCTTCCTCCTCCATAATAAATTTTCGTCACCCACTAGCCTTCATAACCATTTGCAGTCATCTCCATTGCAGTTGTCACCGTTGCCGTCGTCTCCGTTGAAGCGTTTTAGTGGAAGAATCGACATCCTTCAGTGCAGTTAATCCTAGTTCGCACTGTAGTCGATAGGCTCGTCACTGGAAGCAAATCAGTAGCCATCATTGTCAGTCGTCAATACCCTTCTTCCTCCAAGTTTCAGCGTAACTTGTAGCCTTAATTTATATATAAAAAATTAAAACTAGTACCGATTGATACATAAAAAACACATTTCATTTTCACAGTATATACAATCATTTGAAAATGCTGGAAGTTATATATAAAATGCATGGCTGATGTTTTTGTTGAGCTGGGAAAAATTGATTTGATTTTACCGGCAACAACCTCTTTGCCTTGTATGCTTCTTCAATGTCATGAAACCGGGTCATGGTGTTGTAACATTCCTTCTTGATGATTCTAGCATTTTTTTCTGTTTCCTGGTTGGATTATTGCAGAGGATGTATGATTCAATGTCTTTACATGATTTGATGTTTCTTTGTTCAAACTACATGTTGCATACGAGTGTCTACTGCGTGTGAGTTGATTAAAGTTATCGAAAGTGAGTTGATTTAAGTAATCAAAAGTATTAACAAAAAAACTTATAATAACCATTTATCCCAAATCTTAGAAAAAATCTATTTAGAATTGGGTATAGGTTCAAAACAAATGGCTTGAAAGTTTGTACTCAATCCCACAATCCACAATCAAATAGAAAATCCGATCATTTACCTGCTTTTTTGTCTTTATTAAATTTTCTATAGCATTATTATTGTTTTTTTGGATAAATGGTTATACATAGTTTCTTGCAAAATTGAACTAGTTCTAATTGAGAAAAGTAGCATAATTAAAATAGAACTATTCAAGTAAAGTTCATCTCTTAATCTTGAATTATTTTATATCATGTTTTCAATTGAAAATATTCAGTTTAAGTTGCTTAGGAAAAAATAGAACTATTCAAGTAAAGTTAATTCTTTTGATAATTAGGAAAAGTTAATAAATTTGAAAAGTATATTCACTATTGTTCCATAACCGAGCCTACAACAGTCAGCTTGCACTGAAAAATTCATACTTATGTGTGTTTATACACACATAGAGTTAAGTGATTTACTTAATATTTTTGTCTAAATTGTCATTTATGAAAAGTATATAAGAAAGTCATTCACAATGCAGCTGTTTTCGTTTATGTATAGTCACAAACAACAGTTTTGCATCTATAGTAAAGTTCTTTGTGTCAATTTGTTAAACTAATTCATATAACAATTTTGTGTCCATTTTCTCTCTCAACATATTGTTTATTCAATATGAAATTTGAAATATGATTTATTATTTCCGCATGTATTTTATTCTAATTAACACTACTAGAACAACAGTCATTTCCAACGGCTGCTAGTGGTCGGCGGTTGTCGCTAGCCATCGGAAAAGTCATCGCTATGGCGTACGCTCTTTACTTCGGTTGACGACAGTATCGACGACTATTTGGCGATGGCTACTCGGGGCACTTTCCGACGGTTTTGTGACGGTTTTCGATGTCCATTTGGCTCTAAGGAGCTGTCGAAAACTGTCGGTAGCCAACGGAAATTGACGACCATAGTGTTGTCAGTAGCCGATGGAAACCGTCGAAAATCTGAGCAATTTTTTTTGTTCCTGCAGTTATTCGATTCCAGTACTACACATACATATTAAAACTCAATTTCACATATATCTAATATTCAAACTCAACCAACACATAATCAACTTGTATCCAACTCAATCCCCACCAAATCAATACTTAAAACAAACAACACACTAAATAATCAACATCCAACATCAAATATATACAATCAACATCCAACATGTCAAAACAAACCAACATATCACCCAAAATAGCGTTAACATGTATCAACCATATCCAAATACATTAATTTCAAAATGTCAAACATAAACGTAAAGTAACATACTCATTAAGAATCATCGTCAACTCTGGAACCACCCGACGAAGGAAATGATCCACGCTGCTACACCTCAGCCAAGCGTTGGTTCAACTGCGCTATCTCCGCAGCACGACGGTGGTCTTTCTTCTGCAGCTCCACGATCATAGCTCTAAGCTCTACGATCTCTTCTTTGTCCTAAACATTTTGATATGCTTTATACGAGGACCTAGCCTACAGATAATCAAGAGATATGTTAAAAAAAATCAGAAACGTATTTTAGTGGCTAGTGTAAATTAAGAAGGAACAAATAAGTAAGTGGAAATTAGGGAGGCATCCCTATCATACTTTCATATTATAAAGCGGGTCCCTGTTAAAGTTTCATTGTAAAGCGGATCCCTGTTTTCTGGAAACGAAGAAAAATTATTGCTGAAATGTCAGCAACTTTTATAAATAAGTGCTGATATTTCAGCAACTATCCGTGTCAAAGTTTTATTGTAAAAACAAAGAAAAATTATTGCTGAAATGTCAGCAACTTTTATAAATAAGTGCTGATATTTCAGCAACTTTCATAAACTGTGTTCACAGTGTACATAAATGTTGCTGAAATATCAGCAACTTTTATAAATAAGTGTTGATATTTCAGCAACTTTCATAGACTATGTTCACAGTGTACAGAAATGTTGCGGAAATGTCAGCAACTTTTATGAAATGTTGCATCATGCTCTGCAATAATCGTGAATAAAAAACAGGGACCTAATTTACACTGAAATTTAGTGAAGGACTTTTCGTGAATTTTGAAACTTAATAAGGACCTGTGCCAAAAGTACCCAATAAGTAAAGCATAATCATTTGTTAAAACATTAATGATATTTTTTCTATGACAACTTTTTATTATTATTGTTTGAACATATAATTTAGTAAACTTTAGAAATCACCGCTTGATTCCCAAAGCCATAACACTTATTTCATGATGTGGGTTTCGATAGACTAAAAAATCATGTCATCCTCATCAGTGGTCAACAAATGATCCCATCCCGATTCCTCCAACATCTATGCTCGTGCTTCTGCAAATTTTTCCTACAATGGATGGTAAAATATAATTGAAATTCACACAACATTATTTTAATTATTCTTTATAACTAATTAATTAAATTGATCGATGATAACTTCTAATTTAAAATATGCTTACATAAGATTCGCTTATTTTATCGTCACTCCATGTGTACGATATTGAGCCCTCTTCGTTTGTTTGCTTGGTGGCATGAGTATGAGCAAATACATCCATATGAGAGACGAGACCTCCGCGACTCTTTCCCGAAATAATTAGTTTGTATTACTGTTGTTTATACAAAATTAAATAAGTTAATAACTATTTATAATTGCAATTAATAAATTTACCAGATCCTCACGATGATGTTGGAATGGTTTGGAGGCACCGTGATGTATAATTGGGTTCTTGTAACCATTTGCAGTTTTTCTCTCTGACTCTGCATGCAAATTTAAATTGAACATTATATATTTCAGCTTTAAATTATGCATTATATACGGGAACAAATTAAAATGATATATGATTAACTTACCTGGAATTCATTACTATTCCATCAAGCAACCCAAACATCCTATATGCTAGCACCCATCCAGCCAGGCTTCTTCCCCGATTTTCTTATGCCACAATTGTGTCCCGGTAATTCTTAGACACCTTGGAAGTCCAGTGGCGCTGGCAAATGTCAAGGTCCTCTCCCTACAAGTCCACCGCCCCATGTACGTTGTAATACTATAAGTTATATATTTATACTTAGTCAGCAAATTGCAAAGTGGTAACATATAATGATATATAAATTTACACTTACAAGGAAGTCCTGCCAGATACTCGCCCTGAGGGGTCTGGGATCTTACCCCACCTAAGCCAACAATTAGTCATCATGCTCATGTATGCCTGCTTGGAAATATTAACAACATCCTGTAACGGCTCCAACTCGAATTCCCTGTGTTAAATATGATACAGACCTTTAATAAATAATGACTAACATATCATACAAAAAATATTTATAACGCCAAAATAAATTTAATACTTACAACCCATCCACTTTTGGTTGTAGCTTTACTACGGTAAGTGGTCGCTGCTCTGATGGGCCGTTATCATCACCTCCCGCATCATTCCCAATTTGAGTACAGGAGGGAAACCTGAATGGAAAGAACCACGACGTCGAAAAAAAACATAATACATGTCACAGATATGTCATTTTATTATGGTAGAACATATCATTCAATTATGAGAAAATATATCATTTTTATAATAAAAAATATAACATCAATAATCACATGAACTACCTTCTGTCAAAATGTACATTATTAATCAGTCCTCATCGTTTTCTGATTCAGACTCGGTCTTGTACTCTATATTGTTTTCTCTATAGTGTCAAATGCTTCTACTAATACATTTGATTCATTGTTTAGAGGTCCAAAATCGATTTTATTGTCGGTTATTATTATTTCGCTATTTTCCTCGATATTTGCTTGATAAACTTGTTTGTTTGGAATATTCTTTCCATCAAACGTAAATTTTGCCTTCGTTTTAAAAACCGCCGACCAGTCTGCTTTATCTCTCTTTAGAGATGGATAAGGAGCAAAATAAACTTGTAGGGCTTGTTTGGTTAGTGTAAAAGGATCGTACTTATGATAAAGCGATGTATACTTTATTTCAATAAGATTATATTTTGGGTGCATGGTAATTCCAGAACCTGGAAAATTGCTTATCCAGTTGTATTTAAACAGAAAAACTTCCTCCACTGGTCTTATGAAATACGTCAGTTGCAAAATCTAGTTAACACGCCATAAAAATCATTTATATGATCATTTGGTTCATCACTATCTTTAACAAATATACCGGTATTGTTATTTAGTTTTTCAGCACCATATTCTTTAGTGTTTAATTTATATCCATTGATGAAGAATATTGGATATGTCTTGATATTTCTTTTTGGTCCCATTGTAAGATGTTTCAGTCCTTCATCGGCCACACAATTTCTCGGATAAAAAACGTAGTTCGAAAACCAATTAGCAAATTCTTTACTGATATTGCCACTTGGATGTTGTGCTTCATAAACATTGCAGACATGGATAATATATTGCATGTACACGCGTATTATTTAAAAAATATATCCAGACTTATAATTAAATATTAACTAACGAATGAAGAAACTTCAACACAATTAAGAAGAATATATGTGTGTACTACATGGTAATCTCTATCGTCTAATCATATTTCCATATATTTTCCAACAGGTCGGCCATATTGTCAAAAAATAGATAACATTACTTGAGAAGGTTCTTGTTCAATGTCTTCATCATTATGCGTAGCACTTTCAAATGATAAGTTCACCTGGTCACCGAAATAATGAGAGAAAAAGAACAAAGCTTCTTCTTCGATATATGATTTGCAAATCGAACCTTCAACTCGTGCTTTTGTCTAACTTTTTTTGAATGATTTAGTTACCTATTAAAAATTATTTCAAATTAAATTTTACTTATATATGTAATTAAACTAATATTTAACATACCCAATATAAATAATACCTCTCAAATGGATACATCCATCCATATTGCTTAGGACCTCGAAGACGTGCTTCAAATGAAAGATGAACATGTAAATGCTCCATTATATCAAAGAAACCCGGAGGAAATATTTTTTCAATTTTGCAGAGAAGTATAGGAATTTCTTCCTTAAGTTTACGTAGATGATTAACTTTTAACGTAATCAAACATAGCTTCTTATAAAACAAACTAAGTTCCATTATAACCATCCAAACTTGTACGGACGATTGTTCTTTAAAAGCGAATGATAACAAATTTCCATCGTTATGTGACAATCATGGCTTTTCATCCCACTCAGTTTACCGTTCTTATAGTCGACACTTCTAAGAAGATTAAAAGAAATCCCATCAGGAAATCTTAATCCTTCTACCCATTTTAACAGAACTTTAACCTGCTTACTATCTAGCTTATAACATGTTTTTTGTTTTTTTAGTGTCATTTGACTTGATATGACGCACGGGAGGATTACATACTACTTGAATATTACGTCTTGATTTCAAATTGTCCTTAGTCTTTCTCTTTACATTCAAAACTGTATTAAAAACATTATCAAACACATTTTTTCATTGTGCATCACGTCAATATAGTGACGAATTAGGAGATTTTTCCAATAAGGCAATTTCCAAGATATACTTTTTTTGCACCAATTATGAACCGTCGATTTACCTTGAATTTCAATTTGCTTCCAGTTTCATGTATCTTTGGATGATCCTTTACAAGTTCATATATATATATATATATATATATATATATATATATATATATCTTCACTTGACCAAATCGTTGGTGGTCGCAAAGTCTATTGTCTATTAGCTGTAAAGTTTTTTCTATCTTTTCTAAAAGGATTATTAATATGAAGAAAACACCGATGACAATAAAGCCATGATATTTTCTTCCCATGCGTTAAAGCAAATGACTGTACTTCTTCCATGCAATAAGGACAACCTAGACAACCGGCCGTACTCCAACTGGAAAGTATTGCATACGCAGGAAAATCGGTAATAGTACCCATAATAAAGAAGCGAACATACGAAAATTCTTTTATTTGAAATGTCATATGCTTCAACTCTTTCATACTGCAATGTTTCCAACTCTTCAATCAATGGTTGTAAATAAACATCGATTTCTTATGTCGGGTCATCAGGGCCAGAGGGACGACAATAGCGAGAAACATATATGGAGTTTTCATGCACATCCGCGGAGGTAAATTGTAATATGTAACGATTATAGGTCAAGATGAATATTTAGAACCAAATTGAAAGAATGGTAAAAATCCACCCATACATAAACCAAGTCTAACATTACAGCTCTCTACTGCGAAAGCAGTATATGCCTTATTTAATGCTTCTACGGTTATCCATCAGCTAGGTGTTTTAATATCTTCTTACTATGTTCTCACACTGTACCATCTTATATGATGTGCGGTTACAGAGGATACGTATAACCTTTGAAGCCTAGGAGTTATAGATAAGTAATACATATGCTTGTATAAGACTTCCTTTCCCTTCTTTTTTCTTGATTTGTATCTTTCTTCCTTGTGTATTCTGCAATTTCTCAGATTGATGTCTTCTTTCCAATACAACATGTAACCATTTAAACATGTATCTATTTTTCGATATGGCAAACCAAAAGAAGACATAAGTTTTTTCACTTTATAATGATTTTCGCACATAAATTATCGGTTGGCATATGCCATTTTACAGCTTGTACAACAGCTGTAAATCCGGCTTTTGTGAAGTTGTATTTTGATTTCATCGCAATGTATTCTGCAGTTATTGATAATTGGGTACCACTTGTGCAGCCATCCCAAAGAGGTTTCTTAGCAGCATCCAATAAATCATAGATTTTTTTGCTTCAATATTTGATTCTTTTTCGACATTAACATCGTCATCATCAACTTCAAAAGTAGGGAACATCGATCACGCTGCATCTTCAACAATATCTTCTATGGGATTCATCGTAATAATTTCATTACTCACCTCCTCCTCTGCATATACAGGATTAGATGCTACATGTTCTCCATGACGATCTCACATAAGATAATTCGGCACGAAACCGTATTGGCACAAATGGACTTTAATCATATCCGGTATCAAATGCTTCAACGATTTGCACTTACTACATGGACAACGAATTTCTCTATCGTTTCCATTATTACTTAAGAAAATTCAATAAATACTTTTACACAATTATAAAAATGTTCCCTCATTGAGCCTCTCATTTCCCTTCGAGGATGATACATCCAGGTCCGATCAACAAAATAATCGACTGTTTTTCCTATTTAAAATATACGATAGAGATTAAAAAAAGTATTAATCATTTTATGTATTGAGATTTGATTTTTCCAAATCATTTATTAATTAATATTAATTTATGCATTTTAGGGATTGACACAAATTATGAATAGAATATTAAATTTTTAGTTTATTGTTTTCTACTTTGATGGCCGGTCATCTCACTTCCCTTTACATACATAGTAGTAATTACATTTCATAAATCATTTCATTTTAAACGATTCAATAAAATTTCGGCAGCACTTCCCCTTTGTTCCCTATATCGTATACAAATGCATATATACAGGGAATAAAAAGGAAGTGCTGCCAAAATTTTGTAAACCGTTTAAGATGAAACGATTTACAAATTGTGTTTATAACTTGTCTAATGCAGGGACAAATCCGATAAATATTATATCCGATGAATATAGATGTCCTTTCTATGACAAAAACGAATATCCATATAACGATCATACACAATACTTATTAGACGGGGCCAAAAACTGTCTAAGGGATATTAATTATATACAAAACATATATTAGCATATACAACTCATTTGTGCATTGTAATGTTTTAATAACTATATAATATTTTTTTTATTTTTTATAAAATCTTATATGTTTTCAATTATAACAAATTATGGATATAATATTATATTTCAAAAAAATAAACTTCATATATACACTCATTTATTTATTAATTTTATTTGATTCGACATATAAGTAAACTAGATTTGTTATATAAACTACAAATCAATAATTAATCTTCAATAGTAATATTTTAATTGACATTGACATTTTAGCACACTGGTTAACACTAAATCATACTGCTAATTCGACACGTAAACTAATATATTTTAATTATCGGATTTACACACTTATAACCGTAATTAGCATATTACAATCAATCAACATACAATTACAAACACTCAATCAGGTAGTATCATCAAATACTACTACAAATTAACACTAATTTAACATATTATGGTAAATTGGAGTTAGCACAAAAATACCTCTTTTCGTTGAAATTGAAGTGCTGGAGACCGAAGAGGAGAAGTTGGAGATGTTTCTGGTGGTGGCGGACGATGTATCGCATTGGCGGTCAGAGGTGGCAAATTTGGAGGAAGAGGGAGGGTTTAGGTTGGGATTTGGGGGAAGGAGATAATGAAAATAGCTCTCAACCGACTCAGGTAATTCACAACGTGCGTCAGTTTGCAATAGCCACCGACAACACACTTCTGACGATTTTCAACAGCAAAAGTTCGGTTATTGCATAATTGTCACGGTAAAACCACGCCGTCGGAAGTGTGCCATTGACGGTCATCGCTATCATTCATCGCGATAGTAATTTTAGTAATGTAAGTCTCAACAAAGTTAGCACACAAACAAGTAACCATTCCACTTTTTTTTACTGTTTCTACATTTTAACTATTTAAAATAAAAAACTAATTTATCATTTATCTTTTACCTTTTATAGAAACATAAAAAACGAATACAAAACATCAGTATAAATAATTGGTCATCAGCTGACATGCTTCTAGAGTTGGTATAAGCGAAACCACTTTAAGGATATTATAACATATCTCTATACTTTCTTTTTCCGGCGATATGAAAAGATAGATTAAAGTTTGATTCTGACCTTGTAATACTGATTGTTGAGTAGGCTCAAAAGAGGATGTTTTGAGTTTTAGGTCTTTATCTTATTACGCCTATGTTTAGATAAAGTGATATATTGTTGATATTTAATTCATTGCAAACAAATATGCATCTCAAATGTTAAAAGAAAACTTAAAAGTCTATAAAGAGGGATATTATGGAGTTCAAAATAACACGTAATGGGATGAAAATGTTGATATTTGTTTACCTAAATCATAAGCAGACTAATCTGAATAATTAAAAGTTGGTGAAGTAAACTCTTGCAACTCACTTGTAAAACGTAGAAATCATGTGTATATCAATGCAAACCAAATACTATAAAATGCATGATAATCCACTGAAATACAGTTAAAAACTGAGTGATACTCAATTAAAAACTGAGTTAAAAACTTCACATAGTTTTTTTTTATAATTTCATTTGAACCCATGTGTTATTTTGGTACGGTTTCTGATCACAATTGAAGTCAGTTTTGTGAATTTTCTACTTCTTGTTTGGATTTTCAACACCTGACACAATAATTTTCAACCTTTTTATTTGTTGTAATGAGCATGCTACTGTATAATGCATATGCTTTATTACAAAAGATTTCATTGCAGCAATCACAATCTTCTTTGCAATTTTCTTTTCTTCTTTGACTTGAGTTTGTTTTAGATATAAGAAGAGTACATTATTGAAGAAACGTTACTTTATGTACAGAGAGAAGCATAGTACAAACAAATATTTGCAATGATAAAAAATATGTTGGTACTTTAGTATTCTTGTTTTTTTACTTTAATTATGCAAGTCGTAGACAAGCTTCCAACAGTCGGTTTGATTAAACAAGAAGAATACTCTAGAGCTATTTCAGTTTAAAATTCGTAATCCATTAAAATCTCTTTTTATAATATTCGATTCTTGTAATGTTTATTTTTGAGAATCAGAAGAGTTGAAAAAGCAATCTGTAACGCAGAGAAGCAAATGATTTTTCATATACATTGGGTACTTGTTACGTTATATTTATAATATACAATACGGTATAAATGGGCTTATATGGGTAGTATACCCGAAACCTTGTTACAATACAATTTGATAATACGGTGCCTCCTTATACTCTTTTCTCATAATATGCCCTTTCAAAAAACAGCTAGGGTTTTTGCTTTTGCTCTCACGATCCCCGAATAGATGTTATTCCTCTTCGTCTTTAAAATAAATTGAATCTGAGCAAAGATTGATGTGTTCGATCTGCAATTTTCCAGAAATACTTTGAGTTAGTAAGAATTTGAGGCTTTAAGAGTCTCGACCTTTTGTTTTTTTTGAGAAATTGAACTGATTCGATATGAATAGGTTTATTTTTCCATAAGTCGCCACGGTCAGTGAAGATCTTGGTTGTAGATCTGGTTGGAGTCTATTTGTAGATTTGGCTTTACTTGTAGAGTTGGTTAGGATCTATTTATAGATTTGGCTTTACTTATAGATCTGGTTGAGATCTGTTTGTAGAAGTGAATTCATAGCTTTATCTCGAGCGAATCGGTCTTTCTTTGAGTTGAGAGGGTCTGGCTTCTCTTCGACTTTTAGCTCACTCTTCCATCTAGTGAAGTTTTTGGTTGACACTGGTTTGGTAAGTACATTTTCTATCTAGTATGTAGCAGGTACGTGATTGATTTTCAGTTTTCCTTTCATTACCTGTTCTCAAACAAAATATAAATCTATTTCCATGTGTTTGGTTCTAGAATAAAATATTAGATTGGCTAATAGTGAGATTGCACTTAAATTATCACTCCATAAAATTGGCTTTATGCCCGTGTTTGCTTTTAGTTCACTTAAAAAGACCGAATCAACATGATTTTAGCTGTTGCACTAGCTATGCTTCTATATTCTACATCTATACTTGATCTTGAGATAGGTGTTTGTTTTTTTGAACACCAAGAGACCAAGTTATTTCCAATATATATACACAATATCTTGTGGTAGATCTTCTATCATCATGATTAGTAGCCAATCAGCATCTGTGTATCCTATTATATTAAGATGTTTGCATGCTTTAAACTTCAAGCCAAGATCTGCAGTGCCTTTTAAGTACCTCAATATTCTTTTTAGTGCTTTCTAGTGTTCATCTTTAGGATCCTGCATAAATCGAGACACTTTGTTAACACTGAAAGTTATTTCTGGTCTAATGATAGTTACATATTGCAATGCACTAACAATACTTGTGTATTATTTGTAATTAAGTATGGGTTCTCCCTTATGTTTTGACAGATGATGATTTGTTGTCATAGGTGTAGGCAGAGAGTTAGCTGCATTCATTTTTGCCTTGCTTAGGATTTCTGTAATGTATAATTTCTGATAGAGAATATTTCTGATTTTAATACTCTTGTAATTTAATTCTCAGAAAGTAATTCAGTGCACCAAGATCCTTGATTGAAAATTGTTTGTCTAAAAATTGAATAAGATTGTTGATTTTTGCTTCATTGTCACCTGTAATAATCAAATCATCAACATGTATTAAGATATATATTGTTGCAGCACTATTAATTCTAATAAATAATGAGTTGTCTGATTTGATAGACAGAAACTTTAGACTCGTTAAAGTATTTTTCAGTTTATCAAACCAGACTCTAGGAGCATGTTTAAGTCTATAGATGGCCTTATTCAGTTTACACACAAGCTTCCTATCTTAATTGTAGCCTTGTGGTTACTTCATATAAACTTCTTCTTTTAGATCCCCATTAAGAAAGGCATTATTCACATCCAGTTGCCTGATATTCCAATTCCTATGCAATGCTATGGTAAGCATAATTCTAATTGTTGTTGTTTTAACAACTGGGGAAAATATTTCTTAAAATCAAATCCATGTTGTTGAGTATATCCTTTAGCTACAAGTTTTTCCTTATGCCTTGCAATGATTCCATCAGGATTTTTCTTTAATTTGAATGTCCATTTACATCCTACTATATTTTTATTTTCTGTTGGATAGACCAAATCCCATGTTTTGTTCTTCATTAATGCATTATATTCTTCATCCATAGCCTTCTCAAACTACTGTCTTTAACTGCCTGATCAAAGTTGGTTGGTTCTTCAAATGTAGTTGTTGCAGTATAAACTTTGGGCTTGAAAATTCCACTCTTTGATTTAGTAATCATTGGATGCGCAGTTTAAACTTGTTGGCTGCTATGTGATTGTTCTGTTGCACATTCTTGTTTTGTAAATGACCGTTCCTGCTCATTTCCTTAGCTAATACTTTGTGTTTAATCATTTGTAGGGGTGTGATTGAACTGGTCAGATTGCTCTGCCTGTTCATGACCTAGTTCATAGAGCATTATAAGTGTGGATCAGGGTGATCTGAACTTTCTTCAATCCATCCCTTGCTTTGCGCAGTTGGATACAAAGGTATATTTTGTATTGATGCTTTTGGATTATATACCTTTTGAGTTGTCTTCACATTTATACTAGAAAATGGGAATACATATAAAAATAACATGTCTACTCACAAATATCCTTCCACTATTATCCAGACACTTGTATCCTTTTTGATTTGCTGCATATCTTAAAAATGTACAAGCTCTTGATCTGAAATTTAGTTTATGTGCATTGTGAGTTCTTAAGAATGGAAAACATAAACATCCAAATGCCTTTAGACTGTGATAGTCTGGTCTTACATTAAATAGAACTTTAATTGGACATTTATTATTTAAGACTTTAGTTGGCAGTCTGTTTATCAAATACAGATAGACTGCTGTACTAAAAGCATCTGGCCAAAATTTTGGCGGTAGAGATGCTTGAGCCAATAATGTAAGACCAAATTCTACAATGTGTCTATGTTTTCTTTCAACTAATTTTTTTTGCTCAGATGTATATGGACAGGTAATTCTATTGAATGATTCCTTTCTTTTGAAATTAATCATTAAGTGGTTTGAATTATGTACAACCATCAGTCTGCAACATTTTGAGTTGATGATTTGTTTGTTTTTCAACTTGTGTGACAAAGTGTACAACTGCCCTACAAAACTCTGATTTTTCCTACGAAAATATATCCAAGTATATCTAGTATGTGCATCAACAAATGATATGTAATTTTTAAAACCATTATCTGAATTGACTAGTGCTGGACCCCAAAGGTCAGTAGCAACCAATTCAAGTGGTTTTTTATAATTTGTTTGTGAATCAGCAAATGAAAGTTTGTGGCTCTTACCCATTTGAAAGTATGTGCACACATATGGTAGTGTAATGTCTTCAAAAGGAATTTTATTTTCTACTAGAACTTACTTTACAACATTAATATTTTTGATGTCCTAATTTGCAATGCCAAGAAGCGAACACACACTATTTTTTCTTTCTGTAATTTCAGAAAGATTGCAACTCCTTTTTCTATCAGACTTTCCTGAATTGAAAAGATTAAACCTGTACATCCCTTTGTCTTCATTACCCTATAAAAGAATTTCTTTAGTTGGTATGTCTTTAACCAAACAATATGTAGGGTAAAACTCAAAATAAACATTGTTGTCACTTGCAAACTATGATAAACTTGTAAGATTTTTCTTTATTTGTGGCACTCTTAATAGATTATTGAGATATAATTGTCTTTCACCTTTGATGCAAGCAAGTTCAATGAGTGTGATCTTAATACTCTCACCATTATTACCCATGTGAATGGATTGTTTACCTCTATACTCCTTTTGACTAATATCTAAGTTGTCTAGACTGTTTGTAATGTGATTTATAGCCCCTGAATCAGGATACCAGTTTTCATCTTGTGTGTCATTTGACCCTATAGTTGTATTCAACTGATAGTTTCTTGGATTATCAGTCGGACCGCCTAATTCTTGTTGAACCTGATAACATTAACACTCTGAATTGCATTTCTTTCATTATTCCAATTCTGACCTGGTATTTAGTTTGCATTGAATCTAAAGTAATACTTTGATGCGATATGTCCAATATTTTCACAAATTTGGCACTTAGGTCTGTTGCTATTTCCCCATTTACCTTTTCCTCTTGCTCTATTTTACTGACCTCCTCTTTGATGATATTGGTTTGTTCTATTATATTCTTGTCTCTTATTCTTTGAGTTTGCTGCATAGTTGATGGATAGTTCAGTATCCACTGCTTTTTTTGTTCAAGTCTTCCTTCATGTACAAGAAGTGCCGAGTGCATATATTGTATAGATGTTAATGTTTCTTTAGATGCTATTATTGCAACAACTGCTTCATATTCATCACTTAGACCACTTAAGATGGTCAAGATTTGTTAAGTATCAGATGTTTTATGACCTACTATTTCCAGTAGATCACATGTTGTTTTAATCATTGATAAATATTCCCTCATTAATAAACTATTTTTTCTCATATTTTGCAGTTGCCTCTTATAATGCATAATCTTGGCAGCAGACTGTGAGTTGAAAATTTGCTTAATAGTTTTCCATATCTCATGGTGATTTACATCCTATTATTTGAGGCAGTAAGTTGGTGCTGATAGATGACAATAGCCATGAACTTATGAGGCTATCTTGTCTTTGATACTTAATGAATTCTGTATTTTTGACGACTTTATTTCTTGATCAGTTATGAATCTTGGAGGTACTAACAGTGTTCCCAGCACAGACCCTTCAAGACCATATTCTCTAACGGCTGTTTCAACTTGAAACTTCTAAAAAAATAATTATCTTCATCAAGATGGGCAATGATTAATCGAGTTTGAGAACTGACAACAGTTTTGATCGGTTCTTTAGTTGTTGATGCATTTTGCTAACTTGAGTTATCTGAGTTATCTGAAGTGGTTGAGGTGGGATCTCCTTCAACCATGACAATTCAGGAATGAAAGAAAAGGAAAAGAAGTATAATAATCTTGATAAATCTAAAGAACTCAATTGGCAAGAAATAAACTCAAACCAGGTTTGAAGCAACTAAAAAAAACTTAAAAGATGACATTTTTCTGATGGTTTTTTTCTTGATATGGCACCTACTTTCAGAATTTATGATGTTTTTCTTGCCTTCTTTATCTGCTTTTCTGATCATTCTAATTGTTTCTTTGCTTGAAAAACCAAAGAAAGTCTTGATGCAGCCAAATTGTTGGCTCTGGCAGGGCACTTGATCATTCTATCAAGCAAATTCAAAGTCATCGACGAAGAGATTTAAATCTATGATGAGCAAACTCAAATGATGATGCTATATCTGATGAGTTACTTTTCATAATGAATTTCAGAACAAACAGAAAACAGTTAAGCAGATTGCTCTGATACCATATTAGATTCTTGTAATATTGATTTTTAAGAATAAAAAGAGTTGAGAAAGCAATTTGTAATGTAGAGAAGAAAATGATTTTTCATTTACATTCGGTACTTGTTACATTGTATTTATAATATACAATGCAGTCTAAATGGGCTTATATGGGTAGTATACCCGAAACTTTGTTACAATACAATTTGATAATATGGTGCCTCCTTATACTCTTTTTTGGTAATATATGACTTCTGCCACCTTTTCATATTTGATTATTGTGACCATTTCTTGCAGGTACTTAGTAGAA
Source organism: Allium fistulosum (assembly GCA_030737815.1). Taxonomy (NCBI): domain Eukaryota; kingdom Viridiplantae; phylum Streptophyta; class Magnoliopsida; order Asparagales; family Amaryllidaceae; genus Allium; species Allium fistulosum. The sequence goes on from CM060904.1 coordinate 931,377,122, forward strand.
AGGTCAGTATCGTTGCAATAATCTAAACACATCATATATATCTATCTAACCATTTGCCAAGGAATAAATAAACCACTGAACTAGTGCTAATAAGAGATGACTTCACTGCACTAATAAATGGCATTTCAATCGATTCTACAGTGAAATAGAACGACAAACTAGTTGCTTTGAACAGTACAAAAGAAGACAGACGTGAAATGGAGTTGAGAAAAATGACTACAAATGGACGTCTATTTTTTGAGAGAACGCTGAACGTTCAAATTCTAGGCATACATTCTACGTTCAAAAAACAGACATCTAACCACACTTTAGTTTCCTATAGTAGCCGAATTGGACTATCAGAGCATGAATATTCAGATTTAAACTTGTTGGAGATGCCTTACAAAATGACTTCTGGTTGGTCTGATTGAACTGAAATTGCCAGCTTGAATATAACACTAATAAAACATCAATCCTAACCCTGACCATATAAAATACAAGCAAACGTGACAAAAATTTCATACTTGTAAAATCTTACAAACAATATATAAGGTATGATCAATCGAGTATGTAAATACGAGAAGCAATGTCTTGAACAAGCCAATCAAAACCTTCAAGCAGCCCCTCCCCAGTGTACGCACTACATCCAACAAGTTTTCACTGCCTCGTTTTGTCCAAAGCTTCTAATTTTAGCACCTTCACCAGACATTTACACGTTGAACATCACTTTATTAGTTACATTCAAAACTAGTGTGTAATCCGTGTGTTGCACACGGCGATGTTAATAAAAAATAGTATTTATATTTTAATTATTGCTAAAATTAGAAATTTATTATGTAATTTATGATAAATTTATTGTGAAATATTAATCATTAATTAAAATGACATGTGATGCTCAGATGCAAGGTTGAAGGTTCAATCCTCGCTAACTAACTATAAAAAAAATGAACGGTCACCGAAGACTAACGGACACCGCTCATCTTAGGAAGGTATGAGCCACCCAGTCCGCAACTACAAGCTTGTACAGCTTATCGCAGTCCCCCTTGGACAGTCCGCAATACCGGGTGAGATTTACATGGGGCAAAGATGCGCAGGCCAGGGCTCGAACTCGGGACCTATTACCAGGTAGCGAGAACCCCTAACCACTGCGCCACTAAGGCAGACTCGCTAACTAACTAACTATATATATATATATATTTGTAGCAATTAATGTCCTACTAAAAAAATTAATTTTTTTAATACTATAGATATAAATAATTTATGTCATGTGATATTTTTTTTAACATGTATGAGTGAATAAATAACTTTACCATTTTTGTTTTAATTTTTGTGTATATATTGAATTGTTATTTTTCAAGGATTTATAAATAGATTTACGAATGTTAATTTAATTTAATATATTTAAATAATTTGAATTAATAATCAACATAACTATCAGATATAAGAAGTTGAATGTGTAAAGTTATAGAAAATTACGAAGAACTTTGTACGTATTTGTACTTGAGAAGAGCATTTTATGCCCGTTTATCTACATGTGAACTTTGATCCATTATTTAGTTTTCATTTTTAAACAATTTCATAGTTAATCATAGATTTTCTGTTGTTATAGGAGAGTCACACTTACAATTTTGATAATCACAAATAATGTTATGTAGCATTTAGTTGAGTTATAAGCTTGACATGGTTTGATAACATGTTGAAAGTAAATGTTTATATAATTTAATTTTTATCGATGTAATTTGTGCGTCTACATAGTAATGTTGTAAAATATAAATTTATCTTTTAAAGGTTGTTAAAAATAAATTATGTTTTGCAACATAATGTACAATAAAAATTAAAAGATAACTAAATTAGAAATTAAAAGAGTTATTGTTAATTATGTACACATTTTATGTTATGCGATTTATGTATCCTTATGTCTGAATAAATAAATAACTATATCATTTTTTCCACATATAAATGAATATTGTATATATTGAAATTCTTATATTTTTAGTATTTATTGGATTGATTAATGAATATCAGTTAATCAAATTTATTTAAATAGTTTAAATTTAAGATTACACAATTAGTTAAATATACGGACTTGAGTGTAAAATATTAGAAAAGAATTGAGAATGATTTCTATGTAATTGTAATTTTTTTTTGAAATTTTGGTGTTTGAAATTAATAGAATTATATAATGTATTGTATGATAAATTCGTTCAGTAAATAAATTATAAAATAAATTTGTTACTATCGCTAATGTATATAATTTATGTTATGTGATTTATATACGTACACAAACACACACATATCTAAATAAAAAAAGATCTTTTTTATACCAATTTGTTGATACGCCTTTAGCATATATATTGAAACTTTAGTTTTTTAGAATTTATTAATAAATATTAGTTGACTAAGGTTGTCTATTAATTTAAATTTTGGATTATGTAATTAATTTAAATATGTGGGCTTTGATGTAAAATATAAGAGAATAGAGAAAGATTTATAAATAATTGTAGACTTATTAAAAGAGTAGGTATTTGAATATAAAATAGTATGAGAAGTTTAGTATAATAATTGTAAAGTGATAAATTATAAGATTTTAAAAATAAGATATCTATAGTTGGAGAGAATTAAAGGGAATGAAGATAATTCCTAGAATTAATCATAGAGCTTAAAATTCTTCCGTTTTACTATTATTTAATAGAGAGGCTAATTCTATTTAAACTCAGATAGATGCCTGAGTCCCCCTCCAAAAAAAACACACAAACCTTCTGTTTTATTGAGTTTCTCATCATTGTTTCCAGTTTTGCCCCTACCTTTTTCATGTACCCAAATTTATTTCTCTCAATAAAAAAGAACAGCAATAATGAGAACTTAATTTGCAATATTAAAAACGTTATATCTTTCGGTAGATGTATCGGATTTCAATTTCGTTTTCACCATTAAATCACATTTTTATTATCTTTCGATTAAGATCTATATATGATATGTTTTGACGATTTTTTTTAATTTTACAATGACAAATAGTTGCCGGATTTGCCCAGCAAATATTTGTCGCCCATGTAAATTAAAAAAAAATCAAACACAAACACATTCAAATTATCAAACACATACATATTCAAATTACATTTGTAATCAAATTACACTGTCTCAAACACATTCAAGCACAAACACAAAGATTAATATCAAATACCATTGTTTTTTCTTAAAACGAAAAAACAAAGCAAACTAATTCTATTGTCCATATTGAGTTCGTTCATCCCAAGCTTGCCTGCGGTTGCTACATATATATTCCCAATTGCTTGCATCCGAATGGCGAGTTGTGAATGATTTTACATAAATTGGTGGAACCGGGTGTTGCATCCCATTTGACCTACAATTGAAAGAACAAATAAATTAGTTTACTTACAAGAAATAAGTTAGTGGAAAAAAACAAGTTAACTTTCTTACTTACTTGCACAAAATGATTATCATTAATAAATGCTAGTGCTAATTCGAGACGTTGAATTGGAGGTGGGACCCTTCCTTTTACCGGTAATATAGTGAACATTAACCTTTCACTTATGCTAAATACAACAATATTATACTTTGTCGCAACAACATAACCCATTTCCGGCATTATCATCCACTTGTCCTGAGGAGTAAATCCATCTCCTTTATGTTAGTTGCTTAAGTAATTCATTGCATCTGCAACGTTCTATGAAAACTTATTTGTAAAGTTCTTGATTTTCATACAACTCTTCGTATAAATCCCGATGAATTTGAGGCCAACATGATTCACCCATTCCAAGTAATGCGGCAACACAACGAAATCCACAATTACCGTCCGAACGAACATCAACAATATCAGTTACATATGGTTTGATCTCCGAAGGGATTTGATTTACATGCATTCTCATATCACGACTACAATTTTCCAACTATAAAAAATGTATTAATAAAGCAATAATGTAATAAAATATATTTAACAATATTTTTTTAATTTTTACGGTGACATATAATTGCCGAGAAAATTCAAGTAAGATTTGCAAGGTAAATTCAAGTGAAACTGAAATAGAGAACTTTGGCTATTGTGGACATTTAAAAAAAATTTCCTTATCTATTTGGGTTTCCGAATTTAAAGATATTTCTTCTTTGCATTATTGGCACTATGTTGACTAGAAAGACTATGCGATGAAAGACTTTCTACTAGCTCAAACAAAGAAGGCGTTCTTTTTATTGGCATTTGAGCCAATTTCTTACTTTACCTTCCTTTAGTTTTCATCTCACTCTTTGGTGAACCAAGAATCGAAGTTTGAGGTTGCACAACTTCCATCATTTTTTTAAATCTGTAGTTGATGTGGTGTATCCATTTTTTTTACATCATTCAACAAAATTTCCATTTTCTCCACCACTCCTACATCTTCCTTTCCACTTCATTCAACTAGATGTAGTCTAGTCCAATGATTATCAATCAACTCAAGTAGTATGGGTGTTAATGGAGTAAGATGAGCTAACTCATGTGCACATGGAAGTCCATGTGTCTTTCGAATAACACAACCACAAAGAAATTCATCATCTTCAATGAATTTCATGCGAAGTAATTCCGAATGAAGTAAGTCAAAAGTCACGTACTTACCACACCTCGTAGATTTTTGAACTCTCTTATGTGAAAAACATGTTTCACTCTACTTAGGCTTTGTTCGAACGAAGCTTTTAATTCGGTGAAGGATAACTCCAACAATGAATGCATTTTACTCCAACCTTGCTCGAAATTGCATTGACAAGTGGCTAAGTGTTTTTCAACTTTGAATGAGCCGATTCGGCCCTACATGTAACAAACAAATTAGTATTAACAAAAGAGATAAACAATCAATAATTTACTTACGCATATTAAAATAGAAGTAAAAAGAAAATACCTATTCGATGTATAATTCCCAAAATGCATATACTCGTCGGTCCACAGTTGAACAAATCTAACCTTATATGGATCTAACCATTGCTCATGTACATATTTCAATAAAAAATTGTATTTGACATACCTTTCATGCAACAAATACAAGTTTTCATTACACATATTAACCAGTGCCAACTCTCAATCGCTTACAAGTACATTAGGAATTTCTACCTAACAATCAACTATGTTGGATTTTAACCGCTCCAAAGTTCAAATGTAATTTCTTCACTTTCCGCCATTAAGTAAGTAATGATAATACAAAATGTGTGATCCGTAGATGTAACACCTACTATATCTAGCAATGGCATCTTGTACCTATTAGTTTTGTATGTGCAATCCAATATTATGACTCGAGGAAAAGTTTTTAGAAAACCTAAACTCGTCGGATGTGCCCATAAAATATCTTTGATAATATCACTTTCATCTAAAGTCTTACGATGTCATTCAAAGTATTCAAACTCTTTTAACTTATTAAGCAAATATTGTACTTGAGAACGACCTCCTCGTTCTTTTGAATTTTGAGCGTGAATCACATTATATATATCGTTTTTGACGGTTGTACAATTGGAAGGATCATTTGTTTTAAGTGTATGCAAAATTTCTTTGGCTTTCACCACATTTTGATGCATTTCAACCACCAATTTGATCTCTCCTTTACTTAACCTACCCGCATACGAATGCCCCTCATTATGCTTCAACTCGGAATGGTTATACACACCATTGACTACAACCAAACGTCACATTCAAATTACCAAATTTCGCACCTTTAAGTCTAAATGGACAATTACATTATTTGGTACCCGTCAATCTATAATTTGTTGAATCTTTAATTTTCTTCCTCTTATAAACACCACTACGCTCACATGCAAACATTATTCTAGATTTTTTAGTAGATGCACTGTATCCGATTTCAAAACAGTGATTACAAAACTAAGAAGTTTTCCCATGTTACGAATCCATTCAACCAATTTTTTACGTGATTGGTATATCTACATAAACAAAATATCATATTACCAAATTGTATACTACATTTCAAAATTTAAAAAATATCACTCACATCATATGTTGAAACTCATTAGTGTAGTCCAATATAATTTCATTCTCATTTTCATCTTCTTCATTTGATAGTGCCATGATCTGTATATAAAAAAAATTAAAATTATGCAACAAGCTATTAGGGATTTTTATGGTGGCAAATATTTGCCAAGCCCGACAAATATATATACCGCCCATGTAAATTAAAAAAAAATTGTCAAGCTCTGTCACAAACCACGCAACAAGCATTGGTGGTGTCATAATCTGTAAAAAGTAATTATGCAACAAGCAGTGTCACTCACAAACAACCACGCAGTGGCAAAGCGTGGTTATTTCAGACAACTACCAATGCGTAGTTGTCTGAAAGAACCACGATTTGCTACCTCCGCGACGTCTGCAATTAAAAAAAAATTAAATGTGAATGTTAACAGGGTCTGTAAACTCAGCATTAGTACTAGTAGAATCATCGAACTCCAGATTTTGATGAAAAAAATTGACAACTTGTAGATTGAATTTGGATTTGGAATTTAATTTGATAGAGGAATGGAGTCTTTAGGGTTTTGGAGGAAAGTTAGAAAATGAATGCAGTAAGAACGTAAGAAAAGAGATGAGAGGGTATTTTTATTTTTATTTTTTTTCTAATGAGGGGGATGGGGGGACTCAATATTTTTATGAGTTTAAATATAATTAGCCTTCGAAATAATGCCTCTACTAATAATGTAAAAATTACCCAACGCTCTAGCATTTTAACATTTAAAAGTAAACATTTTACAATCTAGGATAGAATCAAGAGCAAAATTTTATAGCACAATGATATTTCAGATTATAGCATACATCATTGTTTTTTTAGTTGGAATTAGCAAAATATCCATAAAATGTTGCAAGTTATTGTCTTTTCTTACCATTTAGAAAACCAGTCAAACTAATTGTCTAAAATACCCCATATTTTCATTAAAGATGTTTATAAGTATCTATCTAAAGGTTTGTAAACATCAAATCTTACGTAAACTCGGCTAGTATTAAATCGTGGAATTTGGAATTTAGTTTATTGCTACGTAATTATGGTCAAACCTTGTTACAATCAATTTGGTTTAAACTTCGATTAGAATTTGCAGCCATGAGACCTTTCTCCCCATGCATAAGTTTTATTTGCAACTTCTTTATTTTCTAATATCTTTGTTTCTCTTATGATCTAAATGCTCATATGATTTTCATTTTATAATTTTTTTCCCCTCCCTATAAGTGACCAAGCATTGCTGAAATTGGATATAAACTATGTTCGATTCTTTTAGTTGTTTGACATTATTCCATCTCAACTATCGTTAGTAATTTAATGTTTTTACCTCCATTTTTCATGCATGTTTTTATTTTCGAATTCAGCTTCAATTTTCTTGATTTAAACATTAAAACATCATGGTTAGTTTGTCATTCATTTAGCTATTTTCAAATTATGCTCACTATACAAAGAAAATATCACATATTGATTAGCATTTGAATTAAGTTATGTTGTATTTCTCTACTAATTTTAACTGTAAGAGTAATTAATTTTGCTTGGTCTATGATGATATACATATATACACATGCATATATCAATGACTATATAGTGCTTGCTTGGTATTGTTGTTTATCATACTTAATGAGGAGAAATCCTAAAACACTTGACATCGCAATTATACTAATTTTATGGATATAAGTACCTGAAGATTAATGAATACACTGTGAGATTTTTATTGTGATGTGAATGTAATAAGAGCTGTAAATACATATTGTTTTGTACTTTTCTGTAAATGTGCTGTGTACTTAGTTTAGGTATATAGTTCATTACGTTGTACTGGGAGAAAGACAGATTAATAAAATTACTTTTTCAGCTTCTCACTATTTTCTCCATTATCTTTTAATGGCAGATTTCATGGTATCAGAGCAAATCGATCTCTGATCTCCTCTTCTTTCTCTTAATCGAGTCTTTTCTGATAGTATGGTGAACGATTCAAAAAACTCGACTTTCAATTCAATTCCTCAATCAGGAAACGTTGTTATCAATTACAACGATCCATATTTTTTAACTTCTGGTGATACTTCGGCTGTTCCGATTGTCAATTACACCTTCAATGGAAGCAATTTTGTTAACTGGAGCAGGGCGATAAGGATGGCGCTAATTGCTCGAAACAAACTAGGGTTTCTTGATGGAACACTGCCGAAGCCTGAAGCAACTTCTCCTGATTATCGGAAATGGATCCGAAATGATTACGTCGTGATGAATTGGTTATCAAACTCAATTGATAAATCAATTTCAGAAAACCTCATTTTCAGTGACTCTTCTCATCAATTATGGACTGAAATTGTTGAAAGGTATGGAAAAATGAATGTTCCACAGTTATATGACTTACATCGTCAATTAATGCTGATTGAACAAGGAAATTTATCCATTTCTGAATATTATTGTAAAATGAAAAGAGTCTGGGATGAATTGCAAATAGTTGATGGTTATCCTGATTGTACTTGCGGTGTTATGAAGAATTGTTGCTGTGGTATTCTCAAGAAACTTGTTGAAGCAGATCAGAGGATGAAACTGATTCAATTTCTTTCTCATCTCAACAAAGATTATGATCAAGTTAGAATCAATTTGTTAAGTGCCGATCCATTGCCAACTGTGAATCGTGCTTACAATATTTTGCAGCAAGTTGAAAGGCAGAATTTAAATGGAATTAACAGTTTTATTTCAGACTCGAGTGCTCTTCAAACAGAAATTGTAAAGCAAAATTCACAAAAGACTTCAGGACAAATTCCTGCAAAGCGTGATTTCAAGAAACTCAAGAGTGAAATGATGTGTGAACACTGTAAAATGAAGGGACACACTATTGATGGATGCTTCAAACTCATAGGGTATCCAGAGTGGTTTCACAAAGGAAAGAATGTGAAGCCAACAGGAAAGCTTGCAGCAAATACAACTGGATCTGGAATACTTGGCAACACTCCTAAGCAAACTGAATCTAGAACTCAGGTTGATGAAAAAGTAGTATCTGAAGTCTATAAAGCAGTGCTACAAATGATGCAGAAAGAGGCTTCTACTTCTGATCCTTTATCACAGAATTACTCTACGGTCAATTTTGCAGGTATAACAGTTTCTAATGTTCATAATAATTCAAATCTGATATGTCATAATTCATGGATCATAGACTCAGGTGCATCAGACCATATGACATATGATTTAAGGCATTTTACTTCAGTTCAGAAATTAAAGAATCCATTAATTGTTAGTTTACCTGATGGAACAAATAAGTATGTGACAAAGTCTGGAACAGTTCATCTAGCTCCACAAATGATTTTAAAAGATGTCCTGTATATACCTGATTTTAGACATAATTTGCTCTCTGTTGGAAGGTTGCTTGATTATAACAAGCTAACTGCTTATTTTGATCAAACAAGATGTATTTTTCAGGACCTGAATTCTAAACAAGTGAAGGCATTTGGGGTAAAAGAAGCTGGATTATACAAGTTCAAGGGAGAAAGTTTAAGTTCTATGTCTAGTACTTTTACTTTACCTTTATCAAATACTAATAAGTCTACTGATGAAAAGTCTAATCGTGTATTAGCAAATAGTTTTACTTCAGTACCAACTTTTAGTATTCTTCATGCAAGATTAGGACATATAAGTGTTTCTAATATGAAGCATTTATCAATTTCTTGTATTGACAATAAAAGTGCTGAATTTTCTTGTGAAGCATGCATTTTAGGTAAACATCATAAGTTACCTTTTGTATTGTCTTCTTCTATTGCTGATAAACCTTTTGAAATAGTTCACATTGATTTATGGGGACCGTATAGAACACCTTCTTTGTCTGGAGCAAATTATTTTTTAACTATTTTGGATGATCATACAAGAACAACTTGGGTCCATCTTCTACACAACAAACAACAAGTATATAGCATAATTTCTGCTTATCTGACTTATGTTGAGAATCAATTTGACAGCAAAGTGAAAATAATTAGAAGTGATAATGGAACTGAAATACTGAACGAGTCTTGTAGCCTATTATTTGCTCAAAAAGGAATTATTCATCAACGAAGTATACCAGGGGTACCTCAACAAAATGGAAGAGTAGAAAGGAAACACAAACATCTTTTAGAGACTGCTAGATCAATTAGAATTCATGCTAATCTACCTATCAAGTTTTGGGGGGATTGTATTTTGGTTGCTGCACATTTAATCAATATTATGCCTAGTTCTATTTTACATTGGAAAACTCCATATGAGAAATTAATGGGTAAAGCACCTGATTATAAACATCTCAGGGTGGTTGGATGTTTATGTTACCCAGCAACAAAATCAAGTGATAAATTTGCTTGTAGAGCAAAAAGATGCATTATGATAGGCTATCCATATGCGCAAAAGGGGTACAAATTGTATGATTTAGATGATCACAGAGTTGTTCTTAGTAGAGATGTAATTTTTGAAGAAACTGTGTTCCCTTATCACACTGAGAAATCTCTTCCTTTTACACAAAGTCAGTTCCAGCCTTCATTACCTCTTGTTCAAAATACTATTCATGAAGAACAAGTTTGTGGCTCAGATTTAAATATCCCTCCATTCTCTACTTCACAAGTTATTCCTACAAATAATAATGAAGTTTTAGAGGAATCTTCTTCATCAAGTTCAAATCAGCAGAATATCTCTACATCTGATCAGCAACATGCAACTTTCCTGCCTACAGTTCCTTCAATAAGAAAGTCTACCAGACAATCAAAATTACCATCAAAATTTAAAGACTTTGAAGTTCAATATATCAAACCTTTATCTACCCCACATGATACTCATTCTGCATCTATGATTTTCAATGTGTTTACAGAGAATGCACTGAAACATATGGATTCAAACACACTTTGCAGTCTGAACAAGATGCTGTCTACACAAGAACCAACATCTTATAATCAAGCAAAAGAAGATGTAAGATGGGTGGAAGCTATGGAAAAAGAAATAGAGGCAATGGAGAAGAATCATACTTGGGACCTAGTTGATCTGCCGATTGATAAAACAGCAATAGGCAGTAAATGGGTCTACAAAACAAAATTTCTAAAGAATGGTGAAGTCGAGAGATGCAAAGCCAGAATTGTAGCAAGGGGAGACAAGCAAATTAAAGGTAAAGATTTTAAATATACCTTTAGTCCAGTAGCAAGGTTTACAACTGTTAGAATGGTTATAGCTTTAGCAGCAACAAATAATTGGTATTTGCACCAATTAGACATAAACAATGCTTTTTTACATGGCTACATTGAAGAAGAATTGTACATGAAGCCTCCTCTTGGCTACACAAAAGCTAAACCTGGACAAGTATGTAGGCTTAGAAAATCGATTTATGGTCTTAAACAAGCAGCTAGACAGTGGAATAAAGAACTTAAATGTTTTTTAATTCAGCTCGGTTTTATTCAGTCCAAGCAAGACTGCTCTCTGTTTAGCAGATCAAATGGTTCAGATTTTACTGTCATTGTATGCTATGTGGATGATTTACTTGTGGCTGGATCGAATATGCAAATTATTTTTGACATCAAAAAGGCTCTGCATCAGGCTTTTACAATAAAAGATCTAGGAGAACTTACATTTTTCTTGGGTATTGAAGTGACAAGGAATAAAGAAGGAATTCTTCTAAACCAAAGGAAATATATTCTGGATATGTTAAAATCTGCAAATATGGAAAATGCTAAGACAGCACCTTTTCCTCTTCCTAAAGGTTTGAAGTTGAGTACCATTGAAGGAGCTAAATTGGATAATCCAGAAGTGTACAGAAGACTGATTGGTAAGCTTCTTTACCTTAACATGACAAGGCCAGATATTTCGTATGCTGTTCAGCAACTAAGTCAGTTTATGCAAGAACCTAGAGCTCCTCATTTTTCTGCTGCACTACATGTTTTGAAATATTTGAAGGGTACATTGAATCAGGGGTTATTTTATACTGCTAACAATACATTACAACTCAAAGCATATAGTGATTCTGATTGGGGAAGCTGTGCTTATTCTGGAAAATCCTTAACTGGTTTTTGCATTTTCTTGGGAGACTCGTTGATTTCATGGAAGACAAAGAAACAAAAAGTAACTTCTAAAAGCTCACCCGAAGCTGAATATAGAGCTATGAGTCAAACAACAAGTGAAGTTGTTTGGATAGAAGGATTACTTCAAGAGTTATTGGTGAATGTTTCTAAACCTATCTCTTTATTTTGTGACAATAAATCTGCTCAATACATTGCTGAAAATGAAGTGTTTCAAGAAAGAACAAAGCACTTAAAAATGGATTGTCACTATATAAGAGATCATATTCAAAGCAATTTCATAGTGTTATTTCATGTTCATACTACAATGCAACTTGCAGACCTGATGACAAAACCTCTAGGAGTTGAACAACATCGTTTTTTATGTGTCAAGATTGGACTTGTTTCTTAATTGTTACTAAGTCCATCTTGAGGGGGGGATATTGTGATGTGAATGTAATAAGAGCTGTAAATACATATTGTTTTGTACTTTTCTGTAAATGTGCTGTGTACTTAGTTTAGGTATATAGTTCATTACGTTGTACTGGGAGAAAGACAGATTAATAAAATTACTTTTTCAGCTTCTCACTATTTTCTCCATTATCTTTTAATGGCAGATTTCAATTTTCAATGAATCCACACGGTCACAAATCCTTATCTTAGTTTAACTTATCATACACTTCAATTGAAAGTAAACAAAAATCCCGATTTACGTCCTCTCCTCGTGCATTCCCCACCGTCTAACCTTAATTTAATAACGCATTCAGTTGATATAGGTATTGAGTTATATGATCGTAATTCCTCACCTAAAGGAGTGAGTTCATTCACAAAATGTTGACTGCTGCTTTTGATAGTTACAACTCTACCACAGCCACTGTTTGGCCGCCGTTTACCTTAAGGGTAAAGTCTTTTAGAACTGGAAGTTCAAGGTGGGTTGGGTAGTTTGAGTTTGTTTGTAAATACAAGGTTGTGATTTTGATGATCACACGAAAGTGGATTAGATTGTAGTGGTGGGGATAGTGAAATGAAGTGAGGAGTTGAGCTGTTGGGTTTTTTGCTTTGTGTGCTGTTTATGGCTTAGATATTGAAGGTTAAGATAGAGGTGAATACCTTTTTCATGAACTTTTACGGCATTTTGATTCACACTTCGAAGAAGTTCTGTAACGATACGGAGAAGGGAGCCTAACAAAATATTATGACTATAAATTCTAATTCTATTAAAGAGAAATGTGTTCAATCTTTTTCTCCAAAGGTTGCAGAAGTTTTCAGAATTTGATAAGTGTGCTAAGGTGGTAGAATAAAATGATCATATAAATGTTTTGAAAGGGTGGTTGAATAAAGATAATGATGTTGTTAGGATGGAAATTTCTTCTATCTCTTTCCTTGATTGTCTTGAAAATCTTGATAATAATAGTGGGAATTTTATCGAGGTTAATAAGCTTAATTAATAAATTTTCAAATTATGAATATTCTGTTTTTGCTATCAATTGTCATAAAAAATTTGAAGTTCTTGATATGGATGAGGAAGATTTTTTTGTTGGGTCTAATGGTGAGATACATGGTGGGTCTATTTATGAATTGTGTGAAAATGTTTTGGTGAGGGATAAAGATTTGTCTCTGGTACTCTATGATTAAAACCAAGTTATGATCAAGAGTTGTTCTTCAGGTTTATGCTCCATGAAGACTATTGATGGTTACTCAGGGCAATTAAAGGAATTGTTCTCTGATAAGACGGTTTCATACACAAATTCATTCTTTGAAACATGCATAGTAGACGTTAAATGCATTAATTCTATTTGTTCTAGCTCTAATAGTTTTATGTTCAAGACTGTTGAGAGGACTGTTTTTTTTTTTTTTTTGAATTGGTGTGAAGCAGATGTCTAAGGATTGGTAAGATGGGTATGTTGATGATAGAATTTGAAGGGGTGTGTTGATAATAAATATTTGGTTTTGGATTCTAATGGGATAATTCTTTATATACTTGACAATATAAGGGTCTTTACCAGATGTGTATTGGGCTTGGGTGTTTGTATGGATGTAAAGAATTTTGAGGGAACTGAATTTAGTTTAACAAACTTTGAACCAAGCCATCATCTCATGTCTAGTATTGTGCATACGAAAGTGATGATGTGTGTAACCCTATCAACAATTCCTACCACTTCCTCCTCCTTGTTCATGCTTCCCTGTTTATGGACCTGCTTCACTGATACTCTGTGTGTTCTCCTTTTATCGGTTAAGCGATAATTATCGATTGGTGGTTGTTCACAGCAGGGCTGTAACAGGTTCAGACCAGCCAACCGTTTGAACCACCCTCTTTCTCTTCCTTCGGTTTTGAAAGCTCCATTTAAGATTGTAGATGGTGGCCCTTGCTCTGCTGCTAGTAATTGTATTTTTAATGATATGATATTTTGGTAATCGTGGATTGTGGCCCTAGCTCTTCCTCTTCCTCTCCCTTTGGTTTGGAATAATCTAAGATTCGCGTTTACATACATTGAAATCTCTGGTGAAACTATAGATTTCTTTTATTGAGGTCTTGTAATTGTATTTGACAGTGTTGAATTTAACGAGACAGTGACTTGATGGATTGAAATGCATTGGGGGCAATTCAGAAAAATGTACACCATACATATTTATTTCTTAAAGCCAATTCAGTTGAAGTTTTAATTCAAATGGTTAAAATTAATTCTAACCCTTTTTTTAAATAATAATAATAATATTATAGAGAAAGCATAAAGCAGCAGTATTAAAAATGCATAATTTTATCATCCCATATCCAAAATTTCAGTAGACGCTGCTTTACCGTAACTAGTTGATAAGCTTTCTTTATTGAATGTTGATTGCTAATTGTAGATGAAATTGCGACTGGTTTAAAATCACAAAATCGCACGTTCAAAAACCAACACCGTGAATCACAAGAAATTTCCAAAAATACCAAAGCTTAAAACAGGAAAGTAGGTTATCACGAGTGGCTGTAGTAAAACGAACAAGAACGGAAGTGCCACTAGAGGCAGTACCCAAAGTTGAACTAAACAACATCAATAAAATCAAGTTGAAACCGAAGACATCAAAAACAGAATAAGCAACCCAGGTCGAACGATTTTCGAATTAGATGTGAGCAATATAAATTACTCACCTTTGCCAAAACAAAGTAGAGATCATCGAAGTCGAACACGACGAATTGAAGAAGCCGATTGCCGAAGCCCTAATTTTTGAGCGAGCACCAGAAATCGGCAGCAAAGCTCTAGCTGCTGATGATTGAACGAGCATTGAAGTCGACGCCCCTCATTTTGAAAAGCCCTAATTATTGAACGAAGAGGAAGGAGGATGAAGCCGCCATTTTCGTTTCTCTCGATCGATGTTGTTCGTGAATTAGGTTTCGAGTGAACGAAAGAATTAAAAAGGGGAACGGGCTTTGGATTATCACGGCATCAACAAGGGAAACGTGGGCCAATATGATTTTTAAAGCCCACTAACAATTAACAGATTTTTTTTTCAAAGGAATTTCAAACTGATTAAAAATTTTCAAACAGCAATTAGTTAGGAAAAGAAATCGTGCAAAGACGATAATTAATCGGTACGAAATACCGGGTTGTTACAGACTCCCCTCCTTAAAGAAATTGCGTCTACGCAATTTTCATAAATAAAGCCGTCAATAACCATTATTTTTCTAACACCAACTGGTTATGCTAGAAAAATAAAGTCAGGAATACAAACGCCAAAGAAACCTTTTAATTTCAATAAAAGAAATTTACAATTTCTCCACAAAATCTAATTATCAAGTAGATAATCAGAAAACAACAAAGCCGAATAAATGCAATCATCTGCAATACTTAATTATCAATTACATGTTCAGAAATACAGAAACCTCAAAACAGCAATATCTAATTATCGATACGATAATTAGAAAACAACAAAATCTAATTATCAACAAAAGATGATTAGAAAGCACAAATTACAATTCGCAAAACTGCCAATATCTAGTTATTCAACAATTAACTAGAAAACACAAACTTCATAATCAGTAAACTCTAGCTATTAGCAGAAATAGATAGAAAACAGCGATTTAATAAAATCAGCAAACATCCAATTATCCAAACGATAGTCAGAAAACAAATCAACAAATATTTAATTATCAAAAACGATAATCAAATCTCAAATCAACAAATATTCGATTATCAAAAACGATAATCAAATCTCAAATCAACAAATATTCGATTATCAAAAACGATAATCAAATTTCAAATCAACAAATATTCGATTATCATAAACGATAATCAAATCTCAAATCACAAATATTCGATTATCAAAAACGATAATCAAATTTCAAATCAACAAATATTCGATTATCAAAAACGATAATCAAATCTCAAATCAACAAATATTCGATTATCAAAAACGATAATCAAATCTCAAATCAACAAATATTCGATTATCAAAAATGATAATCAAATCTCAAATCAACAAATATTCGATTATCAAAAACGATAATCAAATCTCAAATCAACAAATATTCGATGATCAAAAAAGATAATCAAATCTCAAATCAACAAATATTCGATTATCGAAAACGATAATCAAATCTCAAATCAACAAATATTCGATTATCAAAAACGATAATCAAATCTCAAATCAACAAATATTCGATTATCAAAAACGATAATCAAATCTCAAATCAACAAATATTCGATTATCAAAAACGATAATCAAATCTCAAATCAACAAATATTCGATTATCAAAAACGATAATCAAATCTCAAATCACAAATATTCGATTATCAAAAACGATAATCAAATCTCAAATCAACAAATATTCGATTATCAAAAACGATAATCAAATTTCAAATCAACAAATATTCGATTATCAAAAACGATAATCAAATTTCAAATCAACAAATATTCGATTATCAAAAACGATAATCAAATCTCAAATCAACAAATATTCGATTATCAAAAACGATAATCAAATCTCAAATCAACAAATATTCGATTATCAAAAACGATAATCAAATCTCAAATCAACAAATATTCGATTATCAAAAACGATAATCAAATCTCAAATCAATAAATATTCGATTATCAAAAACGATAATCAAATCTCAAATCACAAATATTCGATTATCAAAAACGATAATCAAATCTCAAATCACAAATATTCGATTATCAAAAACGATAATCAAATTTCAAATCAACAAATATTCGATTATCAAAAACGATAATCAAATTTCAAATCAACAAATATTCGATTATCAAAAACGATAATCAAATTTCAAATCAACAAATATTCGATTATTAAAAACGATAATCAAATCTCAAATCAACAAATATTCGATTATCAAAAACGATAATCAAATCTCAAATCAACAAATATCTAATTATCACAAGCGATAATTAAAAACAACAAATATTTAATTATCGATACGATAATTAAATCTCATAACATCAGATATCTAATTACCTGCAGATAATTAGAAACAACAACTATCTAGAAATCAATTAAGAAGACTAGAAAATCAACATAAAAGTTTGGATCGATCCCATTAGATGGCGAGTTTTTAATTCGCCGCACGTGCATCTCATATGGCCGAAGCCTACCAAGTACTCAACATAATTTTGGCGCCCAACAAATGACCCGAAGGTCCAACAAATGACCCGAAGGTCTAGTACTGGTATTTGACCCGAAGGTCCATCATAGTGGCTCGAAAGCACACGAAAGCATCAAATATTTCAACTAACGAGTCCGGAATTAACCGAAATAGCAAACGCACATGTCCCATACCACGTGTTTTACTAAATCGTTTGATTCTCTTCATCGTTTCCTTGAAAGTGCAAAATTCATCAAAATCATCAAAACAACAGATATTCAATTAACGAGTCCGGAATTAACCGAAATAGTAAAAGTGTGGTTCCATACTCCGCACTTTTGCTAAATCGTTTAAATCTCTTCATCGTTTCCTTGAAAGTGCAAAATTATGTATTTTGTAAAAATACACTTTACATTCTCAAATGGACAAGTCCAGAATTAAGCGAATCAGTAAAAGAAAGGGGTCATAGTCCTCGATTTTGCTGAAACGTTTAAATCGCTTCCTCATTCTTTTGAAAGCGCAAACTGTAAAATTTCTGAAAACAATTTTTATTTATTTTATAAAAATAACAATTCACATTCTCAACTGGACAAGTCCAGAGTTAAGCGAATCAGTAAAAGAAAGGGGTCATAATCCTCGATTTTGCTGAATCGTTTAAGTCGCTTTCTCATCCTTTTGAAAGCGCAAACTGTTAGAAATTTATAAAACAATTTTCATTTTAAAACGATTTTCCAATCACGTTATTAAAGCAGCAATATTAGTAACAATTTCGAAAAGGAAATTGTACTTCTCAAAACATCGTAAAACGAATCTCAAAATCAGCATTGCGGAATAACCGCTTGAAAATCCACTTTTAAAATTTGACGGTTACTGGAGCCAAAGCGACAGTAATTTTAAAACGTCAAAATCACATCAAAACAATTTACATCAAAATGTAATGTCAGTGAATTTTCATTCATCAAAAATGCCACAAAACACCGTGCTTCAAAATATAGCATTGGTGTAAAAATCCCGTTATAAAAATAACAGCAACAAAATACGTTCATAACCAAGCATCGGTTCAACGTAAATTAATGCAGTAACGTGCAATTCATATTTGCACGCATATTACAATATAAACAAAGAAATCATTCGAATGTATCTTCGATGAAGACAATTCAAAACAGCAAAATCTAATCAATAGATGACTAGTCCAAAAGAAAGCCAGCGGAAATTTCAACAAAAATCACATAACTGTAATTTCTTCGAATCCTTAATTCGGATTCGAAGTTCTCAAAGAAACAAAATAATTACAGCTATGTAAACAACCAAGAATTTTTTTTTTCAATTTCTAAATCAAATAGATTATCAGTTGTACTCAGCGAAGACAGTTTCACTGTTTTCGCTGCGCACTCTGATAAACAGTACTCAAATCAATCAAATCATCAGAACACAAATTCACTTTTTATTTTTAAATAATGATATTTAAAAACTTTCATCAAAATTTCAAAACTTTAGTTTTGACTCAAATCACAAATAAAACATCGACCAATAGTTGTAACACATGTTCCATCCAAGTTATGTTTTATATTATGTCCATAAACCCCAAGCTCTGATACCAACTGTAACGCCCCACCTCTATGCTCATAATAACAAAGAGTATTAAAAGAAATACTGTCTATTATTACGAAGAATAAGGTTGGATAGGAGCGGCCATCCGTAGTTGGCCTTACACTAATATTGGTTACCTCGATAGGAGTGGTATATACTTTTCATTTTTCCTCTTATTTATTTACTCCCGTCGACATACCCAATTATCAGTATAAAACAAGCTACGATGGTTCATAATAGTTTAGGACATTAGATATAATAATAACACAGATAATATAAATGCGGAACAGATAAAACAAAAGTCTCATATATATATAACTGATGGCAGTTACCATATAGTTGACACGATACATACGATACAACTACAACTGTCGACTCTGGAAGTTATATATACAAGTACATTATCAACTAATATACATGAATACATATCATCCTATACAATGACACGACTTCTACAAAACGACGAAAACTACTTCAGAAGATATAAAAAGTCTTCATAGCCCGAACAGCAACTCAAAGCAGGAAATCTACAACCTGAAATAACTCGGGTCTGACCCGAGTATTAAATTCAAAAGAAAATAATACACGGGTCAGTCTAATTCAAACTCAGTTATTAATGCACAGAAGCAATAATAATCAAATATCAAATAAACGACAGTCACAAAAATCTCGTATATCCAACTCCTCGATAAAGGAATCGGATAACGGTAGATATAACAATAAACAGTGTTAAACAACAAATCAGCAATCCAAATCAATTTAAACAGTTGAAATGTCAATTTAAAAACAACAATGCTGATTGGCTGCAGTACACGCTAACGTGTACTGCCTCGCCAATACAGTCTATGAAATACTCAGAAGATCAATGAATCCAAAAGCCAACGGATACAACTCAAATCAAAATGAACCATTTCAAATACAACTAAAAAAATATTGAATTGAACCAACGAAATAATTTAACAATCGAAATATCAACCAAATCTGTCAATCCTGCTAGGGCTGCAGTACACGCACGCGTGTACTGCCTCGCCACTACAAAACAACTCAAAACAATACTAAGCAAGATCAGAGGCAACAAGTGAAACAAGTTCAACATGTCACAAAGCAAGGCACAGTATAATAGCCAACTGCTGCACTACCCCAGGCAAGGGTAGTAAAATGTATAAGTACACATAGGAGTGAATGCACCTGTGAAACAACTCATTAATGAACCCAACCAAAAACAAGACAAAATACTCACTAGTGTTCAAAGTGCAAGCTGCAACTACCAGTAAATGTCAACATGACTCGAAATGTATCAGAGAGCATATGCAAGGGTCGGGTAAGTATTATATGTAAACTGAACAAATGGAACCAGAATGCAAAATGGAGACAACAGAGACCAGAGACCACAAGCAATGCATCAGTAAATCAATACATATGAGCAAGTGAGCTAGTCAACATGAATACATCGCAAAAACAAAGGAACTGCACTGTTTCGAATGAGACGACAACTTCAAACTCAAGTGAACAGCTAAATACAACATCAGGTGGAGTGCAACAGTGCATAACAAACCAAGAATGACTCAGTGAAGATTACCAATGGTCAAGCGAAATAGTGGACGAACAGTGCAACTAAATGAATGACCAGATCAAATGCAATAGTGGGATGTACCAATGAACCGAGCTACCCCATAACGAAACAAGCAACAGTAACAGAGAAGATGATTCAAGTACAACAACTGAAATGAACACAGGTGAAGGCAGAGACCAAAGAATGACAACATGAACAAACTCAAGTGATAACAGTTAAATGTACACAGGGATCACTGTCTACATGAGTTAGTTCAACATGCAAAAGAAACTGGCAACAAATACATGTCCAGATGAACTAGTAAGTACAACAGTAACCAGAGATGATCAAGAACAAATACAACAAATCCAGAAGTCAAGAATATACAAGTCAGAATGCACAACAGGTCATATATGAAGTATGTACAAGTCAGGAAGCCATATATCATCACCGAACTAAAAACAACATCAGGGATAAACTGATCAAAGCATGTACAAACTGTTTCAGTAAAGATCAAAAGCCAGGTGAGGAGGTCAAGATCAAACATGAACAAGTCAAAACTTTATAATAGGAAAGCTTCTGGAACGACTGGTTTAAAATCACAAAATCGCACGTTCAAAAACCAACACCGTGAATCACAAGAAATTTCCAGAAATACCAAAGCTTAAAACAGGAAAGCAGGTTATCACGAGTGGCTGCAGTAAAACGAACAAGAACGGAAGTGCCACTAGAGGCAGTACCCAAAGTTGAACTAAACAACATCAATAAAATCAAGTTGAAACCAAAGACATCAAAAACAGAATAAGCAACCCAGGTCGAACGATTTTCGAATTAGATGTGAGCAATATAAATTACTCACCTTTGCCAAAACAAAGCAGAGATCATCGAAGTCGAACACGAACGAATTGAAGAAGTCGATTGCCGAAGCCCTAATTTTTGAGCGAGCACCAGAAATCGGCAGCAAAGCTCTAGCTGCTGATGATTGAACGAGCATTGAAGTCGACGCCCCTCATTTTGAAAAGCCCTAATTATTGAACGAAGAGGAAGGAGGACGAAGCCTCCATTTTCGTTTCTCTCGATCGATGTTGTTCGTGAATTAGGTTTCGAGTGAACGAAAGAATTAAAAAGGGGAACGGGCTTTGGATTATCACGGCATCAACAAGGGAAACGTGGGCCAATATGATTTTTAAACCCCACTAACAATTAACAGCTTTTTTTTTCAAAGGAATTTCAAACTGATTAAAAAATTTCAAACAACAATTAGCTAGGAAAAGAAATCGTGCAAAGACGATAATTAATCGGTACGAAATACCGGGTTGTTATAATTTATTTCAAATCAGATGTTTCAATTATTTATCCGGGTTAATTGTCATAATTTAATTACAAATTATTTGAAAATCTTTCTTTCAAAATTTATTAGTTAACCCTTAATTATTAACTAATCATTTTAAATTAATGAATCATTTAATCTTTTATTGTTAAATAAATATTAATTAATCACCATTATTAATTAATCCTTTAATTAATTAACAACAATTAACTCAATTTCAAATCATTATTTTAATTAATTACACATATTAATTAACCATTAATTAATTATCCTTAATTAATTATTGCTTAATCATTTAAATAATCAACCACTAATCATTAATTAATTATCCATTAATTAATCACCTTAATTAATTGCATTAAGTGATTAGCTTTCAATTATAAATAAATTAATCTAATCATACACTAATTCTCCTTTAATCATTAATTACATAAATTAATTAATCACATAAGTTAATTATCCTTAGTTAATTTAGTAATTAATCCTTTAATTTATCATCTTCATTAATTACTCGACTAATAATTCCTTTAATTATCCACCTTAATAAGTTAAAGATATGCCTTTTTATCTTAATTCATTACTTAATTACCCTTAAGAATCTTTATTTAATAAACCTTGGAATTAATTATCATTAACAAATGAATTAATTTAAACTTTAATTAGACAATCATTATTTAAAAAGAATTGGTTAAGAAATGGTTTTAAACTTGACTTAGTTTAAATTTTAAAACTTGTTATCATAAAAACCCAAGCCAACGTCAGGAATACTCGAGCAACATCCCGAGCCAACCCATAAAAATCCCCGAGTAACGTATATTCAATTTTCTTCGAGTCGATCCTCTATTTTCTCGTGCTCGAACTAGAGCCATTTTCTTCTTCCCCAAAGCCAAAAATCAAAACCCAGACCAACGCTGACACGCGTGCACGTGCACAACGATCGCTGGAGCTCTGGCGAACCTCGTCTCACTCAACAAGTCACGAATGATACTCTCACCTGTTTCCGACCACCCAGCGCTTCGATCGTACCAAAAATCAAAATCGAGCTATGAGACCACCACTGGAACCAAAACAACCAACCAAAAATCTCCTCGCACCGCCGCCCATGTCCACCAGCGATCTCGCGATCACGACCGGAACTTCGTCGCATGCCTACGCCTCTAACCCCCCCACTCGCGATCGCCTATAATCCACTATCGACGACGAGATTTCCTCGTGGAAACTTGTTAACAAAACTGGGTTGCAAACCCTATTTCGATCTCGTATCCAAATCTCACGTAATAGATAATTTTTCTGATAATTTTCGTGACATCCCTAATGTTTATACTTGCTTCAATTTAAATCTCAACCTTTTAAATAGATTAAATTTCCTGGAATTTGTGGAAATGCAGTTTTCATTCAAAAACGAACTGCTGATACAATACCAATCTAAAAATCTTCATTTTTGTGTTAAAAATCCTAAATTTCAATAGACGTTCAGATTATCAACTTACATTAGCTTTCTATAAAAATTGGATTTATCAATATATTTCTTGATTGCCAGTAAAAATAGCATTACAGGAGTATGCTTTCCAAAGATGTTTAAAACAGCTTTTGAAAATCTTGTATCTAGGTTAAATCTCTATCTTGATCAAAAACTGAAAGCTTAACAATGATTCAGTTGGATAAAAATTCAAATTTGAATGATAATCAATCCTTGTAATTCATAACAGAGAAGGACCATATGCAGAGTGACAGATATATACACACAGATATATAACAAAATACAAAGCATATGCAACCTATCTTTTTAAAGCATCATGAACTGTTTAATTTAAACTTAAAAATTTTCAAATAATATGTTTACTCACATATTATTTGTTTTAAAACAGAAGCCTGTAGGGTTTAACAGAGTGATATAAACTCTTATATACACATACATTTCTTTTTCAAACATGCAGGCAATTTGATTATCTATACCAACATTGTTAACAACAACTTGAAGTATTCATTCCAAACATCAAGCATAAAAACAGATTCAAATATACTTATGGTTTTAAAAGAAAAGTCACTCACAGATTTCCAGAGAAAGAACAGAGTTTCCTCTATGTTGAAACAGGCTTGAATTTGAAAGCTAGAAACTTGCCTCCTTGCTCTCTGGTTTGATTTATTTTTAAGTTGAAGCTTTGTTTCAGATTTAAATGGTATTTTACTTTCAGTTTTCATAGCTAAGAATGGAACAAAACTGAGATGAAGTTGATTATAACATATAGAAAAGAGAGTGACAGGGTATACAATATTTTGTACAGGTTGGTATATTTTTATTTGTTTTGGTCAGAGATTTTTTTTTAGGCTGATATAAATCTTCCTTTGTATATTGCGAATTGACTTTGGTTTGTGCTAAAGTACTGGTTACATTAAATGCATGTTCCCCTCCATGCCTACATACTTATCCCATTTTTTTCCTTAAGTACATAGGTTATACTATTATCTTCATTTCCTTCTTGCCTTGCATACTACCTTACTTACATATTCATACTTTGCCTGGTTTGTTTTGGTGGCAAATGTGCTGTTGTTGTTTCGGCTGAAATATATTATATTGTGTACTAAAGATAGTGGCATTAATTGCTTAGTACATGTTTATATTTTACTTTGTCTTGTTTTATAAGCTTGTGCTTACCTTCTTTTATTTGTTTATACCTAGATATTTATATGTTTCTTCATTTTGCAAGTGTACAAACTTATCTGGTTTGCTTTATTTACATGTTGTTAGAATTTTATCTAATATGTTTACTTCCTATTTTACAAACTATATAAGTTATGTTATATATATATTTCAATTTCCTTTTGAAGTTTAACTATCCAACATTTAATTTACTTATCTATTATTATTATTTATTATTAAACCATTTATTTACAATTTAAATTCAAATCAAATGTATATACATATATATTATTTATAATTTCAAATTTACTCATATATGCTCAAATACATATATATTCACATATATACAATATTTACAATATTTTTAAATTTTGAATGATTTATACCAAATTTTATTTTGAGGTTGGGGAAACTCGCATCAATAAATCGATTAATTTCACAGTTTTATTCAAAAATTATTTTTAATTATCATTTTAAATTTATATAAAATCCAGGGTCGTTATAATTAGTGTTATACAAATTTTGCATACTAGTAAATGTAATAATAAGGTCAACCAAGGAGTAAATATAAATTTATTGTTATATGCAGCTGAAAGTGGAGTAAATTAGTATATTTACTGTTTTGAATTTGAATTAAAAACAAATAGAGAATTAATTACAGTAATTTCATTTTATTTCTCTTTGATTTATTTCTAATTTTTAAGTAAGAGAATTTATGGATTGATATTCATTGTTGAAAATTAAATGAATTAATTTGCCATTAATATGATCGAAAAATACGACCGTATCATTTATAATATCATGAAAAAACTATAGAATAAACATGTTACTAAAATTTCAATTAACTAATTTAAAACATACTTTGTAAATAATTTATAAAAAACATAAATTTTTGAAATCATTTAGGTTAAAGATACAAACATAAAAAAAAACTAAATCTAAAATTATTTTTGAAATTGAAAGAACAAATGAGGATTAATAATTTAATCACTTGACCTTCTAACTTTTACTTTTTAATTGTCATTGCGGCTTACTGATCATGGAATAAATTTTAAACTAATAAATATGTATATATAGCGCCCATTGCATCGCATACTATACTGGCTTCTCAAAGAAACTTAACTCATCAATTATGCTTGAATACAATGATTGTAAATGCACAAATAATATAATTGAGTACCGTAAAACATGATTTAATAAAGGTATATTTTAAAGTTTTAATTAGGTAAAACTAAAAATAATTCTTAATCAATCAAAAAATCAATGTTATACTGAAATAAAAGTAAACACTAATTAATTAGTATTAAAGAGAAATAATATGTAACTAATCTTATTATTAAAATGAATTACGGTCAAAGATCCAAACTAGGTTATTTTTGTAACTAATCTTATTATTCACTAATTAGGTTGAATGATCTATAGAAAGATCCAAACTACAAAAATATTCAAAACAATATAACATTAAGCAACAATAGTGGAAATTAGCCACAAGGGCCTCTTTAGCAAGTGGAATTAGTTTCTAGGACACACAATTGAAATAATTACTTTCAAGGACAAAACGCAAAATAATTAGTTTCTAGGGCCTAAAAACCTATGAAATTATGTCCTTGAAAGTAATTGGACTGCTGACTTTGTCCTTGAAAGTAATTATTCTGCTGACTTTGGCCTTAAAAGTAATTTCTTTGAATGTGTGTCCTAGAAAATAATTGGACTGTAAAGTTTGTCCTTCTGGTGAAATGCCCCCGGAGTTTTGGATCAAAGGTCCCTATTCTCAAAGCCCATGCACAAAAAGTCCCTACTCATAAATCCATGTAAATTAGGTCCCTATTTTGTTATTTTTTACCAAACTGTCCCCTTCTAAAAAATCGGCTTAGCATTGAAATCAGGGGCAAAAGTAACATAAATTAGCCAAAAACTAAAAATAGGGACCTAATTTTCATAACTTTTTTGGGAGGGAATTTTCTTTCATCATATTTCAATTCTAGGGAGTTGGCAGCCATTCCTTCACTACAAGAAAAGTTTATTTTCTTAGCACAATAGTACAACATTTTTGAGTGCATTGCCATGAGAAACGATAATTTGACGCTAAATTATTAAACCCTAAGTTTCGCATGCTATTAGAAATCAAAGGCGCTAAATTTTATTTCCTTCCCCCCATTTCTATGAACTCCCACTAAACAAAAACTTTCCCAAAATTTCAGTTCCTTGATCCAAATTTAAGTACAAACTATTCCTCCTTTGAAAATAAAATTCATCGCCAGTAGCCCTAGTTCCCGCTGCAGTCGATTGGCCTCGTTGCAGTTGTCCTCGTTGCAGGCTTGTTTCTGTTTGCCGTTGTCTCCATCCCCGTTGCAGTCGTCCAGATTGCAGGCTCGTCTCCAGTTTTCCTCGACCCCGTCCCCATTGCAGGCTTGTCAGTGGAAGCGACTGTTAGCTCTAGTTCCCGCTGTGGTCGATTAGTGGACGCGAATCGGCAGCCATCATTGACAGTTGCCCTTTGTCCTCGAAGTTTCAGAGTAAGTTGTAACCGATTGGCTTTTGCCTTTATTTTCTATTTTCAGAGCAAGTGATGTGTGGAGTCTTAACTTCAATAATTGGTGGTTGTTAAAAATCATAATGGAACTCAAAACTTCATGTATGTAGCCAAATTAAAACACAAGTTTAACCAATAAGTAGAATTGTGTATGTTGATATTTAGATAATATTGCCAACTACAAATAAAATGACCTAATACAAAAACCTACAATCCAGCAAATTCCAAAACTCCAGCAGTAAGCTATCCAACAATATTCATTTGAGCAATATCTTCACTGTGTATTTGATGCTTTTGTATTAATTCTGGCAAAAAAATTCAAGTTGCATAGTTCTATGAATATGTTCTGGCAATGGAAGATGTTACAGAAGTTTTCAAGTCTCGATGGCTCTCTTTTTGAATCCTTTTGCAGATCTTAAACTTGTCCATGTCTTTACATAGTAAGAAAAATAGTATACTATTAGGTGATTGATTAATGACACTGAGAATTGATAATGACTCATGAGTTGTGCAGAATAACAATGAGAAAAGATAATCACATGAATATGCATATTATTGTGACACTTTGCGGCATATCCTTATAAAATCAAGGGTGTATTGGAAAAAATCAAAAGCTATATAGGAGTAAATAAAAAATATTATGTTCTCTAAGTTTTTGCATAGAAGGATATAAGTTTTTTAGTGTTATACCCAATATGTAGATATCGATAAGGCTTTTATCATGAAAGCGTTTAATGCTTTTATGTTGCAATCATATTCATATTTTGTAAAATAAAAAGAACTAACATCTTTTGCATATATAAATGATGAACAATTATCAAGTGTTAGCACTTTCAAGGGATCAAAAGTGACCTTTAGTAAATCATATATGTATAGAATTTACAAAATTTGTCTTCAAAATATGGTACATTACATTTTCATTCATTAACATTAGATAATAGTATTCATATCCAGCTATATAAATCATCTTTGGTAAGTTCAAAAGCAACCATGACACACACAACTTTGCAATTTTGTTGTTGGATCAAAAGAAAATCTACTATACGAATAGCCCTGTCCGTATTCTTATGCAACTAATATATCTCTTTGCCTGTAGCATCAAAATATTTGTTACAACTTATGCTCCAAGTCATACATCTGTATTATATTAGTAACTTATTGGAACCACCTTTTGTGATTAGATGGTTACTTTTTATCTTTTTATGCTTGGTACAGGTGTGAAGCTTGTGAATTACGCGACGATGAAAAGGGAAAATACTTTGGAAAAGGTGTATCCAAAGCCGTTAAAAATATAAATGAAAAGATATCGAGGCATTAATAGGCATGGATCCTACACTTCAATCTCAGGTTGACCAAGCAATGATTGATCTTGATAAAACAGAAAACAAGGTTAACTATTGAGCGTCCAGATACATTCCTTTCTTTTATGTAATTTAGCATTATTAGGTTGTGTATTCATGGAAAATCAACTGATTGCAATAGGTTTGGGATTTTCTTACTACTGACCTATTATGTTTATTTATAAAGTAACACTGAATTAAAATGTAAATTATCATTGTAAAGTTTCTCAAGATAGATAGTTAGACCACTATAAACTTAATGTCTTATAGAAAGCATTCTAATAACACAACTAACGCATACCATTATTTCAAATTTCGTTTGTCTCATCAGAGATCTCGCTTGAGATCTCATTTTTGAACTTGAGCAGGATGATATTTAGCAAAACGAGATATTATTTTGTTTATGTATTACGAGCGTTACGGCACGCGCTTCGCGCGTGATAATGACACGCGTTTTATGTGTGAATTATTTTTCTATAAATTGAATATCTTAGATTAAGTGGTATTAAGATTTGGTGATATTTGTAGAGGAAAATTTTGAATTTGTAAAAAAAATTTAGTTATTAGATCTTATATTTAAGCGACACTAAGGTTTGATAATATTTGTAGAGGTTTATTTGTTAGATCCTATGTTTATGGGATATTAAGATAGATTTAGTCATATTTGTAGAGGAGAATTTTGAATATTTAAAAGAAGTTTGATAATATTTGTAGAGATTTATTTATTAGATCCTATGTTTAAGGGATATTAAGGTAGATTTATTAATATTTGTGGAAGAGAATTTTGAATTTGTAAAAGAAGTTAGATCCAAATTTTAAGCGATATTAAGATAGAGGGACACTTTTGGTAGTTCACGCTGATACCAAAAAAGTGTGACACCAAAGGTATTACAACTATTAATAAAGATTTGACACTCATTTCGTCCACTGTATTAAGATCTCAAGCAAAATTAAGGTAAGATCTCATACAAAGTTATGTTTTTTTCATTTACATGTTTCTTTTACTTCTTATGTGGGTCCAAAAGAAATTTCACTCTATTGACTTTTTACTAACCGTCTAATTTTTCTTTTTAAGTTTAACAAGTTAGAATAAATGAAATACTTTTTATCTATTTTTTGTAATATTCAGAGTAGTAGAATTCTTTCAATCAAATACCAAATCAATCATGTTACCGCTCTCCTCTAACAAAAATTAACACTACTGTTGTATATAAATTATGTATGTTAAAAAGTTTATATTTAGATAATGATTATTATAAAAAAAATTAAGTCAATTTTAGAAGCTTAAGTTACTCCGAGATAGTCGCCGGATGGACTTTAAAATCTGAGACATCAATCCGAGATGTTAATCTGAGATATACACTCGAGATACATTCATCTCGCTTGAGATCTCGTTCAATATGAGATATTGTTTGTAAAATTCCCAAGACGAGACAAGACTGAAATATGAGATTTTAAACCTTGATCCATACACAGGAAGCCAGTTTAAAGGTCTTTGATAGAAGGACACTGATCCTTTGCATTATATCCTTCATGAATACTGTTAAACACATTGTCTATCTTAATATATTATCCCACATTTTCTATCCCATATGCGACTGATTTTTCTTCCATTATCTTCTGATCAGAGAGGATAGTATATCGTAACAATTCTCTGATTTCATGTTTCTACCTTTTCTTATTGGAGGGCAGCTGTTTGTTAAAGTACTAAACAATAATAGTCTGTCAAACAAAAACAATAATATTGTTGAATGATCACATGTTCAATGTAATTATTATTTTATTTATTTATAAATTATGTAAAGATAGACCATAATTAAAAAGAAATTTAAGGCTTTATATAAGGATTGATGTAATTCTCATGTAGAAAATAACATTCATAATATTAAATTAATGACATTGACTTATTGTTGGTGTCTTATCTTTGTGTGGTGTCTTACAGGGAGAACTTGGAGCAAATGCTATGTTGGTTGTATCAATTGCTGTATGTAAAG
The DNA here is from genome assembly GCA_030737815.1 of Allium fistulosum. NCBI lineage: Eukaryota > Viridiplantae > Streptophyta > Magnoliopsida > Asparagales > Amaryllidaceae > Allium > Allium fistulosum. The sequence goes on from CM060904.1 coordinate 931,407,643, forward strand.
CTGGTGGTGCTGAAAAAGAGGTAGTCGCCGTATCTTTGAGTAACACAATTTTCTATCTTGCATGCAACTAATGATGTGAAATATCCAATAATTGCAGGTCCAATTGTATAAACATATTTCAGATCTATTTGGTAAATACAAACCAGTCCTTCCTGTTCCTGCCATCACAGTAGTCAGCAGAGGAAAACATGTTGGAAATAATCTGGCCCTTCAGGTATGATAGCCGCTAAACCACTTTATAAAACCAAGAGGTATAAATTTCCGCTTGTTGCGTTATGGTCTAAAGATGTAACAACCCCATCATTTTAGCCTTGTGAACCTTTCTCAACAATAATCAAATTAGAGAAAACAATTATTTTGTAGTTCAGTGTAGCACGTAACTACCTCAGCTACTAGCATTTCAACAAAAAAACGTATATTTGTAAATTTGCATATATTTTAATTAAGTTTAGTGTTTTGCAACTACTATTGTGCATTTCTTCAAACCTGGCTTTGACGTTGAACTCATTAGCCTAAATCAGTTGCCTATTTATGAATTAATCATTTAATTGCCAATCCACTCTTAATAGTCCATTTGACAATTGACACTACCCACGGTTTTAACCCTCGGATTTTGATCGTGTCTTATCTTGGAGATTTTAGAGATCCGATCTTTTATTAGAAGAGATCTTGGACAAGATGTGTGCATCTCAAACATCCATCTTAGATTTACATCTCCGGTCACTAATATATCGGTATTATATTAGAGTATAAGTTATGTCTAAAATTGATTTGCTTACGAAGCGGTATTCACAAATATTGCCATAAAAAATTATTTTCAAGATAAAGTAAAATTTGTATCATTTACATTTCAGTATGAAACAAAGTAAATTAGCAGAAAGGAAATCAATAAAACCAATCATGGATGAAAGGGATCGAGTGAGGATTTATTTGGCGATTTTTGTTAACCAATATAAGGTTTGAATTGTTTCCTTTTCTTTTTCTCTTTATGTAAATTTTCTCCTTTCTTTTGAATGCCAAATAAGATAAATGGGAATGTGGTATTTACAACCCCATGAAATTTTGGCTCTGGAATTAAAATTTCTTTTCCTACTAAAATGAAATTTGGTTTCCTCTTCTATTTTTCCTAAAGAGTCCTTATATTGTGGCCCTACTCGACAAGTTTGTGCACAATTCCCAAAATCATTTGCCTTGATATCGATGCAACCATCATATCTTGAGCTTCATGCATTCGATGGCAAATCTACTTGCACCATTGTTTCCATTCACATCGAAAACCTCCATTTCGATTGATCTTGTGCAGATATAAATTTTTATTTTGCAATTGATCACACAAATTTAACTTTGGTCAAAATTCAGGTCGATACACAAAACCTACAAATTGGCCGAGGTCCAAAATTTGACCTTGGCCTAAATATCGGCCTAGATATCAATATCTTGGTCGATACATGAAAAAGGGGATTCCAACCAAATTTTATGTTTTTTTACTAGTTTTTCATAACAAGATATCGGTTGTGATGGCCAATATTTAAACACTGACACGGCAAGTACTAATTTGTCTGAATAATCGCTGCATAATAAGTTCATGAGTTTCGGTCATTATATTACAATACAGTCATGGGTCATTGCTCAAACAATTTTGAGTGTCAATCTTTGACATCCCTTTTGAATTTTGGTCAATGGATAAGTGGGTCCTACTAATTACTCGAGCAATAAAATTGCTACATTGTTATTTGTTGGAATAATTAGCAGCACGCTTACTAGTTATTTGTTGGTTCTCTAAACTTTGGAATTGCAAGTTGCAACTGGTCAGTATACATCATTTTTTTTGTAGATGCATATGTAACTCCGATGCAAGCCTAGGTAATGAAACATTTATGCATTGCTCTTTTGTTGGAGTAATCGACAATTAGCTCTGGTTAGTGTTTCTAAGTTAAGTTGGCGATCACAATCTAATATGTAGAAATAAATCATATATTTTATATAAACACGTATGAAACACACTAAAACTGATGCAAAAAACACGTAAATGGGAACTTGTGCCTGTACTCTGTCTAAACTCTATTTTTAGCCGAGCTTCTAGTTTTTAATGGTGTCTCCTAATGCTTTGTCTCACCTCGATGCCTTGCATTTTGTTAGAACTCCAGTGCTTAACACTATGCTTTAGTGATGACAGTATTGGTAAATATAAAACACATTTGAATGCTTATTAGTACTACTGAAAAATAAATACCAAAAAGAATCGTGCTACTATGTAATGGCTTGACACAGTCACTAAGGAAGTTTCTAGTGCATATGTATCATAGATTAGTAAATCTGAAGAGTTGTGGATACTTTCAAGGCTAACTACCCTTTTTACCCTTTATTTCTTATGTTTTTTTAGCTAATTAATAGTATTATACTATTTTGTGCAGAGCTAATTTTATCTGTTTTTTTATATCGAGATACCTAATTATATGATCCCTTCGGCTAACGTTTTTAGATATTTTTGTTAACTTATCATATTATGATATAATTAACTAAATAATAATGTCAATGATTTTCTCTAGGAAATCATGATACTTCCCACAGGTGTAGATACCTTTGAGGAAGCTCTAAAAATGGGTTCTGAGGTGTATCATCACCTGAAGGTAATTACAAGTAAATATTACAAGAACGTAACATTATAAAACATTTCAAATGTGATGAGCAACCATACATACGCATCTAATGTTGAGCATTGCACAATATGATTATGGTTCTGCTATATTATAATAGTGATATACCTGGTGAATGTTAGCATAGAAGTCATATAGTTTTAATCCAGTGAACGCTGAACCTGTATAGACTCCGATGAATAAGTATGTTTAACCTTGTATGTTTGCAATATTATAATCTGTGACCTTTTTTCTTTCTCTTAAACAGCCAATTACTTTTGGGAAATGTGGTTCAGTTAGGTGCAACGTTGGTGACTTGGGAACATCTGTACTTCACTTGCTAGTCATGTTATCATGCGATACAATATGTGGCTGCACTGGATTCAAGGGTTGTTACTGAACGCTTGGACCACAGTCTTGCTGAGGTGTTTGGGAATCAGTTGATCTGGGTACCAATTTTTTTCCAAAGAAGCATACTTGGTTAACCGAGTCTCAGACTCAGTTAAGTGTCAGTTTAACTGATACTCAGTTAACTGAGTATCTGCTAACTATGTCTCAAACTTAGTTGAGACTCGGTTAAACTGAGACACGGTTTAGCTGAACTTAGTTTCAATGGAGACTTAGTTTAGCCGAGTCTCAGTTAAACTGAGACTCAGTTTAGCCGAGTCTCAGTTTCAACTGAGACTCAATTTAACTGAGCCTTAGTTTCAAGAACCGAGTCCAACTTAGAAACCAAGTCTAATTTTTCAAAACTGACTACACCTATATTGGTATACTGAGAGGACCACTTAGTTAACAACATCGACGACTAGTTTACGAGATTTGTAAACAGACCACTTCATACGTCGATAATATGCAGCTTGATTTTACTCCAAGTAAATTACTGAGTTCGTTTATTATTTTTTACTCTACTTCACTTGTAATGCTATTTGATTTTATGGCATGTTGTATACTTTGTATTAGTCAATCGCCTAATGAAATAGCGTGATGAATATTTAGTGTTTGCATTATGAATCCGATTTAACTTTGTGTACACTTTTTTGATGAATTGATTCTCAAGCATTACTTTTGCTTTACAGGTAGATAAATGATTGTGATGCAAAAAAGGTTTGCAACGAGTTATGGATCGAAGTTATTTTTACTGCTAGAACTACTTTTTTGTTTTAACGTATGTACTACTTGCTTTTGTTTTGCTATTGCTACTTGTTATATATTTTGTTTATGAACTATTGATGAAGAACTATTTATGTTTGGTGTAAGAATATTATGTATTTTGATTATGAAATTTCATACGTTGGTTATCAAATATGTGTCCAAAATGTTGTATTGATACAATATGTTGATTTTGAAATGTGGTATTGATATAATATGCTAATTTTGAAATGTGGTATATATACACATTGTGACTGATGTTTACTAAAATAGAATTTACAGAAAAATAGAAAAAGCCTAATTGACTTAGCTTTGTATACAATTTAACGGCGTTTTTAAAACGCTGTTAAAACATTCGACGGCGTTTTCTAAACGCCGTCGAATGTTTTAACAGCGTTTTAGAAATGCCGTTGAATTGTTTTAACAGCGTTTTTTAAAAACATCGTTAAATTAGACCAAACGCTGTTAAATGATTTCATGACATCAGGGAAACGCTATAAAAAGGACATTTAACAGCGTTTATTCCTTGTCATTGTATATCTCTGACATATAACTGCATGTCGATATACAGTGTATGTAAAAACGTTGTTAATAGCTTTTATAGCATTTTTGAAACGCTGTTAAAGGTCTTGTTTGTTGTAGTGCTTGAAACCAATGAAATAAAAAATTAATGAGATTAAGTTATAATTGTTTAAAAAAAAATCTTTAATCGTATTAAGATTGGGATTTATTCGAATAGTAGTATACATATGATATTGGGAAAGAGGAGATAAAATTATGAGAAGATGAAAAGGGAGGAAAGGAAAATAAAGATGAGAAATAAGGAAATAAAAATTGTACCCTAAATACGGAGAAGAGAAAGAGAATTTTTGTTAGTTTTTAGAGGAATAATGATTATAAGTTTATCCAAAGAATTAAACGTGCATAAATGTAACTTTTGAGATTTCGTCTGTTACATAATTGTGTTGAGATACCATTAATAGTTAAGTTAATCTTGGTATGCTCTATGGAATAATGAAACTTTGTAAGGGGGTAAAAGAAAACAACGTACCTTAAATCAAGAAGAATGGACTATTGAGACCGAGATAAAATGCGAAAAATAATAATATGTATTATGATTAAGAGTGGATATGAGATAAAAATACAAAGAGCTCAATGTTCTCTTTTATATACAATATAATTTAAAATACTAAGCATATCTCAAATTGCGGTAAATGTTTTCTTTATAAAAATGCAGTATAATATGATATTTTATTATAGGAAAATGCTTGACTTTGTTAACATTAACAATCTAAACTATTTATTACATATCTCAAAATTCACTACAGGATATATAATCCCTATTTAGAAGTATTAAATGGATATATCTAAACCACATTTTATTTATTTGTTGTATAAAGCTCCATATAAACTCTATCCTAGGACATTTTATATTAAATCTTTCGAAACAAATATAGTTTTTCCTAATTCATCTAAATAAAATTTTCAAGTTAGGTATATATGATTGATCCATCAATCAATGATTACTTTAGGAACTCAAAAGTGGCTTAAGAGAATTTGCTATAGTTTCCATCATAAAAATCAACAAACATATATTTATGCAATAGGCTTATGTTTTGCTATCACAGTCTAAATATGATATTACTTCCAAAACACGCTATTACATGTCAAAAGGTATGTACCACCATAAAGAATAACGCATATACCCGAATCATGTGCCACACAAGGCATCAAAAATATCCCTGGACAAAACATAATTTTGTTAACACACCATTAGCTTTTATTAGTATGAATAAGATTCAATATATATAGCAGACTATAAATATGAAAAAAGTAATAGAGTCCATGCTTTATACATGAGGCAAAATAAAGTATTGATATAAATTATAAAATACATTGAGTTCATCGAACTCCACATTTAGGATTAAGCACAAATCTTGATCCTGGTTTACAATTAGCATTAAACTATAAACATAAAGATTTTTTACTTTAAATATAAATATTTAACAAAAATTTTGATTCTTCTATAAAATTGTATAAATGATAGTTTCTTTTTTTTATGGAAGTAAAAGATTGTTTCTTCGATATAAATATCATAGTTGCAAAATGATACATTTTAAAGACAGCTATTGATTCTTCTTTAAAATTCAAGTAAATAAATTATTTAAGGAAACCTCATATGAATTTTCTCTGCATCTGCATTCGTAATTCCAGATCTAGGCATTATTAGTCAATTTTTACCAAATTTCTCAATCGACAAAACTTGCCACATGGTTGTAATTAATTAATAATTCCCCTCTTTTAATCTTCTTCAAATAATTTTTTTTTTAATTTTTGTTATATGCTCTCTTTACCCACAAAACGCATTTATTCCCCAATGCTAGGATATACCAAAAATGAATTTATGGATGAGAGGAAATCTGAACATACACAAAAAATATCTATTATGCCATAAGTGATTTTACAAAAATAAGAACTATAAATTACTTAAAATCTCAAACTACCTAACAAATTACAAAAAAAGGAAAATTCTATTCATACATTTTTATTGTATATAGTACCCACTAAATCAACAAAACTTGTCTAATGGTTGTAATTGACTTATAATTCCCCTCTTTCCATCTTATTCAAACCGATTTTTTCTTATTTTTTCCCCTATGCTCTCGTTACCCACAAAACACAGTGATCCTCGATGCTAGGATATATCAAAAATGAACTTATGTATGAGAACAAATATGATCATACATAAAAAAACAAATGTTGTGCCATAAGTACTTTTACAAAAATAAAACTACAAATTATTCAAAATTTAAAATTACTTATAAACTTGAAAGATAATGTATATTCCTTTCATACCTTATATGTTATTCGTTAAATTCAATTCTTCTACAATATTGTTTAAAATATATACGACCCAATATAAAGCCGGCTAGCTTTGCTAATTTTTTTTTAACAAAATCAAATCTTTTGGTCTTCAAGATTTAACAAATTTAGAAATGAGGTAAATATAGGATTGAAAATTTAATTGGGAACAGGTAGGAATGAAGATAAAATTGGTTGAACTTCTTCGAATATATTGAATCAAACTGTATTTGCTATATTCAAAGAATAATTTTTTTTATAAAAACAAATCTTATTTCTTATCGTTTGATATACCAAAAATATTTTTATGGGAAATCAAAATTAATCTGAAATTGGAAGGAAACGAAGAAAAAAATGAATTTATGCAAATGTGTAACAAATATTTATTTTTAAATTTTAGGTATGATTGCCAGGAAGAAGAAGAGAGCAACGTACAAAAAAGAGTTGAAATGAATGAGTATATGCTGAAGTATTATGCATTAAATTCTAGAGTTTGATGGTTTTGGCATTTTGGAAAATAAAGAAGAAATAGGAGGACTTATATACAAAATTTACCTCAAAATCAAGGAGGATTGAGTATTGAAGCTAATTATGAATAAGAGTGCAGAATACAAATGGTCAAATATTCTCTTTTATATATAATAGAATAGATATAATATGCAGAGAATATTTAAATTTTTGATGTGGTTTGAGAGACTGCTTTTTTGATGAGGTTGAAGGAGTAGTGGTTGTTCGAGTTGTTGCTCTAATTGATGGTGAACTGCATGCTAATGAGATAAAAGTGTTTAATTGTTAGTTTGATAGCAAATTCTCCTTGATGATGATGTAACTGCTTGCATTAACTCAAATGAGCTGCTTTCATTTGTTAGTGTGGGCTTGTTCTAGGATTAGCCCATTAAGCTCGTTAAAGTATATTCGAAACAAAGGTTGGATTTTGTTTACAGTTTTGTTTATTTTTTTTAGAATTTAATACAAAGGTTGACTTCATTTTGAGATGAAAGGAAAAACACACATGCACATATATATATATATATATATTCATTTCTCTAGTCTTAAATGAAAAGTAATTCATCATTCATAGTTTTATTTACAATTAGTTATAATATGTATAACTGAAGAACTTGTACATTACAGGTGGATAGATATCTTTGATGCAAAAAGCAGTAACATGGTGAGACAAGTTATGGGTTCGAAGTTACTTTTTATGTCAGAACTACATTTTGGTTTGTATGCTTATATGTATTACTACTTTTGTTCATTAACTGCTACTTGTTCTATATTATGAAATATTATGGACGTATTATATATGTTTTGATGTATGGATATTGCGTATATTAATTATGTAAACTTACATGCTGATTGTGAGATATTTGATTAATATAATATAATGTTGATTATGAAATGTGATTAATATAATATGTTAATAATGAAATGTGTGTAACGACCCGTATTTTTAACACTTTAAAAATACGAATTAAAATGAAAATTTTGGATAAAAATCCAAATGAAATAAAATTTCGTGTTGTTAAATGTGAATTACAAGTTAAAATACAAAACTGAATTCTGAAATAACTTATTTGTAAATTAAATATGGATGTTAACTTGTAGTGAATGTAAATAATGAATTGAATTTGATTGTAAACCAAATTGGTTATGATTGTAAACAAAGAATAAATAAAATGGTAGATTTAATAATGGAAGTTTATGTTATTGAAACTAATATAAATAAATGTAACTTAATATTACAGTTGATTGAAAGCAGATAATAACTGAAACTGTAATTCGATAAAGATGTTAACTTATAATTGAACGTAAGTAAAGATTTAAATTTGAATGTAACAAGTAATTGAATTGAATTTGATTGTAAACAACGAAATAAATAAAATGTTACATTTAATATTGAAGTTATAATATGGAAATAAACGTAAATGAATGTAATTTAATATTACTGTGAATTTAAATAAGATGATAGCTGAAGAAAATGAAAGTAAATGAATTATAAACTATTGATAATAATGTATAAGTAAATGGTTGATTCAGTAATGAAAGTGTAAATCGAAATAAAAGAATTCATTTGGAATTAAATAACTAGAATTTGAATTACAATATAATTGAAGGCTGAATCTAATATAATCTTTTATATTGGATTTATAATGGAAAACTGCATTGTAAAAGATTGTTAATTACTGTGAAATTAAAAATGGGATTTGTGAACAATTGAAATTTGATTTAAAAGTTAATAATTTAAAATTGAAAATTTTATATTGAAATTAAACAGTCGAATAATTTATTTTTCGAATATTGGATTTAATTAGACAAATAAATCGATAATTTAATAAGTTAAATTTCAGAAATAATTGAAAATCGAGTTGAATATGATTGAAAATGATTTGTAAAATTTTATCTTATCATATTGGAGTTATAGTAATGTTATAGAACTTTTAAAATTGAATTTAAAGTTAATTTGTGAAAATTGAATATTTTTAATATTTAATTATCGACTGAAAAATAGCCATTTTTCGAACAGTCTCAGAATTGAACGAAACAAGTTCCATTGGATCCGTAATAGTTTGTTATTATCGGATTTCAATTTTCGTAGCAATCGGAGTTATCGTTTGACCGTGGCAGCTCGAAACGCGTCGAATTGTTTTTAATATTAATTCGGCGAGTGAAAATAGTCATTTTTCAAAAAATCTCGGATTTCGACGAAACCAGTTTCATCGGATCCGTAATGTCATATTATTGTAGGGTTTCAAATTTCGTGTCAATCGGATTTACCGTTTGTCCGGGGCGAGCCCAAACGCACAGAAATTTGATTAACCGATTTAATTTTAAATCGATCGTTTATTGCCGTAACTCGCACAGATGATCGAATTAGCTTTCGAAACCTGTTACATTCTGTTCGGAACGTGGGATAAACCCTAGAAACGCCGGTCACCACGCGAGATTTGAAGTTCGGATTTTGGAGTGAATAGTGTTTTTCGGTAAATTTCTATAAAAGGAACCCTTTATCATTTCATTTGAAAACATCAGCCCTAGGGTTTCATAGCCGCCACTTTCAAATCCAATGGCCAGAAAATTTCGAAACTTCTTCCTCATTTTCCTCTCAATCCATCAACAATTAGCAAAAGTCGTCAACTACAAAGTTGTAGAGGATGATGAGAGCTTCAAATCCATACGGAGATGATCGAAAACGGAGCAACGAATCAACGGGAAATCGAGCTCGAAGCTGCTGCGTTTTTCACATTTTTCGAGGCCAAAGGAGCAGCCGAGTTCCATGCTATTCACGGTGTAGGTAGAGTTTGCCGAGGGCTTCGCGATGGAGGTGGCCGATCGTCTTCAAGTCGTGTATTTTGGTCGTGAAAATTCAAAGAAGAGAGGCGGCTATGGGTTTCATACTCACGGCTTTGAACGAGAGAAGGAAGAAGGGGAGGGTGCGGCCAGATCTGATGGGGTGGAAATCGACGGCCTGGATCGTTCTAGGTTAAAAAATATATATATAATTTTAAATAAAATGTAAATTGTTTATATTATTAATGTGTACAAACTTCTAAAATACATAACTTTTTCATACGAGGTCCGATTGGAACGAAACTTTTTGCGTTGCGATAGTAATGACGAGAGCTTCAAAATGAAACTGGTTTGGATGGATTTGGAGATGGTGGAAATTTGGGCTAAAGTTGGGCGTCGTCCAGTTTTAGTTCCAAACCGGAACGTCTCGGCGACAACAGAAAATCAAGGTGAGTGTTTTATAACGCTCACAACGTACTGAATATCTTATGGTAGTTAAATTTGACATTATGAAGTGATATGAATTTATTTGTCGTTGTTTGATAAAAATTTAATTGTCATATAGATTGTCATGTAATTCACCGTTGAAAAATTAAATTGACAGTAAAAAATTAGGATTTAATCGAAATCAAATTTCCCGATATTGATAACTATGAAATTGCCGTGAATTGTATTGACTATTGGATGATTTATTTCGATGGATGCTATTGGTTGATATTTAAATGTTTGGATTTTTATTTGCTTATATATATATCCTGTTATACATGCATATGACACTGTGATTGGTTTAAGTAATATATTTTCATCCCTGACATGTAATTGAAATAAATAATCACTTGGCCATAGGTTAGAGAATTATATACGGACACCGGGTTGGTTAAATTAAATGATTTTAAAAGTTGTTTTGAAATTATTCAAACGAATTGATTTTAAGAATAAAAATCCAATTTATGGAAATTGAATTATTTTGAATTGAAGCTCGAGATGTTGGAATTTAAACTTGGTAAATGAAATTGTTTAATTATTCGAAGTTTAGATTTTTAAGAAAAATTGAAATATGGCATAAATTTTCGAAAGTTGATTTGTTTTAAAAGATTGGACTTTTAATCGAACTCTGAACTGTTTTGAAATGTGAATATTGAAAGCTTTGAAATATATTGAAATTGAAATGAGATATTGAGGCGAAAATGATTTTTGAAATGAAATCATATATTTTGAGTAGATATGATGATTTTGAAATGGATTTGATCTTTGAAGCGAATATGATATTTTTGATAATCAATTATGAATTGATTTTGAAAATGTAAGGGATCCAACCGGTGTGAAAAAATATAACGTAGTTATTAAAGAGACCGGGATCAGATATGGACATACTCTCTGTCGATACCGAAAACCACTTTAATAACTATATTCGCGGAGTGTTGATCCAGAATGAAGTGGATGGTTTTGGTGAACGCGTTGACTGAAGAAAGAGAACGATTTTGGATGACCCCTGACATGACTAAAACAGGAGTCGCGCCGGGCCATTGAGGATCGCCATCTCTAGCGGACACACTCCTTCGATACCATGTCTATTACTTTTGTGATTCGATTTGGGTGCACCCCGCGATTATGGGAGTGTTGTTTCGCGGTGTTGGGGTAGTAGCTGCTATGCCCAACATCAGTCCGGATCACGCAACTACTAGTATCCTAGTTGGTATCGCCTCATGTACCTTGTCATACTGATTATCCTATTCGCGACCACTACGTTTTGGTTTGTACCTTTAGTATATGGATTGCCCTCTGGTGACTTCCGGTTTTGGGGAAACTACGGTCTTGCATATGCTCTTGGGAATAAAAATGTGTTAAGGGTGGAATGGGCCATGGCTTAACGCTAGTTTGATATTTTACTTTATGATAGACATTATTGTATATAGCGTATTCTATTACATAGTAGATAGTTTAACGGATCCTTAGGAGATGGAAATCCCGAACATCTCTTAAGTTAATGCACGCACGTTAAACACTGGATAGGAGGTGTCTAAAACCCGTAAACATCTCCAACACCGTCGCACTCATATTTACTTATTCGATTTAACCTACATGAGATATTTAGTCCTGACTCGAGTGTTTTGTCTTTTCATTACGCTCGGGTCAGCCTGAGCATTTCAGATTAGGTTGAAGACTTATTCTGGAGGACGAAGATGGAGTTTGGTATTATATCATTTGCATTCTACTATTGTATTATTTTTCCGCTGCATTGTTGTATTATCTCTGATATGTATGTAACTCTGATTTATGATGTATAATAATAATCAAATTTATTTATTTAACAGCTTCATGAACTGTTATTTTATTATTATATCTTGTTCTTTCCGCTGCGAGATTCTGAGTTTGTTTCTGTTCTTTCTTTTCTTTTCTTATTTAACCCCAATTGAAAGAGTCTATGCGGTAGGATCGTATAATATGAAATAGTAAAATGCTCTAGGTAGATAGTAATAAGTAGTAAGTAAAGTAGACACCAAGACTTTATACTGGTTCGGACCTCTTGTCCTACGTCCAGTCCCTAAGCTCCTCTTAGGAATTCAACTAACCAACAACCGTCACTTAACCCGGAGGAATAGGTTTACAACTTACCCGAACAACCGAACGGGATTTCTTGCCTCAAATACCGAAGAGGACTTCAACTTGGATACAAAAAGTATTTCTGACTTGTTGTGTTCTTGATACACTAATGAGTCAATTTAGTACAACTTTCCTATAATCTTATCCTTGAGAGTATACAAAGTGTTTGTGAAGATTTAGGAAATGTGAATTGCTATGAATCAAGAGATGTTATAGTTAAAACAGAGATTCAAGCAATTGGTTTGCTTTTGAAAACTTAAAAGAATCTGAAAGTATGTTCAAGTAAGTAGAGAGATTAAAGCAAGTAGAATTGGTAATTTGCAATTGTTAAAACCATGTATTTATACTTGTAGAAGAGATGCATTTGTTTGCTAGAGGTGCATGCAAGAGATGCTTCCATTTCCATTGAAGAAGGGTTGCATCTCTTGGAAGAAAGAAAGTGTCTATTCACAAAAAATTCGCAGTTATCAATTCAGTCGACTGAGCAGGAGATCCAGTCGACTGAAAATATAAAGGAAAATTTTCAGGTCTGTGTTCAGTCGATTGTTCAGGGAGTTCAGTCGACTGAAACTGTGCATGTTTTTATTTCTATGCCAGTTTCAGTCGACTGGCCATGCCTGTTCAGTCGACTGAACTGTGAAAATTTGCACAGTAAAAGTATTTATAAAAATGAAGTTTAAAGGAAGTGTTTTAGTGTTCGTGCAAATCTCTTGAGGATAGATTTTAACAAATAATCTAGACTTGGACCCATAAAAATCATACTCAAGTTTTCACTTTGGTCTTCATCGATCTTCCTCTGATTTTAAATGTATTTCTTCCTTTTTGTTGAAGCTCATTGTCATTGATCAAAATCTTCGTGTATCAACACCAATAACCATCTGCCTTTTTGGACTGTTTGAGTCGGCATGTGTGGATTATTGTTGACTTGAACGGTCGAAAATGGCGGGTCGTTACAGTTGGTATCAGAGCTTTGGTTTAGCGATAAACCTTGGCTCTAGTGGGGAATAACTCATTGAAATAGAGGTAAACTATATGAATGAGTTGAGTGTATATGAGAGAGCGTATTTGTAATTTTGATATAAAAATGATTTTATATTGTGTTAATTTGTTCCGTTGAGTATTTATGAATTCTGGTTGGTACTTGGGACGCCAAGGCATCGATAGGAATTTCTAAACACTCGAATATGACAGATTGACATAATATTGTTTTGGATTATATTCTATATATAAAAGACTTATCTTGAAAATTTATAAATTTTGATTGTATTGGTTGTTAGGAGATGATAATATTAGATTATCATCGTTTATTGTTGATTAGTCAATATTTCTAACTATTGACTATTGGATGATTTTAAGAAATGAAACTTGTAAATATGATTGACAATGAATATAAATGGTAAATAAAATGAAATAAAAATGAATTTAAATTAAGATGGAGAATTTAAATTCCGGCGTTTTGAAAATTTATTAACAAAAATTTGAAATGTATAATATAAGTATTATATGATAGTATATTCGATTAGAAATTATTTTCAAAGGATTTCAAATGAAGTAAGTGTTATACCCCCTCTTGACACTAGAGAATGATTTCGGTGATGAGTGCACGCATCATCGACGTTTATTTTCGAGAGTCCAAGTGGGGGAGATCACTTAATAGTTTTTCTAAACCTTGTTTTGATTAAAATTGAATTTTATTTTGTATTCTCTATAGTATGATTTGATATATAAATTATATAAGTATATATTATTTCAAAACTTGATTTGAAATGAAACCGGGATTGGAATTCTTGAGTTCTTTAATAATTAATGATTTTTCTTTTAATGGTTGAAATGAATTAATACTTGAATCATTACGGAACTTCTGAATTGCGAAATGAGAAATGAGAAATGAACCTAAGAGCTAAGTGAAATATCAATTGAAGTAGAAATCCTTAGAATTAGGAAATTATGAATTTAAAATAAAATTGAAACTGTAAAACTCGCATAGTATTAAATTTCATTCTATAGCATAGATATAACTTACCAAAATAATTAAGAAGTTCAAAAATGTTATATGAATTGTTAATTGGATAATATACAAGTATAGGTTTGAATAATGAAATATGCATTTAATTAATGGTTTGCAAATATAAATAAAATTGTTAGTAAATAATTGGAATTTAAATTAACATTTAAAGGTGATTCACAATTATGTTAATATAAAATGGAAATACTATATGTGAATGTGAATGTGAAATTAAATTATAGTGAAATTTAAGCAATGACTTAAGAATTAATTAATTGAAAATTCAACTTTGAATGAAAAGAGGTTGTATGTTGTTTAACTACATTCTATTTGCATAACTATAACTTACCAAATACTTAAAAAGTTTAAAATGCTAATAAGGATAAGTAGAGGAATAATATACCAGTGTGAGAGTGAATAATAAAATGTGAAGATCTATTGATAGTTGTAAATATAAAAGAAATTTAAGCTGTAAAATGAATGATATATACAAGTGAATGAATAAAATTTAAAATTAATGAAATATAAAATTTGTAAATGGAAACTAATTAAAGTTGAATATAACTAAATGTCAATAAACTTGGAAGTGTATGAAATAAAAAAATTTTGACTTGGAAATGTATAATTGATCATTTAGTGTAGATTCTGGATGGATGGTAATATTTGATATGCATTGGTTGTTTGATGGATGGTAATTGATTTAGTAGAATTCATTAGTGTTAATGGAATTGAATAAATGGAATAAAATTTTAAAATAATTAAATTCAAATTTGAAGCAAAGTGAAATTAAATATAATTGAATCCAATTTAAATTGAAGCAAATTGACTTGAATTTAAAATGTGAATGAAACAAACTTGAATAAATCGGAAACAAATTGAATGTAAACGTATTTCATGGATAAATAAGAAAATAAACAAATTTGTGTTTATGATTGTTTCTTTAGAAAATTTAAAGTTTGATGGTTTGTACTTTGAAATAATAAAAGCAAAATTTTCGAAAAAAATCCAAAATTGTCCAATATATGCTGAAACGAAAACAACCATAACTTTTAAATGGCTGGACGAAATTCAACGATATTAGACTTTTCGGAAAGCTTAGAAACTGCAGCACGACTTTTGTTTAGACTGTCTTGAGAAATTCCTTCATTTACTTAGTTAAAAATTTGAATCTTCTCGCTGGCCTGTGTAAAAGGGAAGCAAAATCAGTAGCATATACTCTTAGTATTTTTGCCATAACGTTTTACTGGTGTATCGGATTTTGATGATCTTGTACTTTCTGGAAAGCTTAGAACTTAAGCTAAAACTTTTGTTTTAAGCATTTGGTGTTTTGCTGTCGTTTAGAAGGTCAAAAACGTGACCAAACGTCGCTGACCTGCGCAATTCATTGCTAGGCTGAGGCGTATCTATTTAGTAAAACAGTTGTAACTTTTGAACGGAAGGTCCGAATTCAATGATTTTGGACATTTCGGAAAGCATGAAACGAATGCAACAACTTTTGTTTAGATTCCATTGTCAAATTTTATCGTTAAGTGACCAAAAACTGAGATTCGTTTGCTGTCCTGGAATTGGAATTTCAGTTTTGAAGCTAAACATGTTATATGTGTGTTGTTTATGATAAGTATATCGATCTATCTTTATATACATGGTTCTAACTTGGTTATTGAGCATTTTAGTAGGTAGCAAAGGGGTTGCGCTTCGCTTGTGGAGCTCGCTTCTGCGCTTAATGCAAAATGTAAGTTAAAATGCTAATAAACGCTAAATAAAAGGTATGTTCTCGGATTACAGTTTATGTTGTGGTATATTATTGTGTTCCCCATGTTTTAGGATGCCTCATTCTTGTAATGAGATGTATATTATGCAATTATTACTACTGTGAAATTTTTCGGTCCTAGCCGCGCAAAGGAGGTGCTGCCGAAATTTTTAAAAAATCCGGGAGTTAGAAAATTTTGTGAAAAAAAAAATCCTATAACTAAATTTTGCAAATAAGTAGAATATTTTGAATGAATTATATCTAAATGATGGTTTCCCCTTCTCCGTTCCTTTTCGAGGACGAAAAGTTTTAAGTGGGGGAGAATGTAACGACCCGTATTTTTAACACTTTAAAAATACGAATTAAAATGAAAATTTTGGATAAAAATCCGAAGGAAATAAAATTTTGTGTTGTTAAATGTGAATTACAAGTTAAAATACAAAACTGAATTCTAAAATAACTTATTTGTAAATTAAATATGGATGTTAACTTGTAGTGAATGTAAATAATGAATTGAATTTGATTATAAACCAAATTGGTTATGATTGTAAACAAAGAATAAATAAAATGGTAGATTTAATAATGGAAGTTTATGTTATTGAAACTAATATAAATAAATGTAACTTAATATTACAGTTGATTGAAAGCAGATAATAACTGAAACTGTAATTCGATAAAGATGTTAACTTATAATTGAACGTAAGTAAAGATTTAAATTTGAATGTAACAAGTAATTGAATTGAATTTGATTGTAAACAACGAAATAAATAAAATGTTACATTTAATATTGAAGTTATAATATGGAAATAAACGTAAATGAATGTAATTTAATATTACTGTGAATTTAAATAAGATGATAGCTGAAGAAAATGAAAGTAAATGAATTATAAACTATTGATAATAATGTATAAGTAAATGGTTGATTCAGTAATGAAAGTGTAAATCGAAATAAAAGAATTCATTTGGAATTAAATAACTAGAATTTGAATTACAATATAATTGAAGGCTGAATCTAATATAATCTTTTATATTGGATTTATAATGGAAAACTGCATTGTAAAAGATTGTTAATTACTGTGAAATTAAAAATGGGATTTGTGAACAATTGAAATTTGATTTAAAAGTTAATAATTTAAAATTGAAAATTTTATATTGAAATTAAACAGTCGAATAATTTATTTTTCGAATATTGGATTTAATTAGACAATTAAATCGATAATTTAATAAGTTAAATTTCAGAAATAATTGAAAATTAAGTTGAATATGATTGAAAATGATTTGTAAAATTTTATCTTATCATATTGGAGTTATAGTAATGTTATAGAACTTTTAAAATTGAATTTAAAGTTAATTTGTGAAAATTGAATATTTTTAATATTTAATTATCGACTGAAAAATAGCCATTTTTCGAACAGTCTCAGAATTGAACGAAACAAGTTCCATTGGATCTGTAATAGTTTGTTATTGTCGGATTTCAATTTTCATAGCAATCGGAGTTATCGTTTGACCGTGGCAGCTCGAAACGCGTCGAATTGTTTTTAATATTAATTCGGCGAGTGAAAATAGTCATTTTTCAAAAAATCTCGGATTTCGACGAAACCAGTTTCATCGGATCCGTAATGTCATATTATTGTAGGGTTTCAAATTTCGTGTCAATCGGATTTACCGTTTGTCCGGGGCGAGCCCAAACGCACAGAAATTTGATTAACCGATTTAATTTTAAATCGATCGTTTATTGCCGTAACTCGCACAGATGATCGAATTAGCTTCCGAAACCTGTTCCATTCTGTTCGGAACGTGGGATAAACCCTAGAAACGCCGGTCACCACGCGAGATTTGAAGTTCAGATTTTGGAGTGAATAGTGTTTTTCGGTAAATTTCTATAAAAGGAACCCTTTATCATTTCATTTGAAAACATCAGCCCTAGGGTTTCATAGCCGCCACTTTCAAATCCAATGGCCAGAAAATTTCGAAACTTCTTCCTCATTTTCCTCTCAATCCATCAACAATTAGCAAAAGTCGTCAACTACAAAGTTGTAGAGGACGTTGAGAGCTTCAAATCCATACGGAGATGATCGAAAATGGAGCAACGAATCAACGGGAAATCGAGCTCGAAGCTGCTGCGTTTTTCACGTTTTTCAAGGCCAAAGGGGCAGCCGAGTTCCATGCTATTCACGGTGTAGGTAGAGTTCGCCGAGGGCTTCGCGATGGAGGTGGCCGATCGTCTTCAAGTCGTGTATTTTGGTCGTGAAAATTCAAAGAAGAGAGGCGGCTATGGGTTTCATACTCACGGCTTTGAACGAGAGAAGGAAGAAGGGGAGGGTGCGGCCAGATCTGATGGGGTGGAAATCGATGGCCTGGATCGTTCTAGGTTAAAAAATATATATATATTTTTAAATAAAATGTAAATTGTTTATATTATTAATGTGTACAAACTTCTAAAATGCATAACTTTTTCATACGAGGTCCGACTGGAACGAAACTTTTTGCGTTGCGATCATAATGACGAGAGCTTCGAAATGAAACTGGTTTGGATGGATTTGGAGACGGTGGAAATTTGGGCTAAAGTTGGGCGTCGTCCAGTTTTAGTTCCAAACCGGAACGTCTCGGCGACAACAGAAAATCAAGGTGAGTGTTTTATAACGCTCACAACGTACTGAATATCTTATGGTAGTTAAATTTGACATTATGAAGTGATATGAATTTATTTGTCGTTGTTTGATAAAAATTTAATTGTCATATAGATTGTCTTGTGAATTCACCGTTGAAAAATTAAATTGACAGTAAATTGAAATTAGGATTTAATCGAAATCAAATTTCCCGATATTGATAACTATGAAATTGCCGTGAATTGTATTGACTACTGGATGATTTATTTCGATGGATGCTATTGGTTGATATTTAAATGTTTGGATGTTTATTTGCTTATATATATATCCTGTTATACATGCATATGACACTGTGATTGGTTTAAGTAATATATATTCATCCCTGACATGTAATTGAAATAAATAATCACTTGGCCATAGGTTAGAGAATTATATACGGACACCGGGTTGGTTAAATTAAATGATTTTAAAAGTTGTTTTGAAATTATTTAAACGAATTGATTTTAAGAATAAAAATCCAATTTATGGAAATTGAATTATTTTGAATTGAAGCTCGAGATGTTGGAATTTAAACTTGGTAAATGAAATTGTTTAATTATTCGAAGTTTAGATTTTTAAGAAAAATTGAAATATGGCGTAAATTTTCGAAAGTTGATTTGTTTTAAAAGATTGGACTTTTAATCGAACTCTGAACTGTTTTGAAATGTGAATATTGAAAGTTTTGAAATATATTGAAATTGAAATGAGATATTGAGGCGAAAATGATTTTTGAAATGAAATCGTATATTTTGAGTAGATATGATGATTTTGAAATGAATTTGATCTTTGAAGCGAATATGATATTTTTGATAATCAATTATGAATTGATTTTGAAAATGTAAGGGATCCAACCGGTGTGAAAAAATATAACGTAGTTATTAAAGAGACCGGGATCGGATATGGACATACTCTCTGTCGATACCGAAAACCACTTTAATAACAATATTCGCGGAGTGTTGTTCCAGAATGAAGTGGATGGTTTTGGTGAACGCGTTGATTGAAGAAAGAGAACGATTTTGGATGACCCCTGACATGACTAAAACAGGAGCCGCGCCGGGCCATTGAGGATCGCCATCTCTAGCGGACACACTCCTTCGATACCATGTTTATTACTTTTGTGATTCGATTTGGGTGCACCCCGTGATTATGGGAGTGTTGTTTCGCGGTGTTGGGGTAGTAGCTGCTATGCCCAACATCAGTCTGGATCACGCAACTACTAGTATCCTAGTTGGTATCGCCTCATGTACCTTGTCATACTGATTATCCTATTCGCGACCACTACGTTTTGGTTTGTACCTTTAGTATATGGATTGCCCTCTGGTGACTTCCGGTTTTGGGGAAACTACGGTCTTGCATATGCTCTTGGGAATAAAAATGTGTTAAGGGTGGAATGGGCCATGACTTAACGCTAGTTTGATATTTTACTTTATGATAGACATTATTGTATATAGCGTATTCTATTACATAGTAGATAGTTTAACGGATCCTTAGGAAATGGAAATCCCGAACATCTCTTAAGTTAATGCACGCACGTTAAACACTGGATAGGAGGTGTCTAAAACCCGTAAACATCTCCAACGCCGTCGCACTCATATTTACTTATTCGATTTAACCTACATGAGATATTTAGTCCTGACTCGAGTGTTTTGTCTTTTCATTACGCTCGGGTCAGCCTGAGCATTTCAGATTAGGTTGAAGACTTATTCTGGAGGACGAAGACGGAGTTTGGTATTATATCATTTGCATTCTACTATTGTATTATTTTTCCGCTGCATTGTTGTATTATCTCTGATATGTATGTAACTCTGATTTATGATGTATAATAATAATCAAATTTATTTATTTAACAGCTTCATGAACTGTTATTTTATTATTATATCTTGTTCCTTCTGCTGCGAGATTCTGAGTTTGTTTCTGTTCTTTCTTTTCTTTTCTTATTTAACCCCAATAACCATCTTCCTTTTTGGACTGTTTGAGTCGGCATGTGTAGATTATTGTCGACTTGAAGGGTCGAAAATGGCGGGTCGTTACAATGTGTGATTAATATAATATGTAAATGATGAATGTATGTGTTTTTATTACCGTGATGTATATAAATTGCAACTGTGTATACAACTTGAATCCACATATGGAGAAATGCGCAGACCCTAGATGATAGTGTTTTTAAAGCGCTATGAAAAAACAACATCATTGAAAAACTATTATGGAAAATTTCATAGCATTTTAAAATGCTTTATAAAGTTCCTTACTAACGAAAAAAAGCTCATAGCAACACAAAACACCACCGTAAATAACACTCATAGCAACACAAGAAACACTATAAAAAAAATATCATGCAACTAAAGCATTGCTGTTACAAGAACTCATAGTAATGACAAGGACAATGTACACGGTATAACCGCTATAATTGATAGCAGAAGTTTAACGTTATGAAAGTGATTTATCTTTTCAACACAAATGCTATAAAATGTTTTGATAGCACCTTTTTAAAAACATACCTCTATAGTGTTTTCCGAATTGTTATGGTATATTTCTGACCTATAATGACATGTTGCTACACAACGTAGTCAAAAGTTAAAAGATTTTATAGCAGTTTTTAAATGCTATTAAAGATCCAGTTTGTTGTAATGGAAAAATCATATAAAGTAAATTAAAAATAAGTTATTAAAAATAAAGTCGTTTTATTAAAAATTGATTTTTTTATTATTTATCACATTGAATCAAATTTGAAATTTAAATAAATTAGGCTAAGTGGTAAAAGAAATTACTTCGGCGCGGAAAGACAAAATCTGATTTGGGACCTTGAGATCAAAATGTTTGAAACTACGCTTGTTACTTGAAGCCATCTAGGCTAAGTGGTAAGCGAAATCACTTCGATGCCAAAAGACAAAATCTAATTTGGGACCTTGAGGTCAAAATGTTTGAAACTACGCTTGTCACTTGAAGCCATCTAAGCTAAGTGGTATGCGAAATTACTTCGGTGCCGAAAGACAAAATTTGATTTGGGACCATGAGGTCAAAATATTTGAAACTATGCTTGTCACTTGAAGCCATCTAGGCTAGGTGGTAAGTGAAATTACTTGGGTGCCGAAAGGCAAAATCTGATTTAAGACCATGTGGTCAAAATGTTTGAAATTATGCTTTTCACTTGAAGCTATCTAGGCTAAGTGGTAAGTGAAATTACTTTGGTGCTGAAAGGCAAAATATGATTTGGGACCTGAGGTCAAAATGTTTGAAACTATGCTTGTTACTTGAAGCCATCTAGGCTAAGTGGTCAACAAAATTACTTCGGTGTTGAAAGGAAGAGGTTAAACTGGACCATAAGGTCGAGTAGATTCTTTCTTTGCGAGACCTGTGAAGGAGAGAGGCTGAGGTTTGATTCTAAATGGATGGGTCCTGATTTTGCATTTAATGCTTATGACAGGTGTCACGATTCTATTGGTTTCTCTATAATACAACAGTTTTTTTAGTTACAAAGTAATTTTTTTTTTGAAAACAAGGTTTGTTAAAACTATTTCTTTTGTAAATAATTAGATAAAACGCGTGCTATGAACACGTGCGTTTGTCTAATCATTTAATTCTCTTCCCTCTTCGCTCGAAGTGCAAAATTGTGTGTTTTATATAGAAATTAAGTTGAAGAAAACGAGTTTTAGGAACGTTTCGAAATCGCTTTAGAAATTGCCTTTGAAATTCTCTTATTATAGAGTATATAATTTTTATACTAAAAAATAATATATAATAATAATTTCAAAAGCCCATTTATTAGAAAAACATTTTTAGAACACATTCTAACACCTGTGTATGAAATCCAGAAAGAAATATCAAGAAAACATCGAAATAACGGAAATTACACCAAGTATTATCCGTTTAAAACAAGCTGCGACTCAATATTCAACAGCAGGTTTGAATAAGTTAACCGTGACAAAATGACTTGAAATTTTGCAGGAATGTAGTTCAACATTCCTACTTCAATCTGCAAAAATAATCATTCAAATCCGATTTGAAACGAAGAATCTGCGTCGTTTCAAAATTGGACCAAAACAAGGTTTTAAACACTGAATTACATTCCTGTAAAATTTCATGACAATCTGGGTTAGTTTGCTATTTCGAAACTGCTGTCGAACTTCCTATTAGACCCAAACCCAACCCGGTTCGGTCGGACGGACGAAGACGGCGCGTGTGTGGTGTTGCATGACTTCTCTCCTCACAATAAAGCAAACATGTGGGGGAAAAGTGCCTCCTTTTTCTTTATCCCATGATTATTTATATCCTGGTATTGTGGTTAGGATCTCACTAACTAGATAATCCCCACCGTTGGTTCTGGGATATAAATAAACCCTTCATCTTTCTTTCTTTCTTTCTTACACTTATTGCTAACAGTTTCCTCCGCCATTAAAGCTTAGAAACCTTCATAGATCACTGCAAACTCCAATTGAAACAGTAAATCTTTGATCTTTCCTATGATTTCATCAGTATCTTTTATCGTTATTACTATCTTCGAGCATTTCCCTCTTTCTGAACTTATAATAAAGTCGATTTCAATCACTGTTGTGATATTAATGATTGATCTTGATTTGGGTATTGATCAATTGGTTAATCCATGTTGCCTGTTATCTTATAGACTTCGATTTTTCCCCAAATCGAATCTTTCATTAACTCGAGTCAATAACTTACTTATGAACAATTTTGTTTTTTAAGAGAATTTTAAATTTTGAGTTTTGAACTTGGGCTGTAGGATCCAATTTTAGGCCTAATTACTTTCGTGAACCACTAGACCTTAAACTTTTTCAGTAGAAATTTTGGAGTGTTTACTGAATAGTTAACTTAACATTAATCTTCTCTAGACTTTTCGATGGATTAATTGATAACTGATTAGAAGGTGCTACAGAACTGGATTGAGAGCTATGAGATTGAGGAGGTTGAGGTTAGGGCTCCTAGCCTAGACGCCGACTGGAGTGAACCCCTTAAAGGGTTCTTCACTTGGACGTTCAAACATTTAGTATATGGAATATCGCTTCCTCTTGCCTCCCTGTTTGTCGACATCCTGGAGTTATATAGTCTTAATCCAATCAACTTGGGATGGTCTTGTATAGCACTGTATCTACTTTAGCGCTTTTATATTAGAAGAGAGGGTACCTAAACTTGAACACTTCCGAGGTTCATTACTTATACAACTTTCATAGATCGCCTAGTAAGTCGTTAGTTCCTGTTTATTTTTTCGATTCTGGAAGAAGCTGCCTTTTCCGCTTAGCAAAGTAACTACCCGCTGGTTCTACGTGAAGATAGATGATCTCCAAATCATTATTGAGTCACCGAAGACTTGTAAGTTTTCAAACTTTTCTTTTTGAAATGCTCTTGCTTCTAAAATTTGATCACAACATTCCCTATATCTTTTTTTATCTCTTTAGCTAAACTTGGGAGAGATAAGGCTCCAAACCTCAGTGTATTTTCGACTCTAAGTATGAGGAGGTAATGAAAATTCCAAAAAGGAAAAGGCTAAAACATGTTGTTCTTACTAAGGTCAATCTCAAGGCTTGCGGACTATTATCGCATTCGGCTAGGTTTCTTGGATATGATCCCCCTTCAACTGAAACGATGCCTATAAATGTGATTGATCTATGTAATCCTATAAATTCCACTGACTCTAAAAACGCTGAGATCGAAAGACGAAATGTTGTCCCTGAGGGTAGACCTCGGTTTTAAATATCTTACAGCATGTCTTCTAGTATATAACTTTTATGAAATATAAATTTACTTAACCGACATGTTTCTTCTTTTTATGTGGCAAGGGATTATGACGATATATTTGAAATAGGTGGGTTGTTATTGGACAAGTCATTCTCTTTCACTTCTTCTCGACCAAAATCAGCTCGAGAAGATCTAGTTGGAACTAAGAAACATAAGAAGAGCATCCTTTCTACTAAAGCCATACCTCCCCCAGATGCCCTTGTTTTAACTTCCTCCCTAAGGGATCAGGCGGACTAGGTGATTGAGGTAACTCGTTTTGCTATCGATGATCATTTAACCAAGGTAGTAGGGAACTCTCTAGTGGAGATAGCTGATAACATTGGCGGTTTTGGGAGGATGACGAGTATAGGGATGGAGGATCACCTCAGGGTAAATGTTTTCTTCTTTCCTATGAAATGTTTATCTCTTTAGTTTTCATGATAACCTTCTTTCTTCGGTTTTTAGCTGACTTCTCGGTTCTGCACCAAGTGTTTCAAAAGTTGAAGGGAGAGTTGGAAAAGGCTACTACTTTTGGGAGACAACTTCCCGAATATAATGAGAAGGCTGAGTTTATTGGCAAACAGTTTGCTGAATATAAGGAGAAGGCCAAGAAGGAGGCTTAAGACAAAAGGGAGAAGAAGCTTCTGGAGCTGAAATCTTTTGAAACCAAAATTATAAAACTAGAGAAGGCTTTCAAAGACTGGAAGTTCAAACATCAGAAGGTTGAAGAAGAGTTAGCGGAAGCCATAAAAGGGTCTTGGGCTTGGTTACTAAGGAAGAGGCTAAGAAGGTGGCTGCTGTCGAAGCCTTTGGAATCCTCTACAATGCATATGAATACAACCAGGATAATGGCGTGACTCTCTCTATAGGCTTCAATCCCAATGGAAAAAGGACTGAAGATAGCTTTTCCCTAGAGTATGAGAAATCATGAGCTTTGGCAGGTGTTGTGCACTCAAAGGAGGATGAGGGTAGAGGAGAGGTATGCCATGATTTTGAATCTCAGAACTCTCCTACTAATGAAGTTTAAATTTTTTTGTTTTTAATAACTCTGATACACTTTATTTATGCCTTTGTTTGTGGTAATTATTGACTTTGGTGGTACTTCTATTTGGTGTCGAATTATTCCCTTACCATCTTTATTGTGCCTATTCTAAAGTACTTTTCCCTTAATTGTGTTTAAACGGAGAAAGTCAAATTTCACCTTCCACTATGAAGTGTTGCGGAAGAGAAGCCAAACTATAAACTCAAGGTTGTTAGTAACCATATGCACCCTTAAAACTCAACTAAAATCTAGTAGACTAAGAAACATGAACTTGTCCAATAAGATCGAAGAGGTATAGAGGACACATGACCGGTCCTGTGCTAGAACGATCAGGTTTCTTAGGCTTAGAGGTACTAGGTTAACCGACCAAATCATAGTTCTTAGGAATAAATTATAGCTTTCTTTGGATGATCAAGACGAGGTCTTTCAAGAGTTTTCTCTACTCTCTAAATTGCATCATGGAGACTCATAGTTAAAGAACAAAAGGTTATCTTTCCTCAGAAGATTCTATAATCCAAGCCTAACTATAACTCCGGAGGCTCTTCCTGGTTACTAAAGTGTAACCTCCAACCCCTTAGCTATTACTAAAGGGAAGACTCCTAAAAGTGAGCATGTTTCAGAATATTTTCCCAAATGTATTCCGAAAGCCAACCTTGCATTCCGCAAGCCAACCTTAGAATGTCCCTAGTAGACTCTTCTCCATTGGAACTCTTTATACCAAAGGGTGGTTTAGAGAAGGACATCACTTTTTCCAATATGGCCCGAACCTCGGGGTCCCTTACTAATACTGGAAGTACAAGCCCTAAGATCATTTGAGCTACTAAGGAGAAATTTGCCGACCTCAGATGACCATGAATTCTGTACTTTTTTTGTTTTACTTACTATCTGTGGAATGAAATAGAAATGTTCATATGATGACTTGTCTTTTCTGGTTCTAACTTAAATCTCTTTTTAGGGGCAATCATGTCCCAACTACTTAAGATTAGAGAGAGAACTTTCCTCCATGCAATGGATTCTTGATGATAAGACCGCCAACTTGATGAAATATAGTCCTGATCTCGATGCTAAAATCTATGTTGTCTTGAAAGTTAAATAATCTTTGAAACGAACTCTTAAGGAACTATCCAAAAAGATGTCTGCCATCCCGGAGGGTGCCGGTTACTAGTCAGGCTTCAGGATCGGTGGTTTCAGGGTTGTGGGAATCAATGACTAATCTTAGACAGCACTTGAATGAATCTCACCAAGAACTTTCGACAATCAAGATGTGAGATGTAACACCCCGCATTTTTAGATAATTAAATAACCAAAATAATTATTGAAACAGTGAAAATAAGCATTTTTAGGAAATTTCAGAATATGACCTCAAAACTTATACCATTGTGTTCGTGGCGATTTTTTGATCAATTTCCATATATAACCTATCGACATCCGAGTTAATATAAAGAAGTTACGAGAGAAACAAGAAATACGAATTATATAAATGAAAAAAAGGGAGTAAGACCCTACGAGTCGACCCGCAAAGAACAGGGGTCGACCCGCATGTAGCCCTGGACGAGAAATCGTCCAGGGCCGTGCCAAAGTCTTGTAATCTGATTTTCGTGTGATTTGAGGCGTTGTTTTCTGGATCCAACGATTCGCAGCGAGCCTGTGACGTGGTTGCACCAGATTCAATCCAAAAATCCAACGGTCTGAGATTCCCAAACTCCACTATAAATATAACCCTAGGCCTAGCTATTTTCTCACGATCAGATTTTCTTCCAATTGGGTTCATTGCCTGAGGTTGAACCCTAAATAGAAAATATTTCTAGGGAGAATATCTTTTTAATAAAAATATTAGACGCCTTAGAAGGGGATCCAGGAAGACCATTGAGTAAAGCTAAGGATGACAGGTGAGTGGATTTAAATTATATCTCTTTTATGTTTATGATATATATATCATTAGATTCCCGTTAAATATTTAATTCAGCATTTATTTTAGTAATTAGTTCTACTAGTTAGTTATGTTGAAACTGTAAATTTTGTAAGAGAAGTGTACTTATATTTAAATGTTATTTATATGGAAAAAAGGAACCCAATTAAATATAAGTAATATTAGGCTTAAAAGTTGTAGAGAAAGGCATAAGCCTAAAAGTGAGTAATTTATAGTAAATTATGTTAAAACGGGAGAAATGAATTAAAAAGGGGAAAATCTAATAACTTGATTTGGAAGTTAGTGATAGATTAGTTGGTTGGTTTAGAAAAGGGAATACATTTCCATAGTTTAATATTGTAAGAAAAACGATAAACGTAATTGCAAGAATAAAAGCAAGAAAAATGGAATTAGTGCAAAATAGAGACATTACTGTATTTTGCAATTCCCAATAATTAAAGAAACAATAAAAGAAATATCTTGCAGTTACGAGTTATTGTTTATAGCATTATTTAGTATTAAAATATGAAAATGGATTTTTAGCTCATTTTTTGTAACCAACCAAATAGAATAGAACTACTTCCTAGAATAAAAGAGAATAACGCGAAGCATTAAAGAAATTAAAGAAGAGGAAATAATCAAGTTAATTATTTAACAAGACTAGAAACAATAAACAGAAAATGTGACTAGATCTGCATTTATTGCACAGATAATAGAGTAAACAGTAAAGCAGTTATTATGACAAGTAACTTATGACAGCTGGACGTAGTCCCAAGTTAAGTCTGTTATATAATATAAGAGAACTTAAGAGAATTTAGTATCATAAAAAAGAAGACAGACTAAAATAGAAAAGAGACACTTGCAATTACATTTCTAACATGTAAGTTATAAAAGAAAGAAAAGAACATAAAAGTGACAATTGCAAATATAATTGTAACAAGTAGGTTATAATTAAAAAGAAAGAAATAGAAGAGGCTTATTTTATCAAACTTAGATCTTGGATTAAGTTAATAATCAAAATAATAGAAGTGGCCCGTACCGGCAGCATTCCCTTTCAGGTGGTCTCACACATGGGTGGGGCTGGGCATGCTGATTAGGGTAAATAAGTAGCCAACAGAATAAGAAAAGAAAACTAAACGCATAGTAAAAGATTAGACGTAGGGTTTAATAAAATGGTAAGGTACATTTGGAGCAGCCCGAAAGAGAATCTAGATAAAGAGCCTAACGAAGCAGTTCATCGCAGATTTTTAGTACAGAAAGAGCATGTCTAACTTAGTTATTTTGGCTAGAAGGAAGTACGAGACTTCAACAGGATGTGAGGATACTCTAGGATGACCCTCTGGGGTAGGCCTAATGAAGCTGCACCCCCGGAGGCATGTTTGTAGGTGTTCCATCAAGAGAGTATGCCTTGACTGCTTTTGCATTGCAGGCCTAACAAAGCGGACCTTTGTAGGCAGTAAAAAGGTTGATGATGGAGTAGGATATTCATATGACACCGTACTCTAGTTTGCGAGTAGGTTATAGTGGGCAGGACCCAAAAGGATAGTCGCATGCGGAGATCAACCATCATTAGTCAGAGCGAGTTCGGGAAAGACTAGAGTTAAACCAACAGGCCAATGATTCTCACTATCGAGACATTGGATGAGGGGCACAGCCAATTGGATGTTTAAATTGTTTGCAGTCGGACCTACTGTCCTTACCTATCCACATGCTACAGCATGAGAGTCGTGTTCTTCACCCATGCACTATGACTGTCTATCCACGTGCTACAGCATGAAAGTCATGCTCTTCACCCGTGCACTGTGATTAAATGTCTCTTACGTTTGACCGGCACCGACTCAAACAACCTCGTAGGACCCCAAAGTTGCACTCAGACTCAACCAAACTGGACTCATGTCCTCTTGTCTCCTCGATCACCAACATGGACTTGCCCTTATCCAGAATGTCGGTCCTCCGAAAGAGCGCCCGCAGCTGGGAAGACTGGGCAAAATCCTCCAACGATCTTCCTAAAGAGGCCTATGTCGGAGCACACTTGTCATGTTCTGTTCGCGTCGATCTACCTGAAGAAGCCTACGATTGCGGATGCTATCTATCCTACGTACTAGCAACCTATGAAAGGTAACAAACATCCTTGCAAACCTACTTGCCCGCTCCTAGTACGTACAACCAAAACTATATTTTGATCTTAACTGCATGAAACACCTATCCAGACATTTACAAGGTCTGCCTACCAAATCGCTTCCAGATTAATTAATTTTACCATTACATTTACATACTGTTTATTTCCATTAATCTGCTTTAGGCCATTTTTACATCCGATTTGGTTATTTCACAATTTCCCTTCTCATCCGTTCAGTCCGTATGGTTTGTCTGTAATTTTTATACTATTTTCTTACAGATTTACACTAGCCTTTTGGGTCAATTTAATTTACATTTTTTCCACCCTAATTTACGTTCTCCTTTTAGAGATTTAATCTGTACAAAAATTTTATCCAATAGCCACAAACCATTTAATTACACAAAGTTCCACTTTTACATTTTTAGGCCACATATGAAACAAACAATTATGCCAATTAGACTTCCCAATTTTGTTCCAAAACTTCAAAATTATGTAATTATATCAATCAAAACCATAATTTTATTCAAGTAACATATTCTGAATTTATTCAACTAACCTATTCTACCATTAGAAATTGAATAACAATTTTAATCTAATTTAATTAAACCAATCTTATTTACGCCATGAAATGTGAATAATAATTTGTTTTTTTCAAATTTCAACCCAAACATGAATTAGAATTGAGAAGTGGTAGAAGGAGAAGATACAATAATTTACATAAATTTCAATCTTATTTATGCCATAAAACGTGAATAGACAATTTATATGTCCTATATTTTAAACCAACATGAATTATATTTGAGAAGTGAAAGAAGAAGAAGTTGCAATAATTTACATCTATTCTCAATTAATAACATAAATTAATTCATGTTAACATGCCAAAAAAGAACTGAAATTGAACTACTTTATTTTTCTATTTCATATTAATTCCCACTAACCTGACACTTGAGCTTGTATAAATTTGAAAAAACTTTGCTTTAATCTTTCTCCCTTTGATTCTTTTAAATTCCCCAAATTGCTTGGATATATATTGATAATTTAATTTGGTAGAGATTTGTTTATTTAGTAGAAAAAAGGAGGAAGAATAATACACACTAATTTTACTGTAGAATTATGGCGACGGCTGAATAAGAGATTAGGTTTAGGTTAGATGGTTTATTTATAGATTGTTTGAGTGAATATAATCCATTAGATTATTTTAGATTAAATCTGGTTCTTCCATATACTTAATGGTTATCCATTATATCCCATACACATCACTCAATCAATAGAATTTAGCCATCTCATCCTATTACATCACTGGAGCGAATGGGAAGCCGCCACATGTCAGAAACAACGCTGAAATACGTAGGAAAATCGATGGAAACGAACCAACTAAAAAAACATCGCTTCAGATTTTGGGCGACAACGGGACTTGATCCCTGGTCATTAAGGAAGTCAACATGCACCTTTACCACTGTACCAAATGAACTTTTAATTTCTTTTTAATTATATTTCCCATAAAATATCGGGATGTTACATTCTCCCTCCCTTAAAGGATTTCGTCCCCGAAATCTCCAAAGACGGAAGAACGTAATTAACAACCAGTGTCCAAGAATTACATCCATCTACTCAACCATCATCCATTTCTACCATTGTCCTTATTTTTAACTAATGCAATTTAAGATTTATGCAAAGTGAAATGCATATGAACTTACCTAATCCGAAAAGGTAGTCGGTCTACTGATTCAGTTGACCTCCTATAATGCTAGTATGCTTATGCCATGCAACCAAATATATGCAATTACATTAGTATAATTGATAATTTTATATGTATGTTTCAATCATTCACCCAAATGCACCATCCATATGCAATATCCATTTATATACACACACACATATATATACAACCATGTGCAAATGCAATAGATAACAGGCACGCATATGCAGGTGTGTGTACCTAGTTGGCCGATTATCCTAATAAATATCTATCTAATGCATGCAATGCATCCACTTGCAATCATTTTCATCCATCAAACATAACATGCCCTAATGACATGTTTACAACCAAGCTACCATCCATAGGTTTTACCTAAAGATTATCGAAAAGACCCTAACTAAGGAAAGATCAATGATAGGATATTTGAAGTGTACCTTCAAATAGAAAAGGATAAGAAGTTCGAATTCTCTCCTCGAATTCCCATGTGCACTCCTTGGGGTCATCTCCCAACTGAACCTTCACTGGACGAACTTCCTTGTTGCGTAATCTCTTGATGCAGTGTACCAATATACGGGTGGGTGTACAACGCACAAGTGATTCGTGCTCTACCTCCACTTCCCTTAGCTGATCGAGTTCTACAACTACTGCGGAATCATGTAGATACTTCCTCAGATGCGAAACATGAAAAACATTGTGAACTCCTGCCAACTTATCTGGAAGACCATTCTGTATGCCACTTTTCCAATCCGTGCGGTAATAGGGAAGGGTCCTACAAATCCCGGTGCCAATTTACCCACTGAGCTAAATCTCATAACGTTTCTCAGAGGAGAAACCTTGACAAAGACCATATCTACAAACCTTAAACTCCAAATCTAAACGTCTTCTATCGGCATATGACTTTTGTCTATCTTTGCAGTCTTCAACCTCTTGCGAATCAAATCCACCTTCTCGAAAGTTTCCCTCACTAAGTCTGGTCCAAGCAAGATCCTATCGGTGGTATCCCATCAACAGGCTAGTGATCTACATAGTCTGCCATAGAGGGCCTCGAACAGTGCCATCCCAATGCTTTCTTGATAACTATTATTATATGCGAACTCCACCAAAGGTAGGTGGTCTTCCCAAGAGCCTTCGAAGTCAATGATGCACAATCTGAGCAAATCTTCCAAAACCCTATTTACCCTCTCAGTCTGTCCATCTGTCTAAGGGTGATACGCCGTGCTCAGATTCAATTCCGTTCCCAAGGCTTGTTGAAGACTCCTTCAAAACTTGTTGGTGAATAATGGATCTATGTCGCTCACAATGCTTGCGGGAACTCCATGAAGCCTAACTATCTCCCTTACATAAAGAGTAGCCAAAGAAGCTGCCATCCTATTACTCTTAATGGGTATAAAATGAGCGCTCTTGGTCAGTCTATCCATAATGACCCAAATGCTCGTGTTCCCTCTTCGTGACCTTGGTAATCCATCCACGAAGTCCATAGAGACGCTCTCTCATTTCCATAATGGAATATCCAATGGCTGCAACAGTCCTTCGGGTTTCTTCTATTCCACCTTTACCCTTTAGCAAGTGATGCACTTCGATACATACTCCGCCACCCTCTTCTTCATTCTAGGGCAATAGAATACCCTCTTCATATCCCAGGACATCTTATCACCACCGGGGTGCACTGTCATCCTAGAATGATGTGACTCGGCCAACACCGCATCTACTAAATCCTCACTACGGGGAACACAAAGTCTACCATCCCTTTTAAGCCATCCCCTAGTGTCCATGGTATAGCGCCTAAGATGTGGTGATGACTCTCCTCTATCAAGCTTATCTAAAATGTCCTTTAACTCTTCGTCTTCACCATGCCTTGCTCCAATCTACTCCATCGAAGTAGACTGGACGTCGAGGGCTGCTATCAATCCCGGAGCTAAATCTGATGGAGGTCTAAAATCAAAGGTAGCAATGTACTCCAAATGCTTCCATTCCAAAAAAAAGGACTTAAAACCACTTTGCGTCTACTCAACGCATCTGCCACTACATTACCCTTGCCAGGGGTATAGGAAGTCTCAAAGTCATAAGAGGCTAAAAACTCCATCCATCTTTGTTGTCTCAAATTCAAGTCTTTCTGAGAGAATAGATACTTCAAAGACTTATGATCCGTGAAAAGCTCAAATCTTTCTCCTAAGATATAGTGCCTCCAAGACTTGAGAGCAAAAACTATAGCTGCCAACTCATGCGTCGGGTAGTTCTTCTCATGCGTTTTCAACTATCTACTCACATAGCACACTACCCTACCCTCTTGAATCAATACCACCCCTAGCCCCGTACCACAAGCATCCGTATAAACTGAGAAAGGCTTGGTTCCATCCGGTAATACCAATACGGGTGCGGTAGTCAAAGCTTCCTTCAATCGACCAAAGGCATCCTCACACTTGGCATCCGAAACAAAAGCTGAGTTCTTCTTGGTAAGGCGGGTAAGTGGAGCTGATATCCTAGCGAAGTCCTTAATAAACTTCCTATAGTAGCCCGCAAGACTAAGGAAACTCCTTATGTCCGTGGCATTCTTAGGGGTCTGTCAATCCTGTACTGCTGCCACTTTCGCCGAATCTACTGCAAGTCCATCCTCCGTAACGTTGTCTTCCAAAAAGCGAACCTCATCCCTCCAAAAGTGGCACTTGGAGAATTTCGCCTTCAACTTATGAGCTCGCGGGGTCTTAAGCACTTCTTCCAAGTGAATAGTATGCTCCTCCTTGCTTCGCGAATAAACCAAAATGTCGTCGACGAACACCACCACAAACTTGTTCAACAATTCTTGAAATACTCGACTCATCAGGTCCACAAGATATGCCGGAGCATTTGTTAGCCTAAATGGCATGACTAACCACTCAAACAACCCATCCGGAGTCCTAAACGCAGTCTTCTCGATGCTATCCTCTGCCATACGCAACTGATGAAATCCTGTGGCCAAATCGAGCTGCGAAAATACCTTGGCTCCTACTAGCTGGTCAAAGAGATCGTCTTTACGGGGAAGAGGATAACGATTCTTCTTCGTCAGCTTATTAAGCTCCCTATAATCCATGCAAAGTCTGAGAGAGCCATCCTCCTTAGTGGAAAAGACGACGGGTGCGCCCCACTCAGAAATGCTCCTACGAATGAAGCTCTTCTCCAAAAGCTCTCCAATCTGCTTGCTCAACTCACGATGTTCCTTAGGAGCCATATGCCTTACCGGTAAAGCAACCGGTTTGGCATTATCGACAAGATAAATCTTGAAATCGATCTCTCTTCGAGGTGGAAGGTCAGCAGCCTCCCTGAACACATCTGGAAAGTCTCTAACAATGAGTACCGAACTCAAATATCGAGCGATAAGTCAAGAGAATAAAGGTAGCTCAACATGAGTGATCCTCTAGGGTCACAAGGTACCTCCAAGGTACGTCCACTACAAGTGCCTAACCTCACTACCCTCTTATCGCAATCAAAAACTGCACCATACATGGATAGCCAATCCATACCAAGAATCAACCTGAACCCAAAAAAGCCCAATACAAAGGCACTACAGTCAAACTCAACCCCTAAGATAAACAATTTCAAATCCCGACATAACATGGACAAATAGGCCGATCCTCCTACGGGATTTGATACTACTACCGGATCAGTCACTAAGCAAGCATCAAGACCAAGACTTTCTACAAGAGTACTAGATATAAAAGAGTGCGAAGCTCCAGAATAAAATAGGGTACGAACAGGAAAATCAGAGACAGATAACACACCTTCAATAATCACCTTCTTTCCCTCGTCCACAACCAGACGAGTACTAGAGGAAGGAGCAGTCACTAAAGCATAAGCCTGAGCAGGTTGTGAAGGTGTTTGTGAACTGTCCTTGGGCTTCGACAAACAGTCCATTTTCATATGCCCCACTTGATCGCAAAGATAGCCCTCAGTCTCGGTCGCTCTCCTGCCCTTCTACAATCCTTAGCAAGATGACCCGGTTTCCCATAAGTATTGCACTTCCAGTCCTTCCTTGAAACTTTTCAACGTTTTTTTGAAACCAGTTGATATGGCCTTACACTTTGTAGTGCATCATTGTGGGGGTGCTCTTATGGATATGTCTACCAACTTATCATTAGGTCTAAATCCATAATCACTTTTGGCGGGTGTCGGCCATCTACAACCACTTTTGACTGGTGTCGGCCACCTACATCCACTTTTGGCTGGTGTCGACCAGTTAAACTCATTCCAGATTATTGGTTATAGAAAGCTAATTGTAACTTGGTAAAAGAGGAATAAGAGTGCTTTCAAATTTATTTATAAAAGACTTTTGAAATTGAGTAGTTAGCGGTCTCATTGCTCGGTAGAAAATATATTTAATTTAATTTTTAGAAAGAGAATTGTTGAGAAAATTAACATCTTTAAGAAAAAGTGAAATTATTTATTGACCTCGTCGGATAAATAGAACATTTTCGGCCCTTGGACTCTAAATGCAGATATTACAGTCGAAAATAACTAAAGGAGAGACATGTTAGATAAAATTTCATGAGTACCAAAACTGGATTATACTTACAGATATAGGAAAGAGCTAAACCCAAAAGGAGCGTCCTTGGTAAGGTGAGAGATTTCCTCAAATACAAAGATCCATATAGCATCCTTTATCTTCTTAAGAGGGCGTATATATATTCAGTTGCATGAGTCTACATGAATTTCTCCTGAAACATAGAAACAAAGCTAGACATTTATAAAGATGAGACATTTAAGTAACTATTTAATAAACTCGGTCAATCTCCCTTTTCGTATGAAGCTTTTTGCAGACCAAGAAAGTCTTCGATACTCGTTCGTTTCATGCCCATTCGCTTGATGGTAAACACAGTAGTTTCTACCTTTTGGATCCTATTTATTGGATGGGAAATAGTTTGGATAATGGAGCTCTCTACGTGTTTTCAAAAAGATCCTAGATAAGCTTCGATTGAGCAGAGTAAGGACTTGGTCCTGTTTGGCCTTCTTCCGAGATCAAAGAGGAGAGGTAACCAATGGGCTCTTTTAGCAAGGAGATATAAACCTTTATTTATCATTACTATTACAGTTAAGTTCTTGAATTTGTCTGCCATAGCCTTGACCGTTCCTTTGTAGTTGAGAAGACTCTTAGAGGGACTTGTAACGACCCTAATTTTGATTAACATTATTTAAGACATTTAATTAAGTAAATTAAATGAAATAATGCAAATGGTTAAGGGATTGAGATTTGTGTGATTAGTAGGTAGCCGTGCCTAATAACAAATGAACTAAAAGGAATTAAAATGAAATAGGTAAGACAAATAGATAAGGGGCAAAGTAGGAATAAGTCATATCCTTATACCCTAAACCCTTATACCACATTCTTTTTACACGTTCATAAACAAAATCAAAACATATGAGAGGCCAACCACCATCAGGGGAAAGCAAGAAGAAGATAAGCTAAAATCAAGAGGAAGAAGTTTAATCAACTTAATCCAAGATCAAATCTTAACTCTTTAATCACAAGCTAAAAGTGAATAATAGGTTACATCTCATATTTGTATTTTTTTCGGTTTTAGTTGAGATCCGAAATTATTTTGCAAATGATTTGCCATATTTTGATTGTTTAAATGGATATATATATGCTTTGATGATTTATTCTATTTCATATAAATTTTATGATAAGGTTTAACTTGAAAAACAAATTAAATGACATCCAAATGCATTGCAATTTTGATATAAGGTCAGAAATAATATTTTAGAGATGGGTTTTAAGTCTCATAATTTTCTGAATTAATGTGGATTTATTATGAATTTTCTAATAAAGAAAATAGTTAATTGGGTTTAAAATTAATTACGGCTATTTTATATTAGCTTTGGATCAGAAATTTATATATGTTGGAAAATATATTAAAGGTGATATATGGGAATTTTTGGAGAATTTTCCTAAGTGTTTTAATAAGTATATAAAATTATTTAAGGTATGGGACTTAAATGTTTTATATGTTTATAAAAGAAGAAGGGGTAATTTGCAAATGTTTTAAATTATTAATCCGTGAAATTCGGCAGCACTTAAAAGAAACTGGCAACCAATTGTATGATGACAATTTAGTAGGCTAGTTGAAAATTAATTACCTTTTAAAGTCAAAAATCGGTTTTTATAAGGTTTTGTTGTTCCGCCACTTCCGACAGCTACCTTTAGACTACATACTTCCACCTCCACCTAAATCGAAACCAATACACATGGTAACAAAGACTTGGTACGTAGTGGATTGGAGATAGGCGAAAGGTATAGAGTTGAAACAGGGCTTTCGAAGGGGTCGAAACCTTATTTTGCTTTTAAAAGGAAATATACTTGCTTTGCTTTCTAAAAAAATGCTTTCGTCCTGGTCAGCTTTCGACTTGGTCAAATTATTTTAAAGAAATGAGCTTTCAAAATAAGATGTCGCCTTTGTTTTTAAGAAATTGCTTTAGAAGGGGTCGAAAACCTAACCTGCCGCATTTTACCTTTCGAAGCAATGCTTTCGAAAGATTTCCTTTGTTTTAAAATCTGAGCCGCTTCTCCAATACTTTCGAATGGATTGGTTTCGACACCATCCACTTCTTTTACTTAGGAAATTGCTTTTGAAAGAGTTGCTTTCGACTTAGTTATTTTAAGACCCTTTGTTCTACTGAAAGTTAAACCCAAAGGTTTCGAAAGGAATGGTTCTAAATGGTTTCAAAGGGTTGTTCCACATGTATTTACTTGAAACCAATGCTTTCGAGAGGTTTGATTTATGTAAAGGACTTTATGCTTTTGAAAGGTATATGATAAAGGTTTCGAAGGGGTGGTTCCCCAATGTTTTCGAAAGGTTTACCTTACTATTTAAATGAAAGATTCCCAATTTTTTCGAAAAGCATGTTTAAAGTGTTTTGAAAAGAGGATGTTTAAGGTTCTATAAAGCTTTCGAAAGGATATTTTCAGTGTTTTCGAAAGTTCTACTATAGTTTCGAAAGGTATGTTTTCGCCTTTCAGCCTAAGGTTAAAGTGGTTTACTTGTATCGAAAGGGTTGCTTTCAATGGTTTCAAAAGGATTGCTTTCAATGGTTTCAAAAGGGATACTTTCAAAGGTTTCAAAAGAGGTTGTTTAAAGCTTTCAAACAAGGGTTTTGAATGTTATCATCAACAATGTTTTGTGTAAAGTATATATAACATGGCAAAGAGATTGAGTAAAGCAAAAAAATATTTTAATTGTTTAAAGTATGATTTAAAGGGTTAAATCAATTTGAAAGAAATATTTTCAAGGGAAATTTGATGGGGTAGTTGACGCTAAGTAAATGACTCAGATATTAGAATACCAGATGGGACTAGTATGGGGGTGCGCCCTATACTTTAGCTAGTAGCCCCTAGCTAATATAAGTCCAAAATTCCAGTGTGTAGGGCTTTGTCATAGGTAAGACTAAAATGATGTTACATACAGAAAATAATATAAAGAGTAGAGTTAGGTTATTGGTGAGCCCGCAAAACCATTAGGATCCGTTGACCCTAGGAGAAGTAAGTTAGGGACAGACCATCCAGAAGAGTATCTAATAGAAGTTAGATTATTTGTTCATTTTTTCTAGTAGGCCCAAGTCAGCTAAAGGTTAGTAGTTAGCCAAACAAAACTACAGTGTTCGGACAGATAGTCCATTGATTACCTGATTTGTATGCTTGCATGATATTGCTATTATTGTTTTAACTAGTTTGGTTGCAGGATTTTGATTTGCAAAAGATATGTTCTAAAAAGGGATATT
The DNA here is from genome assembly GCA_030737815.1 of Allium fistulosum. Lineage (NCBI taxonomy): Eukaryota > Viridiplantae > Streptophyta > Magnoliopsida > Asparagales > Amaryllidaceae > Allium > Allium fistulosum. The sequence goes on from CM060904.1 coordinate 931,446,833, forward strand.
AGTAAGGGGAAACCCCGTTCCGCTAAGCGGGTTGGTCTCACTTAATATCAGATAACCGAGATGTATAATATTATCCACATTAGGCTTCATGTCTGACTCGACATTTATGTTTTTCCCTTTAAACTCTCGGGTGCTCAAAATTGGTTTGAGTAGGTTGAGAGTTGAGGATTTATAGCTTTTAGTAGGTGGACGAATAAAGCTTTCGAAGATGTGCAGGAGGCATGAATAGTTATATTTAGGAGTTATTTTATTTTCGCTGTGATGTATTAAGACCGTTTTTGTCTATTTAGTACTCCAATCATCCAAGGAGACATCTTCATATGTCGCTCTTGGCGTATTTTGTAATAATTATATTTGATCAATACCTAGGAAATGTTTGAGATTATGTAATGGAATATGAAACATGTTTTGAAACGTAATCAATAAAGTTGATGTTTTTAAAGTCTGTGATTTTGTTTCATATTCATGTGCTTCTAATATTTTGGATACCATTAACATTATCGTATTTGTCACCGAAAGTTAATATTATATATAACTACAACATCTATAGCGCTTAGCTTCGGGCCTCATGGTAGGGGATGTTACAGGATTCCTGAAGATACTCTGAAAGCTGTCTGATCTAGAGAGCTTGAAGCTCATAGACGGGATCGTATTCCTGGTCTCGGTCTTTTTCCAAGATGAGGGTAGCGAGACGTTCATTATTGTCTTCTTTAATAAGCTGGATGCGAAGGTTAAGGAGTTCCTCATTCTCGATGTCAGTCATGGTTGGAGGGATGGTGTCACTGGAATTTCAAGAGAGGACAAATGATGGAGGTTCACCGCCCTTCTTCTAGCGCCAAAAATGTCGGTGTATAATTTCGTCTACACAACACCTCGAGATCTGAAGGAAGAGCTCCAAAGCTGCTTGGGTTATAGGTCTCAATTATGAGATTACTGAGATGTGATGTAATTAAGTTGGAGTTACGGAATGTTGAACTATAGAGTCTTGATGATAAATGAGAAGGAGGTAAATACTGAAAGTAAATAACACCGAGACTTTTATAGTGGATTAGACCAAAAATCCCTAATTCCACTTTCCTTTCCTTATATAGTACTCTTATATAGTTGAGAGGCTTATTACATTGAATCCAGGCATTTCTTCCATTAATGAGTTTTGAACAGAGCTCTAATATAGGAAAGTGCACTATGATTTATATCAGTTTTATTTCATGCCTGATGATTCTTGTGCCTTGGGATTGCCGCCTATTTATAGCCGATTTGCTACAACCATTATCTAGATCTCGGAAATATCGCCCTATATCTCATTCTAGTGTCCTCCCGAAACGAAACAACGGATCTCATGTAAATCTTGTTTTGAATATATTGGTTGAGATATGGAAACATCGGCCGATATATTGACTGAGATGAGATATTGAAATATTGGTTATGATTTTGTTATTTTGGCTAAAATTTAAGCTCGTACCAGACCCAAAACAGCAATTAAAAAAATTGAAGCCTAGCTGCTATAAGCTCCTGCTATTTCAATAGTTAACCCCTCCCATTATTTGCTAAAATTAACCCTAAAAAATTCCCTAAATCAAACCACCCTACGCTACTCATTTGAATGACATTTTGATTCACTTGAAGAATAGCCTTTTTAGATAAATTAATGACCCTTTTTGCTTGTTAGCTTGTAATGGTAAAAGCCTGGTTTTATTTTTGGTTTACCATTATGCTCTTTTTGTGTATTTTGTATATGAATAGAAGACTTGAAAAGAAACACGTTTAATCTTAATGGTCTATGTACATTTTGCATGTTACATGACTATATCATATATTCATGTGTGTTCTACAATCTTTTGTATTTTCATGTTCGTCGTTTTGTTTACATGCATGTTATGAATGTATGTGTATTATGTTTTACTTATGTCTTATTGTTTAATGTTTTGGATATTCTTTATGTTTTATGTCTAACAATAATTCATGTTCATGGATCATGAGTTATAAGCTATAATCTATTTGTATTGTATTATGCTGTTAGTTTAAGCATATTATAATTTATGAGTATGAATGTTCTTTTGTAGATTAATAACACTGGATTGATTTTGCAAATCAAGTTTAAGTTATTATTTATATGGTGGCATTCATAAAATTTGTTGTGTAAGAGTAACAATTTTTAACATATCATATACTCTGAGATGGTTTCGAGATGAGCTTTAAGAACCGAGATGGAACTCCGAGACAAACACCTAGGATGGACTCATCTCATCCATGATCTCTCCCAATACGAGATCGAGTCTCTAAAATTTCCAAGATGAAATATGACCGAAATCCGATATTTAAGACCTTGGCCACAATGCCATTGATGGAAGGTTTGCTATTTGGATCGATGAAGTTGTTTACTGTGCGGTTACGATCTGAGCTTGTACTAAACATCTAGTGGTGCTACCTGAGAGATGCAGACTAATAACTTGCTTCTCGCCTAAATGGCTTTTGTATCTGGGATGTGCATTATCTCCTTAGCCATCTCGACCATAGATTCTTGCCACCTTGAATTGATGCTTTGGGCTTCGAACCAGCTAATGGGATGCCTCTTTCGGCTTTAGGAAGATAATCGCCATTTTTTGATATTGGGAATTTTTGTATAACATAAGGGTATTCGCACCTGAAACTATCCATGTGGTTTTTACCAATGTAATAGTATTGTTAACCCGCTCTTTAACCAAACAGGTTTCAACTGGACTTAGAAGATCAAAACAAGAACGAAATGATTCACGAACTTGGAAACACGATCAGAAGAAGAAAAAAAAGAAACATGGAAAAGTTTCAACTTAAATGGACCTAAGTACACAACTCGACCCCTAGTTGTTTAGACTGGCACCAATTCTCCCCTTCCTACTTCCCAAACTATGTATACCTCATATACAACTCTAGTTACTTGTGACTAAGTGATTTTTCCAGAGTTTGGACTAGCAAATCTGAGGATTAATGAAAAGAAAGCGAGATAAGTGAAGTGTTATCGAAGATCACCAGAATCAACTATAAATCGATGGAAAAGAGGCTGAAACACATCAAATAAAAGATTGAAGAAGAGAACAAGTGAAGAAAATGACTTTGCACTAATTAAAACAAGTTGGTGCCAACCCATTTAAAACGGCACCGAGTTTTTTTCTCAGTTCTTATGCCCCCGAGCTCTCATGTACACATTGTGCTATCTCCTGGATCTCCGTCCGAGCAAGCTTCTGACCTAGTATTTCGGTTTCCCTATAAATACAAGCCTAGCTACAACCAATATAGGATCTCTAGATTCTGCTTTACACTGATATCTTCTTCTTCCTCAAATAGTCTAGAAACTCCATTGTAAATCTGAGACCCACTAGGTTGTGGTTAGATCGGGTATAACTAGTTGTAATCTAGAGGGAAAACAATAATAACAATGATTAAAGTGGACGTAGGCTGGATATTACGTCGAAGCGCTATAAAAATTATCGTGTCTCCTTTTTTACTTTCCTACTGGCTTGTTTGATTTGGATCTCTACTTTTTGGTGCTTTTATCTGACATTTGAGTGTTGGTGCCATTTTTAACATCAACATTTTGCTGCTTTCACTTAGAAAGAACTAGATTTGAAGACTTGAAGCTTGAATATGAGATTTGGAGAAGATGAATAGGCATAACGCGTGATCTAATGCCGGAGGAAGCCTACCAAAGCCCGGGGGTAGCCAGGAGGTTTCGTCATATTCTCATTAATCCATCTATGTGACCAGAGAAGAGATGGAAAGAATAATGAAGAAGATGAAGGATGGAATGATAACCAGACAATAGGAAATGCTGGAGGGAATTTTTCAAAAGATGGGACAATAAGGAATAGCTGGAGCTACTGTAATTCAGAAGCAAGGACCAGGAACTAACGTAGGAATACCTGGAGTCGGAGCAGAGCGAATTGGAACGATGCCACCACGAACAGAACCACTCGGTACTGATCATAATTCACTTGGTGGATAAGTTCATAAGGCAATTCAGAATTAATATCTTGCGGCCAAAGAATGTAATGACGCTATCGAGCATGAGGCAAAGAGTCGGAGAGACCCTAAAATGCTACTTGACTAGGTATAACATGGTAACCACTACAGGTGATAGGCCGGATCCATTCATGATTCTAATGATGGCAGTTTTAGGAGTTGCAAGCAAGACAGACTTCAAGATTGCTCTAGAAAGGGATCTGCTAATGAACCTTATGAAGTTCTATCATGAAACCGAGACATTTGTTCTAAGAAGATGTCGAAGTCGAGGATGCTGAAATTAACGCTGTGGATGACGGAGGACTCTCTGGAACAAGATGTGGCAAGGATAAAGGAAAGCGAAGAGCTGATGATATGTTGGAGAACTGAATCGACTGAGGTGGGAATTAAAGTTCTCTTCCTACACCGATTTATCAGAGACCCCGGAAAGGATATATTTAGATATTAGGGAGTGGATCCCCTATTGAAAGCCGACTGGGAGAGAGCCTACTTATTAGGAGAGAAGATCTATAAAGTTTTGCATCTTCCATGAGATCGACGGACATGAAATGAACGAGTGCCGACACATTCGTAATTTGATAGAAGAACTGGTTTGGAGCAACCAGCTTCAACAATACATGAGAAACCAAACTGTGATGGTACATCAGCCACCATCTACCGCGAATGCATCAAGGAACAACCAGGGATCTGGGTCAAGGAAGGTAATCCCATGACCAGGATGGATGGGTGGCAGGTTTGCTTCCTGCGCTTTGCTTTTTTTTTTGAATAATTAAGATAATAATAACCTCAGACCGCTTACACCTATATGAGTCTTAGATTGGTCTCTAGGCATGCATTGAATCAGATGTTTGAGATGACTAGTTAGGACAATAGTAATCCCAGACCGCTTACACGTGTATAACGTCTAAATTGGTCTCTAGGAACGCTCTGAGTTGGACGTCTGGGATGAATAATTAGGATTTCTGCTTGTTTGCTTTGATTTGAATATTTGGTTTTTGAAAGATCCACTTGAATGTGATGATTGACATTGGTCAAATTAAGTCCTGGCTAAAGAGTTGGGGCCGGAGTGCAGGGTGCAAGATCTATTGTCGAAGAGTGAATGGATGGACTTGTATGATATTGATCGCGTTAAGTCCCAATCGAAGAGTTGGGACCGGAGTGTAGGGTGCAAGTTCCCTCGTGGAGAGTGAGTGGATGAATTTGTACGAAAAGTAAGTCCCCTTACCAGAGAGTGAGCAGATGGGCTTGCTTCGTCATTGGGTCCTATCGTTGGAGAGCGAGTGGATTGGGCTCAGCAAGGATCTGGAGAGATCGAAACCTTAGATTGGACAATAAACAACATGGAGAGATCAAACCCTAAAGAGAGATCACACATTAAATTGAATATAAAATGATCGAAGAGATCGAACCTTAGAACAGATACAAATTTGATAAAAGGATTTGAATGTATTGTAGTTAGAATAAATTAGACAGATCCCGAATAAACATGGGAGGATTTTGATATGCAATGTAATAACTCCGAATCAAATCGAAATGATTATGATGTATGAATAACACTTAATCAAGGGCTGGACTTCGTAGCTATAATAGGTTTGGAACGACTTTTGATTTACATGAGAATCTGAAGGAATCGGATGATTCACCAAGATCGGGATCGATGGAAGATTGAGGAGCTCAACTACTGAAGAATGATTCGCTGTTGGAACTTATTCTTGAAAAAAGAACACATTACGTTCGAAAGGCGTACTTTGGCGGACAAGTGTTAACCCACTCTTTAGCCAAGCAGATTTCAACTAGACTCTGAAGATCAAAATAAGGATGAAATGATTCACAAAATTGGAAACACGATTGGAAGAAGAAGAAAATCAACTTGGAAAAGTTTCTACTAAAATGGAGCTAAGTACACAACTCGATCCCGAGTTGTTTAGGTAAGCACCGACCTATTTCTTCTCCATTTCCTACTTCCCAAACTCCGTATACCTCATATACAACTCCAACTACTCATAATCAAGTGATTTTTCCACAGTTTGGACGAGCGACTCCGAGGATTAATAAAAAGAAAGGGGGATAAGTCAAGTGTTATCGAAGATCACTAGAATCCATTACAAGTAGATGGAAAAGAGGCTGAAACACATTGAATAAAAGATAGAAGAAGAGAACAAACGAAGAAAATCACTTTGCACCAATTAAAACAAGTCGGTGCTGCCCCATTTAACTCGACACCGAGTTGTTTTCTCAGGTCTTGTGCCCCCGAGCTCTCTTGTACAATATCAGGATATCTCCTAGACCTCAGTGCAAGCAGGCTTCTGATCCGATACTTCTGTTTTCCTTTAAATACAAGCCCGGCTGCAACCAAAAGGGGTCCTCGGGATTCTGATTCACGCTCTCATCTTCTTCCTCCTCAAATACTGTGGAAACTCTATTATACATCCGAGATCCACTAGATTGCGGCCATATCTGATATAACTAGTTGTAATCTAGAGAGAAAACAACTAATAATAAAGATTAAAGTGAACGTATGTTGGATTACACTGAATCACTATAAAAATTATTGTGTTTCCTTTTACTTTCCTGCTGTTTCTGTTCGTTTGATTTGGATCTCTACATTTTTGTGTTTTCATCTGATATTTGGTGTTGGTGCCATTTTTCATATCAACAAGTATATAATGTGTATTTTAGTATAGTCAATGATAGACAGTTGTTCTTTTTATCAAAATAATAATTTATATTATACATATATATATAAAATATAAATTCATATTCAGGGATTACTAGTTGTCAGCGAGTAAAATAATATTTACTATCCGTTCATGTTCACTCTCCGCGGATACAAATATAACACCATCCTTGTCCGAGTGGCATCCTTATCCGAGCGGGTCTACCGGTTAACGGTTCAGAGATACAAATATAACACCAGAGTGGGTCTAAGGAATATCAGTGATGATGGAATAAATCAGACAGTTTGTCACTATATTCGAAGTATTTTATCAAATAGGCGAATTCTAGTGTAAAATGTGATAGTTTAGAATTGGTAATCGAGCTCAGCTCTGATACAGTCACACGGGTATCAAAAATTGATACAGAAGCCTTAACAATCGACATGTGTACTTAGAGTTAAAATCTAATTCATTCAAGTTGACAATAATTTAATAAATCTACCTTTGTCACGTAGTACTAATGGGAAGCAGTCTATCTCATTGCTTTTTTTTTTCTTTGGTTACCAATCTGCTATTCCAATCCACCCCCAGTGCCAATTGCAATAGAGAAATTGATGTCGTGTTAGTATAAAACCAAGGCTAACCAAAAATTCATTGACTAATCTCGTTCCTTAGCATGATCTGTTCCTCTAAGAGCAAGGCATAGAAGCCCTTTCAAGAAGGGAAAAAAGAACAAAGAAAAAAGAACAAAGAAAAAAGAACAAACTAAAATCTAAACATGGGAAATTTTTGCTTTGTTCCTTTTAAATCTCGAAGCCCTACAATCATTACAAAATCGTCTCTAGGTAACTTACATATTTTTGTTTTTCTTGCTATTTATTTTATGGCCTAGTTCTCTTTGATTTCATGACATGCTATGATATTATATCAATTTCTTTGTTGATGTATTTACTACGTACCATTCTATTCCTCTTAAAATCAGCAGGCAGCAATACTGAAACAAATACAAGTATAACAAGCAAGTCATCAAGCATTAACGACACAGAAAGTATCAATGGCCAAATTGTTGAAGTTCCAACTCTTAGAATTTACACATTCTATGAATTGAGGATGGCAACGAGAAACTTTAAACTCGATCCAGTTATAGAAGGAGGATTCAGCTTGGTTTACAAAGGATGGGTAGATAGGAGTACTTTGAATCCTACTGGAATACCAGGACAAGGAATTGTTGTTGCAGTTGAAAAACTTAACCCTGAGAGCATTCTAGGACTAAAAGAGCTGCAGGTAAAACGAAAGCAATTGTAATAGTAATAAAAAACTTAAGTGGTCAAAATAAGCTAGCATATTTTGGCGAGGTTAGTAAAATTTATATTTATGGATTGTAACAATCTATATAGATTAAAGATGACAATGATCATTAATCTAGTGGTAAGGCAGCTTCTATAAATTGCTAAAGATATTGGATTTGAAAGTCTATATGCACCGTCAGTTTTTGTTAAGATTTAAATGAAAAATCAAGAGATTACATATTAGCAGCTGAAACATTTGATGATACATGGGCAGTAACAAAAATTCCACCAAAATGTTCTAGAAAATAATGTTTGCTTGACGGTATGTTTAATATATTCATGACCCATCTATTGTATTCGTACTTGTTGACTGAAAAAAAAGAAGAAGCCAACTCTTGTATGTACGGAAAATGTCCAAACTAGTTGAAATGCTGTCTAACATATTGAATTGATAAAATCGTTATTACTTTGCATCACCCTGTCAATTGATTCATTTATTGTAATGTGTATAGGCTGAAGTGAACGCTGTAGGAAGTTTATCGCATCCAAACCTAGTCAAACTCTTAGGATATTGCATAGAAGACAAAGAAACTCTTCTTGTTTACGAATACATGGCAAAAGGAAGCTTAGAGAATCACTTATTTAGAAGTGAGTTTTTGCATTTCTTACATATTATATATTAAGAAATGTGATTATGATTTATAACACAGTATTAATTAGGCATAGCTATATATTCTTGTACCCTATTTGCTTTGAAATTGGATTATAACATAGATTTCTTATTGTCATCTATTTCTATCGCAATGTGTGTAACAAGTATAATGTGCTTGTACTTTTATTGAACAGAAGCAACTGGCCCTGATCCACTGTCATGGAATACAAGGTTGAAAATATTGATAGGAGCAGCCCGAGGGCTAGCATTCTTGCATTATTCGAAGCAGCAAGTTATTTATAGAGACTTTAAACCTTCTAATATACTTCTTGATTCGGTATAAAGCAAATAAAATAAAATTGTTATTTTAGTGTATATTTAGTATATGGTTTATATGTTTGCCTGTGTTGGTTGGGCAGAATTACAATCCAAAACTATCTGATTTTGGAATTACAAAGAATAAACCAAATGGAGAACACCATCCCGTGGCTCCTCAGATTATGCAAACTCATGGATATGCTGCTCCTGAATATATTGCTACAGGTTGTTATTTTGTTATAATCCTGCTCTGATATAATCACTAATTGATCTAAAGTACAAATGCTTTTCATTTAGAGATCAAATCTGCGAATGAATAGTGTAGTTCTCAACCAGAACTTATGATACAAATTCTAATACAATCATACGCTAAGTTTATATTCAATGAAATTAGTAACTGTTTTTTCTTTTGTCATGATCAATTTTTCCCTTCAAATAGTGTTTCTCTGGTTTTTGAAATACATTGGCCAGTAAAGTCGTTGTCAACTAAGAACTTAATTTGTAACTATTCAACCACTCCATTTTACTCAATTGTTAATTCATGCAGATAACATTGGTGATACAATATTCAGGTCATTTGTTCATGAAAAGTGATGTATATGGGTTTGGTGTAGTACTGCTAGAAATGCTATCCGGTCTAAGAACAATCGATCACAACCGTCCAAACCAAAAGCGGAACTTGGTATACTGGGCAAAACCATACTTGCTACATCGAAGAAATCTAATCAATTTAGTGATGGATAAGAGTTTGAGAGGACAATATCATCCGAAGGCTGCACTTCAAGCAGCCCAACTCACCCTGCGTTGCTTAGCTACTAATCCAATAGAAAGACCGCATATGGAGGAAGTAGCCAAAATTTTACAAAAGGTTGAAGCAGTTGCGTTGAGTAGTTCGAAGGGTTCAAAATATTGTTAGTCTAAGACTGTAAAATAAGTCACATGAATCTGTGTAATAATAAAAAATAAATATCATTTTAGACATTTTGACATGAGTATCTTCAATGCAATTGTGTTTGTTATGTTAATTAAAATTTCATCTTCAATGTTAATGTGCAATAGATTGTTGAGCTGATGTGGCAAACAATACATAAGAAGGCGTTGTCAATTGCAATGTCTAGTTGTGGACATTGCAATTCACAATGTAAAACCAATCACAATTAATCAAGTTTAACTAATTTATAGAAAAGTAGTTTTCACAAATTATTTCACAATTTGATTGGCTACACATATCAAATTACTGTTAAAAACTATTTGCATTTGGGTATTCTTTTCTTTTTGATGTGTTGTCAACTTCTTTCTAATTACATTGGTTTTACATTGTGAACACATATTTGTTAGAGATCCTAGAAAGTGTGAATGAACATATATGCCTAAAGTCTCAAATTGCCAAAAATAAGTAAGTTTTTATGCTTATATAGCATTTCCTTCAAATCCATATTGGCCCTTAGTCGGGTATGTTTGATCGAGGGCGAGAACCTATATGCATGACTAAGCGCGGGCACGGGCGCGATAGGAGTGAGCCGTGTTATATTTTTGCTAGAACAAAAACAAATGTTTTTTCTGTTTAAAATCAAACAGTGCGACCGTTTAAAGGGAAAATGGAAGCAACCGTTGCGAATTTTTTAAACAGAATCAGAGTGTTCGAATTACAAACAAATATGACTGTTGCTACTGACTACCAGATTCAAACAAACGGACGCGACCTTTCAAAGAGGCACGACCATTGACCGTTGGAGGCTATATGTACACTAAAATACTTCAATAGGCATGCATTTGAATGTACATCATAGGAATGGTTTGTAAGGACTTAGTCCACCAATGCATTACTTCTAGAATTACTCAGAATTGGTTTGCCTATTGATCTTATTCCATGGAATCTCCAGTCGCTAGGGTATCTTTCCGTATAAGGCAACTCTTTTTGATTTTAGGCTTTTAAACTCATTCCCCTTAATGCACAGTCGATTTTCTCTCTTGATAAACTTTAGTAAATGGATCCACTAGGTTATTTTTGGTTCTTACATAATCAATTGAAATAGTTCCATTAGAGAGTGCCTAACTGTGTTATGGCATCGACGATGTGTCTTGATTTTCTATTATACACAAAGTTTTGCGCTCTACTTAACGCTGCTTAGTTATCGTAGTGAATACATATGGCCGTTACAGGTTTGGACCAAAATGGAATATCTTCTAAGAATTGACGAAGCCATTCTGCTTCTTCGTCTGCTTTATCTAATGCAATGAACTCAGATTCCATAGTGGATCTAGCTATGCATGTTTGTTTAGTATGCTGCTCCTGCAAGGGTGAAGACATAACCACTTGTGGATTTCGATTCCTCTGAATCTGCAATCCAGTTTACATCACTATATCCTTCTAAGACAGTAGGATATTTTCCGTAATGTAAGGAAAAATTAGTGGTATTCTTTAAGTATCTCAACACTCTCATTAGTGATTTTTAGTGTTCCTTTCCTAGGTTACTTGTATACCTGCTTAGTCGACTTACTGCATAAGCGATATCTGGTCTAGTGCAGTTCATGAGATACATTAAGCATTCTATTACACGAGAGTATTCCAGTTGCATTACATTCTTATCAGTGTTTTTATGCAGTACTTCTGATGGTTTAAAAGGTGTTCTCACTCCTTTAATTCCATAGTCTTTAAATTTTTCAATCACTTTGTCTACATAATGTGACTGAGATATTCAATTCTATTAGGTGTTCATATTATTTTAATTCCTAAAATAACGTCTGCAACTCCTAAGTTTTTCATATCAAAATTGTTGGTTAACATCTTCTTTATGGTCTCTATTACTATATTGTTAGGATCAAAGATTAACATATTGTCAACATATAGACAAATCATTACATATGATTGTTCAACTTATTTGTAATAAACACGTTTATCACATTCATTTATACGAAAACCATTTCTCATCATGACACTACCAAAATTTTCGTGCCATTGTTTTGAAGCTTGTTTGAGTCCATATAGTGATTTCACTAATCGACATACCTTGTTTTCATTTCCTTTAGAAATAAAACCCTCGGGTTGCTTTATGTAAATCTCCTCATCGAGATCTCCATTTAAGAATGCTGTCTTTACATCCATCTAATTAATATCTAGATTATAGATGGATGCAATTGCTATTAGCATTCTTATAGAAGTTATTCGTGTAACCGGTGAATAGATATCAAAGAAGTTTACACTTTCTTTTTGACGATATCCTTTGGCTACTAATCTAGCTTTATATTTTTCGATAGAGCCATCTGGTTTAAATTTCTTCTTGAAAATCCATTTACAGCCAATTGGTTTTATTCCAGGTGGAATATCAACTATGTCCCAAGTTTTATTACTTAGAATTGAATCAATCTTACTTTTGATTGCTTCTTTCCAGCACGAAGATTCATAAGAAGACATTGCCTCTTTATATGTTTGAGGTTCATGTTCTAGTACATAAGTTAAGAATTCCGAGCCAAAAGACTTGGAAGTTCTTTACGCTTCTTTTTGGTTCAACTTCATCTTTGTCTCAACGAGTTTCATCTTTATGTGGTTTATCTTTGTCTTCTCTTGTCCTTTTTGGGGCACGATTTCCATCGTTTCTTTTATGTAAGAACACATCTTCAAAGAATGAGACATCTCTTGACTAAGTTATAGTATTTACATTGATGTCATCTATATCAGACTTGGAAACTAAACATCTGTAGGCACTACTATTTTCGGCAGGGCCTAGATAGTAGCAATCCACAGTTTTAGGTCCAAGTTTGACCTTTTTGGAGGCGAAACTGGAACATTTGCCAAGCACCCCCACACTTTGAGGTATTTGAAATTAGGTAGGTGTCCTTTCCATAACTCATATGGAATTGTTCCTATTTTGCTGTGAGGAACCCTGTTTAATATATGATTAGACATATGTAGAGCTTTCCCCCACAAGTTCGTCGGTAAGCCTGTAGTTAAAATCATAGCGTTAATCATGTCTTTTAACGTTTTATTTTTTCTTTGGCAATACCATTTTGTTGTGATGAATATGGGGCTGTTCTTTAATGAATTATACCATTTTCGACACATACTTGTTCAAATGGTGATTCATATTCTCCACCTCGATCAGATCGCAATATCTTGATCTTTCTATTAAGCTGATTTTCTACTTCGGCTTTGTATTTTATGAACGATGTAATTGCTTCATCTTTACTGTTTAAAAGGTGTACATAGCAATATCGTGTATAGCCGTCAATAAATGTGATAAAATACATTTTTCCACCTCTTGTAGACAATGATTTAAAATCATATAAATCAGTATGAACCATCCCTAGTAGTTCAGTACTTCTATCAACAATATGAAATGGTTTTTTGACCATTTTTGCTTCTACACATGTCTCACATTTGTATTTTTTATCTACTTGAATTTTCCGAATCAATCCTAAGTTGACAAATGATTTCATTTTACGGAAATTTATGTGTCCTAACCTATCATGCCATAATAAAGTTTCATGCTCAACCAAGTAAGAAATTTCAGTTTTATTAATTGCGCAATCAGAATACATAGTGTTTTTGCCGGTTACGGCTACATTAGCCTTAAATAGGCCACCGAATAAATAACCCCTGCCTATGTACATTTCAGCCTTGGACAGAACCATCTTGTCTGACTCGAAAACTATTTTGAATCCTAGATTAGATGCTTTATACATTGGAGTGCTCTTATCAAACAGACATGTTTGCAAACAAAGCGAGGAAAATTATATGGCAAGCGACAAATCATGCTAGGTCATATTTTCTTAATCACACTGACAAAATTTTAAATCGTGTTCATACGAAGGGAAAAATAATTCATAAATAGAAGTTGTAGTAGTCCTTGCGAGTTCTAAAAGGAAACATAGCAAACAAGTGATTAGATTTTGAGAAAGTATATCTTGTTTTTAGAAAATAGATATAAAAAGAGTAAATTGATTGGATGCTTCTACACATAGTTTTATTTTTCAGAAACCTTTAATTTGAACCATTTCTAATTTGCGGTGTCATCCTTGCATAGGGGTCATGCTAATCTTTTTTGTATCATTCCAATTTCATCGGTTGTTCCCGAACAGACTTCTAAAAGCTTTAATTCATTATTATTTGATTAAATGCATGTATTTGATGCAATTTTGGTGTTCTTTCATGATTTTAGTTCTTATTTTAAAGCTTTCAATTCATTCATTTTTTTTTACTTTACACAAGCAAAAATAACTGGTTATTGGTTTAAAACAGGAACATTAACATGATCCAATTTTAACACAATTATTTGTAGCTGTAGACCCAAAGTTTCATCCATGAATATAACAAAGCATTTCAAATTCGTTGACATGCATTAGAAATGCCTAATTACTTTCTCAATTCTCATACATATCAATTGATTGGATGCTTCCAGATAAATTTGTAATCAATAATTAAAATCTAGCAGTTCGTATGCTTTGGCATAAATGTACAAGATAAATTACAAGTTGATGTCTGAAAGCATAAATGTGGAATGTTTATATTCAGAAAATTGGCCATCTTATTGATATGTAAATTTTCGTGTTGGTTCCATAGAATAATCACCTAATTAGTTTATTGCTTGGGCAAGTCAAGTCTTCAGAAATGTTGTCAATTTCTTAGCGTGGACTGACTCCACGTACTTTATCTAAACTGGGTCTGTATAACTATAATAAACCTAAACAGGAAATTATTATCAAGGACAAAATATCTCAGCATTTTAGCCTCAAGGACAGACCTTCAGTATTTTAGTTCTTTAGGTATCAGTTTTTACAGTTTTTAGGTATCAGTTTGTAGTTATCGGTAGCAGTTTTTAGGTATCAGTTTTTAGTTCGGTAAGTTTTAGAAGAATGTTTGTCCTTATGAATAATTTTGAAAGAATGTTTGTCCTTATGAATAATTTTTATGAGAATGTTTGTTTTTTGTGGTTAAAATATTGAGATCGTGTCCTTGAGGATAAAAATATACAAATTTTTGTCCTTTAAATTAATTCCCCCTAAAATAAACCACTATTTTTGTAATTCTGAAATATGACGACTTAGTCTTACAGGTAATTTTATATCTAGTTGACTCAATGCACCCCACTTTCCAGAAAATTGACGACATTTCCATTATGAAAGTTCTAAAGGATGACCAAGAGTGTGTGTGTGTGTAAGGGCAAGGCATAAAGGAGGAGGGGAGAAAAAACTAAAATCAAAGTATGGGTAATTTTTGCTTTGTTCCTTCGAAATGTCAAAGAACCGCAATCATCACAAAATCATCTCTAGGTAACCTTCATATTTGAGTTTTTCTACCTTTGTTTGGATTTTTTCTTTCTATTTATTATATGGTCTAATTCTCTTTTCATTTTATGTCAGCTTATAATATATATACAGTCTCTTAATATAGGAAAATTTGCAAACTTAGACTTGTTTTGGTAAACAATAACACAAATAACCTGGTTTTGATAATATTACAAACATAGGCCTGTTTTTGCCAGGTAGACGACGGCGAATTTTCAAAATGCGCATTCGGGCGAACTTTCAAAATGCGCCAAAAGGCGACTTTCGTAAATTTGCCCAAAGGCGCATTTTGAAAATTCGCCTTCGCAAAAACCCTGCATACAAACAAGACAGTAGGCAGAGAGTTTATCGAATATAACAATCACATACATATATAATTTCTTATCTAACAACTTTCGTAGATATCAGCTTGCAAATCTAACAATTGCGAAGTTCATTTAAGTTCGATACATAACTAGTTAGTTTGATACATAGAAATTACATTCGTTTAAAATTGAATACACAAAAATCTTAATTCGTTACGCAATCATACATTTGATAATGGAAGTTTAGGTCGCTGCAGTACATCGCTTTCTGTTATGGTTCTGTGATCCACATTTGTTGCACTTGTTTGTTTTAGGCGTTTGATGCTCGTCCATAACGTTTTTTATCCTCGTAGATTTAGGTTGCCCAGGTTGTCTTCTTGTAGGTGGAGGCAATATATGTGGACCGGTGTATGGTCTCCAGTATCTCTTATCACGCACGGGATGAAACTCTGCCTGATATGAAGCTTTGTAACTTCGAACAGAGTACCACTCTGATGCGAACTCATGATGTGCTCTGTTAGCACCGTAATCCTATGTCGAACAAGCCTCCATTACATGGGCACATGGTATTTTTTGCAGTAGGGGGATGTTGCATATACATGAGCAGTTAGGACCATCAATTAACACTTTAAATTCATCGCCGTAGCAATGAATAACTTGCCATTCTATTCGACTAAAGCGAACTAGTTTACAACGACGTGCTTCAATAGCTCGATTTGTTATTTTAGCTTTCCATTTTGGAGTCAAACGTGTTGTGATAGCATCCGCCGTCTCTCGTCTCTTACAAAAATATTCAACCGATCGAAAGAAGGTTCGTGCAACCAACGCCTTTATAGGTAATGATCGAGCACCTTTCAGCACACTATTAAAACTTTCGGATGCATTGGTGGTCATAACATGAAAGCGTCCTCCATCGTCTTTGCATAGGGACCAATTTTCTTCAAAATTCCCTAAACTTCTTTCAATCCATTCATGAGCCCGTGAAATTGTAGCTTTAATTTCTTCTCTGATTTTGTTGTACTCAACTACTTCCGAAGCATATGCAGCTGAATAAAATAAAGCTGTAAGTCGTTTATCCCTAAAACCCGCTGTTTGAAAATTAGCTTTAAGATGTCGTGCACAGAACCTATGTTTGTGTGGTTCTCGCCACTTCTCCTATAAAGCCTTCGGAATTCCTTTTATCCGATCCGATATGAAAGTAATACGACGATTGCAAACACTGTGAATGAATTCACGCATGCAAGAAAAAAACCAACCCCAGCTATCATATGACTCGGATTCGACAACTGCATAAGCTAATGAAAACAGACAGTCATCCGCATCTACAGCAGTAGCAACAAGCAACTTCCCTTTGTATTTACCATACAAATGTGTCCCGTCAATACATAGCAATGGCCGGCAGTGTAGAAAACCTGTAATACAAGGACCAAATGCCCAAAACGCACGATCAAATACGCCAACTTCATCGTGGGTCACATGTCCAACAGTCCCCGGATTACTTCTCTTTATTTCCTCGAAATATTGAGGCAAAGTCGCATACGATTTGGCCCAGTCACCATAAATTCTTTCTATTGTTTTGTTTAATGCTCTCCAAGCTTTCATGTAACTAATTTTGATGAACAGTTGGTCGTCGACAAGCACTTGGACTGTACCTGCTGTGATATCCAAATCGGCCTTGACAAATGACATGATTTTTGACATAAGAAAATTAGAAGTGGCTTGCTTGTGGTTGGAATTAACTGTAGGATTGACACAGGTATGTTCGCTAGGCAACTTTCTGATTTACCACCAGCCAGACTGCGATTTCTTTGAGACTATTGCATGTATTCTCCATGGACAGTTAGTGTCAACATTACAGATAGCAGTGTATATAGTTTTATTCGACTTGATCGGCTTGTACGAAACTCCATTTAGAATTGACCATTCGGTTAATTGGTGTAGCATATTTTGCTTACTTTCAAATACCATTCCAACAGCAAATCCATTTTGTATGCACGCGGTTGAAAATTTTTCCCCAGCAAATTGCAGGTTAGCAACGATCGATCTTGTCATCATTTGTGCAGTACATAGATCATAATCCAACGGTACTTCCATTTGAGCTTCTTCACCATCACCTTCAACATCATCTACGTTCGGAAAATCGTAGTTTAACGATTCATTGTTCACCTGCATTCGTTCTACCCAACACGCATCATTATTAGTCGTCGCAACAGCCATGCTATCAATTTGAGGAACATGTCCGGTGTCTCTATCTATATTAACATCCATACCGTGCAGTTAAAGCGCTCGGTGGATTCACAGTAGTGGAGGTGCAAAAAGTCACAGCGGGGATACAGCGAGGATATAGCGAGATATAGCGGATGGCTCTAAAATAGCATATAAAACTCGTACTTAATGTTTTTTCAAATATATAAATGATAATTAAATGAAAAAATATCATTCAATTGGATTATAATTAATACATAAATATTTTTAAATAAAAACTTGTGCGAATATACTTTAAATAAACATAAAACTGTTATATAACATAATTGAATTTAGTAGAATATTAGAGTATTTTCATTTCTAAAAATATATTAGAAATTAAATCAAATAAACTAGTTTCATAATTTTTATAATGTATAAATGCAATTTTTCAATTCATTTTATTAAAGAAGATATAGCGGAAATAGCGGAATATAGCGGGAATAACATGATATAGCGGAAATAGCGTGGCTTAAAGCGGAAAGGCTATATTTTGGGGCTATATGGAAAAATCGTAGCGGTAGAAATCCGCTATGAGATATAGCGGGGTTATAGCGGGGCATTAACTGCACATCATCTATATCAGTGTCAATATTGGAATCATGTGAGTGTTGTGACGGTCCAGCACCACATTCTGCAGTAGTATCCTCAAGACTTGTACATCTGTTTACAACCGTATTTTAGTACGAAGCTAGAGTAGATAGGAAACATTACCCAAATGAATTGCTAAACAAACCTTTGACTTATAGCATACATTTGTGATGGAGTAGGATATACCGGTTGCGACAAATGAATATTTTGTTGTTCAGCACGGACATTTTGTAGATGCATTTGTTGTTGGAAGCTGAATGTGTTAGAAGAAAGTATTTGGCAATTGTAATTTAAAAATGTACACGCAAAATACCAATGTTAACAACGATACCTTGGATGCATCGTAGGTGGTGTACAGTATGGAAAGTACTGTTCTGGAGTTGGTTGCGACATCATGTAACGCACGAAACCATAATTTATGGGAAGAGGACCATGACCCCCAGCATGTACATATGTATTACTGTAAGTAGGAGAACCTAAGCTTGCTGAAGGAATATCAGTTTCCAACGTTTCTGTAAAATGCCCTAATCCTGTGCTAACGATATGAGATTGTACATGTTCTTGTAGATTTTCTTTTGCAACTTTCCCAACGTACAACTCAATGGATTTGGTAACCGCAGAAAATATAACTTCAACATCCTCATCGTTTGAAAGTGTTATTGCTTTTGAACCCGAATCCGTTGGCCAGTTAACGACCAACTCAATATCAAATTCGATTGCGCTTATTTTTGTCGCTTTGTAAACAGATTTTTTCAACTCAAATAGTGTGCAACATTTGCGTACTCTCCCTGGTTTACAAAAACCGCCGACATACTTCCCGTTTTTCTGTTCGTCGACGATCAGTTAACCGTCGTAGTAGCAAAGTGTGGGAATGAGATTTCTAGCCATTCTACAAACAAATAGCTTTATTTGACCAACCACTTTCTGTCCATTCATATGGAAATATTTTAATGGATGTAACAAAGCTAGAGTTTGTATTTTTCTTACCAATTTCTATGTGGGGATATAGTGAAGACGTTTGCGTAGACCAGCAAGGACTCTATGGCAACAACCAACAGATTATTGAAAGAAATTGAGTCTTGGTGTTTGGGAATGTAAGCTGAAAGAAAATGGGTTCTTCAGATCTAAAAAAACTTTGAGTATGTTATGGGGAGGTGATTGCTTAAGCTGACAAGATATAAAGAAGTTTATGAATAGGCGACTTTTCAAAAGTCGCCTTTGTACGAATTTACAGAAGTCGCATGAAGGCGAGTTTTGAGAATTCGCCAAAAGACGACTTTTGGAAAGTCGCCAATTAAAAAACACCCTAAAACACGATATAAAACAGATTATTAGTCTGTTGAACTACATGATACCTCTCAATAGAAAATACAGGACGGACAGACGATAAAAAGCAAGTATATACAAACAACAACCACCGGATACTACTTTACTACCAATACATCAAAACATACGGTCAATCACGTGGTAACCGGTAGCACCCTGCAAGCATTTCATTGCGAATTGCAATATTCATCCTCTCCAAGCGACTAACCTTAGCTTGCATCTCAAGCACGTATTGGACCCCCCTTTCTGTCAGTGGAGGATCGAACCATTTACAAAATTTACAACTATGCACCCCCTGATGCGTCTGTGCATCGATATACGCTTTACAGCCGTAAAACCGACGTCCTGCATTCCTCTTACTTTTGGAAACAACAACGTTACATTCAACTTCGCAATAGCAAAGTACTGAACGTCCCATGATGCTAGAACTTGATCTATCAGGGTTTTGATGAGCAAGTACAGTCATCAGTCTGGAATGCAATGATTTTTGAACCGGTTGGGGATTCTCGAGTACGACATTTGCCTGCGTAGCACAAACAAGTTCGTTCTCTACTTCTTCATTTGTCTCTGTAGCATTCACTGTTGGTAGATCTTCCACTTGGGTCTCCGAAACAAAATCGACCTCATCGTCTGCGCCCTTGTTCCGTTCGTAATCGTCATATATTTCCATCATCGTTTGATCATCGATCTCCCAATCATCCATTTTCGCCTAGAAGAAAAGTTGAATAAAATACCCAAATTAGTCAAACTTGCAACCATGGTTTGGGTCGATTTACTTTCCGATTTGAACAAAATTGAAGAATGGCGTACTATACATCTACAACTGTGAGAATAGAGGAAAAAATTGGACAAAATACCAACCTTAATGACTTCTGCGAATGATTTTGCAAAAATTTAGGTTTTTGGTTCGACCTTGAAGCAAAAAGAAATGAAAAAGGAAGAAGGGGCTAACTGGTTATAACAGTGCAGGTTTCTATTGGCGAATTTTCAAGATTCGTCTTTGGGCGAATTTTAGGAATTCGCCCATTGACGAATTTTAGGAATTCGCCCATTGACTAATTTCAAGAATTCGCTCACAGAAACCTGCTGCTGCAAACAGAGCAGCAATTTCAATCACCGACTACAGCATATTACACAAACAAAACACAACTACACACATTTAACAAAACACAGCTACACAAATTCAACAACATTTTACAAATCCAAACAACATTAGTTTGTACATTACATATCACTTTCCATATCACCTCTAACTATTCGCATCAAACAACATTATCGATTTAGTCATGAAGCTCATGAAATTCGCACGGGCTTCTTCTTTGCCGACGCGTTACCAATGGTCTCGAACTGCTACTGCTGCTGCTGCTATTCCGTTCTCTGGGGGCAGTGGAGGACGAAGGTAATGCGGCCGTTGGTTGAGATGGGCCAGGAACAAATTCTTTGTATATTGGTGCAGCTTGTGACGAGGTGCCTTGTGACGATGAACCCACACCTCCTCTAGAACGACGTGCGTGTACACAACCCGCACCTCCTTTGAGGAAAATTTGCAAACTTAGACTTGTTTAGGTAAACAATAACATAAATAACCCGGTTTTGATAATAATTACAAACATAGACCTGTTTTTGCCAAGTAGACGACGACGAATTTTCAAAATGCGCCTTCGGGCGAATTTTCGAAAGTCGCCTTTTAGCACATTTTGAAAGTTCGCCCGAAGGCGCATTTTGAAAATTCGTCGTCGTCTACCTGGCAATAACGGGTCTATGTTTGTAATTATTATCAAAACCGGGTTATTTATGTTATTGTTTACCTAAACAAGTCTAAGTTTGCAAATTTTCCTCAAATATATATTTGTTGATTACCATTCATTTTTTTCTTCAAATTATAGAAGGCAACAAAAGTGAAACTGATACAAATGTAACAAGCAAGTCATCAAGCACTAGTAAAACAGAAAGCATCAACATTCAAATTCTTGAAGTTCCTAATCTTAGGATCTATACATTAAATGAATTGAGGACTGGAACAAAGAACTTTAAACCACATTCAGTCATTGGAGAAGGAGGATTTGGCAAGGTGTATAAAGGGTCGTTGGATAGGAGTACTTGCTCCTACAAAAACAGGGCAAGGATTTGCTGTTGCGATTAAAAAACTTAACCTGGAGAGCACTCAAAGATCAGAAGAGAGGCAGGTATTTCAAAAAAAATTGGTCAAAATAAAACGACATATGTTCACACCATCACACATCACTTTTGAGGGAACTAATTGTTATTTTCTATGTAAGTTTACTTACTACTAAATTGGGTTTATATGAAATAGCAAGAAAGACAATAGAATAGTTTTCGGAAACACAAGAATGAAAAATGTTAAAGTATATACATATTGATAATATAACAAAAGTCCCACTAAAATGTCCTTGAAAATAACATTCAACCTTATGATTGTAGTTTTCACTTTACAGGACCTATGATTTGAATTCATATTTGTGGACTTAATCTACTTTTGTATAGAGGATTTTCACTCAGAAGGCTTTTTTGTGTATGGTAATAAGTTTTAAGGACATTAAATAATGATAAATAAATTTATAATTTTCCTGTATAGCTTTAAAAGATAAATGAACGTATAATTTTCCTGTAAATTGTCCTTAAAACAAACTATTCAGAAATACTGTCGTTAAATATGCTGGAATAAAAAACCCTTCAACCTAATTTCCACTTTTGTATATTTGACAGTTATGAGTATGCTGACTATTTTTAAATTCATGCATATACATATGCTGACTATTTTTAAATTTTTAACTCTTGTTACCAAAAATGTACAAGCTAGTTAGAGATGTTACTTAGTGTATTGAATTGATCAAATCATTATTTCTTTGCAATTTCTTGTTAAATGATTCATTTACTATAATGTTTAGGCTGAAGTGAATTTTCTAGGAAGAGTATCACATCCAAACCTGGTCAAACCCTTGGGATATTGCATAAAAGACAGAGAACTTCTTATTGTGTATGAATACATGGCAAAAGGAAGTTTGAAAGATCACTTATTCAAACGTGAGTTTCTCCCCTCCTCCCCCTCCTCCTTTTAACATTTAGTCTATTAACAAATATAACATTATGTTATTATACTGTATTAGCTTAACCGAGCTATTTATTGTTGTATCTTTGCTTTGAAATTGGATTCTAATGGGTGGAACTAGCAAAGGGTATTTATCAATCAAAATAGGTAAAATCTCCCCGTCGCTTTTCATATTGAAAATTAAATCCCTAAAACTTACAATAACAAGATCACATACAAATTCATCACAACTATTTTTTATCTAAATTAAAATTCAAATTGAAAAACATCAACTTAGATGCAGCAACAACGATTCAAAGTGCTTGCAGAGTTTAAAAATTAAAATGCAATATACAACATAACAAAAGTGCACAATTGATAAAAATGTGAACATCTAGTGTATTTATATCATTTAAATGCATGAAATGTGTCATTTCTATAAATATAATCTTAGTTAATTTAGCAAAAACATATAAATTTCAAATCTTAACATAACTTGGGTTATAACTTATAACATTGGAATGGATCAAACTGAACTGAATAGAAACAAGTACTTTGCACTGTACAAAATGCAACATACAATAAAACAATCAAATTGCACAAAAATGCATTACTATAGACACTTTCTATTTTATAACATTTATCTTCAGTTAACATGTTGTTTTAATTACATAATGCAACACGTTTTTGTATAAACAAATTCAAGTGTTTCTAATACCCTGCGTTGTAAAAGTGCAATGTAAGCTAAACCACAAAATCCAAAAAAAGGATATGATTTTGAAATTTTAAAAATTCATATCACTTATGATCATATATTTCTTCTCTTAATAACATAGTACTAGAAATTTTAATAAAAGTGATATTTTTTGAAAAAACATTTTGGTATATTGCATTGTAAGGATGAACCATATGGAGATGTTTAAAAAATAAAAGTTCAAGAGTCCGCTTTATATTTTAGGGAGCCGCTTTATAATATTGAACGAATTATACAAATTTGATTTTTTTGATATTTTTTTTGATTTGTTTTCTGAAAATTAACAAGTGTGCAGGGTTTTAAATCTCGGATTTCGATCATGTTACGTCTCAGAATTTTCACACAAGCTATCTCATATCGGATGAGATCTCCGATGGGATGTGTGTATTTCAGTTGTACATCTCGGGAATATCTCGGAGTAACTTATGCATATAAAATTGACGTTTTAATGATTTATTTAACAGCTATAATTTTCAGTGTAAAAAATAAAACTTGTAACATGCTTGATTTGCATTGGAAAAAGAATTGAAATTAATGTTTTAGAGTGGTAGTTTGATTTGCTTAATTTATTTGGTAATAATTGAATAATATCATCATATTTGAACTTAAAAAAGAATAAAGTCTTTTGTTATGACTTATCAACATAAAATGTAAAAAAATACATCCTGTGAGTTGATAAATAGCTAGTAACTGGATTTAGTAGTTTCTTTTAAATCTATATGAAAATGAAAAAATTTAACGTAAAAGAAGAAAAAAATATAATTTTGAATGAGATCTTGATCCATATTTCGAGCGAGATTTGAATATTTTGGACGAGATGAGTGCGTGGGGAAACTTAAATGAGATTTGATGTCTTGTTTTGTCTAACTGCGAAAAGGAGATCTCGGATGAGATATAGGAGATTTGAAACCATGCGAGTGTGTAAAAATAACTTCCACAATAGCGCACACACATACCTTTGCGTGTATTTGTAAAACAAGGCAAACTGACTGTTGTTAAATTCCGGCGACAATATATGGAGAATTGTAGAGGTCGGAAGTAGCTTCGCAACGGAGTAAACGGTTCGCAAATCGGAGTTCGTAGGTGGAAGTTATATGGAAAAAAGGTGGAGCAGGCTGTTTTGGGCAGGGTCAGACGTCTGAGGAAAATGGTCAGACGTCTGGCCCCTCTGGAAATCTGCATCATTGTTCAAGAGAATGAGCTCAGACGTCTGACCAAAAGGGTCAGACGTTTGAGTCTGAGCAGTGTTGGTTCCAGAGACATTTATCAGACGTCTGACCAAATGGTCAGACGTCTGAGCTGAAGCGTATCTTATTCCGGAGGCTTCATTCAGACGTCTGACCATGTTGGTCAGACGTCTGAGGCGTCTATCGTCTGTTTTTGCTCTGTGGACTCGGCGTGAAGATTTGTGACAACTGCGGGGGCAATTTCGGAACATTGCCTAGAGTTTCTATTCTCCTATATAAGCTAGCTTCAGGTTCCAGATCGATAAAAAAAGCGACTGCAAGAGATTAGTCTCCACTAATTAGGGTTTAATCAAAACCTAATTTTCTTCAATTCTTTTCTCCACAAATCAATTTCTTATTAGAATTTTGATCATTGTATTCAATCTCTTGTACTCTTCTCATCAATATTAATAAAGCTCTCTCTTAAAGTGGATGTATACTAACACAACGTTAGTGGAACCACTATAAATCGCTGTGTGATTTACTTTCGTTATTGCTTTGATTTTTGAATTGCTTGTTTGGGATTGTGATTATCTTTGGATTGGTTGAGATTAGAATTGAGTTATTGGTTGGTTGTTTTTACACTTCTTACCACGATCTCGTCTTCCGCTGTGCTTGTGGGGTTTCGATTCGAGTGGTCTCTAGTTGGAATCCCGACTTCAACATTTGGTATCAGAGCATTGGTATTGGTAGGTGGTTGTAGAAATGCCAGAATCAGATAATACCTCAAGTAGTTCCTCAATGGGTAATCCAAGTGGTGTAGCCCCTTATGTACGTGGATTGTACGCAGCTTCAGGATCACAATTGGTTATTGACAAGTGAAATGGCGATAATGATTTTGAAAAATGACAATGGAAGATGAAAGCGGTTCTAAGGAGGAATCGGGTACATCGGGTAGTGTTTGATACACATCTATTGCCAGCGGACATCTCGAATGTTGAGAGAGAGGAGATGGAAGAGTGGGCATTCACTACACTTCAACTTGCTATGGGAGAGAATGTTATCTCTGAAATTAGTGGTGAGACAACCGCTAAGGGTATTTGGGACAAGTTGGAGGAGTTGTATATGAAGAAGTCACTGACAAATCGTTTGATCTTATTGCAAACGTTCTTCATCTATAAGATGAAGGAAGGTACTTCGCTAAAGGCGCACTTGAAAACTTTTGATGATTTGTTAATGAAGATGAAGGCGGTAGATTTGAAGATTGAGGAAGAGCAAAAGGTGATGATATTGTTGTGTTCATTGCCAGATCGCTATACAGGTTTCTCAAATAGTTTGATCTATAGCCGAGATACATCGACTCTTGATGATGTCAAGACGAGTCTTCTTAGCGAAAATTTGCGGGATCAAATGAAGGATTTAGGTGATGGGGGTAGTGGTGCTAGTAATGATCATGGTTTATTTGTGGAGAAGGAGAGGTATGTGAAGAAGGAGAACCGGAGGCGTTCTAAATCAAGGAACCCCGGTTGGAGAGGAAAGTCGAAGGAAAGAAAAGGCAAGTGCTATATTTGCAAGAAGCCAGGTCATTGGAAGAATGAGTTTCCGGACAAGGAGAAGGCAAAGAAGGAAGTAGCATCTTCATCTGTAGCGATGGAGAGTGGAGTTGGTGAAGGAGATGTAGATGTTCTGTCGGCGGTAGCATCGGATGTTTCGGGTAGCAATTGGGAGCTCGATTCGGGGGCGTCTTATCATATGACGCCAAATAGGAATTGTTTTTCTTCTTACATCGACAAAGAAGGAAATTTAATTGTTATGGGAAATAGTGCTATTTGTAAGTCGAAAGGCATTGGATCCGTGCAAATCCGGATGTTTGACGGAGTGGTTCATACTCTCACTAATGTACGCTATGTTCCGAGACTTCGGAAGTCTCTTATCTCTTTGGGGCAGCTGGATTCTTTAGGTTGTAAGATCACTATTGAGAGCGATAGCTTGCGGGTTTCGAAGGGGGCGCTTGTGGTGATGAAGGGTGCTAGGACTCATGGTATCTATTTGCTTGAAGGAGTGACTGTAGAAGGTGAAACTTGTATAGGAGTTGATAGTTCTCGTGGCTTGGATGCGACTAGGTTGTGGCATTTGAGGTTGGGTCATGTCTCGGAGAGGAGTTTGGATGTTCTTCGAAAAAGAGAGATGATCGTTGGAGAAAGTTTCAACAAGTTAGAGTTTTGCGAAGAATGAGTCATGGGAAAGCAAATAAAAGTTTCATTCGGTGAGGGAAAGCATGATTCGAGAAGAGTTCTTGAGTATGTTCACACGGATGTTTGGGGACCGGCACCTGTAGCTTCTTTAGGTGGAGCTTGCTATTATATTTCTTTTATAGATGACTTTTCTCGAAAAGTTTGGGTGTATGTAATGAAGGCCAAGTCGGAGGCATTTGCAAAGTTCAAAGCATGGAAGGCTCTTGTTGAAAACGAAAGTGGAAAGTCTTTGAAGGTTCTAAGGTCTGACAATGGCGGAGAGTATGTTTCCAGAGTTTTTTTGGAGTTTTGCAAGCATCATGGTATTCGGAGGCATTTTGCTACACCTGGAGAGCCGCAGTCAAATGGTGTTGCGGAGAGGATGAATCGTACTCTACTTGAGAAAGCTCGATGCTTGAGATTGACATCGGGTTTGGCGAAGGGATTTTGGACTGAAGCTTTATCAACCGCAATACATATTATTAATCGAATTCCGTGCTCAGCTATTGGTAACAAAATTCCGAAGGAAGCGTGGAAGGGAAAGAGCATTGACTTGAGTTATCTTCGTGTCTTTGGAAGCCCGGTTTATGTGCATGATCCGGGAAATGATAAGCTTGAACCTAGAGCTTTCAAGGGGATTTTGCTTGGCTATACGGATGGAGTAAAAGGCTATCGGATTTGGAATCCGAAAACGAAGAAGGTAGTGAATTCTCGTCATGTTACTTTTTATGAGTCAGCGATGTTCAAGGAGAATGGAAGCTCATCGGATGTTCCGGATTTGGTTCATGGTGAATCAAAGGAGAAGGAAATTATCTCCACATTTTGTCCCAGAAGTAGAGAGAGTAGAGTAGTCGGAGATGCTTGCGAGGAAGCAGCGGTTGATGTTACATTACATAGTCCATAGGGTACCTCTAGTAGTGTTGGTGATGTGCATGATTCTAGAGAAGATTCGGTTCAAGGTGGAGCTGAAGGGAGTTTGGGTGATGGCATTGCTACAAGGGTTGGTCGTCGTACTATATGACCACCCTAAAGATATGGTGATTGGAACTATCTTAGTTTTTATGATAATTTGGACAATGCTCTACATGTAGTCCAAGATGAGCCGATGGACCTTGATGACGTCATGAAGTCGAGTGATAGCTCGAAATGGATATGTGCCATGGAGGAAGAGATGCAATCATTGTTGAAGAATCAAACTTGGGATTTGGTTCCACTTCCTAAAGGGAACCGTGCTATTGGGTGCAAATGGATATACAAGGTGAAGGACGATGGAAGATACAAAGCTAGGCTAGTGTCTAAGAGGTTTACACAAAGGAAGGAGAAGGAGTATGATGAGATATTCGCACCGGTTGTGCGTCATACTCTATCCGGATATTACTTGCTATTGTTGATATTCACGAATTGGAGTTGGAGCAACTTGATGTCAAAACCGCCTTCTTGCACGGTGACTTGGATGAAGACATCTACATGGAGCAACATGAAGGTTTTATTGTGGATGGTAAGTCAAATTTGATTTGCAAGTTGAAGAAATCACTATATGGATTAAAGCAATCACCTAGACAATGGTACAAGAGATTTGATCATTTTATGCTTGAAAATGGTTTTGATAGAAGCATCAAAGATACTTGTGTTTATTTTAAGAAGTTGAGAAATGATTGTTGGGTGTATTTACTCTTGTATGTGGACGGCATGTTCATTGCTTCTAAGGATAAGAATGAAATCAACAAGCTGAAACTGAGTTTGAAATCGAAGTTCGAAATGAAGGATCTTGGAGAAGCAAAAAGGATATTGGGTATGGAAATTGTAAGGGATCGAAAGCATTTTGAGTTGAAACTAATTCAAAAGGAATACATTGAGAAAGTGCTTTGCCGGTTTAGCATGAAGAATGCAAAGGCGTCAAATACACCTTTACCTATGCATATGAAGCTTTCGAGTAAAAGATCACCTATCTTGGAGGAAGACAATGCTTATATGGCAAAGGTGCCATATGCTAGTGCGGTTGGAAGTCTAATGTATGCTATGGTGTGTACAAGGCCAGATATTGCAAATGCCGTCGGGATGGTTAGTTGATACATGGCTAATCCGAGAAAATCGCATTGGGAAGCTGTGAAGTTTATATTGAGATACTGTAACAACCCAAGTTTTTGTAAATTTTAATTATCGACAAAATGACGATTTAATCTAGTTGACAATTGATATTGAGTTTTAAATCGTATTTAAAATTCTTTAATAAAATTTTTAATCGTTGTTTGGGATTTTAAATCAAATTTGAAATTTCGTTTATAAAAAAATGTCGACCGGGCTTTACAATTTGAATCTTGGCCCATGTTTCTTGGCTTTGCCGAGATGATATCAGGGACAAACCCGATCCCCTCTCTTTCATTCTTCCATTTCGTAACCCTAAAACTAAACCAAACGAGAGAATAAAAATGGCGTCTGCGTGCGATTGCTTCGTTCGTTCGTTTTCAAATGGTGGCGGCATTCTTTTCGTCTCGTTCAGTCCTCTTCGAGCAAATTAGGGTTCGCGCACTACGGCGATCTGAAAGGGGAAAGGGGAGGGCTTCAGCTGCTCAATCGAGTTCAAGCGCTGGCTTCGCTCGATTGCAAGTGTGTTCGAATTCGAATCCATTTCGTGATCTTTGACATAGGTGAGTAATGACTTACTCACATCTAATTCGTACTCATTTCTGCTCGTTTTAAATTGTTTGCTAAAATTGATTACTCCTGCTTGGCCTCTGTAATAATGGTTTGAGGTTGTTTATTTAGTCGTCTGGTTTTGATTTCCATGGCTTCATCCCTGATCGATTTTCGGTTGACTTTGATTGTGATAATGTTTTGTTAATTGGTGAATTCTTTGGTACTTCGACCTCGGTCGCTTTGACTTTGTGAAAATATGTGAGTTCACTCTCACAATTACTATCTCGAAATCCAATTACATGTCTATAAGGTTGAGTTTCATTGCTATATTCTTTGCTTCAGGTTGCGTGTTCTACTCCTTTATAGTTATGCATGATATACTTAACAATATATTGATTCAAGTTCTGACTATATATATTAGTATTGATATTATACCAGTTTTCGTATTGTAGCCTGGCACTATGCCTTGTACTTGTTATTTAATTAGCCTGGCTTCACTTAAATACAAATAGGAGGAATCCTGTTCATGTCCACTATTCTATATTTAAGCAGTTGTGCAAATTGATGGCCAAGCACATTTGCTTTTGAAATGGTAGCCTTGCCAATGCATATTCATATGCAGTTTAGAACTTGGTTAAACATATGCATATTCAAGCTCTAGGCCTAGGCATTTAGTGATTTCGCCTATATGGTTTAGCAGTTTTGAAAAGTGATCACCTATTTATAGTTTATTATTGTAATTTTGCAAAGTTCTGTAGCTTTGTTAGTTGCCTTCTTTGCTTTTGCCTTATGCATGGAAATAACTTTAATAATGGGTTGTATTTTACAAAACAAGGTCTCAGATTAGCTAGTCTATGCACTAAAAATAAGTGACAGGCTACACAAACATGTAAATTACTTTTAGAACAATGTAGCTTAAAGTGGTCACATATATTTTCTTATATTTTCTTTTACATTAAGACATACGTCCCTGACAATTCCTATGTGAATAGTAGCAACTTTTGTAGGCTACTTTCATGTCTTGTTTAGTCCTATACCTTAAAGTTAATTCTTGTCTGGTCGATAATTTTTCTATCACTGCACTGTCCTATTCGATCATATGTGAGCTTGCATCACTGTAGAGGTTGTAC
This sequence comes from Allium fistulosum, assembly GCA_030737815.1. Lineage (NCBI taxonomy): Eukaryota > Viridiplantae > Streptophyta > Magnoliopsida > Asparagales > Amaryllidaceae > Allium > Allium fistulosum. The sequence continues at coordinate 931,477,469 of CM060904.1, forward strand.
TGCACTTCATATAATCTGATTACTGTGGCCTTCTTGTGTCCACCTTGTAGTTACACTTGTAACTGTTGTGTTCACCTGATCACTTCCAGTTGTACTGCTATATGAATTGTAGTGCTTCATGTTGTAGCTTCTCTCGTATCTCTTGTGATATCTGTTGAGTCTGTTTTGTTGTCCAGTTGCACTGACACTTGTGATATTTGTATCAACTCGAATTGTTTACTTGATCCACTTGAGCATCTTTTTCATCTGGTCTGATGATATTTGTATTACCATATTTCTGTTGTAACTCTTGTAGTCTGACTTGAACATAGTCTTGTACTTGTTCACTATAGCTGCACTTGAGTTGTTTACTGGACCCACTGTCACTTTTCCATTTCTTTGCTCTATTAGAACATTTGCTCTGTTCGAACATGTATAGTTGCTGTTGCTTGAGACTGTCATCCACTTGCATTGCTGAGTAGTCTTTTATGTTTGTTGTACATATGAAATTTATTTATATGTATACTAAACATTCCTTCTCAGTGACATTCCACTTGCATTCTTATGCTTAAATGATTTGGTCGTTGCGGTGGCCTTATTTGGGTACACATACTCGTTATCTCTGGATGGCATCCCTTTGATGTAGATTCATGTTGCCATCTCAGTTTGCTTTCACCACTTTGTACTGTGGTTTCTCTGACCAATCTGGGTTGGATATTTTGATTTTCGACTTATTAATTGCTGTTAATACTTGGAGTTGTGGCGACTTTATATTCTGTTGTGGCGAGGCAGTGCACGCGTGCGTGTACTGCAGCCACACAGAATTGACAGATTTTAATTGATATTTCTTTCGTTCTTAATTCATCGACCTGTTGCGTAATTCGTACGCTGTATTGGCGAGGCAGTACTCGTTAGCGTGTACTGCAGCCAATTAGCATTGATGTTTTTAAATTGACATTTCAATTGTTTAAACTGCTTTGGATTTCTGTTTTGTGGATTAACACTGTTTAGTGATATATCTGCCGTTATCCGGTTCTCTTATCGAGAAGTTGGATATACGAGATTTTTGTGACTGTCGTCTATTCGATATTGATTATTATTGCTCCTGTGCATTAATAACTGAGTTTGAATTAGACTGGCCCGTGTATTATTTTCTTTTGAATTTAATACTCGGGTCAGACCGAGTATTTACAGGTAGTAGATTTTTAGCTTTGGGTTGCTGCTAGAGCTATGAAGACTTTTTATATCATTTGAAGTGGTCTTCGTCTTGTTGCAGTAGTCAGCGTGTCTGTTTTAAGATGATAATGTATTCATGTATATTAGTCGATAATGTATATGTATATATAACTTCTTGAGTCGACAGTTGTAGTTGTATCATTTGTATTGTGTCAAATGTATTGTAACTGATATCAGTTATTATATATATGAGACTTTTCGTTCCGTCTGTATTCCGCATTTATGTTATCTGTGTTATTTTTATATCTATTGTCCTAAACTAGTATAGCCACTGTGTAGTAGCTTTGAGTTTGTATCGGTATGTCGGATTTCCTCTAAAGATGAAATGCAATGTTTTATTATCTGACAAATCGGTGCTCGCACAAAGCAATTACATAGATGGTCGCTCCTCAACAGCCTTATTCTCCGCGCTAGTTGACAGCACTACACCGTAGTGTTCTTGGCTAGCGTGGGTATTGAGGTGGGGCGTCACAGCTTGGTATCAGAGCCTAGGGTTTAGGACAATTATAAAACATAACTTAGATGGAACATGTGTTACAACTATTTGTCGATGTTTTATCTCTCATCTTTATATATGACTATTTTCGACTGTTAGGTATGAATTCCTAACGCTTTTTCTTGTGTTTTCGGCTTTGAATTGATTTAGCCGATGTTGATTTTTGCTTTAATTTGGCAAATTAAAGCCATTTTGACTTTTGGACTTTGTTCCACTTTTGTTCTATGCTATGAGTGTCATTGTGTACCTGTTACACTGTGATGAAAAATAGCTGGACCAGTTGCAAATTGAGTGATTTTGATTTCTCATTCACATCTAGTTTGAATCTCAGTGATTTTGAACTTGATATTTTGTGTTTTCCTCATCTTGAATTCCATTCGACTTCGGTCACTTTGTTTTTGAGAAATTGCTAATTTCTTGATTTTCAAGACTCTGATTTTGTTTGCCGTTGGTTTCCTAATTTGATCGATTCTTGATCATTTCCCCGATTTGTTGCTATCATTTATTAGCAACTTTGATGACATTTTCTTCGGGATTTTTGTGAACATACTTTCTGATGGATTCAGTATCGATTTCTTTGGATTCCATTCACATCTTCGTATGTGAATTCTTGTGATTGATTGTTTCTACAATCATTTTTGTGATTTGTCACTTTAAAAATATAAAGGTTTTCTATACTAGTAGTAAATACTAAAATCCTTTTCTCCAAACGATTTCAAAAACTATTTTACTACAAAGCTCTTTTCCTAAATCATTTTCCAATCTAATTAGTATATACAAGCCTTTATTTCACTCGTATGAGAAATTGAATTAAACGGCCTGGTAAAACAAGTGGTATGAAACGCTTGCGTTTACTTCGTCGGTTAGCTCTTGGACTTGTTCGATTGAACCCTTTTTGTGACAATTTCCTAGTGAAGATTTACAACTTGTTCGTAAATATTTAAGTTAAGCAAGTGGTTATGGGACATGAAGCTAAACTCATATATTTACTAGCTTGGTGTGATTGACACTTCTTTATGATCATGATGATCATTTTTATGATTTAGACTAGGCCTCATCGGTGTGATTTCGTCTCACACATATCTCTTGGGCTTTGAGGATTGTCTAGACACCATTGTGTGATTTCGTCTCACACATATTGCACGGTTAGACTAGGCCTCATCGGTGTGATTTCGTCTCACACATATCTCTTGGGCTTTGAGGATTGTCTGGATACTTTTTGTGTGATTTCGTCTCACATATTTCTTTGTCTGCGGGGAGACTATACCCCGTTTATGTGATGTTTCGCCATCACATATCTAGGGTAGCACCCTACGGTCTTCGGGCCATTCCTGTGTGAAAATTTAATGGATAGCTTCCATGAGATAGCTTCTCGTCATGTGTTTACGCGTAGGTGAGTTTTCATGCTCCCATTCATGTGTTAGGCCTTTTCCCCTTTTTTATAATTTAGACTAGCGATTGTGCGAAGTCTCTTTGTCTGCGGGGAGACTATACCCCGTTTATGTGATGTTTCGCCATCACATATCTAGGGTAGCACCCTACGGTCTTCGGGCCATTCCTGTGTGATACGCGTAGGTGAGTTTTCATGCTCCCATTCATGTGTTAGGCCTCCCCCCTATTTATGTGTTCTCTGGATTTCTTGTGATGATTTCTAGGATTTTGTGCTTCACCAATTTTCGTGTTTTCTATTGATATGTTTATCAATTTTTGTGCATTGGTGAATTCATGTGTTATTAACTTGTTATGAATACAAGTTTAGGGTATGATATCCCTTTCTATCTTTGAGAAGATTCTTGTGACATTTTTGATGAATGAAAATTCATTTGGTATTATATTTCGATGCCAGTTATTTTGATGAGATTTTGACGTGTTAACTTCAGTAACCGTCAATTTTGAAATGGATTTACAAGCGGTTCTCCCGCAATACTGATATTGCTAATTTAATCACGTATTTTTTTAAAATTCTTATTTTTATAAGTTGTTTCAAAATATAAATTAAAATTGTTTTCAAAATTTTTACAGTTTGCATTTTCAATAGAATGAGGAAGCGATTTAAACGTTTCAGCAAAATCGAGGACTATGACCCCTTTCTTTTACTGGTTCGCTTAATTCCGGACTTGTCCGTTTGAGAATGTGAAATGTTATTTTTAAAACACACAATCCTGCACTTTCAAGGAAACGACAAAGAGATTTAAACGATTTAGCAAAAGTAAGGAGTATGGAACCATACTTTTACTACTTCGGTTAATTCCGGACTCGTTAATTGAATATTTACGACTTCTGATTATCGTTTTTGATAATCGAATGTTTGTGTTTCTGATTATCGTTTTTGATAATCAGATATTTGTGAAATTTGATTATCATTTGTGATAATTAAATATTTTCCAATTTAATTATCGTTTGAGATAATTAAATATTTTTCGATTTGATTAATCGAATATTTGTGACTTCTGATTATCGTTTTTGATAATCAGATATTTGTGTTTCTGATTATCGTTTTTGATAATCGGATATTTGTGTTTCTGATTATCGTTTTTGATAATCAGATATTTGTGAAATTTGATTATCGTTTGAGATAATTAAATATTTTTCGATTTGATAATCGAATATTTGTGATTTCTGATTATCGTTTTTGATAATCAGATATTTGTGAAATTTGATTATCATTTGTGATAATTAAATATTTTCCAATTTAATTATCGTTTGAGATAATTAAATATTTTTCGATTTGATTAATCGAATGTTTGTGTTTCTGATTATCGTTTTTGATAATCAGATATTTGTGAAATTTGATTATCGTTTGAGATAATTAAATATTTTTCGATTTGATAATCGAATATTTGTGATTTCTGATTATCGTTTTTGATAATCAGATATTTGTGAAATTTGATTATCATTTGTGATAATTAAATATTTTCCAATTTAATTATCGTTTGAGATAATTAAATATTTTTCGATTTGATAATCGAATATTTGTGATTTCTAATTATCGTTTTTGATAATCAGATATTTGTGAAATTTGATTATCGTTTGAGATAATTAAATATTTTTCGATTTGATTAATCGAATGTTTGTGTTTTTGATTATCGTTTTTGATAATCAGATATTTGTGAAATTTGATTATCGTTTGAGATAATTAAATATTTTTCGATTTGATAATCGAATATTTGTGATTTCTGATTATCGTTTTTGATAATCAGATATTTGTGAAATTTGATTATCATTTGTGATAATTAAATATTTTCCAATTTAATTATCGTTTGAGATAATTAAATATTTTTCGATTTGATAATCGAATATTTGTAATTTCTGATTATCGTTTTTGATAATCAGATATTTGTGAAATTTGATTATCGTTTGAGATAATTAAATATTTTTCGATTTGATTAATCGAATGTTTGTGTTTCTGATTATCGTTTTTGATAATCAGATATTTGTGAAATTTGATTATCATTTTTGATAGTTAAACCTATTTGCGATTTGAAAATTCGATTATCGTTTTTGATGATTGAATATTTGCGATTTTGAGATTTGAGCTTCGTCTTTTTCTCTGACGATTCAGGTGAGTAATTTGATTTACTCACATTCAATTCGTGCAGTACGTGAATTCTGCCCTGTTTTTTTTTTCCTTTTCTTTTAAATGCTTGAACTCGATTGATTCTCCCTTTTGATAGTCGTCTGATTTTGATTCCTTGATCCCCTCGATGTTGATTCTTTTTGAAGCAGTCGAACCTTTTGATTTTATATCTGATACTTCCATGATTTCAATACTTCCCTGTTGACCTTTGCTTTGCTTATGCATTTGACATTGCCATGCTCTTGTATGGTTGTTACCTTTTGTCCATTTATTCCTTATGATTGCGAGGACGTAATTTCTTTAAGGAGGGAAGTCTGTAACAACCCAAGTTTTTGTAAATTTTAATTATCGACAAAATGACGATTTAATCTAGTTGACAATTGATATTGAGTTTTAAATCGTATTTAAAATTCTTTAATAAAATTGTTAATCGTTGTTTGGGATTTTAAATCAAATTTGAAATTTCGTTTATAAAAAAATGTCGACCGGGCTTTACAATTTGAATCTTGGCCCATGTTTCTTGGCTTTGCCGAGATGATATCAGGGACAAACCCGATCCCCTCTCTTTCATTCTTCCATTTCGTAACCCTAAAACTAAACCAAACGAGAGAATAAAAATGGCGTCTGCGTGCGATTGCTTCGTTCGTTCATTTTCAAATGGTGGCGGCATTCTTTTCGTCTCGTTCAGTCCTCTTCGAGCAAATTAGGGTTCGCGCACTACGGCGATCTGAAGGGGGAAAGGGGAGGGCTTCAGCTGCTCAATCGAGTTCAAGCGCTGGCTTCGCTCGATTGCAAGTGTGTTCGAATTCGAATCCATTTCGTGATCTTTGACATAGGTGAGTAATGACTTACTCACATCTAATTCGTACTCATTTCTGCTCGTTTTAAATTGTTTGCTAAAATTGATTACTCCTGCTTGGCCTCTGTAATAATGGTTTGGGGTTGTTTATTTAGTCGTCTGGTTTTGATTTCCATGGCTTCATCCCTGATCGATTTTCGGTTGACTTTGATTGTGATAATGTTTTGTTAATTGGTGAATTCTTTGGTACTTCGACCTTGGTCGCTTTGACTTTGTGAAAATATGTGAGTTCACTCTCACAATTACTATCTTGAAATCCAATTACATGTCTATAAGGTTGAGTTTCATTGCTATATTCTTTGCTTCAGGTTGCGTGTTCTGCTCCTTTATAGTTATGCATGATATACTTAACAATATATTGATTCAAGTTCTGACTATATATATTAGTATTGATATTATACCAGTTTTCGTATTGTAGCCTGGCACTATGCCTTGTACTTGTTATTTAATTAGCCTGGCTTCACTTAAATACAAATAGGAGGAATCCTGTTCATGTCCACTATTCTATATTTAAGCAGTTGTGCAAATTGATGGCCAAGCACATTTGCTTTTGAAATGGTAGCCTTGCCAATGCATATTCATATGCAGTTTAGAACTTGGTTAAACATATGCATATTCAAGCTCTAGGCCTAGGCATTTAGTGATTTCGCCCATATGGTTTAGCAGTTTTGAAAAGTGATCACCTATTTATAGTTTATTATTGTAATTTTGCAAAGTTCTGTGGCTTTGTTAGTTGCCTTCTTTGCTTTTGCCTTATGCATGGAAATAACTTTAATAATGGGTTGTATTTTACAAAACAAGGTCTCAGATTAGCTAGTCTATGCACTAAAAATAAGTGACAGGCTACACAAACATGTAAATTACTTTTAGAACAATGTAGCTTAAAGTGGTCACATATATTTGCTTATATTTTCTTTTACATTAAGACATACGTCCCTGACAATTCCTATGTGAATAGTAGCAACTTTTGTAGGCTACTTTCATGTCTTGTTTAGTCCTATACCTTAAAGTTAATTCTTGTCTGGTCGATAATTTTTCTATCACTGCATTGTCCTATTCGATCATATGTGAGCTTGCATCACTGTAGAGGTTGTACTGCACTTCATATAATCTAATTACTGTGGCCTTCTTGTGTCCACCTTGTAGTTACACTTGTAACTGTTGTGTTCACCTGATCACTTCCAGTTGTACTGCTATATGAATTGTAGTGCTTCATGTTGTAGCTTCTCTCGTATCTCTTGTGATATCTGTTGAGTCTGTTTTGTTGTCCAGTTGCACTGACACTTGTGATATTTGTATCAACTCGAATTGTTTACTTGATCCACTTGAGCATCTTTTTCATCTGGTCTGATGATATTTGTATTACCATATTTCTGTTGTAACTCTTGTAGTCTGACTTGAACATAGTCTTGTACTTGTTCACTATAGCTGCACTTGAGTTGTTTACTGGACCCACTGTCACTTTGCCATTTCTTTGCTCTATTAGAACATTTGCTCTGTTCGAACATGTATAGTTGTTGTTGCTTGAGACTGTCATCCACTTGCATTGCTGAGTAGTCTTTTATGTTTGTTGTACATATGAAATTTATTTATATGTATACTAAACATTCCTTCTCAGTGACATTCCACTTGCATTCTTATGCTTAAATGATTTGGTCGTTGCGGTGGCCTTATTTGGGTACACATACTCGTTATCTCTGGATGGCATCCCTTTGATGTAGATTCATGTTGCCATCTCAGTTTGCTTTCACCACTTTGTACTGTGGTTTCTTTGACCAATCTGGGTTGAATATTTTGATTTTCGACTTATTAATTGCTGTTAATACTTGGAGTTGTAGCGACTTTATATTCTGTTGTGGCGAGGCAGTGCACGCGTGCGTGTACTGCAGCCACACAGAATTGACAGATTTTAATTGATATTTCTTTCATTCTTAATTCATCGACCTGTTGCGTAATTCGTAGGCTGTATTGGCGAGGCAGTACTCGTTAGCGTGTACTGCAGCCAATTAGCATTGATGTTTTTAAATTGACATTTCAATTGTTTAAACTGCTTTGGATTTCTGTTTTGTGGATTAACACTGTTTAGTGATATATCTGCCGTTATCCGGTTCTCTTATCGAGAAGTTGGATATACGAGATTTTTGTGACTGTCGTCTATTCGATATTGATTATTATTGCTCCTGTGCATTAATAACTGAGTTTGAATTAGACTGACCCGTGTATTATTTTCTTTTGAATTTAATACTCGGGTCAGACCGAGTATTTACAGGTAGTAGATTTTTAGCTTTGGGTTGCTGCTAGAGCTATGAAGACTTTTTATATCATTTGAAGTGGTCTTCGTCTTGTTGCAGTAGTCAGCGTGTCTGTTTTAAGATGATAATGTATTCATGTATATTAGTCGATAATGTATATGTATATATAACTTCTTGAGTCGACAGTTGTAGTTGTATCATTTGTATTGTGTCAAATGTATTGTAACTGATATCAGTTATTATATATATGAGACTTTTCGTTCCGTCTGTATTCCGCATTTATGTTATCTGTGTTATTTTTATATCTATTGTCCTAAATTAGTATAGCCACTGTGTAGTAGCTTTGAGTTTGTATCGGTATGTCGGATTTCCTCTAAAGATGAAATGCAATGTTTTATTATCTGACAAATCGGTGCTCGCACAAAGCAATTACATAGATGGTCGCTCCTCAACAGCCTTATTCTCCGCGCTAGTTGACAGCACTACACCGTAGTGTTCTTGGCTAGCGTGGGTATTGAGGTGGGGCGTCACAGATACCTTAGAGGCACATTATCTCATGGTCTTGTTTTTTGGCGGTAGTAAGGTGATGGATTGCAAGTTGATTGGTTATTGTGATTCAGACTACGCCGGTGATAGGGATCGTAGAAAATCAACTTCCGAATATGTCTTCACACTTGGGGGTACAACCATAAGTTGAAGATCTAGATTGCAGACCGTAATTTCTTTATCCATTACGGATGCGGAGTTGATAGCCGCAGTGGAGGCGGCAAAGGAGGCACCCTATTTGAAGCGATTGTTGTGTGACTTGGGTTTCGAGCATGATAGTATTGATGTTCGATGTGGTAGCCAGAGTGCTATTCACTTGGCATTGAATTTGGTGTTTAGCTCACGGACTAAGCATATTGAGGTGAGAAAGTCATTTCTAGTAGCCATGGATGAGGATAAGCAAGTATATCTTCGGAAAGTGCACACAAAGGATAACGCGACATATATGTTCACTAAGGCATTGCCGGTTGGGAAGTTCGAGCATTGCTCGAACCAGTGTTTTAAATCTCGGATTTTAGCCAATATCTCGGGAAAATATCTCGGCTATCTCGGGCGATATTTAAAACACTTATAACTAAATAGGCTGCCAAATCTCGGATTTTGGCTGATATCTCGGATTTTTCATCTCGGCCATCTCGGGGAGATTTAAAAGCCTGGCTCGAACTTGATTCGCTTGGAGAAGTGCTAGGTGCCACGGGATGGCACGGTTATGGGAGGAGCTTGGTGGTAGATGAGAAAGAGTATCGGTGAGAGATTGAGGTTCTATCTTCTTGGTTAGTGTTAGTCTTTGGTGATATAGCTTAGGATTTGAATGTTTTTCAACATTTCATTAGCTGGCGGGGGCTTTGCCCGAGCTCGTTGGTGGAGTGCAATGGGCGGTTGCTTTGCCGGAGCTCATTGAGAAAGCATTTATGTTTGATTGAAGGTAGAAGAAGTGATAGTCGGTGCTATCGGTTGTTGTTAATGGTATGATACCATTAGAGTTGGAGATGGATATAATGTCGAGATGGAGTGTTAAATTCTGACGACACTATATGGAGAATTGTAGAGGCCGGAAGTAGCTTCGCAACGGAGAAAACGGTTCGCAAATCGGAGTTCGGAGGTGGAAGTTATATGAAAAAAAGGTGGAGTAGGCTGTTTTGGGCAGGGTCAGACGTCTGAGGAAAATGGTCAGACGTCTGGCTCCTCTGGAAATCTGCATCATTGTTCCAGAGAATTAGCTCAGACGTCTGAGTCTGAGCAGTGTTGGTTCCAGAGACATTTATCAGACGTCTGACCAAATGAGCTGAAGCGTATCTTATTCCGAAGGCTTTATTCAGACGTCTGACCATGTTGGTCAGACGTCTGAGGTGTCTATCGCATGTTTTTGCTCTGTGGACTCGACGTGAAGATTTGTGACAACTGCGGGGGCAATTTCGGAACATTGCCTAGGGTTTCTATTCTCCTATATAAGTTAGCTTCATGTTCCAAATCGATAAAAAAAGCGACTGCAAGAGATTAGGCTCCACTAATTAGGAATTAGTTTAATCAAAACCTAAGGGCCCGTTTGGTTTCATTTTGTATTTTGAGTTTTGTGTTTTCAATTTGCACTAAGAAACATGAAGAAACAATAGAAGAAGATTTATAATTCTTAGCCGTTGCGACGACCAACGGACAACGAAGGAGTTGAATTGTTCCCCTTGCTTTTCTTATCTCTCGAAACACGAAAAACAAAATAAATTTGTTTTCTATTTTACATGTTAATTTCATTTTTCGAAATCGTTTGTTTTTCAACAATGCATACAACGGATGCGCTTTTGTATAGACGAAAACACAAAACTAAAAACGACAAGCCAAACGGGACCTAATTTTCTTCAATTCTCTTCTCCACAAATCAATTTCTTATTAGAATATTGATCATTGTATTCAATCTCTTGTACTCATCTCATCAATATTAATAAAGCTCTCTCTTAAAGTGGATGTGCACTAACACAACGTTAGTGGAACCACTATAAATCGCTGTGTGATTTACTTTTCGTTATTGCTTTGATTTCTGAATTGCTTGTTTGGGATTGTGATTATCTTTGGATTGGTTGAGATTAGAATTGAGTTATTGGTTAGTTGTTTTTACACTTCTTACCACGATCCCGTCTTTCGCTGTGCTTATGGGGTTTCGATTCGAGTGGTCTCTAGTTGGAATCCCGACTTCAACAACTGTGTTATAACATTCCATTTTCCTGTTATCTGTTGCTATTGCAAATTCATTTATGTTGTAAGTATTTTCTATATGTTGTAAACAGAAGGAACTGACTCTGTACCGCTGTCATGGAATATGAGGAAGATATTGATAGGAGCAGCCCAAGGGCTTGCATTCTTGCATTCTTCGAAGCAAGTTATTTATAGAAACTTTAAACCTTCTAAGATACTTCTTGATTCGGTATGTCTCTACTATTAATGATTAGATTACCCATATTCAAAGTGTGGTACAGTCTATCCACCCTCTTTCAATCTTTTTTGACGAGATTATGAAAATCAAGAATTGTTCAAAAATTTCATAATGTAGTAATTTAACTTTAATTTCATATTTTTTATATTAGAAGGAGCTTTTCTTTAAAAAATATTGTTGTTATCCTGATGATATTTAATCGACCTTTTAAAAATTAGGAAATTGTTATAATTTAATTATTTTAAACGTCAGTTATTACAATTTTTCTGAACATGACTTATTACAATTTTTTAACTTTTATATTTTGTTTCATACTGAAATTTTACTTTGAGTAAATCTTACTCTAAATTTGTTTCTCCAAAATATAGATCACTTTTGAAGATTAACTTTTAATAGTTATTTTGTGTAATATACACCTTCTAGACATGTATGTAATTTGACAATTTTAGAAAAATGTTTAAAATACATTAAAAGCATGAATTTGTATGTTATAAACCATTCGTAAAACGATTTGAATTTGAATTCCTCGTGAATGATCAAACCAGTCACCTTAGAGCCTCTGGTAAATAATGTTGTAATTGATGAAAACAACTGATGGTTTGATGTTTTAACCATAGTCAAAGTTTAATAAATGCTCCAATCTCATATATATTCTATCACACAACCTTCCATCACATGCATAAATTTTGTATGTCATTCACTGGTACATAGAATTGTTATTGGTAACTGATGATTTGTAACCATATCGTTTTCTATTAATAAATCAAAAATGCATACCTTTACCACTTTACCATATTATATGTATATCAAAGGTTTGTTTATTAAAGGTTCATATACTGATAAATTGGTACTTTTACACTGGTAATAATAAATTACCGTTTTGTTTGAAAAATCAATTTGTTTAGTATTTTTGCAATGCAATGCAGTGCTTCATAATATGTCACTTCCAATCAGTGGCTTGCTTATTTGTGAAAAATATAGTAATAAAATAAGAAAATAAGAAATATAAATAGATCATGAAATCATTGTTACTGTCGACTAAAATAAAATAAAATATTACCCTTGTTTTACCATTAAAATAATAATTCACCATTACCATATACTTTGCCAAGAAATTGTAACATATTAAGTAGCAATAATATGCTATAGTCATGTCATTTCTGATCATTAGCTTGCTTTATTTTGAGAAATGTATTAATAAAATAGGAAAATAAAAAGTGTAAATGGATTACTAAATCATTGTTTCCGTAGGTTTTGAAAAAACAAAAAAGAGGGGAAAAAAACCCATTGATTTATGATTAAAAATGATAATTCACCATTACTGTATCGTCTACTTAGCTTAAAAAAAGTAACCAGTTGATTAGTAATGATACGATAACTGGAAATTTAACGGTATCATAACAACGTACTGGTATATATAAATTCAGATAAACATGTTATTTTTCCAGAATGTGTTAGTATATGGTTTATATTCCTGTATGTGCTGGTTGTGCAGGATTATAACGCGAAGTTATCTGATTCTGGAATAGCACAAATTGAGCTAATTGAAGAAGCCTCTGATGTGTCTACTGCAATTATGGTAACTTTTGGATATGCTGCCCCAGAGTATATTGCTACAGGTTGATATATATGGAAAATTTCATTTGAACACAATATATAGGTAAGGATAGACTTACGTTTATTTTTGCTACACCTCAAATTCCCACGGATTTTAACCATATGTTATGATTTAATTACTATAGCTTCTCTCTCTTGTCACTTCACGAAAGATGGACTAAATTATTTAAAACGGAACTTGTGGTTGAAATCCTCTAATTATTTAAAACGGAACTTGTGGTTGAAATCAAGAGGATTTGAGATGTAACAAAAATGAGATGTGGTCAATCCTTTTTTGTTGATCTGACCCACAAAATATTTACTTGGACCACTGTAAATGTAAGAATGGACTGTAGTGTAGTTTTAATCAGAACATATAACACAAAATCAGTTACAATCACCTGTAAGTTCATGCTCAACAAAATAAGTAAATTGTTTCTGCTTTTTGTTCCTTTAAAATGGTATTTCTCTCTGTTGATCACGCACAGTTGTTGATATACAAGTCAAATTAGCCAGTAAAGTCATTGTAAACAAGAAAGCTAATTAAGAAGTACCCAACCACTCCATTTTGCTCAATCATTAGTTCATACAGATACCAAGTTTGATATAGAAATTATACTGAGTATGTTATATTATAACTTATAAATGAACATCATTAATACAACATTCAGGCCATCTGCATGTAAGAAGCGATGTGTATGGATTCGGAGTAGTGCTACTGGAAATGTTGTCAGGTTTAAAAGTGATCGATCCCAACCGTCAAAGTGAAAAGCTAAACTTGGCTGAATGGGCAAAACCGTACTTACTAGATGGACAAAATCTGATCAATTTGGTGATGGATAAGAGCTTAGAAGGACAATATAATCCGAAAGCTGCAATTCAAGCAGCCCAGCTCACTGTGCATTGCTTAGCCGCTAATCCTAGAGATAGACCTTCCATGGACCAAGTAGTCCATATTTTGCAAAATGTTAATGCTATCACATTGATTGAAAGATTATAAAAATAGATAAACCGCGTTATGTGAATCCATGTAACAAAAGAAGACTTTTTTACAGATCCAAGGATTTTTTTTTAAAAAAAATTCTACATGCTTGGAAACAAAGTGAAAAAATGAAGTATAAGCTAAGTATAATAATTCATGTAATAAAGTCGGCAGTATTCCTTCTGAGTTCTGCGAGGAAACGTTGGAAATTGACAAATAATTTATTATTATATATTACAAGGCAAATAAATTAATATGTCCATGTAAACAGGCCAGAGATAGTATAACATAGTCTAAAGCGCATGTGCATCCAGTTGCATAAAGATGCATTGTGTGCACTAAATTATATGTCAGTCCAAGAAGATAAACTAGTAGATATTATCTACCTAACTCAAATTGTTAAAAAATTATAAAGCTAAAGGTTTGGTTAGGTAGTCCATTAAATCATGCAAATACCCTAACCTTTCAGTACTAGTTATTACACTATAAGTTCATTGCTCTATCAAATTTACAGGTAAACAACCAAGTTACCGATAAAGTTAAAGGATATGCCTTAAGGGTAATTATATAATTTAATAATATAACTTAACTCTATAACGAATCTTATTCAAAATGAAGTAATTTTTTATTTTATTTTCGGTTGTATATAAAGTAATGTTTCAAATACGTCAAATAAATATAATGAGTATTGAATCGTGTCAAATAAATGTTTGTCCTTAGATGTTCATAGTCAATATGTTTTGGGACGGGATATCGATAATCCTGTTGAGATTAATGTATGTAACGCTCTCTGTTAGATTCTAGTGATACAATATTTCTATATTAAAGAAGATTTGAGAAATATTTGAATCAATGCGTGACTCAAATTTATTACCTTTTTAATGCATTGAAGAAGATGGAAAGTTATCTAAATGAGAAGGAGTTATTTTGAGAGATTGAAGTAATCAATCAATTCCCAAATCAGCTGACTAAATAAGATATTTTATCAGGTGCATACAAATATGAAGAAATTAAAAAATCAAATGGATAAACATTTCTCATGTGAATATGAGATTTATGAAGCATTGATTTATTATTATAAATTAATTACTTCAACCTTAAGTAATAATCTTTATATAAAGATAGTCATTCTTTAGAGATTAGCATCATCATCTCAAGTTATATTTCTTTATATTTCTTCTTCTTAGTCTTCATTATCAATCTTGTAATTTTTTCTCAAAAAGTAATAAAATCTCATCTTTCCAAAGTGGATGTACACTGTGTCACGATAGTAGAACCACTATAAATCTTGTATATGATTTTCTTTTTATTTGTGTATATATGATTGTATATTTTAGGATATTAGTTTTTGTTTATTCTACTTCACCATCAACCCAAATATGTTACTTTCACTACGTTTGGCGTGTTAATCCAAATTTTTTCCAACAGTCTGGTATTAGAGCTATTTGGTTGTTGAAGGAAGGTGTTAGGAAATATGGCAAGAAATGACGGCACCCCAGTTGAAGCAAGATCTATGTTAGAGGATCTTATGTGGCATTAGGATCTCAGTTGGCGAGAGAGAAGTGAAATGAGGATAATGACTTCAAGAAGAGGTAATAATGAATAATTATGATGATCATATGTACATAGTATCCATATGTACATAGTAAAAATGGTAATAAACAACATAATTAATGTGTTTTTTTATTGGTAATCAGAAAGTAAAAATGAAGAACAAACCTCCATTAAGATGATCCCAAACTTTTGAAAAGAGAGCTCCTTGAAGTGGTGAAGACTCCTTTTGTTTTTCTACACTTTTGCAATTACAAAGAAGCTGGATAAATGATAAAGCGAAAAAGGTCTAGTCTTTTTATTTGTTTATTCTCCTTTCCATCGTTCTTTCTTAGAAATAACAAAGAAATTTATGAAGGAATCATGAGATGGAAGCATTGAGAACGAAGCAAGTAAATGACACAGAGAAGTTTGACAGGAATAAGGTTCATCAAGTGATGTTTGACACAGAGAAGTTTTCCGTTGATATTTCAACTACGGAGAAGGAGGAGATGGAAGAATGGGCTTTTACTACTCTCTGGTTGGCCATGGGAAAGAATGTTATCTCGGAGATTAGAAGTAAAACAACTGCTAGAGGAATTCGGACCAAGCTAGAGAATATCTACCAGAAGAAGTCAGTTATAAGCTGTACAGATTTTTTTGAAGACATTTTTCACCATGAAGATGAGAGAGAGTACTTCAGTGAAGGCGCATCTTAGTTTCTTCAATGATCTTTTGATGAAGATGAAGACTATTGATTCGAAGGTGGATGAAGAGCAGAAGGCGACGGTTCATTTGTGTTCCCTTCAGGAGTATTACACTGGTTTCGCTAACAGTTCGATATATAAGGGAGACACTTTGACAGTAGAGGATGTGAAGTCGAGTCTTCTCTTTTAAGACTTGAGAGATCAGATGAAGAAGATGAGTGAAGGTAGAGGAGGGAGTTATAGTCAAGGTTTTGTTGAGAGATGAAGAAAGGAGAAGAAGAGTTGGAATCATAGAAGACATTCCAAGTATAGAAAGTCCAGAAATGGTTGGAGTGGAAAGTCTAGAGATAGGAAGTGTCCCCATTACAAGAAATCAGGCCATTGGATGAAAGATTTTCCAGAATTGAAGAAGAAGAACGAGGATGGATCTTCATTGATTATGGTGGAGAAGGCTGTATCTGCCGATGTGTTTATTGCAGCAGCATCGGATGTATTATACCATTGAGTGCTTGATTCAGGGACGTCATTCCACATGATGCCAAATAGGGATTACTTCAGCTCTTTTGTTGAGAAGGAGAGAAGTGCAATTCTTATGAGAAATGATGCTTGTTGTAGAGTCATGGAAGAGGGTACAATACATATTCACCTATTTGACGGAGTGATTCACACTTTGATAGGTGTCTACTATGTTCTAGGTCTTCGAAGTCATTGAACTCTTTTGGCAGTTGGCATCCATGAGATGTAAGGTGACTATAGAGAAAATAGTTTGAAGGTTTCTAGGGGTGCGCTAGTTTTGATGAATGGTGACGTGTTCAGGAATCTGTATCTGCTGAAAAGAACCACCAGGCTTAGAGTCTTATGTTGGAGTAGATAGTTCTCGTGCTTTGGATACCACTAGACTTGGGCATCTTAGATTGAGTCATATTTCGGAGAAGACCTTGGAGTTGCTTCATAGATGGAAGATGATCAAAGAAGAAAGCTTCGACAAGTTGGATTTTTTCCGAGAGTGTGTATTGGGTGAGCAGACAAAATATCTTTTGGAGTTGGACTTCACTGATCGAAGAGAGTACTTGATTATGTACATACAGATGTTTAGGGACCATTAGCTACCGCTTTCATTAGGGGAGTGAAGTATTTTATTTCCTTCATTAATGACCTTTCTAAAAAAGTTTGGGTGTATGTGATGAAGACCAAGTCAAAAGTTTATGAGAAATTTAAAGCTTGGAAGGCGCTAGTTGAAAACCAGTCTAGTTGCAAGTTAAAGGTGCTTAGTTATGATAATAGCGGTGAATTTGTCTCTAGAGAGTTTCTCAATTTCTGTAAGCAACAAGATATTAAGAGACATTTCACTACACCTAATGATCCGGAATCTAATGGAGTTGCTAAGAGGATGAATCAGACTCTACTTAAAAAGGCCTGTTACTTGAGATTGCCTACGGGCTTATCCATAGGCTTTTAGGCTGAATCTTTGTCGACTCTAATGCATAATATAAATCGAATTCCATGCTAAGCCATAGATGAGAAGATTCCAGAATAAAAGTGGAGAGGTAAAGTAGTGTATCTTGGTTATTTTTGTATTTTTGGTTGCCCTGTATATGTGCATCATACATGTGATGATAAGTTGGAAGCTACTGCATACAAGAGCATATTTATGGGATACACGGCTGGAGTTAAAAGGGTATCGAATTTTGAACCCAATTGATAAGAAGATGATGAGTCTACAATGTTCAAGTTTAAGGAAGAGTTACTTACCAATCAGTTGATTCTGATAGGTCTGAGGAGATGGAAGTTGTTCCTATTCAACCTAGTAGTAAAGTTGTACTATTGTTTATAGAAATGAAGATGCAGTTGATGTGAGATCACAGAGCAGTCCACATGTTCCTTCTAGTGGTGTTGGTGATGTGCATGAAGCTAGAGGAAATTTGGTTCAAGGTGAAGCTGAAAGGAGTTTAGACGATGTCATACATACTCAAGCCAGTCGTAGGACTATTAGATCGACCGAGAGGTATGGTGATTGGTAATATGCAATCCTCCGCCTTGATGATCAATTTGACTATACCCTACATGTGGTTCATGATGAGCCATTTGACCTTACAGAAGCCAGGAAATCGAGTGATAGTTTGTAGTGAATTTGCGCTATGGAAGCGGAGTTAGAGTTGTTAAAGAAGAACAAGACTTGGAATTTGGTACTAGCTGCTCAAGGAAGCCAAGCCCTAGGTTGCAAATGGATGTTCAAGGAGAAAGATAATGAAAGATACAAGGCTACATTAGCTGCAAAAGGGTTTTCACAAAGGATGGGAATGAAGTATAATGAGATATTTTCTCCTGTAGTGAGATATACCTCCATACGGATTTTGCTTTCCATAGTTGCTACTTAGGACTTGGAGTTGGAGCAACTTAATGTGAAGACCGCTTTCTTGTGTGGTGAATTGGAGGAGACCGTTTACATGAAGCAGGCAGAAGGATTTCTTGTAAGTGGGAAAGAAGATTGTGGTGTTTGCAAGTTAAAGAAGTCTCTTTATTGACCTCGCCAAGACAGTGGTACATCAGGTTTGATTTTTTTATGCTTTCACTTGGTTTTAATTATAGTATTAAAGATGCATGTGTTTATTTTAAGTGTTTAAAGAATTATGGTTGTGTGTATTTGCTCTTTATGTGAACGATATGTTAGTTGCTTCCAAGATAAGCTGAAATGAATAAATTGAAGTTGAAGTTAAAAGCAGAATTCAAGATGAACGACCTTGGGGCAGCAAGGAAGACTTTGGGTATGGAAGTCCAAAAAGATAGAAAGCTTGGACTTTTAAGGATCATTCAAAAGGAATATATTCGGAAGGTGCTTGCTCATTTTAGCATGGATAGAGCAAAGGCGATTAGTACACCCATGTATTTCCATATACAGCTGTTTAGTAAAGGCTCTCCGATCTTAGGGAAGGACAAGGCCTACATGGTGAAGGTGCTCTATGTGAGTGCAGTTGGTAGCTTGATGTATGCTATGGTTTGCGCTATGCCTGACATTGCACAGGCTATTGAATTGGTCAGTGGATATATAGCAAATTCAGGAAAGATGCATTCGGAGGCGATGAAGTATATTTTTAGGCATCTTAGTGGAACTCTAGACCATGGGCTTGTTTTTGGTTACAAAGATAGAGATTTCAGCTTGGTTGGATTTTGTGATTCAGACTATACCAAAGATAGAGATCGAAGTAAACCAATTTCAGGTTATGTGTTTACTCTTAGAGGGATGACCATTAGTTAGAGAGTGAGGTTGCAGACGATAGTTGCTTTGTCTACTACAGAGGCAGAGCTGATAACTGCTGTTGAAGTGGCTAAGGATGCACTCTACATGAAGCGGTTGATGTGTGATTTGGGCTTTATATATGATGGAATTGTGATGAGTTGTGATAGTCAAAGTGTAATTCACTTAGCTGCAAATTTAGCTTTCAGCTCAAGGACGAAGCATAAAGAGGTGAGAGACCTTTCTTATCCGGATGAATGAAGAGAAGCTAGTTCATCTTTAGAAGTTTTACAAGGAGGAGAATACATCAAATATGTTTACCAAGTCGTTGCATACTACAAAGTTCGAGCATTGCTCGAACTTGATCTACTTGTTGAGGTGCTAGGCGCTACATGGCGGCACATAGGGAGAGTGAGTTGGTAGATTGTTCCACAATGGGCAATGGGTAATGGTCATGCCGAAGCTCGTTGGGAAAGTAT
Source organism: Allium fistulosum (assembly GCA_030737815.1). Taxonomy (NCBI): domain Eukaryota; kingdom Viridiplantae; phylum Streptophyta; class Magnoliopsida; order Asparagales; family Amaryllidaceae; genus Allium; species Allium fistulosum. The sequence goes on from CM060904.1 coordinate 931,497,368, forward strand.
CCATAGTGTCTTGTCCGAGAGTTGCTTGGATTATGAGGATGTAAGTGAAGTTGGTAGGCTTACATGGAAATATAGTATCAAGGTGGAGATTGTTAGATTTCAATGGTACAATATTTTCATACTAAAGAAGATTTGGGAGATATTTGAATTAATGTGTGACTCAAATATATTGTCTCTTTTAATGCATTAAGAAGGCAAAAAATTATCTAAATGAGAATGGGTTATTTTGAGAGGTTGAAGTAATCAATCAATTTCCTAATCAGTCGATTAAAGAAGGCATTTTTTCAGGTGCTTGCAAATTGGAGGAAACTTAAAAATCAAATGAATAAACATTTCCCGTATGAATAGGAGAATTGATGAGGTATTGGTTTATTATCATAAATCAATTACTTTAGCTCTAAGTAAGAATCTCTATATAAAGATAGTTATTCTTTAGAAATTGACATCATTCTCTCAAGTTGTATTCCTTCATATTTCTTCTTCTTAGCCTCCAATATCAATACAGTAGTTTTCTTTTCTCAAAAAGTAATAAAATATCCTCTCCCTAATATGAATGTACATTGTCTCGTGATAGTGCAGCCATTATAAACTCCATGTGTGATTTTCTTTTCTGTTTGTGCATCTATGATCAATGTTTGCTTGAGGTGTTTAGAGTTATAGATTTTGAATTATAAAAGGAATGAGCTTTGTCGAAAGAGACAAGAGTAGACTTTGACTTTTCAAAGTTTCCCTAAGCATATATGAGATTTGACACGACACTCCTTCTACCTCAAACACATCTCGTTCTTCTCTCTTTTATTTACAACTCTACCCTAAACATTCTCTCATTAATATCTCAAACACACTCAAATAAATTCCCAAAAATTCAAATAAATTCACCTTAAATGTAGTCGAAAGATCTAGAGGAATTACCATCATCTTAAGTGATATGGTGGAGAAAGTGGTTACAAAAAAATTAGAAGAGGCCTGGAAGGAGGACATTAGAGCTTCGGTTTATGCTTGAGATTGATTTAAGTGAGTTGCATGAAACTTGTAGCTCATAGTTCCATAACGATATATGCTTTGTATGAAATGTCAATGGATTTTTTATGTTAAATTTCCATTGAAGTTGGGTTTGATTTGGTATGGTTTTGAGTATGCAAGTAAGAGGGAAAGAGTAATGTTGTATTAGTGTCAAAAGTGTGATTTTTTGTTGAAGTTAGTAAGCAATTACAGGGTTAATAACTTAATGGATCATGGAATAATTGGAGTTGTCATTTACAAACATATAGTTGAATTTAAAATGAAGTAATATTGATAAAACGTTAGTCATCTAAGAAAATTAGTAAACAATTGAAAGATTATCCATTTGATGTTCGATTACTATATTAAACTATAATTGGATGAGATGAACAACTTTGGTAATTTAAAGACAAAATAATAAAATTTGTAAAAGCTAATAATCAAAGAAGAGATTTTTAAAGTAAGCTTGATTGAAAAATGGATTAATTAGTTTTGTTCCTAGTAGTAGATAAATAACAAAAGTAAATAATTATGCCATCAGGAAGCATCCACTCGAGTGTAGAGGTCTAGAAGTAGATGGGAGAAATCCAATATGAATCTTAGCTGCATTATCGTGCACACCCATGGATAGCAGTGCCATGCACTACTACAAGCAGCAGTTCTGTGCGTTGACGCTTAGAGTAACTCCTGTATGCGTAAGGCAGTAGTGATATCCATTACTGTGAGAAAATGTGTTGTCTATAACACAATGCATAATAGATCTTAAGGCTACTTTAACACTAGAGGGGGCGAATAATTTTTTATAAATTATATTGAACTTTTCTAACTAGTTTCAAGATTTAAATCAAAATACAAATAATCAGCACAGATATATATTAACAGGTAATCACAAATATATATAAATGCAACAAAAATAAAGTAAAAATAAGAGAGATGACACCAGAAATTTTATACTGGTTCAGATTGACTAATTCTACATCCAGTCCTGCACTACACTGTACAGAACTTCATTATCACCGCTTTCTTTCCATGGGTAGCAAGAACACCTTTATAATTTTGATTTCATGGGCTATAAGATGCACCCTCTTGGTTTACCGAGCTACAAGATCACTCTCTTGATTTTATATGCTACAAAAACACCTTCTTCTCTTTACAATCAACACTAGAGCATCTCAAGTAGTTGTTTCTTCAATACAAATTCAGTACAATGATCTTATAGACCTCCAATAGGATATAGCTTTGAATTCATTGAGGAATAAGAGGAAATTGGAGAGAGAATGATACGAATTAAAGTACAAATCCTCTGACCTTGTTTGGTTTGTAAATCCTTAAAGAATTGGAGTGAAAGATTGTGGATTTGCAAAGAGAGTGGAATAATATGTAATGGATCTTTCTCACAAAAGTATGAAAATGAAAGAATAAGAGAAAAATGAGAATGTTGTGTTTTAAATTTCATTTTCCAGAACCATTATATAGTGATTGAAGAGACAGTGAAAGGATGGAGGGAATATCTCTTCATTTGAAGTTTAAAAAACATAAAAACGGTCAATATATCGGCATACTTAAGTAGGATATGTTGACATTAGGTAGGATATGTGGACATACTTAGGTATATGTCGACATACTTAGGTAGGATAAGTCGACATACATATGAGATTTTCAAATTTCAAATTTTAAAGTTTCTAATATTTATGGATATTTCATAATTCGATTAAGATCGATGGTTGATGGTCCTCCAGTATAATTGCCATGAGGTCTTTAACAAAGGTTCTAAGATTCAAATAACTACTCATCACTTCAAATATCTCTGTCGTTATAGCATTTTTGTTTCATTCTTCTTCAATCAGTTTTGTTCTTCCATTTTCTTTAATTAATCTTCATATATACAATTCATTTTATTTCATCGAGTTAAAACATCTCTATAATATATTTGAAAATACCACACAACTCGGAGATATGTTAATAGTAATATTTATACGGTTGTTCATCAAAATCAATACATAGGGTATTAAGAATCTCCCCCTTTTTTATGATGACAACCATATAACATTTGATAGAAAAAATATAATATCTTTATATTTGACTCCCCCAAACTCTATGCACTCCTTCTATCATTTTGCTTAGTATATTTATACATTTTCTCCCCTTTTGTCATCAACAAAAATGGGCAAAAAAGAATCACTTAAACACAAGTGGACGATATGTATAGAGTTTATATATAGAGATATGTCTAGATATATATAAATAGAACTCATGAGGGGAATCAAAATCAATACAAAGCATGAAATATATGAAATAAAATATTTAAAATAAGAGAAGTTTTAGAATTATCGAAGTTGCTGATGCCAATAACATATCCTTTTGAATTATATCCAAAGTTCACAATACCACTATCTTTGTATATAATGTCGCTCGGTATCTATGGATTTATTGTCATATGCTTTGAACATCTGTTATGCAGTATCTATTTCTTTTTGTTTATATTTGTTGCATTGTTTGGTACCTGAAAATTATAAAATATGCACATTGGTACCCTATTTTATTTTGAGGTCCATAGGGTTAAGTTTTGGGAGGCCAAACCCATCAAGATTTGAATACCCTTTCAAAATATAATCATAAGAAAAATGAACTTTAGTACTTAAATTATCAATATATTTTTCTTTCTCATTATTACCTAACCTTCTAGAAACCCATAAATTAATAAACTTCTTTGGGGGTTTTAACTTTAATTTTCTAGGTTTTTTTTGAACTTGGCACCCTTAACAAGTTTAGTACTTTGAGTACTATTTTTCTTTGATTTGGGTTTAGGGGTGTATCCAAGTCCATGTTTATTGGTAGTGGGTTTAGATGAAGATAACATAAATTCTAGATTATCCTTCCCTTTGTTAAATTTATCAACATCAGTTTTCATTTTATCAAAATTCTTATTACAGTTAAGAATAACATTATCCAGAGATGTTATTTTGTCATTTAGATCAGTGATCTCTGACACCATTGAAATATTTTTTGACCTTAAGAATTCATTTTCACTTTTAATTTTTTTCAAAACTTTCAAATTTTAAATCATTATATCTATTAAGTCTTTCAGTTTCATGTTCTAGACATTGTTTTTCTTTGATTAACATTTTATTAAATATTTTTAATCCATCTATCTCTACTAAACTAATCTTGTACTCTTTTCTAAGTATTTTATATCCTATATACATATCATTTAAAATATTCATAATTTCTTTGTTAGAACTCTATACATGGTCATCATTTGCCATAAAGCATATGTTGGCATTTTTTGTTTTTGAATCACTATCACTTGTAATAATCCTATGATGCATTAAAAGCCTGTTTCCTCTTCTTGCTGAAAGTGTTCAAAGAGTACTTTGATTTCTTCAGGTTTGGAAAATTTCTTTTCAAATGACTGATTTAACTCATTCGAAACACTTTGATTTCTTTAGGTTTGGACAATTTATTTTCAAATGACTGATTTTATCCCATGATGCATTAAGATTCATGTATGTTTTGGAATTATCTGTATAGTTAGTTTTATTAAGTTTGTTCGTATTTCTATATTTCAAGAAGTCCTTGAAATTCCTGGTCATGAAATCGATTTCCTCCTCCTCCTCATCATCATCTGGTTCATGATTGTTATTTGTAGTTGATTGCCAGTGATTTCTTCTCATTTGCTTGATTCTCTTTTCTAACCTGCAATTGTACTTCATAGGACATTATATTATCAATTAAATATTCTATTTTCATAGTGCTAATATCATTGGCTTCATCGATTGCCAGAGCCTTCTGATCTCATTCACTAAAAAGTAAATTCAAGTTCTTTCTGACTTGGCCCTCTTTAGTAATATTCTTTCCTAATGATATTAACGCAAGCAATATATCCTAAAATCTAGAATACATATCAGAAATGGATTCATTTTGTTTCATTCTAAACAGTTGAAATTGGCTAGTTAGCATGGATATCTTTGTCTATTTAACTTTGTTAGTGCCTTCGTGTGTGACATGCAGTTGTAACGATCTGCCTTTTCGACCCACGAAAGTTGACACTAATACATCCACGGTAATCACGTACCGAGAATCCAAGTGCCGAAAAGACAGATTGTTGGTGGAAAAAGAAAGAAAGAACAGAACAAAATCTCACATCATGACGAGTAATATATAATATAGAACAAACCTTTACAAAAGAAAAACTGTAATATACATACATCAATAAGAGTAAACTAATCTATCATCAGCCTGGAAAGTTATAACAACCTATCCTCACAAATGCTGATAAATATAAGAAACCCATGCAAGGGAAATCAAATATACGTGAATACGTCTTGAATGCATCCAACTCGTCTCCTAAAGCTCCAAAGCATACATAACTAGATCTGAAACATGCTCGGTCAGACCCAAGTATTATAAGAGAATAACGTCCAGATTAGTCTGGTAAACAACCGTGGCAAACACACATTATATGGATTTTTAATGTTAGTAAATGTTTCAAAAATAAAGGTATATCGTAAGACCATGTTGGATATAAACATAGACGGTTTTTTACCTCACGATAACCAAACCATTTCATAGGAAATCTTCTGATATTATAATAATGTCTAGGGTTTAAAATAAATATTGAATCATAGCCGAAATTGTTACATTAATTAAATTCCAGCATACATAGTATATAACCAAATCTAAAAAGCACGTATTGAAGATTGGAATTCATATATTGAAAGGTAATGGTCTATCTTCCATACAGTACATATCTAGATAAAATACATCGAGGATACAAAACATTTGCACCTTTGCTACTCAGGATAGGCCTACCTCTTCCTAAATAGTATCGAATATGATCACCCCTAATTGCTAGCCAAAAATTATACCGAGTCTCAAGCATAAATAAATCCATAAATACCAATCTAGATTAGACAATGATCATACCCTAATGGGAGCAACCCACTTAGCCCTACGGCACATCCCTGCTTTATTCATTACCAGTTCTGAAGGCTGAGGCTACATTTTACCTTTGATAGCTGTTATCTGGCCTTTTGGCCCGGCTATATCCAAACTGATTTGGCAAGTTAAACTCGACCGTTGTTACAGTTGACAAGTCAGATTAACAATAACAAAACCCGGATATCATGCACAGGTGATGATATGAAGCGGTAGCGGAGTGAAAGTAGAAAACAGACTTTAATATAATGATAAAAGTACGAAAGTATGCCATGCACTGAAAATAGATCGAGTATGATCCATACTCATCAATTATGGATCGTACCATATCGATGTTACAGTTTAACATAATGGAAAACGATCGATATCTTGAAGTCTACAAGTCAAATATAGATGAAACTTTGGGAGCTTCAATATATTGAAGAGTGGAGCCCACCATATCCATCGCATGGCAAAACAAGCTATTATAATGATCGATATTGATCGTTATTCTTTGGGATTTCGCACTTGCAATCGATATCATGACCACTTCTGGATCTGAAGACTCCGTTGTCGAAATTTCAGGAAGATATTTCACCGTCTTCCCCTATAAGTATAGGATTGATTGTTCATTCGGGGGATCTTTACACTATTTGATATCTTGCACTTCTTTGTAACTAAGGGTTTTACTCTGATCCATCTTTCTGTACTTAGCAATTAAAGTGTTTAATAAAGTTATTTTTTGAAAAGTGGACGTAGGCTTTCAACGCCGAGCCACTATAAATCATTGTCTTTTTGTTATTTCTTATATTTTGTTATTCAATTGTTAGATTCCTCTGCTTTCATTTCTATTCTTCATTTACTTCTCTACAAACTCTCTATTGGGTGTTTGTGCCAATTTTTGATGTAAACATTTTGGTGCTTTTGCTGAGAACAAGATTCTCAGCCCTTTTTGGATCTCTTTGTTTCTACTGGATTGCATAAATCCCCCGAAGAGATCCGGAATTACCTTCAAGAAGCTTATTCATTCTACCCAAATTTGCAAAAGTCGAAGAAAAACTATCAATAATGGTTAGGAACACCAGATCCACTTCCCAAAATGTAGAAAGAAACGAGAACGCTAGCATCCAGCAAGGAGGCTCAAGCAACCTACCTGTAGATATGGATGCTACCAATCCAGATGATGTCTAGAATCCGACTGATTCCATCACAAAAGTTGGTTTCGAAGATCTGATGAGAGAGCTAGTGGATAGCCGTCGATAGTTGAACCAGCAGACTCAAACCAATATCGATCTAATAAATCAACTCAAGGATCAACAGCGCGGGAGAACTAGGAGAGAGCCAACTCCCTATTCTCTATCGGAAAGCTCAACTTCATCAGATGACTATCACACGCGCAGACGTCGCAGAACTGATGGATATCACACTGAAACATCTACCTGCCATCACTTGGTCAATCCAAATAGACCGATAACGATTGATATCGATCCATCTAGAACGGTCGGTGTCGATCCAACTCTTGGAGGCATGTCGCATAAGGTAGCGAGAAGAGCGCACATTGGTGATGCTGCGATCGATTTGGAAGATGAAGTTCAAGTTAATATAGATCAGTTACCTCCCCGGAATGATGATGAAGGTAACACACGTGATATACATCGAGAGGATGTTAATTCAAAAAGGCATGGAACGGCCTGTAGACATCGAATGGACCATTCCCATGAGGTGGAGCATGACTACTGCATGGCTCCAACAATCCAAATGCCGGACTTGTCGGCTATGGTCAGACATATTAAGGGAGAACCAAAGTTTGACCAATGATGATTGGGGGATCTCAAAAAGCCATACCCTATTGATAGAAAGTATTTTACACGTGGAGTATCCAAGGAGATTTAGCGTGCTGTCGATGCCTGCCTACGAGGGAAAAACTGACCCCATGCAGCTTATCATGAGGTACGAATGGCTGATCGATTCTGCACGAGCAAATGATGCCACAAAATGCACGTGTTTTCCCATCACTCTCTGTAGCATGGCGACGATGTGATTTACGAGATTACCTCCACGATCAATCTCTAGATTTGATGATTTAGCAACAAAGTTTGTGGTGCAGTTCCGTATGCACGAAACTCGCCCCAAAGATGTAATGTCCCTATCAATTATGATCCAGGCTCTGGGAGAATGGTTGAAAGATTACTTGGAGAGATTTTATATGGCTATCACATAAGTTAGTAATCCGAATGACCATTTAATATTGATGGCGGTAATAAGATGGATTGATCCAGAATCTGACTTTGGCGATTGGTTAGCTGACAAACCACCCGCGACATTGGATTGTTTCTACACCAAAGCAACTCAGTATTTAAGGAAAGATGAAGCTAGATGCTCTAGGAAGAAGAATGTTGTCAGGTCGAGTGGAAAGGGAGTGCAAAGAAACATTGCAGTGAAGCAGTCCGGGGAGAGTTCCGGAAAAGTTCATGTAAATCTTTAAAATAATCTGAATCAGCAAAAGAAAGGCAGTGATAGGAACCGTGAGCGAAAGAGGGATTTTGGAAGAGAAAAGCCAAGGATTCCAATGTATGATACCGACACACCGCTGAATACGACTCTAGAAAACGTCTATTTGTCTACATGCGATACCATGCAATATAGGAAGCCACCTCTAAAGGAATCGATGGAGACGCAAAAGCAGACTGGAAAATATTGCCGGTTCCACGAATGCTATGGTCACAACACAAATGAATGTAGGCATCTCTAGGAAGTTATCGAGAAGCTGATTCGGGAAAGAAAGTTATAGCAATTTGTTAAAGCCCCACAGGATGGTGGGCAGGGGACATCCAACCCCAACCGAGGATAAGCACCGCACAAGGTTGAGGAGCCTACATGGACTGGTGGAAGGTTAGTGATCAAAACAATAGTCGGAGGACCGCATCCAACTGATAAGAGTTGGCATGAGATGGAGCACTATGCTAGCATAATCAAGCATATGAATTTTGAATGTTGTTCAAGTACATAAGATGGAGCTCTGGCAAAACAACAACGTATAATGATAGATGACATTGTGTTCAGAAACAGAGATGCACACAATATGGAGGCACAGACGATTGACCCAATGCTCATTTGACCATGATCGGCCCCGCCTTAGTGAGGAGAATTTTGGTTGATTGTGGAAGTTCCATAAATATAATTTAAAAAAAGGCTAACGATCAGATGAGGATGGAAGCCAAGGACTTGAAACCGTTTAAATCCCGCATTCATGGTTTTAACGGTGTTGCGACTGAAGCTGTCGGATATGTCGAATTGCCCGTAGAGTTGGGAGAAGGTGACCGCAGGAGAGTGCGGATGTTGTTTTTGTCTTGATGTTGACTTCCCATACAATGCTTTTCTTGGCCGACCAGCCCTAGCTGAATTTCGAGCAACTATTGCCCCATGGTGTTTGACTTTGAAGTTCCCAACTGATAACAGCATTGGAGTTGGGCCTGGTGATCAGGCGATCAGACGTGCCAGCTATTTGGCTGAACTGACGCTCAATGGAAGGAGAAAGGTAAGGGTATGGACAAGTCTCTCTGCATCTAAACCACCGAAGATTGGAAACCAGCACCTGGGCCTTGGTTTGGGCCATACATTCGGTTCTATAAAGACATAGATCCCAGGGATTACGAGAAGGAACCCAAAGAGACCAAGGCTGTGTTGGCGGAGCTGACGATTGACATCATGTCAGCCATGATGACCCATTATGGGTCCTAAAGATCGGATCACAGCTCAACCCCAGATGATGAAAAAACTTGATGGTTTTTTCCAAGCGAATCTTGATGTGTTCGCTTGGACTTATTTTGACATGTGTAGGATCTTGCCTCTCATTGTGAGTCACGCATTAAATATCGACCCGAGGCATGTCCCGGTGTAACAGAAAAGACGTGGCATGAATCTAGAGAGATCTGCTGCCCTTAAAGAGGAGTTGGATAGGCTCAAAGGCAATGGGTTTATTTGTGATACCCTCTACTCTAAATGGGTGTCTAATCCTGTACTTGTGAGAAAGGCGAATGGAAAGTTGCGGACGTGCGTTGATTGCTCGGACTTGACCAAGGCAAGCTCGAAAGACAGTTTTCCCCTTCCAAGGATCGACCAGGTGGTAGACTAAACGCATGGCACGAATTTCTATCTTTCATGGATGCATACTTTGGATATAACCAAATCCTGATGCACATTCCCGATCAGGAGCATGCCAGCTTCATTACCGATGTTGGATTGTATTGCTATGTGGTAATGCCATTTGGATTGAAGAATGCTGAAGCGACCTATCAACACCTAGTCAACAGAATATTTAAAGATCAGATTGGAAAGAAGATGGAGGTATACTGTGACGCCCCACCTCTATACCCACGCTAGCCAAGAACACTACGGTGTAGTGCTGTCAACTAGCATGGAGAATAAGGCTGTTGAGGAGCGACCATCTATGTAATTGCTTTGTGCGAGCACCGATATGTCAGATAATAAAACATTGCATTTCATCTTTAGAGGAAATCCGACATACCGATACAAACTCAAAGCTACTACACAGTGGCTATAATAGTTTAGGACAATAGATATAAAAATAACACAGATAACATAAATGCGGAATACAGATGGAACGAAAAGTCTCATATATATAATAACTGATATCAGTTACAATACATTTGACACAATACAAATGATACAACTACAACTGTCGACTCAAGAAGTTATATATACAAGTACATTATCGACTAATATACACGAATACATTATCATCTTAAAACAGACACACTGACTACTACAACAAGACGAAGACCACTTCAAGTGATATAAAAAGTCTTCATAGCTCTAGCAGCAACCCAAAGCTAAAACTCTACAACCTGTAAATACTCGGTCTGACCCGAGTATTACATTCAAAAGAAAATAATACCCGGATCAGTCTAATTCAAACTCAGTTATTAATGCATGGAAGCAATAATAATCAAATAGATGACAGTCACAATAATTTCCGTCTATCCAATCCTTTTAACAAAGAAATCGGATAACTAAAAATATAACACTTAACAGTGTTAAGCAAAAATCAGCAGATTTAAATCATCAACAGAGATAAATAAACAAATTATCAAATCGACTAAACAATTCAAAACTGACAATTCTGGGTGGCTGCAGTGCACGCACGCGTGCACTGCCTTGCCGCCACCGAATATAAAGTCACCACCACAATGAAACTGCAGTGGCAGACAGATGTAAGGACAAAGGCAGGCTGCAACTAAACTACAGAAAAGTCATCAACAGTTCAAGCATATACAGCAATAGAGACGAATTCGAGTACATCATGAAGCAGAACCAAGTGCAGTTCAACTGAGATGGACAACTCGAGAATAAACATGTACAAATGAACGAGTGATCAATATGGCAACACAGATGTGCAAATGAAGAAGTCTCGAACTCAAGACAATATGGAAGGCAAAAATACAGAACCAACAAACAAGATCATGACAGATTAGTAAAGAGCAATAACAAGAGAGGCGAGTGCTGCACTGATAAATGAAGTGCAGCCACAAACGCATAGGTTCAAAGACACATGCACATAAGTCAGAGTAACATAAACAACATGTAGTGGTATATAAGTAGGAACCAAGTGAAGAAACTGCAGTGTCAAGTATGCATGAAACTGGATGGAGCAAACTCAACAGGAAATGTATATGAACATAAAGTAGTTCAATACTATTACACCTAACAGATGTAACATGAAGTGCCATTATAATATTCAAGCTACAGATCAAAAACATAAGGACCAAAGTGAGTACTCATAGGGAATGCAAAGTCAACCCAAAAACATATACAATGACCTGATCAAAGATGTGGACTCTAATGCAACAATAATCGGCAGTATACAAGTGCAGACCACCCAAAATACTAACCAGTTCAAAAATGCAAACTAATGGATCATGCTATAGACATAGGTCAAAGGTCGACTGCATGAACCACAATAATATGCAAACTCAGGCTTACAGAGGTGAAGACGACCAAACAGCAACATGAATCAAACAGGGCATCAAGTATGTCAAAGTCCGGTACAAGTTACAATGTCAACAAAGTACACAGGTGAAGCCAACTGACTCGAATGACTCAAGTGATACAAGGACAACTACAGGAAATGAAATGCAAACATGTTCAGATGAACAAATATCACAAATGGGTGCAGACAGGTAGCGGTGTGCAGGATGAAGCACTGCAAAAATGCAAGTGTCCAGACAACAACAGAAAACAGTGCATGCTACTACAATGATGAACAGAGGTGACAGCAGGAATAAATGCAATAACAGCTAAAGTCGAATGACCAGAGGCCGAAGTACATAGGGTCAACAACCACCAGATAAAAGAATACCAACTTGACTAAGTCAGTGCCAACAAAAATGACAGCGACTCAATCGTCTCAAATCACCAAGGCCAAAATCAAAACAATGCCGAAGTCGACATAAAGGCGATAGCCAACACGAAACAAAAATCGAACTACCTCAGTACGAAACGAGGAAAGAATTAGATGTGAGTAAGTCTCACCTTGTCGCCGAATATAGAAGAAGCCGAGCAACCGAGGGAAGACGAACGAAGTTAAGCCCTAGTTCCAGTTTCGATGCAAACAGTCGAGATCGCAAGCAAATAAGCTACAGCGAAGCCGAAGCCAGAGTCACCACAAAGGAGCTACAAAGTCGACAAAGCCAAAGTCTCAATTAGCCAGAAAATCACAACATCGCCGAAGCTTCAAATTGCCAGAAGAACGAAGAAGTCAAGCCAGAGCTAGAACAATCGACGAAGGCAAAGTCCAAATCACCTTCTCGAGCAAGGCCGAGCACTAAGGGGAACGAAGCCCCAAATCAGAAAAACCCTAAAATTTCGTAAGCCTCCACGAACAAGCAAGACGATAGTATCTCAAGACGATCGAGAAGCACAAGGCTCCAGACAGCAAGCACAAAAGAAATCGCAAGCCCTAATTCAGATTGCAAGAGGAAAATCGTCGCCATTTTTATTTTCTTTTCGATTTAGGGTTTGCACGATAAAATGTGAGAGGGGAAACGGGTTTTAGAGCTTTAGAAATTTCTCACGCCAAATTTTAACCAATTCTTAATCAATTTATATAATAGAGAATTTTGCCAATACTAAAAAGACTTTCAAATTTGATTTAAAAATCCCAAACAACGATTAACAATTTTATTAAAGAATTTTAAATACGATTTAAAACTCAATATCAATTGTCAACTAGATTAAATCGTCATTTTGTCGATAATTAAAATTTACAAAAACTTGGGTTGTTACAGACTTCCCTCCTTAAAGAAATTGCGTCCTCGCAATCATAAGGAATAAATGGACAAAAGTTAACAACCATAAGAGCATGGCAATGTCGAATGCATAAGCAAAGCAAATGTCAGCAGGGGAAGTATTAGATAGGAAATCAAAAGGTTCGATTGCTTCAAGTCAAAAGAATCAACAATCGTGCGGATCAAGGAATCAAAATCAGACGACTATCAAAAGCAAGAATCAATCGAGTTCCAGCATTTAATAGAAAAGGAAAAACAGAGCAGAATTCACGTACTGCACGAATTGAATGTGAGTAAATCAAATTACTCACCTGAATTGCCAGAGAAAAAGACGAAGCTCAAATCTCAAAATCGCAAATATTCAATCATCAAAAACGATAATCGAATTTTCAAATCGCAAATAGGTTTAACTATCAAAAATGATAATCAAATTTCACAAATATCTGATTATCAAAAACGATAATCAGAAACACAAACATTCGATTAATCAAATCGAAAAATATTTAATTATCTCAAGCGATAATCAAATTTCACAAATATCTGATTATCAAAAACGATAATCAGAAATCACAAATATTCGATTAACGGGTCCAGAATTAACCGAAGTAGTAAAAGTATGGTTCCATACTCCGTACTTTTGCTAAATCGTTTAAATCTCTTTATTGTTTCCTTGAAAGTGCAGGATTGTGTGTTTTAAAAATAACATTTCACATTCTCAAACGGACAAGTCCGGAATTAAGCGAATCAGTAAAAGAAAGGGGTCATAGTCCTCGATTTTTCTGAAACGTTTAAATCGCTTCCTCGTTCTTTTGAAAATGTAAACTGTAAAAATTTTTGAAAACAATTTTAATTTATATTTTTGAAACAACTTTTAAAAATGAAGAATTTTGAAAACACGTGATTAAATTAGCAATATCAGTAGCATCTTAGATAAGGAAGTTGCACTTCTCAAAGTACAGTAAAACGGACAACAAATTCAGCATTGCGGAAGAACCGCTTGTAAATCCATTTTAAAATTGACGGTTACTGAAGTTAACACGTCAAAATTTCATCAAAATAACTGGAATCAAAGTATAATACCAGTGAATTTTCATTCATAAGAAAATGTCACAAGAATCTTCCCAAAGATAGAAAGGGATATCATACCCTAAACTTGTATTCATAACAAGTCAATAACACATGAATTCACCAATGCACAAAAATTGATAAACATATCAATAGAAATCACGAAAATTGGTGAAGCACAAAATTCCAGAAATCATCACAAGAAATCCAGAAATCACAAGAAGGGGGGAGAAGCCTATCACAAGATGGGAGTATGGAAACTCCAAAACACCGGTATCACAAGACGAGACGCTATCTCATGGTGGCTAACCATTAAAGTTTCACACAGGAATAGTCCGAAGACCGTGGGTCGCTATCCCACACGTGTGAGTCGGAATCACACAGATTGAGGTCTAGGCTAACCTCGCAGAGAAAGAGACATCGCACATTTGCTAGTATAAATCATAAAAAGGAAAAGGGGAAGGCCTATCACAAAATGGGAGCATGAAAACTCCAAAACACCGGTATCACAAGACGAGACGCTATCTCATGGAAGCCATCCATTAAATTTTCACACAGGACGCCCCACCTCTATACCCACGCTAGCCAAGAACACTACGGTGTAGTGCTGTCAACTAGCACGGAGAATAAGGCTGTTGAGGAGCGACCATCTATGTAATTGCTTTGTGCGAGCACCGATATGTCAGATAATAAAACATTGCATTTCATCTTTAGAGGAAATCCGACATACCGATACAAACTCAAAGCTACTACACAGTGGCTATAATAGTTTAGGACAATAGATATAAAAATAACACAGATAACATAAATGCGGAATACAGATGGAACGAAAAGTCTCATATATATAATAACTGATATCAGTTACAATACATTTGACACAATACAAATGATACAACTACAACTGTCGACTCAAGAAGTTATATATACAAGTACATTATCGACTAATATACATGAATACATTATCATCTTAAAACAGAGACATTGACTACTACAACAAGACGAAGACCACTTCAAGTGATATAAAAAGTCTTCATAGCTCTAGCAGCAACCCAAAGCTAAAAATCTACAACCTGTAAATACTCGGTCTGACCCGAGTATTACATTCAAAAGAAAATAATACCCGGATCAGTCTAATTCAAACTCAGTTATTAATGCATGGAAGCAATAATAATCAAATAGATGACAGTCACAATAATTTACGTCTATCCAATACTTTTAACAAAGAAATCGGATAACTAAAAATATAACACTTAACAGTGTTAAGCAAAAATCAGCAGATTTAAATCATCAACAGAGATAAATAAACAAATTATCAAATCGACTAAATCAATTCAAAACTGACAATTCTGGGTGGCTGCAGTGCACGCACGCGTGCACTGCCTCGCCACCACCGAATATAAAGTCACCACCACAATGAAACTGCAGTGGCAGACAGATGTAAGGACAAAGGCAGGCTGCAACTAAACTGCAGAAAAGTCATCAACAGTTCAAGCATATACAGCAATAGAGACGAATTCGAGTACATCATGAAGCAGAACCAAGTGCAGTTCAACTGAGATGGACAACTCGAGAATAAACATGTACAAATGAACGAGTGATCAATATGGCAACACAGATGTGCAAATGAAGAAGTCTCGAACTCAAGACAATATGGAAGGCAAAAATACAGAACCAACAAACAAGATCATGACAGATTAGTAAAGAGCAATAACAAGAGAGGCGAGTGTTGCACTGATAAATGAAGTGCAACCACAAACGCATAGGTTCAAAGACACATGCACATAAGTCAGAGTAACATAAACAACATGTAGTGGTATATAAGTAGGAACCAAGTGAAGAAACTGCAGTGTCAAGTATGCATGAAACTGGATGGAGCAAACTCAACAGGAAATGTATATGAACATAAAGTAGTTCAATACTATTACACCTAACAGATGTAACATGAAGTGCCATTATAATATTCAAGCTACAGATCAAAAACATAAGGACCAAAGTGAGTACTCATAGGGAATGCAAAGTCAACCCAAAAACATATACAATGACCTGATCAAAGATGTGGACTCTAATGCAACAATAATCGGCAGTATACAAGTGCAGACCACCCAAAATACTAACCAGTTCAAAAATGCAAACTAATGGCTCATGCTATAGACATAGGTCAAAGGTCAACTGCATGAACCACAATAATATGCAAACTCAGGCTTACAGAGGTGCAGACGACCAAACAGCAACATGAATCAAACAGGGCATCAAGTATGTCAAAGTCCGGTACAAGTTACAATGTCAACAAAGTACACAGGTGAAGCCAACTGACTCGAATGACTCAAGTGATACAAGGACAACTACAGGAAATGAAATGCAAACATGTTCAGATGAACAAATATCACAAATGGGTGCAGACAGGTAGCGGTGTGCAGGATGAAGCACTGCAAAAATGCAAGTGTCCAGACAACAACAGAAAACAGTGCATGCTACTACAATGATGAACAGAGGTGACAGCAGGAATAAATGCAATAACAGCTAAAGTCGAATGACCAGAGGCCGAAGTACATAGGGTCAACAACCACCAGATAAAAGAATACCAACTTGACTAAGTCAGTGCCAACAAAAATGACAGCGACTCAATTATCTCAAATCACCAAGGCCAAAATCAAAACAATGCCGAAGTCGACATAAAGGCAATAGCCAACACGAAACAAAAATCGAACTACCTCAGTACGAAACGAGGAAAGAAATAGATGTGAGTAAGTCTCACCTTGTCGCCGAATATAGAAGAAGCCGAGCAACCGAGGGAAGACGAACGAAGTTAAGCCCTAGTTCCAGTTTCGATGCAAACAGTCGAGATCGCAAGCAAATAAGCTACAGCGAAGCCGAAGCCAGAGTCACCACAAAGGAGCTACAAAGTCGACAAAGCCAAAGTCTCAATTAGCCAGAAAATCACAACATCGCCGAAGCTTCAAATTGCCAGAAGAACGAAGAAGTCAAGCCAGAGCTAGAACAATCGACGAAGGCAAAGTCCAAATCACCTTCTCGAGCAAGGCCGAGCACTAAGGGGAATGAAGCCCCAAATCAGAAAAACCCTAAAATTTCGTAAGCCTCCACGAACAAGCAAGACGATAGTATCTCAAGACGATCGAGAAGCACAAGGCTCCAGACAGCAAGCACAAAAGAAATCGCAAGCCCTAATTCAGATTGCAAGAGGAAAATCGTCGCCATTTTTATTTTCTTTTCGATTTAGGGTTTACACGATAAAATGTGAGAGGGGAAACGGGTTTTAGAGCTTTAGAAATTTCTCACGCCAAATTTTAACCAATTCTTAATCAATTTATATAATAGAGAATTTTGCCAATACTAAAAAGACTTTCAAATTTGATTTAAAATCCCAAACAACGATTAACAATTTTATTAAAGAATTTTAAATACGATTTAAAACTCAATATCAATTGTCAACTAGATTAAATCGTCATTTTGTCGATAATTAAAATTTACAAAAACTTGGGTTGTTACATATACGTAGATGATATGCTCGTGAAGTCATGACGATCAAGCGACCACATTAAGGACTTAGCAGAAATGTTTGATATCCTCCGATATTACAAAATGAAGATCAATCATCCGAAATGTTCTTTTGGCGTTGCATCAGGAAAATTCTTTGGTTTTATCATCAATGCTCGTGGAATTAAAGCTAATCCCGGGAAGATTCAAGCAATTCGCAACATCCAAGTGCAGAAGACCATCAAGCAAGTACAAAGTCTAAATGTGAAGGTAGATGCCCTAAGTTGATTTATTTCTAGAGCCACCGACAAATGCATTCCTTCCTTCGATTTGATCAGGAGAGGGAAAATAAATTTTGAATGGATGGAGGATTGTGCGAATGCATTCCAAGGTTTGGTGAACCACTTAGAGAAACCTCACATCTTGTCAAAGCTGGTAGATCACGAAGACTTGTATATCTACTTGGTCGTGTCGGTACATGCTATAGGTGTCGCACTACTCCGCAAGGAGATTTAGATCCAAAGACCATTGTATTACGTTAGCATATGATTAGCAGGAGCTAAGAGGAACTACCCGAAGATAGAGAAATTGGCGTACTGCTTGTTGATTGCTTCACGAAAGCTCCGCCCCTATTTTCGGGCTCATCCCATCAATGTTACACCGATTAGCCGTTATGACAGGTCCTACAACGACCTGAGACGCCTGGAAGGTTATTCAAGTGGAACATCGAATTGAGCCAATTCGACGTCACTTATCTCCCTTGAAGAGCCATCTAGGGACAGGCACTGGCGGACATTATATTGGAATTCACTACACATGACGATCTCCTAGAGAGCAATGGATCCCCTACCATTCGGTGGAAAATTTATACGGATGGAGCATCTAATGATCGTTGTTCTGAGGCTAGAATCGTGTTAGTAACTATGGAAGATCGATCAATTTGATATGCTTTGAAGCTCGACTTCCCTACACCGAACAACAAAGCTGAGTATGAAGCTCTGATTGCTGGACTCAAACTTGCCAAAGAACCAAGGATAAATCTCTTGAAATGTTTTACGACTCACAGTTGGTAGTATACCAAGTCAGGGGAGATTACCAAGCTAAAGGACAATGACTCGCTCTGTACCTTATCCAAGTCCAAGAGCTATTGACTGGCTTTGAGTATTATGACATCATGCACATTCCCCGGGATCAAAACAAAGAGGCCGACTCATTGGCAAAGTTTGCTAGTACGGGGGATGCACAACAAATAGGCTTGGTTCCAGTCGAAGTACTAGATCTTGGAGCATAAATCAGATAGAAATCGACTGGGTACTAGAGATGGAGCCTGAGAAGGAATCATGGATGACCCAAATTAAAGGCTATTGGCTACAGGGAGCCCTTCTCGAATAGAGGAATGAAAGGCGTCAAGTCATTCACAAAGCTTCGCGGTATATCATTCAGGAAGGTGTCCTGTATAGAAAGAGTTTCTCTGTTCCCCTGCTCCAGTGTATCACTCATGATGAAATAAAACGAGTCCTAAAGGAAGTTCATGAAGGAGAATGTGGCGATCACATAGAAGGGAAAACACCAGCAAAGAAAATACTCTATTATGGGAATTATTAGCCGACTATCTACCGAGATGCTGTCGATTACGCTAGGCAATGTGACAAGTGCCAGATGTATGCAAAAGTTCCGAAAGCTCCGCCGACTGAAATCACACAAATGGTCAGTCCATGGCCGTTTTCCATATGGGGCATAGATGTTGTTGGTTCCTTACCGATCTCTAAAGGTGGTGCGAAGTACGCCATCATCGCAGTTGATTACTTCATCAAATGGGCTGAAGCCGAACCTTTAGCCATGATCACAACAAAGAAAGTAATCAACTTCATTGTCTGGAACATCATCAGTCATTTTGGCCTTCCACGAACCATTGTGACTGACAATGGAACCCAATTCGACAGCACCAAATTTAAAGATCTCTACGGTCAGCATCATATTGAAAAGAGATTTGCAGCAGTTGCCCACCCTCAAGCAAATGGACAGGTTGAAGTTGTGAACAAAATCATAAAGTCCATTATGAAGAAGCATTTGGAAAAAGCTAGAGGCAAGTGGGTGGATGAACTCCCAACAGCATTCTGGGCTTACAGAACCACCCATAAGTCCACGATTGACCATGCTCCATTCAACCTTGCTTATGGCTCCAAAGCCGTCATTCCAATTGAACTCGAAGTCCCTTCTCATCGAGTGACCTGTTACGAACCCAAGATGAATAGAGATATTCTCTTGGAATCTCTGGACTTTTTTGATAAGAAACACGAAGAAGCTAATTTGAGGGTAGCTGCACATCAACACCGAGTTGCCCGATACTACAACACTAAAGTCCGACCTACAACCTTTGAAATCGACAATCTCATCTTGAAACGAGTTTTTCCTGCCCCGTCACACATGAATCCTATATAGGAAGGACCATATGTCATTGAACAGAGGCTTGGAGAGGGAGCCTACATGGGAAGGATCATATGTCATTGAACAGAGGCTTGGAGAGGGATCTTGTAGGTTAGCAACTATTGATGACATCACACTTCCAAGGGTTTACGATGCTATTTCATTTATTTTATTCTTTTTATTCAATTGTATTCAATTTTCGAACTTGCTTTAGAATTTGATTTTTCCAGATATGTAGTAAGACAAGTTATGTCATTCCTTTCCATTTGGCAAATAAAGTTTGAAATTTCCTTTATATCTGTGATTGTTGTAGCATTACATACAGTTATGATACCCAGCTAACTAACATTGACATGTTTGAGTGGGTTCCCAGAGTTTGGAGCTAGCCAATTACATAAGTTAACGATTGAACTAAACAAATTGAGAATGGTCTAACTGTTCATTTGATGATTCTCGCTCCCGACCCGATGGATGGAATACCTAATAAGGAATGGATGTGACTCGACCATACAATAACCCAGTTTATCCTATCGAGCGATGAGACAGACATGAGTCAAAAGCGATCGTGATACGATCGATTACTCGCCAAGTTAAACCCCAGACTTAAAGGCAAATCATTCAATTAAGCAAAGTATGGTCCGACTATTTTCCGAAATAACTCTAAGTCCCCAGAGTTTGGGCTTGAGTATAAACACGAATTGGGTGTGATCCGATCGCCCACCCACTAAATCTTATCCCCAAAGGAAGATCTAAGTATAAACAAATAGATGAGTGCAGTTCGACCACTATTACTCCATAAAAACTGACTTGAAACTGCCAAGAGGAGTATAAACTCACTAAGGATGGAGTTCGATCATCCATTGTCTAACTCCACTAACTCGAGACTAGGAGCAAGAGTATAATCACTCGAACTACTGAATCCGGCGATGTAACACTAGGGCTCGAACCTAGAGTTTGGTACAACTTAAGGCCATGGCTATACGGAGGCCTTGAGCAAAAAATTAATGGATGATTGTCTGAATTAACAAGCAACGAGTTACAAGCACATTGAATGAAAAAGTAATAGCTCGACTACTTAATCAAAATTCGCACAGGAGTACAACAAAAGTAAATGAACTTTATTTATTTAAGCTTGAAAAGTCAAGTATAAGTATACACAGTAAAAAAATCAAAAAATAAGGGCCGATCCCATACAAATTCAGCCAACAAAACCCAAAAGACTTGGGAGCATGGGCACGAGCGAAGAATCACTTCCTTCTCGGCTTCCTTTTCATTTTCTTGGAATCAGGAGAGATTTCGCTTGAGCTTTCTCCACTCCTCTTCTCCCCTCTCTTCCCGCTTCCTTGGCCTTTAAGCGGAGTAGACTGGAATGACTTAGTAGGTGCATCTTGAGCAGATTCTGGCTGAGGAGCGAAGGAATCCAGAGTTTCTTTGAGAGAAATAATGGAGATGGGAGAGGGGTTGATCTCCATTCTCTCCAGCTTTACTTTCGCCTCAGGGGCAATGTCTGCTTCATGTTTCTGTGCCATTTCTCGCATAGAAAGACCTAATAAGGATTGAGAAGCTCCAACAATCACAATGTTGTCATCAGTAAAAATCTCTTAACGCAGATCGCTTTCTTCCCTCAATAAAGCATCCACCAGGTGCTAGTTAATCCTAAAATTTTCCTCTTCTAGGACATTTTTGGTTGATGCCGAAGTCGTGATAGTAACGGACTTCGTCATTGGCACCTGATGTCCTGGTTGAGATTCTTTAGGAAGAGATGGAACTACAACTAGCGAATCTAAAGCTGAGGAAACATAACTAAAAAGATTAGATATATCGATCGGGGACACTCCAGCTTTTTTTAGGATGGGCGAGTTTAAGGAAATACCTTCTCCAGATTGATCTCCAACGTGAGTTGGAGTGCCACCGGAACCTCCTTCCATAATCGGGGAGAGCCCACTAGATGTAGCCAAATGTGGTTTCTCCGGATTGTAACCGCGCTCGATAGAAGGATCCACATTGGTGCTAGGAATAGCTTGAGTCACCGGATTCTGATCGTCTCCGACACTATATGATATGGACCCGGAACCTTTACCAGCTTCATTTGAGAAGTTGTGGCATGCTCTTTTCGGAGTAAAAGCTGGGTTTCATGAAGAACTTTGGGTTCATCACCCAATAGAATTTCACCTTCTAGCCTCATCAAATCGATTGTTTAATGACGAGAGCCTCCTTCTCCTCTTGAACAAGATGTTCCCAAGCGCGCATAACATGATAAGAGTAGTCACCCCGGAGCCACTCTAATTTCTATACTTTAAGATGTTGGCATTATAAAGAATGAGCAGTGGATCCAATTCCTCCTTGACTTTTTCTTTCGTGGCTTCCACTTCTCGCTTGACGAGAGCATCAATGTCTTTGGCTTTTTCGACAGCCGCGTTTCTTTCAAGCCTAACAATAACCAACTTCTCATAGACATCCTGACCGATTATCTATGCCTCTTCTTTTTCTTTGGATTCATGCTTAAACTTAGTTTTATACTCAGCTGCGCTTCTTTGGACCGTGTCCCTTTCTAGCACCAGCTTATGATTTCGATGATGAATCGCTTCGACTTCGACCAGGTGCCTGGCTTTCTCATCTTCGAGTGCCTTGATGGTTGTTACTGCTTTTCTCTCAGCTTCTGCCTATGAACTCCTTAAAAATTCCAACTCATTAGTTGGGGTTTTGATGATCTGCTTGTCCCGATCCTCATGGCATTTCAACTTCTCAATCTCTACCTCCCTTTCCTTAGATACATTGGAAATCATCTCCGCCGCTCTCATCCACTCATTATACTGCTTATGGATATCATTCACATAATCCATGGACATTTGTTGGACTTTTGAGGAACTTTCTTAAGATTAGGAACAAAGAGAATCCACTAAGACATACATTTGAAAAGGCTGATTTAAGTTGGGCCATGCGAGCAGTGGCATCGACTTGTTGGGCTTCGGTAACAACTTGGGTGTCAGCACTTTCTTTGCTCGACCTTTGTTGGTGAATACCATGATGTCGACGATCACTGGATCGCTGAGGATGAGATTGGACGACGAACTGTGAAGAAACTGAAGTAAAAGAGGGACTATGAGAGGTATCAATAGAAGGAACATCGTTGACGCGATCTTGTTACCTTTCAAAATCTTTTGGGAAAGGAGATCTAGATTTGGACCAACATTTGTCATTGGAGGATCTATCTCTGTCGCCTTTATTCTGATAATCATGATCCTGGCTGGAGCGATAGCTCGGGTCATATTCACAACCACTACCTTGGCGATACGAGCCCGAGCGAGAACCAAGATTCTGGCATGATATTTCCTATAGAGACTTAAACATGTGCTTCTTCCTTATCATTGTTTTCGCAAAGAAAGACAAAGAACGAATGGTTCTAATTATTGAAGGACTTGGAATAGGTGCAATGCAATATTTTGATGTGCGTGCGAACATGCGTGTCCTTGTTTCCCCTTAACGGACCAGTTATCGAAGCTTTACTAGTAGAAGTAACCTCTCCACTATTGGTAGGAAGGATTCTAGCCCTAGTTCCGGAGAGAGATTCTGATCTGCTGGTGCTCATGTCAATAAAATGAAAAGCATCAACGTCGTCCGGTATCGAAAGATCGATAATGCCTCAAATGCTTCATCTAAGTGTTCTGACGGTTGAGAAGCAGACTGATCCAGAATAGCTTGAGGGTTGATGAATAGCTTGGGTTGTTTAAAGAGACGACACTTGGGGAACCTACACACAAGCTTCTTCCTTCTTCATTTTTCGAGAGCGGGGGGCAGTGAAGTTTCTGAAGATCCAACCGCAGCCCTAAAACTAGAACCTGGGTCGTCGCCCCCGAGGTCGACACCCTTATCTCCCGCTGCGTCTTTATTAATAGTTTCCTAAGCTCCCTCATATAGGGGCATGAAAAAATTGGCTTAATGGCCTTCATCACCATTCGCATCCTGTTGCTCAGCCACTGTAACACCAGTGGTGACCGGTTGCCCTATGCTACAACCCTCTTCCATAAGGCCATAAATAATGAGACATTCGTCGGCAAGGAGATTCTCAATATCTCTATCTTTTTATGGAACACTTTTTAGCGCCGAGACCGCATCCAAATATTGTTTCCCAGCAGGTCGTGGATAAGAACCTCACAAACCAGAGAAATTGCTTAGTTCAGGATATGACCTGGATACAAGCACTTAAGAAATTAAGCAAGGAGTAACACTTAAATCCTTTTAACCACCATTTGGAAAAGTCGGGTGGGCAGCAGATATAGAACCACTCGCTTTTAAAGGAACTCAGCTTGTTCCAAGTAACAGTTAGGATCTAGCACTTCTTGGCTGACTCGAGGAATGTGAACGAAAGGCTTCCCTTTAGATGCTTGAAGGTGAAAAAAAATTGAATGTTTTTAGGAGTTGGAGGGCGAAATAAAAACTCCATAAATGCCTTGTAGGTACAACTGAGCAAGGCATAGCCATTTGGGTGTAGTTGTGCTGGTGATAGCCTCATATGATGTAACATTTCTCTGATGAATGAGTTAAAAAGTGCTACGCATCCTGCCCAATACTTGAACTTGTTGCATGTAGTGAACCCTTCACGGGGGTTATGAGCTCTATCATCCCGAGTTGGGACTCTCATGTCACCAAACGAAATCCCGTGTCTGCCACATATTCTGCGAAGAGAGGCTTCATTAATCTTAGAAGCTACAGAATCCTCTAGATCTTCCAAAAGTATAGGGTCTTCTATAGTACATGGAGCAGGGTCAATCACTTTTGCTCGAGGAGCAGGGTCAATCACTTCTACTGGGAGAACATGAACAATAGATGTAACGACCCTGAATTTTGAACAATTTAAATTGAAAATATTTAATTAATTTTAAATATTTGAACGATGATTTGACTTGAATTTCAAATTATCAGAATGAATTGGTGATTAAAGTTTGAATTTAATCTATTGAAAGTTGAATAAAATTTGAATCTTCAATTTTAAGCCGGTTAAAAATAATTTAAAGGCTTGGAAAATTCATATTGATAATACTGAAGGTAATAGAAGCTTCAGAATTGAATTTGAAAGCGATTTGTTCAGTTTTGAAATTGTATCGTTTAAGTTGAATTTAAAAATAGCATTCCGAGGCACAGTCTCGGAATTTAACGAAACCAGTTTCATTGGGTCCGTAATATTGAATTATTACCGGATTTCAATTTCGTATTTATCAGAGTTGTTTTGTGAATATACGACGTATAAACGCGTAGAAAATCTATTCGGATTCAATTTAAATTTCGGTGATAATCGGGGTTTTCGCATCGATTTGATATCATTGTTAAACGATTTCTCTGCTAGTTAATTGCTTATAGGAGCTTCGATTCGAATTGGAATTCGTTTAATAAAAATTGTTGTTGGAATTTTTGAATCGGTTAGAATCCTTTTGGAAGAAAACAAGAAAAAAAAATTGTTAAAGGGTTTTGGGCTTTAAAATTTTATCTCGGCCCATTCATTTCGTTTAAAACCCTATACCCGATCCCTTTCTCATTTCATTCACAAACCCTAAACCTAAATTGAAGAAAAGAAAATAAATGGCGGCCACGATTCTCTCGTTCGTTCTCCTCCACAAAAATTTGGGCTTCGGCGATTTCGATTCTCTGGCGATTCTGGACTTCGGCCTCGTCGTCTCCAAATAGCTAGGGCTTCTTCGATTTTTCTCGTCTTTGGGAGGCCACGGCTTCGACTTTGTCTTCCCCCTCGCATTCATTCGCGACCGCTTCTGACGGAGGTGAGTGGTTTTCGCCCCTCACATCTAATTCATCTCCATTCGATTTGTAGTGCCTTGTGCTTTTATGATTTAATCGGTTGCTTGGAGTTTCTGATGTTGATTCACACGGCATTTAAAACTTTCCTATTTTTAAAAACTTTGACCTTTGATGATTTCAAAAATAAAGATACGAACTTCGTATTTCCTTTTTCCCTGTTTTGTGAATTTTGCAACTTGCTTCTCTGCCACTTCCTATACCCTGACTTGGCTTCGTGAAATTTTTCTGTTGACTCGATTGTAGTATGCTTTGAATTGGTTTACCATGGGCCACGGTTTCGAATTCTTCTTGCATGACACTATGTTGATTTTACTGACTTGGATATACACTCATCTATTTGCAAATATGCTAGAGTTTGCAGACTACCTCTTAGAGGCAACTGATTTTGGTGCACTGCCTTCGTATTCTTCACTACTGTATAGTCTGCATTTTGTTGTATCTGTACCTGTAGTTGTCTTCGGCTGCACACTCGATTTTGTGATGTTGGTCTGGTTCAACTTTTGCCATACTATTCACTATTTTTGGTAGCACTTTCGACTGTGTTCATTTGTCTTTGTCTGTGCCTGTTCACTTGACACCATACATGTGATATCTGTTGAGTCTGGGCATCCTTGTATTACTTGAGTACTGCAATTTTCGATTCATCATTGTTTCCAGGTCTTGTCTCTGTTCTTTGCATACTTGAATATGGTCTTGCACTTAACTTTGACCTGTCTGCATTTCATACAAGTAGCTTGCACATATTTGAAGTTGTGCATGTTGTTTTGTCTTCTTTGTAGTTGCACTGTACTTTGAGGGCTGATCATTTGTATACTTACATCCTTGTATGTATATATGTGTATGGCCATTCTTTGTACTACCTAGTCCTGATTGCATATGAATTGACTCATTGTTCCATTTGATATTGTGGTCTGGTTCCTTGTTGCATAGTCTCTGTAGTTGCATTTACCTTTGTTCATCGATTGTTGTTACTATCTGGTTGCATGCCTTATTGTTCTCTTATTCATGTGTTCACTCTGATGTATATGCATTTGTCACTGTCTTCATTGTTCATGCAGCCCTCTGCATTTACTTCAAATATGTTGACATTGGGTTGCACTGAGCTTTGGCATTCGTATTTAGTCTGTATTTTTGTTTCAGTTTGGTCTTGTTGGTTCCTTGTACTGATATCAAGCCTGGATCATTTGTTTGCTTTGAGCATGCTGTAGTTGCTGGCTTGAACTTGATATTGTAGTCTGATATTCATTGCTTGACCTGTCTGGTTCATCTTGTTTGCTGTGGCATTATATTTGGATGTAAATTGTTTGCATTATTGCTACCACATTTCTATTTGTTCTGCAGCCTTTGTTGAGTCTTTGCCCTGTATTGTCCAGTAGAGTTCACATGTATTGTGCCCTGGTTTGGACCATGAATTGATTCACTGTTGAATAGTGTTGCTTCACCTGTGCATGTCTGCATTCTCTTTGTAGGAGCTTGGTCTGGCATTTGGTCTGCATACATAAGCTTTGATGCTGTTTCATTTATGGCTGCCATGCTTCAGTTTTACTGTGCCTTGTGTTGAACAGTTTTAAAAAATTCGGGTTTGACCTTGTGCTCGCTTATGGATTTTTGTTGATCTTTTGCGTATTTCGTATGATGTATTGGCAAGGCCGTACACGCGTGCGTGTACGGCAGCCAATCAATATTTTTGATGGTTTTAAAGTGACAACCTCAATTGTCTTAAATTGATTTAGTCGATTTGATAAATTGTTTATTTATCTCCGTTGATGATTTAAATCTGCTGATTTATTATTGAACATTGTTTAGTGTTATATTTTCGTTATCCGATTTCTTTGTTAAAAGGATTGGATAGACGAGAATTATTGTGACTGTCGTCTATTTAAATTATTATTGCTTATATACACTAATAACTGGTTTGAATTAGACTGACCTATGTATTATTTTCTTTTGAATATAATACTCGGGTCAGACCGAGTATTTTTACAGCTTGAAGATTTTCGAGCAGCGAAGTTAGAGAGAGAGTAAAGAATCATTTATTTCAGGAGAAAATTGTATTTTAAGATATTCCGCTGTATCAGTATTAAAATTGTATAAACTCTGATGTATTCAAAAAGATTTATAGTAATGAAATAAAGATTCATTTGTTTTAATTCATTGTTATTATTCTGTGTTTCTGTGGCTGATTCTGTTTAAACCTTATAAACTAAATAACAATTCGTCTTTTTAAACGTTTCGAGTTGGTTTAATTACCGACTGGAGGCGGTCAGAAGGGGGAATGTTACAACAGAGAAGAGGTTGAATGATGGATATGAACTTTCTGGTTGTTCTGCTTGATGATTGAGGGAAGATTCATCGGAAGCGGTTGCCGAGCTCGATTTGTCACTCATACTATTATGCTGTGGAATTTGTTCAGAAGACAAGGCAGCTAAATGCCCCAAGCATCTGGAACCCATGACTACTAAGCTCAATAGATAATCATCATTAGAAAAAATAACATGTTTCCCTTATACAAAGTGTGTGCTAGTGCAGAATGGTGCAGTGTCTTGTGATGTAATAAAAACATTTCAGAATTAAAGACTATGATTATGACGAGAATCCAGGGATCGAATCAGAGTGACCATCGTTGCTGATCGTCTTAACTGGTTTTCCATGTCAATGGCAAGGGGTTCGATCTAGTCATAGGGATCAGTTGTTGGCATGTTGAAGTTCGAGTTGTGCGTTTTAAAGTGGATGAGCTTTAAGAATTTATCCAAGGCATTAGTAACAAATGTAAATATGCATGGAATTAGTCAAGTTCGTTCCACGGTTCGATTATCATATACATCTAATATGCGGTTCATTTCATATGCAAGTCATGTATGACCATTCAAGTATTTGAAGCCGAAGCTCATCATGAAGTTTAGATTGAAATTTAAGGGTTTTATGTATGTTTATCCAAGTTAATGTATGTTTATCCAAGTTAGACAAACAACCGAACAAAAATAATATTCGACCGAACGATCCTAATGCCTACGACTGATCGTTTCAATGCAATCATTTCATGACCGATCGTTCTACAACCAATCGTTCTCTAACCTTCGACTCCAGTCCACACTTCACTCTAATTCGAAACTCGAAGCACCAATCCAAAATCGGTCAGTCGACAACCCAAACAAATAACGGCTGGTTCAAATTCACTTCATATTTTCAAATGCCAATTCATCATACCGATAAGGAAAATCCATTTCATTCCACTATGCCAACAATTTCGTAACATCCACCTCGTTATAAACAATCGTCTAAAAACAATCTCCCCTCTCCGCTCCAACTAATCGAATCACCATGACTTGGATTATGCAAGCTAGAATGAGATTCCATCATCTCGTCACTAAACCCTAACTAGTAAGAGGAAAATCGAACCTACCCATGTATCAAAGTGGGAAAGCAGCGGTGACTTGGATTTGAGTGTGAAGCAAAATCAGTAAGAGTGGTGGCGACGATGGTTGGTGTAGCAAAGGATTAGGTTGATCTATTGAGATGGATGCAAAATGAGTAGGGGGTTAGATCAGAAGGCTCGGTGGATCAATGTTGAAGGATGAGATGAAATTGGATTTTTCTTCTCTTTTTTGATTCGGGTAGGGACGATTAGAAAATGAAATGAAGTGAAGAGAATGGTCTGAGTACATGAGTATATATACGAAGGATACGACACGAATCATCAAAGTTTGCAGTTCAATGGAAGCCCAGCCTATAAACGATCGGGTATGGTCATTTTATGAAGGCCTTAAGCCGATCGTTCTTCCTAACCTACGTTTCAACCAAATGGTCAAATCAACGAACGATCATGGTGCAGTTGTTCTGTAATGAATGCATGCCAATCCATCCCTAAATAATAAAAAAGAAAAAGAGAAAGGGGGAAGAACGATCGAACCCGAATCAATCTCAAAAGGATTTGGCCCGATCCATACTAGAAATGGATCAAGCACGATCCATTTACCTAATGGATTCATGCCGATCCATTTCATCAAAAAGAAGAGAGGAAAAATGAAAAAAATTGAGTTACATTCCAACAAATTGGCAACGACCCATGAACGTATGAACGTGTTCGGGAGCCAATGACAAGAACATGTACATGAACGTGCACATGTGCATCCTAAAAATTCAATTTCTTGAAATTGGAAGAAATTGAATTCTCACCTGGAGTTATTAGAGAGAGAACTGGATCAAATAATCGAGGCCTACTAGGTAGATGAAACTGAGCACAGATGTTAATTGGAAAATTACAATCCAAAATTTATACTATTGGAGAGCATTCAATCGTCATGTCGGACCGAGAGAGATACGACTCTTCAAGGAAAGTAATTCATTGAAGGGATGGCAACTTTTCAGAAAGTTGAATTGATTCCTTTCCGATGACTCTAACTTGTATCGATTCAAAGAACGTCACATTGAAACAAGACATACTTTGGAGGGCAAGTGTTAACCGACCTTTTGGCCCGGCTATATCCGAACTGATTAGGCAAGTTAAACTCGACTATCGTTGGGGTCGACAAGTCATATTAACAGTAACGAAGCCCGAAGATCAGGCACAGGTGATGATATAAAGCGGTAGTGGAGTGAAAGTAGAAGATGGACTTAATAGAACGATAAAAGTATGAAAGCATGCCATGTACTGAAAATGGACCGGGTACGATCCATACTCATCAATTATGGATCGTACCACATGTTATAGTTTAATGCAATGGAAAGTGATCGATATCTCGAAATCTACAAGTCAAATACAGATGAAACTTTGAAAGCATCAATATATTGAAGAGTGGAGCCCATCATATCGATCGCACGTCAAAACAAGCCAATATAATGATCGGCACCGTTTGTTATTCTTTTGGATTTGGGACCTGCGATCAATATCATGACCTCTTCTGGATCTAGAGACTCCTTTTATGAAATTTGAGGAAGATATTTCACCGTCTTCCCCTATAAATATAGGATTGATTGTTCATTTGGCAGATCTTTACGCTGCTTGATACCTTGCACTTCTTTGTAACTAAGGGTTTTACTCCGATCAAATCTTTATGTACTCGGTAATTCAAGTGTTTAATAAAGTTATTTCTGAAAAGTGGACGTAGGCTTTCAATGCCGAACCACTATAAATCGTTGTCTTCTTGTTATTTCTTATATATTGTTATTCAATTGTTAGATTCCTCTATTTCCATTTTATATTCTTCATTTACTGCTCTACAAACTCTCTATTGGGTGTTTGTGCCAATTTTTGGTGCAAACAATAGCAAATCCCACTTGGAATGCTAACACTTCCCTTCAGGCAATAACGCAATGCCAGCATTCATCCATATAAGCTGTTTAGGATCTGAACAAACCGAAGGCACTACTTTTACTGCGTCCTTTTTGGAATCACCCTCAGGATGTCGATATATTTATCTCACTATATAAGTATACTCACGAAACATCTCACTTTAAAAACATAGAAAAACTTTCCTATATACTTATATCAACCTTATAAGTATATTTATAAAACACTATATTTTTAATACTATGGAAATGTACCCATATTCTTATCTCAATGGTATAAGTACATTTTGAAATCTTAAGAAGATTTCATTTTTAGAAAAAAACATACATATTTGGGTTAAACCATATGTCATTTAAACATTGATAGTAATAATAAATTCAAACACTTCCCTTTTGGTGTAAGTAAACGGAACGTATTGAAACTAGACCAAACATACTTAACACCACTTTCTATTTTCAAACGGTACTATCCCTCCAATAATAATGAAATCGGATAAGTTAGAAAACTATCCTTGCCTTAATATATATTCTTAATTCTTAAGATAGAGACAAGTTTCCATACCTTGGAATTTGGTGTAAGTATGAAAGAAATACTTTCCATACCATCGTATTTAAAACAATCATTTATGGAAATCAAATTCTATTCCATTTTATAAAACTCCTTTATATAAACCTCTTTATATTTACAAACTCCATTTGTAAATCTTTTACAAAACTTCATTTATAAATCTCCTTTTATAAATCTCAAAGTATAGTTATAAAACTCATTTTGTAAATCTCCAAATATAATTATAAAAACCGCTTTTAAACACTTCTTTCCTATTTGTAAAATCCTTTAATAAATTCATCACTATTCATAAGATACCGTTTATAAATCTGCAAATTTATCACAAACTTCCAGTTTTCAAAAAAGAACTCCATAAACCGATCACTCCACATATTACTATAAATCCACAAATGTGATTTATTATATCAAATTATAAAAATGATATCATTTCCCTTTTTAAAAATATTATGTATATAAAATTGTTATAAAAACTCCATTTACAAAATTATTCTTTTATTCAATATTTTATATGTAAACATTCCACAAATATTTATCCCAAAAATATTTCTATCTTCTTTAAAAAAACAAAATCACTTTAAAATAAAAGATAAACCTCTTTTATTTCTTTTAAAAATAAACATTCATTATTATAATAACTATTCTATACAGATAAATAATTTCTAAAATAATGTTTAAACATTTTTATATATAAACATATATTAGAAATGAACAATAAAAGAAGTTCAAAATAGAGAAGTACAAAAACTACTTTTAAATAAAATATCACAGAAAATCCAAAATGGTCAAACTAAAAAACATTATTTTCAAATCGAAACCATTTCCAAACAAAAAACAAAAATTAATAGTATTTCAAATACTATAACAAGGCCAATAGCTACCATATCACTTAACATATGCGATTACTACCTTTTCACTAAAAGGGTTCAACTTTTAACATATGTCAATGTCACATCCAATATGGCCAAACTATCAAATTTTATCATTTAACAATCTATACAGCGTATATAACTAAAACTAAAAACAACACATATGTAACTGGAACTAAAAATTCATAATGACGAGAAATCCTGATTTCTCTACAAATTCCCTGTATTTCAATTTAATGTCATTCGCTTTTCAAAAGCGGATATCTAACTAAACTAAACCAATAATTCATTCAAACACAAAAGAAAATATTTTTATCTACTATATATCATATTGATTATCCAAAAAGGTGAGATTAAATCACTGAAATACCAACGGGCGCTTAGGTGTTCCAGTTTAACTAAAATCAAACGAAGTTCGATTTTAGCCCAAAATTTCACTTGCTCCAAATTCAACGAAACTATTTTCAGCGTGTAACTAATGTTTCACAAGCACAACACAAAAGAATGCGTCTCGATTGGACCTCGTATGGGAAAGTTATTCAAAATATAAGTTTCCAAATTAATTAAAACAATTAATTATTCAAATAAACATTCATCACCCTAATTAAACTAATCCTTTTCTCAAATCCTTCTTCTTCCTCCTCATCAAACTGTACACACACACGACTCTAATGTGTGCACACACTCAATCTCTTCCCATCCAGTCCTCGAAATTGACTTTCAAAGACTCCGACGAACTTCTCTCCTCTTCCTTTCTACGACCAAACCCACGAACTCAAGCTCGAACTCACGAATCAAAATGCGACCGTAGGGTTTCTCATGCGGCATGAAAATGACGTGCTTCCCAAACAGGCACCAAACATTCACATTTCGCTCCCACAAGTGCTCCTTCGTGCGAGAAGTTCAAATACATACTCCAATTCACCTAACTCCCTCCTAATCGCTGACAACCCAAAACCCTAGCTTGCCTCCTTCATGTTAAACATCGCAAGTGACAACCACACCCCTATACAACATAGAGATTTGTAGATCTACTCTCTACGAGTCCAAAGAATTTAACTTTATAATTTTTCAATAAGTAAATCTTTTGAAGGAAGAAGTTTATTTGTTTTTTTGGTTCCTGGAACATGAAAATGAAAAGGAGAGAGGGAAAGAGAAAAGTCAAGTTCTTGAACTGTCTAAGTTGATGTTCATGTTTACTTATAAATTTCCGACACTTCGCAACACATGATTTAGTTCACGTACGAAACACGAAAGAAAAAGCAAAAATACAATCACACAGAAAAACGTGACCCGATTCCAAGACAATAATAATATACACTAGTTATCTTATTTTTAAAGTTCCAAAAATACTATCATTTGTCGAGAAATCGTCAAATGATAATTTAAATATTTTTCAAATTAAAAATTATGGAAAAATCAAATAAATTAAACTAAAAATAGGTCAATAAAAATCGAGTCATTTTATTAAAAATTTATTTTTTTCTTATTATTTATTAAATTTAAATAAAATATGAATATTTAAATAAATTAAATATTTTCATTCAAAACGTTAAAAATTCCGGATCGTTACATTCTTCCCCCCTTAAAAGAATTTTGTCCTCGAAATTTCCAAAGGAAGAAAAATGTCCTCTCACCCTTATGCTTTTAAAAACTTCTCACTTTTAATCTTTCAAAATTAATTTATTAAAATGGATTATTAAGCTTTAAAGTCTGCAAGCTAGGTGACACATCAAGGCGGAGATGGTGGAGGAAGCTAAGGGGGCTGACAAAGCATGACTAGGTTGGAGCTCTGGGAAAGACACGGTCTAGAGGGTGAGCTCGGCTATCATGGTTGCTACATCCATTGCTGGGTGGCGTCGCGGTGGGTTTGCAGTGGCAGGGTGAAGCGGATGGTTGTGGGTATGGGATGGAAGTGCACACGCTCGGTTGTGGAATGAAGGCTTGTGCTTGTTGGAGGTGGATGCGGAGCGGTCCAGGTTGAGGGGCAAGATCGGGTGGTGTGTCGATGGATGCAGGTGGTGGGTTCATGGCTGTCGGTGATGGAAAAAATGTAGGCCATGGCGAGTTGGCTTCGGTGGGTGATGGGTTTGGTGGCACGGCCAAAGTGCGTGGTTGAGTTAGCTTGCATGATCGGCTTTTGAAAAGGTTGCTGTGCTAGGCCGGGGAAGAGTTTGTTGCGTGCTTTGCAAAAGAAGAGGAAGAGCAGGTTGGTTTGCAAAACAAAGGAGGGGTGAACAGGGAAGGGAGATGAAGCAACTTATATATATTTTATTATTATATACTTTTATATATTTCAATTTATAGAATAAGACAGAAGAAAAGAAACAGAGGAAAGAGAATACGTGTAGTAGGTAGGTGAATGAACATAAATAGGCTACGGAGCAATATATATTATTCTCTTATTTTCAAGTCACAGAACGAAATGGAAAGAGAATGAGCTGGGGAACGAACAAATATATGTTGAACATGGAGGAATAATAAAAGTCACATGTTGAATAGCTAGAATATTAATAACAGGTGGCTATTTATTTCCATCCCTTTGACAAACGAATGGACACAGAATAGTCAAGAGGCTCAAATACGGAACCGATACGGCAATTTGTTCCACTGGTTTTGCCTTAAACCGGATGTCGAAACACACAAATTAATATACTACGGAGATCAGCACGACGAGATGATCAGAACGGTACACAGATGTGAGCGATACGATCATCCTATCAAAAGTCGATATTCGCTGCTAAACTTCTGCAAATTCGCTAAAAATAAGATAAACGAAGCTAGAGAAGCCCAAATTTAATGAAACGAAAGATGACTCTCACTCAGAAAATCTTAAACATTTTTCTTATATAAAAATATTCAGATTTTGAAAATATTTTATTTTCATCAAATTTAACTGATTTAAATTGAAATTGGAAATTTACATAACAGATTTAGCTTTCATGTTTTCAAATAATTTTTTTTACCATTTGCTATGTTTAAATAGACGCATTACAAATATTAAATTTTCATTGCTAAATTTAATTATTCAATTCCAAGCAAAATTTCAGTTAATTACGTTATAAAAATCGTTAAAAATTTACTAGTCGTTACACTCTCCCCCACTCAAAACTTTTCATCCCCGAAAAGGAAAGAGATAGGAGAATAGACGCAACAGAAAGGAAAGATAGATTTGAAATACACGGTATTAGATGAAATAATTAATTCCAAAACCATATAAATTTTATTTATTTTTAAATTAGTTTATATTCAACTAATTGATTTCAGTTCATTTTATTTAATTAATAAAATTTATTGTGTTCACATTTGATTTGATTTCAATTCCATATATTTTCATTCAATTGATTAATATTTATTACAAAATGTTTCACAACAAAATTTGTTTTGTCTAACTCATTTATTAAATCTATTTGATCAACCATAGTTAATTCTACCTCAACATTCAACTTCAACTATTCTTAAGTTCATATTTATTTATTTAGATAGCATTTCCTTTTTATTATTCAATTTACTTCACTGACATATCTTGCAACATAGGTTAGGTGTATAACTTTTATTAACTACCCAAATTTTTATTTATGAACTTCCTAACAAAATTCATTTTTGGACATCTTATTTATTATTGTATATTATTCAATTATATTCAAAACTCTTCCATGTAAGTTTTATTAAGGTTTCTGAATATAATTGAACACTATACAAATTTACCTTTTATTTACACATTTTTATTAAGCAAGATTTTAGTTAATACAATTTATTACTTAAGTTTTCTCTTTTATAACCTTCAATTATACATACAGTCACCCTAACCTTTTAACTTTATGAATATTTTAGGTAAGTTATAAATTAGAATGCAATTGATTATTATACAAATAAATTTTTATCCCATTTCAACTGTTTTCAGTTGCTTAAATTCTATTTCTCATTTTAGACTATCCAATTATTCAAAAATCTTACTTCATTTTAATAATTGAAAACCATCACTTTACACAGAATATAAGGATTAATTTCCGGTTTCACTTTAAATAATTTTGAAATAAATATATAAATATATATTATATAAATCAAATCATATTCAAGAAATTCAAATCAAATCCATTTTCCAAAACAAAAGTGTAGCAAAGCTACTAAGTGGTCTCTCTACTTTGAGACTCGAAAATGAATGTCGATGATGCTGCAGTCATCGCCGAAATTATTTTTCAGCGACAAAAGAGGTGAGTACCGATTTACTTCTTTTAAAATTATTTGTAAACAATTTCCATTTGAAAATACTTTCTAATAATATATTTTCAAACTTTGAAAACCAAATTTAGAAAAGCACCGAAAATTTAATTCTTAAATTCTTTAATTTAAATTCAATTTCACTTGCAAATCAGATTTATAAACCTTGAAAAAAAATTCATCTCCATATAACATACAACAAAAGTTAACAGTTTAGAAATGTTGATAAAACAATAAATGATAATCTAGTATTATCATTTCTAACAACCAGTCCATTTATTTATCTAATTTCAGATAATTATACATATATATATAAAAATATAATCATACAAAATTTACTCTATTTACCAAATTTGAAAACAATATTGTGTCAGTTTTCTCTGTTCAAGTGTTTTGGAATTCCCATCGATATCGTTGGCCAGACGAATTGATCGAAACCCAAAATCAATCTTAACAATTCAAACAACACAATATAAAACATTTTATATTAATAACAAATGCACTCCTCACGGGGAGATTCAAATTGGATTTTTAGAACAAGGCTAGGGACTCAAATTTTAGAGGGACCGTCAATCAAAGAGAATTCTAACAAAGAAGATAGGCTCGAAAGGAAGATAGAATAATCAATTAATCGCGACGACCTTAACCGGGTCAACCGAGACTAAGCATTAGGGAACGTTGCGGAATTCACGATTTTATGAGATTGATGAAGAAGGCAGGAGCATTGATTAATCCATAAGGAATGACTAACCATTTATAGAAACCATTTGTCCGGAAGGAAGGACTACAGGTCGAGCTCCAGGAATAAGATCGATGCGGTATTCGAATTTCCTTTTTAGGAGATAGGGGAGTGACTTTACCAAAACATCAGGGTATTCCCTGACTATCTGGATAGAGTCACGATCACCAAGCTGAGTATCAAGCGACAAGACACAACTGCTTGTCGAATCCTGAGGCAATCGACAATCGATCACAAGAGAATTACCCTGGTCGTCTACTAGAGATACGATTTGGACTTTGCAAGAGATAACAGCATCAAACCGAGGATATAGAATCTCCGGTGAATTGACGCGTGTTGTAAAAGAGTTTCACCCCTTTACAAATCATACTAAAGTTGGCGGGACCACCGATGGGGTTGACACACACAAGGAAGAAGTTACCAATTAAGGTAGCATGATGTGCTCGAATTTATTACAGAGATCGGTAGAAATGGAGCTATGGGATGCTCCCGAATCAAGAAGAACACGAACAAGAACACAAGAATGAATTTCGGAACGAAGGGAAAGTTCCAAAATTCAAAGGAAATTCGAAACAAAGATGAAGAAATTCAAGCTCGAGCGAAGGTGATTCTATAATTGATTCTAATCATTCTACGGTATCACTACCCTATCTCTAATGAGCTTTTACTCCATATACTAAATTTGCCTAAAACCAGAGCTCTAAACCATTTGTAACGATTTGGTATTTTGAACCAATCGCATCCACACATGTCGGACTTGAATTGTTCAAAATATCATATTTTTAATTATATTTGGCAAAACTCAGCATATACAGTAAATAAATCAATAATAGAATCACAGACATAGAGTATTACAACAATAAGCAGCGGAATAGTTAAATAGTAGTTCATAAAGCTACTATAAAACATCAGGGTCTGAAACAAAATACAACAGAATCTCAAATACAAATGAATCTCTAATGCATAAGCAACTGACGAGTCTGAACATAAATGACTGGAATAAACTGAAATAACAGAAAGCTGGATAGATAGATCTTCAAACAAAGCTCCAATCTCCAAAGGTGAGTCTCAAATGCTGTGACACTCAGTCTGACCCGAGCATAAAGCAAAATACAAAACACTCGAGTCAGGATTTACATTGTTATATTAATAAATTCAACTCAAGTGAAATGTCAACTGAAATACAAGTAACTTAAAGGATGTTTGGGATTTCCATCCTCTAAGGATCCGTGGAACTATCTACTATGTAGTACAATATGCTATAATAATATGTCTATAGTAAAGTAAACTATCAAAATATCGTTAAGGCGTTACCCATATCCCCCTTAACACATTTTTATATATTCCCATAGTTTATACAGTACCGTAATTCCTCCGTAAACTGGAGGGCTATCAGAGGGCACTCCATAGGTTCGGTACAAACCAAACTCGTAGAAGGCGCGATAATACATGTGACAAGGCACGCAAGGCAATGCCAGGATAGATATACCATTTGCACTCCCGGACTGGTGGTAACACATAGCAGCTACTACCACCCACCTCGAGACACACTCCCATATCAAAGGTGCACCCAATCGAATCACAAAAGCAATAGAATGGTATCGAAGAAATGTTCCCGATCGGAGGAATGACCTCACTTAGACCGGTATAGCTCCTGTTTTAGCCACATCAAGCTGACTCACGGGAGTCAGGGCTGCGCTAAAATCTCATATAGAATCGTCGCCAAACCATCCTACTTCATTCTTGAATCTCCACCATGTACACAGTTGTTAAATTGGTTTTCGATATTGGCAGAGAGTATGACAATATCCGATCCCAGTCTCTTTAACAACCAAACGCTTATTTCACACCGTGGTCATTTCATTTCAAATAGTTCATACTTCATATCAAAATATCATATTCATTTCAAAATCATATCAATTTGATATCATTATTCACTTTAAATATTATTCATTTCCAGAATCGTAACACTTTCAAAATTATAAACCTTTCGAAATCATAACACTTTTGAAATCATAACACTTTGGAAATCATAACACTTTTGAAATCATAACACTTTGGAAATCATAACACTTTCGAATTAAACAGTTTAGATATTGAAAATAGTATATATATATATTAAAATAGTTATAAATTAAAATATTTTATATATTAAAATATTTTATATATTAAAATAATTTATATATTAAAATAATTTAAATATTTGAAAATACTTTATATAATAAAATATAGTTTCCTCCAATTTCACAAATCGATTCAAATCAGCTTATATTCCAAAATTCAATTTAAATCAATCCCTGTTCAACACTTTCAATTTAAAGGGTTAAAGATTCAATTCAAATTCTTAATAAACCATTTCAATCTTTATCAATTTCAAATCCAGGTTTGAACTATCTCTTTAATTTCAATAAGATTCAAAGTTTAAATATTCAAATATTTCAATATAAGTTTCATTTATATTTCAACATTAACTTTACTATTATTTAGTTTTGAAATATTCACTTAATCAATCCAATAATCATTTAAATAAAATCTCAAATTACAAATTTAAATAAAACTAAGTATCCCATTTCAATTTATTTAAATTTGAAAATATTCATTTAATCACCTTAAATCAAAAATTTATAAAATCATATCTTTAAAATCTCAAATTCAATAAGTTTCACGTTAATTTTATTTAAGTATAATTCTTAAACAAATACAATTTCACTACAACAAAAAGGACCTTTAATAGCATCAATCTATAGCGTTTCCGCGTACCACCTTTGGTGCGCTATGCAAATTAGGGTCTGATACGCTATTTGTAAATCTAGTGAACGCTATTTGTATGTACAATGCTATTTATATATTTGCAAGCGGGAAACAAAAATTGTGGGGGAATATTGCTTTCACTTCCTCTCCTCATAGGCTACCGCAAATACTTCTTTCACTTTATCATCCCCAAAAAAATTAATCGCCATCACTTTTATCATCTCCAGCAAATACTTCCTTTCACTTCCGATCTAGAAGCAAATAGAAATCCCAGCCGGTCCATTCCAGAAATCCAGAAACTTGTTTTAGGAAGCAGGCTCAAAATTTATGTTGGCGACCGCTTGTTTTCTATATTCTTTCATTCGTTTTCCCCCATTTCCTAAAGAAATAAAACCTAAAAAAAATCTTGTCTTTGTCTCAATCGTATTCATCGGCGCATGTTCATCTTCGCTTTTGCTCTCATCTTTGCCTCTATAATCGCCCCTGAATGGATTGCTCATCGAGTCTTTTTCAAAGGAAACCGGCAGATTTGTCTATGATGATAACTCATAAGAAGATGGGAATGGTTTGTAATTTTGAATTCAAGGTCCGCACTATGAACAACTAAAGGTATGTCTAACCATAGTCTCACTGTATCTCTTATTTTTATCAATTTAAACTAAGTTTCCTCCTTTTTATGTTGCATTTTTTGGGTTTGCTTTGTTGTTTTATAAAGTCATGCTTCTATTCAAACCATGTCCTTTTGTTTTATTCAAGAAAATCAATTTTGGTTTTGGCTGAATTGCGCTCAAATAAGGAGCAGTCCCACCTCTAGTTCCTTTATCTCAGTTTGGGATACCCAGTTTGAAAGAAAAGGTAATAGAACTTTAAAAGATGTTTGTGGTGTGATCATTCATCTATGTTACGCTATGCTAACATATTCAGCTATGTTTAGTTGTTTCTTTTTTCTTGGGTGTTCAATCTTTGTATCTTGGATGTTGTCAAAATTTTGACAATATTTACGGATATTTTTAGCAATTTTATCATCTACCATATGATTTCCTTTAAAGCAACTTTTAAGCTTTTTTCCATGAGTTTCTATACAAGGTCAGTTTATTAAATGTGTGCAAAAATATTAAAAACTTTCAACCTTATTTTTCTATTAAATAAAGCATGATTGTGTATTATTTCCAAATAACAATAAGATTATACATCAATTTTTTTTCGATTTATTTGAATATTTTCAATCAAATGTTATTCAAAAATGGTTTTAATCTGATTTTTTTCTTGCATTTATATGGTCCATAAGTCAATGAGAAGTAGCTGACGGTCTTTCATTTTATTAGAATGTTTTCCATCGATAACAAACTAGACTATAAGGCTTGTAAATTTTGTAAACCTACCTATCAATTTCCTTTCAATTAATTTTATCACTTATAAACCATACGTCTATTTTGAAAAAAGGATACCAAAAAATGACATAAGCAAAACGATCTTAGAAATCGAAAAAAGAGGATGTAAAAGACATATATTTGTTAATAAATGCTTCTTAGTATGAAATGAAGGTTAACGAGGAGGATATTTCGGACCCCGACCCATTGTTTCATTAAGAACTTGCTTTGAATATGGATCATTTAGTAATTACATTTTTAAGTACAAAGTTTATGCAGTCAAATAAAACCTTGAAAATCTCTATCCAAAATGATTTTAACATACATTGTGAGCACTTCAACTAGTAAAGGGAAGGAATGTTACCGTTTGTTATCGATACTACACCTAATAAAAAGAGAAGAAAGCAACTAGAAGGTTAGGGACAGATTCTTTCATTATGAGCACTAATCCTTAACAAATGCAGGTATTTATATAAGCTTTCCAATGTCATATCCTCTTTAGTTACATGTATTAATGGATCTATGCTATCCAGTGGCAGTGAATATATGCTTGAATTATGACTTCTCAACAAGCATAAATTAGTTTGCGATGTTACTCTCTTAAGTGTGTTAAATTTGAAATTTACAAGTAAGTTTGTAATATGTAATTTTTTAATATGATATATGTTTTATGTTTTTGATTAGACTGCTACTGGCAGATTGGATGGTATTCCTGATACGGTGTCAACAGGCCATGAAATCATCTCTCTCTTACTTCTACTTAAGTCTTAGGGAAAGATGATTCTTCTTGGTCTACCTACAAAACTATTGTGATTCCTGCTTTTGTGTTTTTGTCTGATAAGCATTAACTATATGTATTTTACGGTCGAATATTTCACATTA
Organism: Allium fistulosum; assembly: GCA_030737815.1. NCBI lineage: Eukaryota > Viridiplantae > Streptophyta > Magnoliopsida > Asparagales > Amaryllidaceae > Allium > Allium fistulosum. Next base: position 931,540,078 of record CM060904.1, read on the forward strand.
TTAGTGGTATGGACAACCTTAAAAACTTAGCTTGATATTTAGGTTTGGTGTGGTATTTCAATCACTCATCATTCATGCAATATCTTTCATTTGAAACTACTTAACTCAAACTTGAGCTTCTTAATAACATAGATGAATGTGGGTAGGTTATCACGTATTAGCAGATATTAATAATGGCTATGTGTTAATAATGTGAAGACTAGAGGCAGCAAAATATCAGTTACATGTAAGGATGAATCTCTAGTGCATAATAAGCATTGAGAGAACTCCAGTTAACTATTTTTTATTTGTAAGGTTACAGAGGTGTGTTGTTTATAGCTCTCACCCTTCTAGCATAATGGATTTTATGATCTGAAATGCAGAACTTTAATGCTTAGGAACTCTGATTTTAGTATTTGTTTTCAAGGCCACCTTCTTAATTGTCAATTGACCTCTAGTTTAATTTTAAATTTTCATTAATCACTCATCGTTCCAAATTGTATTTCTATTTGATTACAAGAACTAATGGTATTTGACATTCTTCACTATAAGAAAAACTAGTATTAATAGCAATATGTCAAAATAACAAAGTGAAATTGAAAGTCGGACACAGTCTTGTAATGAAGATGTATATGTTACTTGTATCAAATGAAAATTACAGTTTAGATAAGCACATGCTTGCTTTTGCAATAAACATAACAGTTTTATATTCTCACCTGGTTTTAAATTACAGAGACCAAATCATCTCTGGATATTAAAAGCTAGGCTACACAAATATGAGTTGAATGGTTATCCTAAACAAATTTTTATACTACTCTTATCTAAAGAAAAAAAACTAAAGTACTTACCTTTAGGCTTCAGCTGCTGAGAATGAGAAGGTAAAGGTGAGTTGTGGAGGCTGATGAGAGACTGAGAAACTTTTAAATGTTAATTTTCTGGATATTTTTCCTTTGTAGAAGGTTTGACATTTTAATGGATTTGAGCGAGGCTATTATATTAAATTGAAGGGCCGTCAGATAGGAAGGAAAATAAAAAATAAAATAAAAATAACTTTGGTTAAGAAGGATCTAACAAAATGACAGGTCCCATTTAATTTTTTTCCTAAATTATCCACTAGTAATATTCCTTTCAAAGTTAATTGATTTTTTTGAAACTTGTTACTCTTTCCTCTCCCTCAGTTCAATCTCAAATGTCTAACCCCATATGTATATGCTCAAACGAAGTTGGAGTTCACTTCCAAATTTAATAAGAGAAGATATTTGGTCTAATTAGTAGAATATTGTTTCTGAGACTAAACTTCACTTTAATGGTATTGCTGATATGCTCAAGTATTTTTTAAACTATTGTTTTTTTACATGCAACACATAAAATTTGATCTTTACTTCACTTCACTCGGTATTCCGTTAGGAAAATTATTATAATAATAAATTAATACTAATGTACACTTAAGTATGCATTTAGCATAGTAAAAGAGAGTACAACGAGTGACATTATATTTCTTGAAAAACTCTTCAAAGCTTTGGTTATACATATTGCAAATACAAGCAAATAAATATGGAGCTAACAAAATAAAATTGTAGTTGTAAGAGGAGGCATGGCCATGTTGTGCAAGAACATAATACACAAGCTCACCGCATGCTGATGTATAGGAGGAGCTACTAGACTAAAATGACCAACGATGCTTGAAACTGAAGCATGAGATAACTACATTAGTGAAGATAATTGAAAACAAATTGTATTGTTGCTATTGAATAGATGAGGTATGTACCATATTCTCTATGATTATTTCATATCAATTCAAAGTGTTTGAAAACTGTTTATATTTGACAATTTTTTTTTCATGATAGTACTGCAAACCAATTCAAATAGTTAAGTACACTATTCTGCTTTTAAAAGGTGGCAACAGACCATTGCAGTTTATTGTATGACCGATCCACATGAATTGGTCACCTCATAGATATTTCCCTTCATTTGAGTTAATATACAACATTAGTTTATTTAATGAAACTTTCTTATACATCAGTCAACATAAATTCAATCAATTACACAATTTAGACAAAGTGTGCAATTTAAATTTAATTAATTACCGAGAATACCAAGTAACAGGCACATCATAGTTGCTGTAATTATCCCAGTTTCCAAATGCTGGAATCTGAATTTTCTTTATACCCTCCATTTGTCTTTTGCAGTTCGGATAATAGTGACTTATGAAAATGTAAACAACAAAAGGAGGAGAAGAAAAGTAGTAGCAGCAAAAGAGGGTGAAGAGAAGGTAATGCTCTGTAAAACACACCATGTATCATCAACTGGAACATGCGTGGGATGCTTATTGATAGCCATATTGTTCGCCTTGAATGTTACTTCACAGAGGCAGCTAAAGCCTATGTTGGCTTTGGCAGGACTGCTGGTAAATATAAATTATTTCCTTATTACGTTACACTTCTCTTACAACTTTCATGTTGAGTAAGCATTTTAGGACCATAAGCCTATGTTGGGCTTTCACTGTGATTTTATTTTTGTAAATAATTTTGTTTTCATCTTATTCAAAAGTGTCAATTTTAATATTTTACTATTACCATTACATAATGTAGTTTGTTTATGATTTATTAATCTGATTTTACCCAAACAAATTAAAGGAATCGAAGACTTAAAATCCTTGGTCCCTTTTTCTTATTCTGGGACAGAGGTAAAGATCTCATAGGTAAGCTATTCATTCAGTATATATATCATGTAAGCATGTTTTCAACTCTTCACTCAAGTCCTTTACCTAATTCAAAAATGCTACATGTGTTTCCAGATAGTTGATATCTATGACATCCATTTACACATTTATCACACTGTCACTTGTAAGCTTCAGCTGCCCCCCACAATGTTTTATCGCCTTACTCATACTATTTGTGACACGACTGCTACCATATTATGCTCTATAACTCTATATTGTTCGTACATCAGAGCAGATGAACTCAACGCCAACTTCAAATCCCTAGGCTGCTCTGATACCGAGCCTGCACTAATATAGACGAACATAACGCTAACCATTCAAACAAATTAAATTTAGGTTGTTAGGCTCAGGATAATGTTTTAGTAAAATTTTGTTTTCACCTTAAATGTTGTTATGCCGCACTTCAGTTTTCTCCTCTTTATTTTTGTTTTATTCCCTTACACAATTTCACCAATTGACTACTCTAGATCATATTTTTTGCTGGATACAAAACAATAATTCCTTGCATCATTACATTAAAAAACCATCAACAAAATACCACTTCGATAAATCAAAATACAGTTCTGGCATATGCATGTATAGTTACCATATAGTAACTAAGTTTTATATAAAATTAATTAAGTTAACCAAGTTTTTTAGAAATTAAATAATTTTAAAAAAATTGAAGAAGTACTACAAAAAAAATTAACTATGTTGACGATAATGGAACAAATTGAACACACAAATGCAGTTTGGTGGATGAAACAGATAATGAAACATAAATGCAAATTAAACATAAATGCAAATGAAACAAACAAATATTGGAACAGAATTACAGTTGCAACGCAAAACGAATACACAACTAACAAAGACAGAATACAAATATTCAAGATAAGATTTCGTTAGCTTTTGATAATAAGAAAGTTGAACAAAAAATACAGTAACAGCTAACAAGCATAAAAGGCGTAATAGGAAGAGGGTGGAGCGTAAACATAATCAACATCCATTTTGTACTTCCAATTTCATCTGCAAATTCATAAATGGTAGGTGGGTTAGTACATGTATTAATATGATATTCATGATGCAAACAAAGTTAGACAATAATAATGATAGATTTTCATATTAGGCCTCCAAGTCATTTACTCCATTGCCTACAAGTCATTGTCTACTTTGTCATTTATTGTCAACAAATTTAGTATATTCAACCTGGAACTGTCATTGTCTACTTTGTCATTTAATGCAGGAACTTGGTTAACACTGAAGCAACCTGGAGCAATGTTTAGATCCTTGCAAGAATCTTCTGTAGCAGCCATTTCCATATCATCGTCTCCATAACCGAGTATTTGTGTCCATTTGTTAGACTATTTTAAGCTATTATCATGTGACCATGTCTTGTAGTATTTGTGTTCATTTGTTAGACTATTTTGAACTATTATCATGCGACCATGTCTTGTAGTATTTGAAATATTAGCAGAATTATTTGAAACTTTTCCACTGGTTTGATTGTGTGTTTCCAAATTAGAATTCACTGCAACGTTATCGTTGTTACATATAGTTGTTGTCATCTTCTCGATTTGTTATTTTTGGGATCCACATTTTAATATATATATATATGTGTGTGTGTGTGTGTAATGTGTATACAGATATCTATCTGTGTGCATATATATATATAATATAATAAAATAAAAAGAAAATTGAAAAAAATGCTGAAAATTAATATTATATAGAATAGCGTTTGAAAAATGCTATTGATTCATCAAACGCTATCGCAACTCTATATGAGATGTAAGATTTATGCATCAAAAACGCTATAATAGAATCAAAAACGCTATAGTAGAAAATAAAAACGCTATACAAGCATGACAAGAAATGCTATCGAAAAACATTGTAACGCTATACCATGGTTTGATGAAACGCTATAAAATGTGCTCGAAAACGCTATAGAAGTTAAATGAAGGATTATATTCCCTATAGCGTTTAAGTTTAATAACAGAGAAAAAACGCTATGGTAGGTTGCAAACGCTATGCCCTTTTGTAAACGCTATTAGATATTATAGCGTTTTCCTTCCTGCTATGTAATGCTGCCGGCCTACCATAGCTTGTGGTTCCACGGCGTTCTCTGAAACGCTATGGTATCCTGTTATAGCGTTTTTCAAACGCTATGAAACCCATAAACTGTTGTAGTGTTTCAAATCAATTTCAATTTATCTTCCCAACCTTAATTTATTATAGTTATTACAAAATCTATTTTTAAAATATAATTTTAAATAAATACCTAAACATATTACATACTAACTAAATTAAATCTTATTATTAAAGTTATTTTATATTAAATCTATTTTTATATTTTTTTTTAAAATAATAAAATTATAAGTAAAATCTTAAAAATTATATTTTCAAAACTAACTTATAAATTTAAAATTTCCAAAACATATAATTTTAAAAATCAAAAATTTAGACATATATAAAAATAACATTTATACATATTATATTTTAAAAAAAATTGATATTTATTAAAACCCATATATTTACTTTCAAAACTTTGGAAATCAGTTTCAAAATATAGACCAACGGTGTCCGTATATAATTTTCTATCATATGGTCAAGTGATACAGATATTTATCATTTCAATCCACAAATTAAATTTTTAAGGGTATATATCATTTCAACCCGCAATCCCAAAATTTAAATTCAATGAAAATCACTTGGGTTTATCATTTCAACCCATAGGAATTTCTAAACTAACAGGGAACTTGCAAAGTGAGAACAAATATGATAATAATATAACTTATCAACAACAAGCATATATCATCGGTAACAAATTAAATATAATATATACAACATGATATGGTGTCATATATCATAGGTGAATAATTACAGATAATGGCATATCAGACTTAGCAATTAAATAACCTAACAATTCAAATTTAACAGCATATTTCAATCGTCATTTCACGTGAATTAAATTTATTAAATATTAGAATGTTAATCGTGAGTGATTGCTCACCTTTCGAGATTAGAGAACAAGAAGATGACACGGATACAGACACTGATACAGGCACGAACTAATGGGACAGCGACAAGCGTGGAATTTCTGGGACAAATTCGATATTGAGAAGGTAAGTCAAGATGGACTAGAGACTGATGAAATAAAATATATGTTATATATATATTTATATGCATATATTCAGAAATCAATTTGAAACATATAATTTCAAATTAATATTTAATTCAAACACATAAAGTAAAATCTCCATATATATATTTGAAAACCCAAACTCATATATACTTATATATATAGACTAATATATAAACATATATATTAACTTACATACTTATTATATTTTAAAATCAATATTTATTAGAAAATCAATGTAAGCTTACCTGGTTATAATATATCTCTAAACTCAACCGGATCTTATATATAAATTATGTAAACCTATATAACTAACAGACAACTTATATATAACTTATAAAAAAAATCAAACAGATTGTATATAACATATACATCACCATGCCTATATATTATATATATAAATCTATACAAAATGTTCAGATCGAAATACCCATTTAAAAATATTAACAATAACATATTATATATACATATATGTGTATTTCAAATACTAACGTAAACATGATATATATATATATATATATATATATGTTCGTTTCGAAATATCAACATAAGCATTATATATATAATATTAACAAAACATACTATATACCTCCTTTTCAAAATACAGCACACGTTAGTTACGAAACAAAAGCTCAACCAATATAAGTCCACTTAAACAAATAGATATATACATATATATCCTTTTTGTTTCCAAAGGAGGTATACGTCTACAAGCTAGGTGACATATCCAGGCAGAGATGGCGGAGGAAGCTAAGGGGGTTGACAAGGCATGACTAGGTTGGAGCTCTGGGAAAGACGCGGTCTGGAGGTGAGCTCGGCTATCATGGCTGATGCGGCCATTGCTGGGTGGCGTCACGGTGGGTTAGCAGTGGCAGGGTAAAGCGGATGGCGTGGGTATGGGATGGAAGTGCACACGCTCGGTTGTGGAATGAAGGCTTGTGCTTGTCAAAGGTGGATGCGGCAGCGGTCTAGGTTGAGGGGCGAGATCGTGTGGTGTGTCGATAGATGCAGGTGGTGGGTTCATGGCTGTCGGTGATGGAAAAAATATGAGCCATGGCGAGTTGGCTTCGGTGGGTGATGGGTTTGGTGGCATGGCCGAAGTGGGTGATGGAGTTAGCTTGCGTGATCAGCTTTTGGGAAGGTTGTTGTGCCAGGCCGGGGAAGAGTTTGTTGCGTGCTTTTCAAAAGAAGAGAAAGAGAAGGTTGGTTTGCAAAACAAAGAAGGGATGAACATGGAAGGAGATGAAGCAACGTATACATATTTTATTATTATATACTTTTATATATTTCAATTTATAGAATAAGACAGAAGAAAAGAAACAGAGGGAAGAGAATATGTGCAATAGGTAGGTGAAAGAAAATAAATAGGCTACAGAGCACTATATATATATATATATATATATATATATATATATTATTCTCTTCTTTTCAAGTCACAGAACGAAATGGAAAGAAATGAGCTGGGGGACAAACAAATATATGTGGAACATGGAGGAATAATAAAAGTCACATGTTGAATAGGTAGAATATTAATAACAAGTGGCTATTTATTTCTAGCCCTTTGACAAACGAATGGACACAGAATAGTCAAGAGACTCAAATACGGAACCGATACAGCAATTTGTTCCGACGGTTTTGCCTTGTACCGGATGTCGAAACGCACAAATAAATATACTGCGGAAATCGGCACGACGAGACGATCAGAACGGTACACAGATGTGAGCGATACAATCATCCTATCAAAAGTCAATATTCGCTGCCAAACTACTGCAAATTCGCTGAAAATAAGATAAACGAAGCCATAGAAGCCCAAATTTGATGAAATGAAAGATGACTCTCACTCATAAAATCTTAAACATATTTCTTATATAAAAATATTCAGATTTTGAAAATATTTTATTTTCATCAAATTTAACTGATTTAAATTGAAATTGGAAATTTACACAATAGAACTAGCTTTCATATTTTCAAATAATTTTTTTTTACCATTTGCTATGTTTAAATAGACACATTACAAATATCAAATTTTCATTGCTAAATTTATTTATTCAATTCCAAGCAAAATTTCAGTTAATTACGTTATAAAAATTGTTAAAAATTTACGGGTCGTTACAACTGTGCGTATAAATCTCCTCTTGTTCTTCTAGGACAATGATAAGGAAATCCATCCACTAATGGTTAGGAGGTGATCACCGATCATATCTTTGATTATTTATTTCGTAAAGAACCGGGGTTGAGTTTATCGGGAATTATCGAAAGTTGTTTCGAAGAGACCGGGATCGGGTAGGTTATCCAAAAACCACTTCGATCCAACAAATGTGTTTCGAAGTGAAGACATCTTCAAGATGATGGAATTTGGAGACGAAGCTCTCAAGTGTTTCGTTCAATCCCAGAACGAACTTGTATGGATGAATGCTGATGTTGCATTGTTGCCTGAAGGGCAATGTTTGCATTCTTAGTGGGAAGTGCTATATATAGGTAAAACGTAGCCGCAAGCCTCATCAACCGAGAATGACTCAAACAGGGGAGATGCAGCATGGCTAAGTGGGTCGCTCCTAAGTAGGGTATGGTCATCCCTATCTAGAGTCGCTATTATCTCTCAATTGTATGCTTCGGGGCTCAAAACAGAGTGATCATATTCGGTACTACTAGTCAAGTGGTAGGCCAGTCCTGTGTTGGCAGGGGATCTGGGCGAGGTCCTCGATGTTATTTTATCTAGAGATGCACCGTAACAGGAGGTACCCCAGTAGCCCAGTCATTGTATGGAACCCATTTTTCAATACACCTTTACAGTTTTTAGTTATATACCTATTATGCTTGAATTTAATTAAAGGGCATTTCACTAGAAGGACAAACTTTGCAGTCCAATTAGTTTCTAAGACATACATTCAAAGAAATTACTTTCAAGGCCAAATTCAGCAGAATAATTACTTTCAAGGACAAAGTCAGCAGTCCAATTACTTTCAAGGACATAATTTCATAGGTTTTTAGGCCCTAGAATCTAATTATTTTACGTTTTGTCCTTGAAAGTAATTATTTCAGTTGTGTGTCCTAAAAACTAATTCCACTTGCTAAAGAGGCCCTTGTGGCTAATTTCCACTTTAATTAATGTAACAATTTCGGCTAAGATTAATAAGTATTTGTATTTAGACACTATTATAATACCAGAGAATTTAATATGAAATGTTTTGGTTATCGTAAGATAAAAACCCATCTGTGTTTATGTGCAGTGTGGTCTTACGAGATAATTTTTATTTTCGAAAGGTTTCTATAACTTTAAAAGTTTAGTTGGGTGTGTTTTCCCACGTTGGTTTTTCATACTGACTCGAGTGTTATTTTATTATAATGCTTGAGTCAGACCAAGCATATTTACAGATCGCTTTGGAGGCATTGGAGCTCAGGAGACGAGTTGGAGGTCTTCAAGTCGTATTCACGTACTTGTTTATTTTCCGCTGTTTGTGGTTGAAATCATTAGCAATTGTGAGGACAGGCTGTTATAACAGTCCAGGCTGATGATGGAGATTTGTTGTTGTACTCTGATGTATGTATATAACAGTTTCTCTTTGTAAAGATCATTGATATTATATTATATATATTATTTCGCTGTGATTGTAAGATTCTGTGTTGTTTTAGATTCTTTTCTTCTTCTTCTTCTTCTTCTCTTCTTCTTTCCTCTTTCTTTCCCATAACTATCTGTCTTTCCGTTCGATTTGGGTTGGACATGTATGGTTTATTGTCAGCGTGGATGGTACGGATTGGCGGGTCGTTACAATCCAAGATTCAAATATTTAAATAATTCAGATATTTGAATACGAAGTGTCTAAAATTTCAAATCGTTACATTTTATGTTCCAAATTTAAAACATAAATTTGAAATATATATTAAATTTTCAAACTTAATTTGAAAATTAGCCCAAGGTTCAAATAACTTTAGGCCTTACATCTGTGCCAACCATTTGGACTTACACTACCCATTGTGCATGACCGATAGCTAGGGAGGAGAGAATACATGATTATTCAACCACGAGCCAAGACACTACTTTTCTAGTTACCCGTCAGATAAGTAGGTTTAAATAGTTAGCTCTAAATGTTGACTAATTGATAGCCTAGAAATATTGAGCTCTAATACCATAGTTGGAGCAAGCCCAGCCTACAACGGGTGAAATGGGTTGAGTTTCAAAAAAACTCAAATTGGATTTTAGTGGGCCTATGAAGTCTAACATTTAATACTAGATCCAATCTAGTTATTTTAAATAAAATCATATTTTATTTATTTATTTTTATTTAATTAATATGTGTCAACAAATTTAATATGTATATGATTTGAGTATAACATTATATACTCTAGTGTTTATATAGTATCTGAAGTGCAACATAACAAATGTATACATGGTCAAATATGTACATATGCAGACATTGAATTTATGCTTACAATGTATATATTATGCACTTATACATATATCATTTGCCATATATATATATATATATATTATTTCATAATATATATATATATACACATACAAATACATATACACACACACATACATATATATGTGTATATATAATTCAAAATTTAATTTAGAAATATATTATATATATTTTTTGTAAATATCGTATAAAATGTTGACTAAGTCTATAATTTTAAAACTTAGATTTTAAATGAAACATATAATTTGACTTAATGAACAAATATATAAATTTAAAATAGCTAAATATATTAAATTTGACTTAGTAATATTTTATTAAATAAAAATATATATTAATATAAATATATAGTTATAATTTCTGGCCTAAATTAATGTTATTATTAATTTATTAATATAAATAATATATTAGTTTAATATTAGACATAAATAAATATTATAAAGTTATATATATTATAAAATATTTTTTAGGTAAAAAATAATTTTTTTATTTTAAAAACCTAAATTATTTTATATATTATAAATACACAATTTATATATAAATATATATGTGCATGTGTATGTTTAATTTGAAACTTGTTTTACTACATTATAAATATAATTCGACCAAAGAAAAAAATTATTAATTTCCAAAACCAGTTAAATAATAAAAATTATAAATATATAATTTTAGATTAAACTAAATATATAGATATGGGTGAATTAATTAGTAAATTATATTTAAATTTTATATTTTATTTAGGAAAATAATTTACGTGTACTTAAACATTATCATAGCCTAAAATAAAATTTCATACATGTATATGTGTTTATATATATATAATTATACATATAATTTTATTATCAAATGAAAATTGATGCATACAATAAATTAATTACTAAAATTAGAATAATCATATATACAACAATGGTAGTGACATATATAAAACCGGCATATGCATAGCATACAATAAACAATATATATGTAACCGTAAATAGGAATTTACCTTATGAGATGCAGCCTTCGATTCACACATCGGTCTAAACGGTCCTTAGATCTCTCAGATCTGCACCCACCGTCGCAAGAAAATGGCATACCATCACCAGATCTAGTTGTAATTCCTTGTATTGGTGTTAAAGGGGGTCGGTTATGGCTGATTTGTGAGAGGGATAGTGTGAGGACTCGTTTCTTGGACCCTTGGAAATCGACACTAATACATCTTCGGTATCCACGTGCCGCAAATCCTAGTGCTGGAGAGGCGGTTCCTTAAGGGTAAAGGAAAAATAGACATAGAACAGAATCTTACACAAATGGAATAACATAAATTATTTCAATGTATAAAATCTTTACAGCAGAAATTTTAAATACATTTATCAGAGTTAAACATGGACAGTTATAAATCTCTTTCCACACAAATGCGGAATACAATAGTACACAAGTGTGGTGGGAAAGAGGTAATAGTCTACTGAAGAATCTTCTAACTCCATGCTCCGAGCTCTTTCAGATTTCTTCTAACTAAACCTGACTACTACGTTGCTCGAAAAAAACAAACACCCAGAGTTTAAGGAAAAGGAAATAAACTCCAGGTCAGTCATGGGACTGGTGTGAGAAACTCAAAATACAAGTGTTTGAAAACATAATGTATCTCATAAGACCACGCCGCACATAAAAACGGAATGGGTTTTTACCTTATGATAACCAAAACATTTTTACGTGGAAATTTGGTAATATTATTTTTAATGACATTCTTTTGGAAACATTTGCAAGTAAACTTATAAATCTTAGCCGAAATTGTTACCTTGTTAAACTCCGAACCTAATCATTTAAGGTTCTACAAAACAAAACTAAAGGCACTTATTGAAGATTGGATTTCCAACTGAATAGCGAGGTAAGGGACTACCTCTCATACAGTGCATTTCTAGAGGAATGCACCTGAGGCCCCTATGTTGGTCCGCGAATTAAGACTGGCCTATTCGAAAATTACATGAATAGCACCGAGTATTACATCACTCGACCGTTACCGACATATCTGAGACGTCTCATAGCGTACACCACTAAATTTAAACCCAACGTTATAGTTGGTAGAAATTTATAGAACTAGAAGGTGATTTCATACCCTGATTGTTTGCGGTCCATTTAGCCTTAAAGCATCCCATGTTTCACCATTCTCGGGTGTGAGGCTTTGAGGTAACAAATACCTTTTATATAGAACATATTCCACTTTGAATGTCACTTTGCCATTTCACAATCACACAACTGATTTCTACAAATGTATAACTCTTGAGCTCATACAACTCAAGAAAGGGTGTTAAGCTAAGAGAAGTTGCCTTCTTCGCCACCAAACAGATGTTACATTCACAGAGATCGATCAATATGATCTAGAAATGCAACGTTAGACATTCGTCCATAAAATTGTCCAGGAACAGGACAAAACGAAGGTACTTTCCTACCACATCCTATTGGGAATTGCCCCTAGGATTAGTAGGGAACAATCCTCGTGTTTCGAAGATTTTCAGAATGAAGGGACCACTGCTATTTATTTATCTTGGGAGCTACCCGGAGATTATCAACAAGTAGTCCTTTGGAAATGAGGATCCTCTATCTTCCAAAATTTTGGTCTTCAAAATATATCTTCATTTTCGAACTCATAAATTGGTTCGAAGTGGTTTTCAAATAGGAATCACCCAAATCCAACCCCGGTTCCTTCAAACCAACCATCGTTAAAAATATGGTTTATAAATAGGTGATTAATATTTCATTAATTAATATCTTTTTATTTAAAATATCTTCTAGAGATATTTATCTTTTGAAAACCATTTTTTTAGTATATATGGAATTCATTAAAACTCTCTTTCTTAAATTCTTCAGTTTAATTAGACTCTTTTTAAAACTTAGAAATAATTCAAAATCATTTTACTTAAATTTTAACAAAGATTTCTCAATTATAAAAACGTAACTTTTTAATAAGTTGAAACCATGTTATCTAAGATGGTAAATCCAAATTAGTTAATATTTGAATGAAATGGATCCATAGAAATTATTTCAAATTATACTTGATATTAATTTCTGTATTCAACAAGTACTATCCATCGAATAATGGTGAAATCACCTTTTAAATTCATATGAGTAGTACGAGTTCCCTTCTTGGAATTTAATATCAATTATAAGAAGATTATCTCTATACAACCCAAGTTGTTTAAAGTTGGGAAATTTAATCTTTTATACTTAACTCGTTTCCGACATTTCGATTTACCGATCGCTCGCCTGGGTGCGGCCAGGTGAGCCAAGGCACCGGTTGCTCCTGAACATCTTCTTAGTTTAAGCACATCAACTAGATCTCACAAATAGAAAAATCAGGTGTACTCGTCGGCTTATTAGAGCCAAGAATAAAACAATTGCTTATAACAGTTTTTCTTTATAAATAAATCATTAAATATTAAAATCATCTTTAAAACACTTAATTATTCATTTAAAAACATTTATAAAATATTTAGGAAAGAGTTGTTAAGCTTAAAGTTATATTTCAAAAGTTATTGAAAACCGCTCCAAATAGTGCTGCAAAAAGTGTTTTTAAAGTTATATGGACCAGAACGACTTTTCTATCATTTAAAAATTTATTTATACAACTCAGATCTCTTTTAAAACATTTTAAAAGGTTTATAACGATTTTTCCATATTTTTAAAATGTATAAAAATATCAAATTTTAAGAAATCCTTTTTTTGGATTCCGAACTACAAAACCGATATTATTTTGAAAACTTGAATTACTTATATTTCAAAATCTACTTATTGAAATCTCGATCTTTTTCCTTTGTTTGAAAACTATGGATATAATAGTTCAGAAAATTCTTATTACAAAGAATTACGAGCTATATTCCATTTTATATACTTATTTAACTTTTGCGGCGTGAAATCGCAAACTACCGTTATGCAATGCGCCTAGTTTTGACTCAATTTTCATTTCTTGTTCAAACTTCACCAAATTTATTTTTAGTGTTTATAAAAAAAATTAAATCATTTTAAAACCATTTCAAAGAGTTTTAATGATTCCATGCTACTTTTATCATTTTATTCGGAAAGTAATTTCCTTGTGTAATATCGACATGTATATAACGTGACTTGTTTATATGTCCAAACAACGATATTTTCACAACATCCACACATGATAAATAATCATTATAAACAACCATAGCATCCAATATATATTTATATAATATAAATGGAGTTTCTAACTTTTTATATAACATATCTAAATTTTTGTTACTAATTACTTTTCAAATATCCACTAATTATTGTAATTCATCCAACCAAACATCTTAACCATTTCAATATACATGTTAAACATTTATAATTATTTATAAAGATTTAATTTAGGAGTTTTCACCTTCATTGGATATATTATTGACTAGATTTCGCTATAGCTTCGCTAACTTGAACTAATCAGTACGAACTCGAACTTGGAAGCCCTTGGAGTGCTCGGCCTTAGTCCTTGTGCTAACGGCCAAGCAAGGAGGTGGTGGTTGCTCACGGTCAAGGTGGTGGATGATGGTGGCCGTGGGTTTTGATGGTGAAAAGGAGTGATTTTGAAGTGTTTTGAGGAGTATATACTTCTATATATATTATATAAATTTGATTTATTTCCACAAATATTTTCTTCATTATTTTATTAAGTGGAGAAGCCATTTAAAAAGCTTAGAAATGAGGAAGAAGATGAAGAAAAATTTGTAGGAAATTATAAAGAATAGGTGGGGTATTTATAGGAAAATTTTGATATCAAAATATCTTGACATGAAATTACCAAACTATCCTTGCCATCACCTTAGGATGCACAGCAGCCACCCCCTCCCCCTAGCCATGTGGTGATGGTGATGATGGTGGGTGGTGGTGATGTGATGTGGTGTAAGGTTGATTTGATGTTTGCTTTTTAAAGTAATTATTACTTTAGATATTTTATTCTTTTACCATTAGTAGATAAATGTGTAAAATGGTAAGAATCTTTTTTAATATTCACTTATGTGTGTGTGTATGTTCATGTCATGAAAGGTGTACAAGTCATTTGAACAACTTCGTATAACTTATATACGTCAAACCGTTACGAATTCGGATTCCGATCTTCGATCATATTTTTATTTATTAACGAACGTACATATATTTGTAAAAAAAGTTTGAAAACTATTTTTTATTATTATTCATGAATTAAAATGATCTTATATGAGTTATAAAACCATGTAAATCAATATTAGAAGATTGTTTACAAAAAGTGTTATTATATCGATAAACCAATATTGATTTTCCTTATAATTTTATTTATAAATTTATAAAACTATCACATTTGATTTATTATCACTTTATTACTTTTATAAATGAATTATTATCATTTTAAAACTATTATTTGAATATTTATAATAATCATTAAATCTTAATTTAAAATCATTAATTAATTATTATATATTTACTAGTGTCACGACCCGTTTTCCCGTACCCTTTGAATCGACAATAAACCATACGTGTCTAACTCAAATTGAACGAAAAGACGGAATGTGAAGGGTAATAAAGAAAAATAGACAGAACAGAATCTCACACGAATGGAATAATATATAATATTGAACAATATCTTTACAGCGGAAAACTTTTAAATACATATATCAGAGTCTAACCTAAATTCAGCTTGGACAGTTATAAACATCTGTCCTTACAATTGCTGACAATTATTAAACAAAAACAAACAACAACAACGGATAATAAAATATGTCATACGTAGATGAATATCTCCAGCTCTCCTTTGGAAACTTCAACCGTCTTCGACTAAACCTGAAACTACTCGGATCTGACCCGAGTATTGAAAATACCCAAATCAGGCTTGATAAACCAACGTGAGAAAAACTCAATAATAAATTACAGTGTCATATATCATCCTTTTAATAAAATCCTTTGAAAAGAAAGAGTATCTCATAAGACCACGCCCACACATAAACACGGACGGGTTTTTACCTTATGATAACTAAAATACTTTTATATCAAAACATTTGATATTATTTTTAATGACATCTCTTTGAAAACATTTGCAAATAAACTTATTAATCTTAGCCGAAATGGTTACCCATATAGCATTTCGGGGCTATTCATTACGCCAATACAAACAAAACTGCAGGTTCTTATTAGAGAATGGATTTCCATACAAATGACCAGGTGAAGGGCGGCAGTATATCTCTAGAGGAATGTACCAAGGACCATCACAAAGGATCCTCTACCAACAAAAGACCGGCATATCTCTGTAACTAGATAATATCGAATATATCATCCCCTAGTCGTTACCGACCTTTAACCGAGCGTGCTCTAA
Source organism: Allium fistulosum (assembly GCA_030737815.1). NCBI lineage: Eukaryota > Viridiplantae > Streptophyta > Magnoliopsida > Asparagales > Amaryllidaceae > Allium > Allium fistulosum. The sequence continues at coordinate 931,556,637 of CM060904.1, forward strand.
CATACAAACCGCATTAATTTACATCCCGAACGTCATAGTGGAAAGAAATATATCTAGAAGGGGATGATCATACCCTAATTGGGAATGACCCGCTTAGTCTTGCCGCATCTATCCCTGTTTCGGTCATTTTCGGTTGATGAGGCTCGAGGCAATGATTACCTCTTCACATAGCACATCTTCTTTCACTTTGAATGCTATATTGCCATTCCACATTCACAGGACTGATTTCTACAAATGTATAACTCCTGAGCTCATACGTCTCAGGAAAGGGTGTTAAGCTAAGAGAAGGTGTCTTCTCTGCCACCAAACAGATATACATTTATAGAGATCACTCATTATGATTTAGAATGCAAGGTCAGACACTCATCCATACAAGTTCGTTCTGGGACCGAACGAAACCGAAGGTACTTTCCTCGGCCATTACTAGGCGAGAAGTCCTTGTGGTTTTAAGGTTTTTCATAACAAAGAGACCACTTCTATAATATAGTGAATCAGGAGTTTATCCCCAATTAATCAACAAGTAGTCCCTCGTTATTATTCATCTCAATATCCCCGTCTTCAAATATCTTCATTCTTCGAACACGTAAACTGGTTCGAAGTGGTTTTCGGATAGGAATCACTCAAATCCGACCCCGGTTCCTTCGAAATCCAATTATTGATAAAAAGTGAATATGAGTACATAGGAATTATTAAGCCTCATTTATCAAATTATTTGGTTTATTTACCTTTCTTTTTATCTTTGAATAATTTCAAATCATTTCATCTTTTACTTAGGAAAACATTCTCGAAGCATTCATTAAATATTAATAAAAGATTTCTTTTTGTCTTAGAGTAATTCTAAGTTAATTTATTCTTTTTCTTTGGATAATATTTCAAATTTCCTCACTTAACACTCGATCTAAATTCCTTAACTTTTAGACGGGTCAAAAACAATGTTATTTAAGACATTGTTTACTGTAAACCCTAAAATCAATCTTAGCAAACTCGTCCAAGTATAAGAAGATTATCTCTATGCAATCCAAGTTGTAGTTTATTCATTTTGGAGATTGCTTAAATTTTGGATAATACCAATCTTCTTTTATTTTGAAAAACTTAATATAATCTTTTTAGAGCATCCGAGCTTTCCTTTCGATCTGTTCCACCCCTCGCCTAAAAAGAGAAAACATAGGCCAGATAAGTTCAGGGCACTGGTTGCTCCATTCTTAACCTTAGTTAAACACCTTGTTTTATCTTCTCAGATCTCACAGGGGGGACAAGTGTACTAGTCATTTCTGCATACTCAATTTGTTATTACATTCAATATTCTTTACTTTTTGTTAAGTGGTATCAACAATTCCTCTTAACCATTTATTCAAACTATTATTAAAACTTCCAAATCATCTTTAAATTTACCGAAATAACCTCTTACCAAATTACCAAACTAACCTTACTTCAACGTAAAGCAATCTCCACATTTTCAATACTTAACATCATCTTTCATATCCTTACTTTATGTCTTAGTCACTTAAAGATTAAGTAAAGAAAAGTAATTATTTTGTTGAATTTTGATGTGATTTGGATTTGATGTTTATTTTTGACTTTTCTTAAACTTACATACTTTTCTTAATGATGTTCTAGAAGTTTACTAATCATAATTAGTAAAAGTAAACATGTTTAGTTATTAAAATATGTAATATATATGTTAGAACATGTTAACAAAGGTGCGAAAATGTTGCGGTAACTTTTAATCGACAAAACGTTGATTTTCGACAAAACGTTTTCTGGTCACATTTTGACGTTTTTGTTAAACTATTTATTCATGTAAACCAAACTTCAAAATTGATTTGTTATTATCTTTAAATAATTAAAAACAAGCATATTTGATTTATAAAATAATATATAAATCTATTTATAAAAACACGACATCGATTTATCGATATGCGACGAAATTTGTCAACTTTTATAGAACGGGTTTTATATATTTATCAAACCATTATAAATTAAATTACTATTATTATCAAATGAGTTTGATATCGATTATATATATATATATATATATTTTTAAAAGGAATTATTTATCCTTTAAACAAATTTCTCGAATGTTTATCTTACTTTATTGGAATCCGACATTTGTTAATTTTACAATGGAAATCCAAAATCTTTATTCAATATCAAAAATAAGTTTGTCATTCTTATTTATCATATAAAACTTGATTGTTTAAATTTGAAAATTCTACATTTGAATATTTAAAATAATTAATATCCCATTTTCAAAGTGGAAAAATTACGGGTCATTACAACTAGCATCACTAATGATGTCATAAAACAATTAAATCTTTGTTAATATATTTTTAAATAGGTTTACCATTTTAATTTATGGTTCAAAACATTATTATTGAGACTATAAATCCTTATATTTGAGTATTTCAAAAATAATCTTAATTTATTAAAGTGATGAATTTGCGGGTCGTTACAGATAGGCCAGCCATTATAAGAGGTAGAGGCAGAAAAAATAAAAATAAAACTGGAGGCTAGGGTTTGCTTTATAGGGAGAACTAGAAAAATTATCTCACACATTTCTCTCCTACCAAGTCAAACCCATATCCATCCAATTATTCCTCCCATGGCCTACCATGTATTAGTCTTTAGTGGACTAATAAACACCCAAAACCCAGTAATAATTGATATTATTTAAATTAAATTTAAATATACACCAATATCGTATATGGATACGCACATATAGAATTATGATATATAGAACAATAATCAATATTACTAGAGGCAACTCCATTTACTAAATGCACCCCATACATTAATTACAACAATAATCAATATTTCTTAAATATTAATTAATTTAATTAATTTTTAACTATTACAAACCAATTAAATTGGGTGGTGTTTCGAAGCCTGAGTAGATTCAATTATGTAACTCACAAGTGTGAATTCGGTCGGCGATTAATATTCAAACGGTTCAAATATTAACGTTCACACATCATCTTAGCTAGTGATGTGACAATTTTGCCGAATTCATCTCTTATAGATCTCGTTGATAAATTCCAATTTTACATCTTAAGCAGTATATTTTATTAGAAATTATTTACACACGTTCTCTTTGTCAGAACTATATTACTTAAGGTATATGAAATTTGGTATTGGTAAAAATTACAATATTATCCACATTCAACTCAACTAGTCTAAAAAACAAAGTCTTTGATTTAGTTATAACATTTATTATTGACCGTACTACTATGGCCAGAGATTCTAACTTTGATTTGACTATAGTTGATCGTGTAACATCATAAGTGATACTAACTTCATAAAACCGTGAAGGTGAGTTCTCTATTAAATAGTGTTTCACTTCCAGTCTACAATTAAAACCAAACTACAGTTTTTCGATGGTTTCCATGTCATGATTTAACTATATTCGAAGTGGAGTATCACATTGAAGTTCAATAGTATTCTTAGGTCAAGAGAACTATATAACATCATCGCTTTAAGATTTCTTTTTTGACCTAGTTGTTATTAACTAACATTAAACTCTCGGATGAGTCATTCCATAGTTATCTGATAACTACAAGAACCTAACCCTTTGGTGCCCCCAATAACCATGAGCGAAACAGTATCCAATATTTGAAGAGCGTTACGTACTACAGTCTCAATGAACGTATCGATGTCCTTTCTCGAAACATCTTAACCATGATATTTAAAATAATATGTTACTCTATATTGTGATAATTCTCTCATTATTACAACTATTTTTAATTATTATCACATAACAAATTATTAAAGAATTTTCTAATTAATATACTTTAAATTGGTTACTTAATTAATTATATCATAACATAAAAAAAGTATATAATAGAAATTAAACACCTTTAATACGAACGAGATGGTTATAGAGTTAGATATATGTAACAACTTACATAATTACCACTAGAGTATACCCCTAATTCTCTGAACCTCTTTAGACAATTTTTCAACCACAACTGGTTCCTCATACAGAGCAACTATAAAATGTCTCTTTATATGAGTTAGTAAGGACCTTGGTTCTGATGTGGTTATAGCAAGGGATTGATTTCTCCATGTGTGGAGGGGTGCTTGTGACTGTTAAATTATCAACAGGAGGTGGTCCGCAAGTGCAATTACAGCGGCTAATGTAGGCGCCGCCACGGTAGGTTGATGAGGAATGTCAATGGAAGTCTAAGGAGGTTCCTAGTAAGGTATCATGATAATAAAAGGGATTTCATACTTTATTATAAAGCATTGAAAGCTTAGATACCAATTTGTTGGATAAGACATTATGAGTGGGACGGTGACATCTTAGTTTATTAGAAGCGGCCTTGGCCACCCATCATATCATGAAAGGTTTAGAGGGGTGTCTTGAATGGAACGAGAGGGGGCATGTATAAACTAGCATTTAAAGTGGTAGGAGCAAGATAATGTGAACAAGTCAAAGCAACATGTCTAAAAGTATGATATATAGAACATATGTATGGTTTCCAGTGAATGATAACTCAACAAAAGCAAGTTTATTCTCATCTAATAAGACTTTAAGTCTCAGAATTATGTTTGTTAGGTTTAACCTCATTCAATGCCTCGGTATATCAAAATCTTTACAATCTCTCAGTTGATTCACCAAACAAGAAGATCTCTAATATGATATGTCAACCATTTTACCCCCAATCAAAGGCCGAAAAATAGAAAGAATATTGCAAAAATGAATTCATACTAAATTAGAGAGCATGTGCTAATCAAGTTCACTAAAGGACTCCACTGTGTGATGATGAAGACTTTGCATTTGATGAAGATCGGATCTGCTTCCAATATATGTTATTTATCATCTGGGTTCGAAAATTCAAAAAAGAACGTACAGTTGTCGAACTTTACTTAATTTGATCTTTGAGGTCTCAAATTCTTTTTAAGTGGTTTGACACAATGTTAAATGTTACGCTTGCATCTAGGAAGACATCACCAAGGTAACTCTTCCAATAATTAGTGTCGGCTTTCACCATTTCCATAAAAGGGATCAAGGTCTCCTCTTCATAAAGAAAATCAAATATTTTGGGGATGTAAGTTTCATCATTTTTGGATTTGTGCTTGAACAGAAAGGACGGTGCTCACATCTTATCGTTATGCATAGGCATGCCATCACCCAAACCAATATCGACCTTTTGGACTTCCCCCAAAAGAGATAACATCAGCAGCCAGCATAGGAAAGACAATAATAAAGTAGGCCTTGAAGCAACGGCTAGGTTACTGTTAAGACCTGCAATAGAGAGAAAATTAGGGAGAGAGAGTCTGTATGGGGGTGCAATTGGAGCACACAACAAAGTCTAGATTGGAGACAAGTCGTAACTAGAAGATACATTGATGTAAGATGACATTAGTATATTGTGTTTACACAGCAATGCACAAAGCACTATTGTGCACAAAACAGTGAAATGCATTGTTGTGTCGAATAGCAGTGCATGGAGAACCTTGCTATGGTTATGACCAAAGCATGAAGCCTTGTTCTTAGTCCAGGGTAAGTCAAAATAAACAATGATAGGTTTGATGGAATCCGATGAGACTCAATGAAGTTCAAAGCAATTCATAGTTCGTTCAATAATTCATATGTGAATGACGAGACTACGGGTTTTGTGTATACGTGTGTGTGAGTGTGTATATATGCAACATGTGGTAGTTACATACGAATCTGGTATGTCTACTTAGAGGAAGCCGGAGGGATAAGACGCTAGTGAGTGAATCCATTGTACCATGAGTCATGAGAGATGGAACGACCTTATGATGTGATCTCGCAATAGGTGTAGAAAGAGATTGGGATGTCTTTCTAGAGTAAGTCATGATGTCCATAGCAGTGGATGTTGAGACGAGACCTACATGAGCCAATAGTACTTCTAGGTGATGACTCGGAGTTAATGGAAATGGTTAGCTCTAATGTATTCTCTTTGGGTAGCTAATGGTACTTCGTAACATGGGGATCGGTTTCAAATATGCAAATAGTGTTTTCTTATGGTATTACTTATATACGATTTATATGTGAAGTTGGTGTGGAAATATTGGTGTAGCATTGTCGTATCGTTGTATATACTTTACATTGCGAGTCGAATGATATTGGAAGAACTATGACACCTTTGACTATGCAATGTAGTATTTTCCTCGCATTCTTCTATCATGTTGTCGATACCCTATATTGTTGGGACATTTACAGTTTTCGCTTGTGGTATTCCAATGAGTAGACTAAGCGATAGGTTTATTTTATGGTACGTTAATTAGATAGCTAGACTGTTGGAGACTTGGAAACGTTGTTTATTTACATATGTATTTTTCCATGATTACGTGTATTAGATATTTTATTCATATTGTTCGTTACGCTGTAAGTTTTGCGTGGAGATCATACTAAAATTTAAAGTTTTTAGTTTTGTTTAAATTTATCCAAATAGTACACGTTCTACAATATTATAAAGCATATGTGTTGATCAACATATATTTAGGACATCGTAAATGATAGATTGTTACAAGACTACATGGAAGTGTAGTTGGAGCACGCCAAAAAGTAGATTGGCGGCAAATCGCACTAGAAGAGACATTGATGTAAGATGACATTAGCATATGAACACATAAGAGCAAACGCGTTCCAGATCCTTGTCATAAGGAAGTACACTTGTGAGGTCCATAGAAGGAAGGGAGGAGAAGGATCAGAACATAGTGGAGAGAAGGGAATGGAAGGACGTAGGTCTTGAAAAGCTGAGATGAAGAGATCTGCTGATGGGATCGAGATGAGAGGTGGAGATAGAAAATAAGAACTGAAAGGGTTTGTGGTCTAGCTAGGCCTGTCAAATTATACCCAAACCCGTTTAGCCAACCTAATAACCCTAAAATTAAAAGGGTTGGGTTTACCCATTTAAAACTATATTTTGTTTTTACCCAGCCCGTATACGACCCATCAGCAAAGCTTCCCAAACCAATCCGACCCGCGTAACCCTTCAACCCTAATTTTTGTTTCTTCGTTCTCGAATCTGCAAAAAGGCGACAAAAGAAGAAAGGGTGATTTCTCATAATATATGAAAGTACCGATCGAGCTTCCACCAATTTTGGTACCATGACATTAAAAGGTCGATCTGTCTTTGTATCAGAAACTATTTTCTCGGATTGCTCTTTTCATTACACATCAAATGTAAATTATCAGATAGATGGGTTTTGGTGGGTCAATAATATTTGTTAGAAATCATTCTTTCTTTATTGTATTGGTGATGCTAAATTTTGTTGGTGATATTGTATAGGATCATTGTGTTGGCTTGATTGGTGGCTTCAGATTAACTCCTAGGTATACATAAGAAAATAATCTCCCTTTCCAGTTTATTTGAATTTCATTTTAACCTATTAACTTTGATGCCACTCATCCTTTGCATTCTTCACAGTTGGAATATTCGTGGAGGCCTTTTCTTTGCATAAGCCAAGTGTCATTCTGTCCAGATATTACTAGAAAGGTTACTACATTCCCACTCCTTATTTTTCACCTTAACATTCCTCTCAATACGTGGTACTTCATACAACATTGTTAGTTTATATTACTTTCACAAACAATATCTGCTCTCATTTTGTTTCTAAGTAGTTAAAAGTCAGCATAATATATTTGCTATTAGTATTTTGTTTAACCGTCGGGCTTCCGACGATATTCAAGTATAGTTCCTAGTTTAATTTAATTTCAATTTTTACTTATTTCATACATTTATGTTTGTAGCTGGTAGTGGTTTGATGTACATATCAGTGATTACATGATGACATATATCGATCTCTTGCATTACTGCCAGTTATTTCAGTCTATATGTTTGATCTATGCAGTAGTAAACAGTGGATTTAATGAGTCACATTTTATCGACTTCTTTGTTTTTGCTTTTAAAAGGTATTTTTTTTCTTGAAAAGTATCTGACTCTTGATACTTTTTTTCACAAAAGAATTATCTAACTTTTGATATTTGGACTTAATATTTTGGGTCCTTGCTATATTATCTAAAACCAGCCATGCTTAATAGTCGGTAGATCACATGAGCCAGAAACCAACCCCACAACATGGGCATTTATTTACATGCATGAATTACAATTTATATTTATACATGAGACCCCTGAATACATTTGTTTTTACCTATGCATATATAAGTAGGTCATAACTTAGGAAGCAAAAAAGCATAGAACCAATTATATATGTCAAAGATGCATGATTTTTATATTCTTTGGTAGTTAAGTTTCTGCTCAGATTAGAAACGATTAATTGATTAGAGCACCGCCCATAAATTTATTGTAATAATATTTGTAAGTGTACAGCAGTAACATCTCTTTTACCTCCTTGGTTGGCAATGATAAAGGCAAGGTAGTCCGGGTAATCGCTCTCTTCTTTAATCTGAATCGTCATATTATGCCCTGGATATAGACATGAGACCCTACATTTTTTTTTCATCAACCAACAAATTATTTACAAGCAATCAATATTCAAACCAATACAATTATTATATAAATCAAATATACACCATCTTGTTATTATTGCTTTATAAATCTTCATTGAGGCACATTGTCCGCATTTTGTCCGCAACTAATATTTTCTTGTGATTTTCAAGTGGTAGATTATGGATTCAATCGAGCATGATAACGCTACTATGGAGGATTTGGAGAATGAACCTGATTCGGTAAATAGTTCTGTGTGAAAAAAGCGAGTTAGGAGTACTCATTCTGAAATTTGGGAGTATTTTCAAAAGAATGAAGTCGTGGAAGGAGAAAAACAAACATGTTATTGTAAGGAATGTAAGAAGTCGTATATTTAGGGAGGTAAGTACGGTACTTCCAATCTAAGAAAACACATACCGAGATGTTCCCTGATAAGTGCAAAAGCATTGCAACAAAATCAAACAATTTTTAATCAAAATAAATATAGAGAGTTAATGGCCAAGGCAGTTATTAGACACAATTTGCCATTTATGTTTGTTCATTATGAAGGCATTCATATACATTCATATCTTAACAATAGAGTTCTATCCGTTTCGAGAAATACCTCTCGTACCGATGTTTTGAAATTATATAAAAAGGAAAAATCTAAGCTTAAATGTTTTTTGAAAACATGTACGGGGAGGGTAAGTTTGACAACCGATTTATGGACATCGGTTAATACGGATGGTTATATCACTCTAACGGCTCATTTTATTGATAATGAATGGAAACTACAGAAAAATTGTTAAGTTTTTGTCTTATGCCACCACCACATTCCGGAGCTGCTATTTTTGGAAAAATATACAGTCTTTTGCTTAGTTGGGACATTGAAGATAAGATATTTGCTTATACATTAGATAACGCTTCTTCTAACGATAAATTTGTGGAGCTACTAGTCTCATCTTACATATCGTAAAGCCTTGATTGCAAACGGAGAATATTTGCATGTGCGATGCACGGCACATATTTTAAATTTAATGGTACAAGATGGTTTAAAATGCATTGCTTCGTGTTTAAATAATATAAGGGAAAGCATCAAATATATCAAAGGTTCACAATCAAGAAAAAACATTTCGTAGAATGTATAGTTGATCTTTCGTTGGATAATAGTAACAAAGGATTGCGTCAAGATGTTCCAACAAGGTGGAATTCAACCTTTATTATGTTGAAAAGTGCCATATATTATAAACAAGCACTTTGTCGTTTAGAGCTTGTTGATAAAAATTATATTTATTGTCCTACACAAGAGGAATTGATGAAAGCGAAAAAAATTGCCGACTTTTTAGAAGTATTTTATGATGCCACTTGCTTGTTTTCTGGAACGAAATACCCAACATCTAATTTGTTTTTTCCGAAAATTGTTATGGTTTTGTTTACATTGCAAAAATGCATGGGATCTAATGATTTTATGTCAAACATGGCAAGTAGAATGTTTTTAAAGTTCAACAAATATTGGAGTGAATTTAGTATAATGTTTTGCATTGCTTGCATTCTTGATCCCCGATATAAGATGAATTTTGTCAAGTTTTGTTGCAAAAGGCTTTATGACAATGATTATGGTGAAAAGTTTGAGGTGGTAGAGTCAAAATTAAAAGGTCTTTATGAAGAGTACAAAAGAAAAATAGAGAAGGAATCGAACAATGAAGCAAGTGGATCAAAAGAATTAGACTGTACTGATCCATTTATGGGACCTTACTCACAGGAGTGTGTTGATGTAATGGAGGAATTTGATATATTTAGAAATATTGAGTTTGCTGAAAGTTCGCATAATTCGAAACTTAAGTTATATTTAGAAGATGGACCGCTAGATCGTAAGTTACCACTCGATAATACAAGGTACGATTTTCAATTTCCTAATTAGAATTGTTGTTTGCAACCTAATATTTATTGTTAGAAACCATCTGTCATAAACTTAACTGCCATGTGTTAACTAACCTTTTTATGTTTCAATTTTGAGCCTAACACATGGGTATTTATTCAAGGTGGGTATAAGTAATACTTAAGTTCAACACTTAACAAATGCTGAATAGGCTATTCTCTTATTTCATATGAGACTGAGAGAACCACTTACCTGTTGCAAAACCAAATTACAATGTGTAGAGTAAACTCTTCATATTTATGTAGATGCTCATGTACATCACCACCTAATTAATGTACATCATAAAAATGTACTTTATTTGCCGCACAACTAATCTTATTTTTCATACCTAATAATTTGCTATTTGTTTGGCATAAGTCTTATTATTAACTTAAAAGGAGTCGCAAATGTCTTGTTGTCAAGTTACGGATACTGGTATTGCTCATCTTAAAGGTAAATGTTACAAAAAAAACAATGTTCAGATGTTTTTTAGTTTTATAACTTGTTATAACTTGGATGCCTACCTAGATTTGCATGTTTCTGCCTATGTATGCAGCATTTTGAGTGCTCATTTTTACATATGATCTCGTGCAGGCTTATCTAAACTTGTTCTCTTGAATCTGGAAGGATGTCCAATTACAGCTGGTCGTTTGAAATATTTATCAGGCTTAGCTGCTCATTAAGTTTTTGGTTTATATACATCTTTGGTTTAACAGCATATGCTAACAGTTTGCTGAATTTTTTTTTGCTAAAAGGAAAATGGTTTACAAAATATTTTGTGTTGCTTGCTTTGCTATTACAACATTTGTGAACTGATAATTTGTGTTGTTTGCTTCAGGATTACAAGGATGTGCATAAGGGCTTCAAACCTACAAGATTGTTTCTATGACGCAAAACTTCCAAATATTTTGTAGTTTTATTACTTTATATGACATGTTGCTACTTTTGTAGTATTTGGTTCAGTTTATTTCAGTTATTTGATACAGATTTTGTATTCAACTGTGAAGTTTTACTATGCTGAATCTTTTAGTTTTTAAATGTTGTAGTTTGTAATTATACTATGCAGGATCTTCTAATATTTTCCAGTTTTTGTGTTATCTTCTGATGTAATTTTTTGAATCTTTGATAATTGATGCAATATTAATGATATATTGGAGTAATTTTCAGTTTTGTTGCAGTTTTTGTCATTGTTTTGTTGCAGTTTTTGTTAAATGGGTTGGGTTGGGTTGACCCTTTTAATAAACGTATCGGGTTAGATCAACCCATTTATTAAATAGGTCAAGCGAGTTGGGTTTATTTATGTCTTGAATTGATCGGTAAAATTCCACCCGATCCATTTATGATCCGACCCATTTTAGAGGTCTAGGTCTAGCAGTACAAGAGCAACAGGAAGAAGACATGAAGAAAGGTGCAGAGTGGAGAGAGAGAGGGCTGAGAGAAAAAAAGCCTAGATCCAGATCTAGGGTCAGGCATAGCACGGATCCGCATTTTTTATTTCGTTTCATTGTTGCAGCTTCTAAGTTATTATCTTAAATCTCTTTTGAAGATATTTCATCAGTAAATTTTTCAAGTGCTATGTTAGTTACATGATATTCCAAGAAATGATATTTCTACATGTCATTTCATCTAACTTCTGTTTCAAATATTGTCATCACTTCGAGAATGATAACATCTTTCTGAAAACATCCATAGAAAATTAATTATTAAAATGCAACGTAGATAAATTTTAACTCGCACTGCAAATAAAATGTTATCTTGCAGCAAATAAAAGATCAGATTGTAGTAAACAAAACGTTGGTACTAAAACATTAATAAAAGATGTCAACAACCTATAACTCAAGTGTTTAAAGGTACGATGTTTTAGACAAAAGTTTATCCATAAGTCATGGATTTAAGCATTTAAGCCTTTGAGATATCGTAACTAATGTTCTGTTTGAACAAAGTATTAATAAAACATCCGTCACATCTTCCTCCTCAAAAGATTTAAACCACTGTTCAGAAATAGCTAAATTCTGAAGAATTTGGTGCTAAATTCTTATATCACCTCGACGACTGTCTTGTAACATAACTTGTAGATTACACTTGTCCCGAAATGTGCAAATAAATAGTGTACAAAACTTACAATGCAAAATTAATATAAAAATTGTTAAATTATGAATTAAGAACAATTGTACTATACAAACTAAATATAAACAATAACAATTACCTAAATAGATAGCGCTATAACCTATTGTGAATATAATAGAATACGTTCATTATACAAGAAGCAAACAAGGTAAAAGAATAGTTAAATAAAGAGGGTTGCTATCCAGGCTATATTTTCTACTGAAAATTACACAAATTTTTTCGCGGTCGGCAACTTACCGCCGACTGTAATAAAGATCGTTCAGCAACTTGCTGTCGATTGAAACCGAATTTTTTTTTTGAATAATTTTCAAAGCAAAATATGAAATTGATAGCAACACTGTAAATAAACAAAAGAAACATAGCGGAGAAGTTTATACACAAACCCATTTCATGGTTAAACCATACAAGTAGATGCAATACATTTATAAATGGTTAGTGAAACAAAAAAGTACACTGGAGGAAATGAATTGAAAAGACGACCAAGCAGAACTACTTTCATATTGATATCATCGATTGAGAAGTCGAAGTGTCGTACGAAATGGTTAAGGTAGTGGACATATATACATGTTATAAGCCGGCAACCATTGGGCCTGCATGTCCATTCACTTTTCATACATCATTGACGATTGATTGTGATTTATAAATGCCATGAAGGATCAGATTCAAATGATGCACGGTATTATTTTAGAGTGTCTGATTGTAAGCATTTGAAAACTCAGTAAATGGTCTTTGTAGAATAAATATAAACACCAGAAGCAACTCAATGGTAAGTGTTATCAACAAATCTGAAATATGAAAATTGCAGATATATATTATATAATAACATAATTAATAAAATAAGTGTAACTTTGTATGAATGGAGCATGGAAGGCTATAACTGAGACATTATTAAGAACACATTGCTTTTTCTATTGCTTCCTGCAGTTCCCCAGTCTGGTATGCTTCTGTTACATACAAATAAAATTAATCTATAATTAAGCATGTAAAGTATAGAATATAATTAGGGTTTTCATTTGCATTTGCAAAAGAATATAACAGGACACCTTCCCTGATCTTTTCCTATATAAAGTTTAAGCACGAACATAAAGTCAGCAACATGGCAAAATACAGTTTTATATATTAACGTAGAGCGGTATGAACAAATACTGAAGCATGCCAACAGTGGTAATTAAAAAATCAATATTTTGATGTTAGTCTTGAAAATTAATGCATATATCCATGACACAAGGAGAACATAGAAGTACTCATTTATACAAGGAATATAGGTGCGTTCACTAACAGGAAACCGCCCACATCGAATGTTCTGAACTGGGTAAAATCCATTTTGAACGCAATAAAATTTGACCGTTTGCTGTCGACGCATCGGACGCATCCGACAACATACAATCCAATTTCCTTCCATCGGCCATTTTTTACAAATTTCTCTATAAATTCACAACTACTTCATAACTTCCACACCCACCCCTCTTTCTTCGTAACTTCGTCTCTTCAAATGCATAAAAATTGCAATCGCAGTAAAGTTTTGCATGAGTATCATGGAGAACCAAAGTTGATCAACGAGCATGTTCGACCCAAAACCAAGCACTTAAAAAATAGTGAATGATCTGGAAAAGTCTGTGCAATAAAACTGGATCAAGATGAGATTTTGTCAAGGAAAGCGTATCCAGTACCAATGAATGGTGGGTTGATCATGTCAAAGAGTTTGTCATTTCTATTTTGAAGTATAGAAAAAGGCCAATAAAGAATGCAAAATTTTTACAAAATAATATTTCAAGGTTCACATGTTACAGGATTCTTTGCATTCTCATCAAATGAAAAAGCACATCAATCTCCCCCACGTTACAATATCATCCAACCATCTATCGATCAAACTTGGACATTTGATGTAATGCACAACAATCTAGAAGATGTCAGATACAAACTGGATCAACAATCTAGGATCATTTTCTGATAATAAAAATCATTCTGAAGGAGGCCAAAGGCATCGATATGATATCCAAAAAAGGATGAATAGTGTTATTGATGTGATGTACGAACGCCAAATGAAGATATCTCGGTCGAAAACGGAAAGCGCAAGCATTATTGCAAGCCCAAATCCAACGATCAATACAAACAATGCAGTATCTACAGGATAATCTTCATTCTATATCACTCTTGCTAATCGTATGAAGACGATTGGACAAATTGATGTTGACGAAGCACTAAAAATACCGATTGAAAAGGAGAAAAGAGAATTGTTCGCTGTTTTGGACAATGAAACTACATGAAGCTGGTTGAAAATTGAGATAGAATAGATGAGGCACAACATACAATACCAGCTATATTTGATCAACAAATTGCCCATAATCCGTAGAATTTGTATTTTTTCATGAATTCCTTTTATGTCTATTGTGTTATTTGATTCCGATGTACCAATTTCTTTTTTAGTATATCTAATTTTTAATTTCATAATTTTCGCATTAATTTAAAATTTAACCACTTATTAATATTTAAAAATAATTAAAACAGTTTAAAACAAATAAATATACAATTTCATAATTGTTACTTTCGCTACTCCGTTCGCAGCACAAAAACGCATTCCTGTTTTGCTAAACTTTCCTCGTTCGTTCCCCATTCAGAATGCTCCTTTTAGGTGCCCGGTCTGCTTCGCAAGAAGCACTCTATATTTGTATAACTTTTCGGCCAGCAGTTAATTATTTAGTAGCGGCTTATCAGATTTGAAGTACAAAGAAGATTGAAATTCTTTGTTTACATGAGGGTTATAATTGCAATGGTAATCGCGCTTTTCACAGAACAAAGTATAGGATATTTGCTTCTGAGAAATTTGATTGCAGAAAAATTGCCCGTGAAGGTATCAATACGGATATACAACATACAAAATGTGTCTCAGCATATTTTGCGAGAACCATAAAATTAAATTTCAGATCTTATGAGTTAGGACACCTTGAATAAATGATAAAATAAGCCTGCCCTCAACATACACCTAAGAAATTTCCATGGGTACTAACTCAAAAACCATCATTTAAACTCATACTAATGCATACATGATACAACACAACACTACCATACATCCTTTGACACTCTCTAAAAGCTAACACACTTGTTGGCCATCTAGTTGTGATGTTAGAAACAAGGTTAACAAATAATTAGAAAAAGCTAGTCAGAGAACTCTTTTCAGCTGTCGTGAATTTTCGCTTTAAATGGGAAGACTGACCTTGCACGTGCATACTACAAAGAAGCAGGGTGATCAATCTATTACAAATGCCAAATTTGCATGCCTACTACATAGCAGACATACATACACAGTTTATTTGAACAACATTTTATTCCTACTATAAAGTTATCTGAATACAGACACATGTTCTTTTTGTAATGAACTTGCCAGGTTTCAATATTCATAACAGTTGGTAATTAGTATGAAAAGAGGATCCATTATTAGCCCCCATTTGGGAAATAAGATATTTAAGGTTAAGAAGATGTTTAAGGTTAAGAGTGGTTATTTGAAGGAATATCAATCTGAGTGAAAATATGTAATTTTATTTTGTAAGAAGTTGCATTATTGATAACAAAGAACAAATATAGAAGGAATTTGTTGCTTATCTTAATTCATTTTCTAATCCAAATATTTGGTGAACTTGAAGAAATCATAACAAGTCGTGTCACAGTCCCATATACATATTTTAATAAAAAACTGAAGATAGACTTGAGTTAGATATGCAAGTATTAAATGAATTGATAATATGGAAAATATGAACAGATTTGTTTGAGCTATTATAATGTGATGGAAGAAAGCCAAACGACGACGATAAAGATACAAGGACTATTACAAATATGTAAACAATTAAATTCAGTCACTAATGTTAGATAATTCGATATTCCATCTTGTTGCAAATGAAATACTGTTGTCCACAATGAAGTTGGAAAATGGTATATGTTACGAATTCAACCACAATCGATGTTTTGCTTTAATAAAAATTGGTAGACTTGAAGATAGAGTTGATGTGCCAGTTTTTGAGGCACTCGAATGAGTTTTTAACTATTGCGAATCAATTGATGGTCATCAAATGGTATATGTCCCAAATACACTATAAATGTTCCGGACTTTATCGTTGATGTTAATGAATTTTTATACTGGATGGCTGGAAAACGTGTGTATCATGATAAAAATTCTAGTTCTTATAGACTTATTTTAATGAACTTGTTGGTGCATAATTTGTATAATGAGAGAATAAAGATGAATGATATTCAAACTAAGCTATTTCATTATCTGCAAGTTGAAAATTGATTTGGGAGAATATAATCACGGAAAAGATAATCTCATGTTTAAAATTTGTGACCACACTAGCAGATTAATATGGGTAATTCTATTCATACACCAAAAAATACTTTATATGTACCATTAATTTTTTATAAAAAATTAAAACCAAAATACACTCATGTACTGACAAACAAAACAGCATTTAACATTTCTTCAAATCAAATCTTCTAAAATCCTAAAACCCTATTTAACGTTGTAATATAGAAAAAACCCAGAAGTTTCTGTTCAGCAAATACCCCACCACGACATCACTAGGTTAGCTTTCAGAACCACGAAGAAAGAACCTTAAGACTTACTTATTACCTCGTACAGAACGCCCTAGAACTTGCATGTAACCTCGTACAAACCCACCTAGGACTTACATATTATCTCGTATTGGACCCCCTAAGTTTATCAACATAGTGGCGCACCCTAATTCACCTTCTCATTTTCAGAAAACAATCTAAGTTAGTCGCTTGAGTAGATGAACCGACTTTTTGATTCCGTAGAATGGGCACAAATTGGTGGTTGAGATTATGAAATTAGTGTGTTAGTTCAAGAAAACAACTATGGTAAATTTTTATTGTTAAATGTTTTTACTACAAAATGTAACTTTATTATCATTGACAAAATTGTAATGTGGGCTGTGTATGTTAAATTAAAACCGGTGTTTATTGTTTTGCTATAATTTTGAGTGTATGTAATGCATTTTCTGGTGTACAAATAGAGTTAGCCAATTAATATTTATCATCATCATTAAATAATGAAAAATCATTCTTAGTAGTCTGACTATACCCTCACCTTTCTTCCTGTGATTTTTTCTGCTTTCATGTATAATCTTAAAACTCATATATCATAGTCATCTACCATCTAAAATTTGCAGATAATGAAGAATAATTATGAAAATGATGAACACTAGGCTTTGCTTCAAGATAAAAACAAACCTTCATTAAACTTTCGATACATTATTCACGTTCTATGTCATGACCAGGACTTAAATTCAGTCTACAGTTTCGAATATTGGGTAAAAGAAGAGAAAAAAAGGATATAATTGGAGAACGATTGTTATGATAGGGTTCTCAGAGAAAACTAGGATGAAATTTTGTGGTTTCCCAAGGATGAGCTTAAAGTAGAGTTCTCAGTTTTGGGTTGACAAAATGATCTGTGATTTCTCAAGTGCAAGTATAATAGTCCAGTAAAAGGGCATATTGCCTTAAATTACTAATGAAAGTCTGTCATTAATTGGTAGTGTTGCCCTTATCTAGACAATTTTGAATTTAGTCAATAATATCCCCCAACCATATTGGGTTTGTGTACATGTAACATCTTAAGAAGTGCATATGCTAAATGAAACACATATGCATGATGATGCACATTATGCAGAAAGACAGAATCCAAAGTCAAATGCATGAAACCATGGAAGAAAATATGGATCTTCTCCATAAGCAGGAGATGACCACAAATTGACTGTGTGATGATTTTGTTTGTTCTCTGTCAAATGATGGTGGGCTTATAAAATGAACCATAGCAAGCTTACGAATACAGAAATCTTAAATATGCTAAAGAAAGAAAAATCGTTTGAACTGATAGTAAATACAAAGAAGTCAATTTAGATATGAAAATGAAAAATCCATGACATATCTTGGTCGAGGGAAAGGAGCGAAATCTTGATTCAGGTCCTTTTTCCCATTTGACTAAAAGTATTGAAATTGTACGATGCAGATTTTTTTAACAGAGACAATACCTTTTCAAAGGTACTTTTACTAATATAAAAAGTACTTTTACCAAGATTTTCAAAAGGAGAATAAATCATAAAGTTCAAACTTTAACGGGAAACGGGGATTTAAATTGCAAATTCGAAAGACCCGTATTTTAAGGTTTGCACACGATTTATTGATTTTCATGTTTGAAGTTCTACGTCTAAACCTAAAACTTAATTCTCCCTCTTTTTCCATTTTTGTTTTCTGTGGAGAATATTAAAATTGGAATTGTGGATCCAAGTATATTGAATATATCAGCATGTCCTGAATAATTTCTTTAAAAATTTGAATTGACGTATAAATTAAATTTTTAGATTTTTTATTTTATTTTTAAAACATTTTACTTATTATGAAAGTATAAGTGCGTTCTTAAAATCATAAATTCGGAAATATTTAATATATTAAATATTAAATTAACATAAGAGATGAAAGCTACTATTTTAACTATCTATTCAACGAATAATATATTTTGTTGATTTACTGTATTTAATTTTCGTATTGCAGTTTAAGTCACAAAAGCTAACAGATAGGAATGTTCGAAATACATGGAAGATATGGACGATGTGAAAAATATCATAAATGACAGTGGCTTGGATCATTTTAAATGACAATGTCCAAAGTGTCACATTCACATGCAAGTTCGTAGAATAATACCTAAGAACATCCCAATGAAGAATTATTTGGGTATCAATACCCAAATTTTTTTTTGGGAGGGGGGGGGGGGGGGGCGTTGGTGGTTTAGGGTAATGTAGTAGCAAAAGTTGCTACTGCGTAGCAGCAATCAGCTACCCAGTACCAATGAACTATCCAAGTTTCAGAAACTTTGGTAAGTATAGCGGCTAAAGTTTTAAGAAAACCTCATTTTAATTCAAAAGATTTGATTTAAATCCTAAACTTTTATTTATATTCTAGATGATTTTATATAAATCTTCTAAACCTTTTTCTTCATATGAATCTTCTATATTTCTTTTATTTAGATCTAGCATATTTTTTTATATAAATCTTTTGTATATTTTTTGTTGTGAATAAAATTCCTACGTATTGTCAATGTATTTTTTTAATATTTTATTTCACATACCTTCTGAATATGAAGTAAAAAAGCAAACTTTATTTTATTGTAATGGATATAACATACAACCTCTATGTACAAAATACATACCAGAAGATTCAATTCAATCACACAAAAATTGAGCTAAATAAGAAACAATACGGACAACAAAAACAAGATATGAAACCAAGAGTAAGAACAACAAGCCATGTCATGGTCAAATTTCTGTGAATGTGGATTTGTTGCCCTGATAGTTGCTGTTAGAACATGTAATAATGTTGCTCTTCGTTATTTCAATCAAATGATGTTTCCATACGGTCGTGGGTTAAAGAGTGGCTCAATGAGTTACTTCATAGAGTTGTTGAATATGTTCTACAATTACAAAATGGAAGTCACTCTGAAATGAACCAACTGAAATGCATCTTAAACATCCATCTTGGATGATATGAATGAATCTTGAGCATCCATCTTGAATTTACATCTTGAGTTCTAAAATTCACCTCGGGACTATCTCGGAGAGTATATGTCACATCTAAACTGATTTGCTTACACAATAATATTTGTAAATACTATCTTAAATAATAATTGTAATTTACGTGAATTACAAAATCAACAAAATAAAACCAAGTTTCTATCAATTCCATTCCAGTATAATGCTAAGTAAACTAGCAAAAATCGATAAAACCAATAATGTATGATGTAAGAGAGGAATCGAATGAGAGATATAGATCTCAAATCTCATTTTTCTTTTTTTCTTTTTTATAATGTACCCGTTATCTTTTTCTACAATTCTATTTTAAAATGACAAAATGAGATAGAAACGGATATGGAGGAAACATCGTACTTATAATCCGCAAAATTTCAGCTTCTAAAATAGATTTTAGTTTCTCTCCAAATGAAATTCAATTTCTCCCCCAAAACTAAACTAGATTCAGTTTTCTCTAGAGACTCATCTAACACCTAGGCACCATTGGAAAAGTTTATGCATAATTCCTTAAATTGTGTGCCTTGATTTATGGACAACTAAACATAATTTGAGTTATGCACATCAAATGGCCAATTCGTTAGTGTCACTGCTTCCATTGATACTGAAGATCTCCATTTTGATTGATCACGCACTTGCAGAAATTCATGTTCTGTCATTCATTACTGTCAAAAATCTTAAAACCTTTCGATTTAAATCCCAATTCAGATTAGATCTCTCCCTTTACGATTCGATTTACATTTCTATTCAAATTTAGTCAAAACCACAATTTAAAACAACATTTAACTTATACTAACATATCTAATGTACTTACTTGGACTTCATAGTTATTAAGGAGCCTACCTAAGTGCGCCTAGGCTCAAAAAAGTACAAGGCTTAAGGTTTGCGTCTTTTTTCAGTTTGAGTGCACATTTTTGCAGTTTGAAGCGCCCTTTTTGTAAAATTCAAATTTTAATTTACAAAATAATTAAATAAAAATTTTAAATTGTTAATGAATTATAAAATATGGTTTAAAATTTAAATTTTATTTAATAAAATATTTAAATGGTTGAATGAATTATACAATATGGTTTAAAATTAATTTGTAGTTAGTAAAATAATAGATCAACCTTATATAAAAGGCACGCATAAAAGCCCAAGGCTCAAGCCTTGCGCCTTAGCGCCTTAACTACTACGACTTGGATTCACAATTTCGATTATAATGTTCTCAAAATAAAAGGTAGAAGATAATAAAAGAGAAAATTAAGTTTCAAGTTTCGTTGTAGAAATTCAAACATCAAAATCAATTTCAAAGTGTGTATATATTTTAAAATATGGATTTTTGAATCCACAATCTACGATTTGAATCCCATTTCGATTTAAAATTCAAACTTTACGATTTACGATTTAAATCTCATGTTGAAAATCTTGCCGTCATTTACTAAATTTTAACTTTTCCAAAATTCAAGTCCATACGAAAATCTTCATATTGGCCGAAATATTGAAATTTGACCTAGTCCGAGAAACCAAGACCTCGACTGATGTATGAAAAAAAAAGAATTCCACTGAAATTTTGTGTTTCATTTCATTGAGTCTCCATATCGAGATCTCGCCTAAGATATCGATCGGATGGTCAAGATTTGAAATAGCGAACACCCTCAAAAAGATTGCATAGAACCAACAATTCAGAATGTAATCGTTAATTTGTTGATTAGTAGTCGATTTAACCTCTGTTACGTTGTTTGTGAGTTATATACATTGTATCTCATATTTATATTTAGCAAATATGAGAAATATATAGAGAAGAATGCAAGGAAAGCAAGTAAAAAATCGCACAATGATTTACAATGGTTTGGCGTTCGCCAACGTCCGCTTTAACAAAAATTTATCCATTTTTAACTATGTTTCAGAAATTTTTATAATCAAAATCTTGAAATCAAGACCAAATTTGAGATAGAAAAATGAAAAAATCTCCCCTGGTGAAAAGTAGTTTGATCATTTTCTTTGAAATCAAGGCCAGATTTGGCGGTGCATGCATTAAAAAATTTCCATATATATATATATATATATATATATATATATATATATATATATATATATATATATATTATAGTGTTAGCTTTTATCTGTAAGATGTAGGCCTTTAAATATGGTGTTAAACCATATCGTCTTTCAATGAACGAGGACCAGTCTTGCTCATACCTTCTCCACCTTCGCAAGACGGTTGCTTCAAGAGCTAATTGTTCCTCTCTTTGCCCTCCTGCAGATTCTTTGTGGATTGTAATTGCTTCTAATCAACTCATCAACGATATCTTTTAATTGCACACTTATTCATATTGAGTTCATGTGTCTCACGGAAGCGATAATATTTCTCAATCTTCTATGCTCCTCGGTTGCAGGTTTCAAAGCTGGCTTTCGATACCTTACGGGATTTTAAATCGCGGGGTAAATATTTTTCATGGAGTCCATTTGCAAGGATCCTCACTCCCCCAGGTTTGATTATTCTTCATTTTGTTGCTATTATTGTTATTATTACCACCATCATCCTTTCTTCCTTCATTATTCTTTACTACAGAGCTAAACAACTCTCTCAATCTTATCGTATTCAATCTTTCCTCGGTCTCTGCCTCTTACAGATGCAAAAAATTGATCATCTTTCTTACAGAAATCTTTCAATGTAGTTGGCTTCTTCGTGATAAGCCATGTTCCAAATTCCATATCCTTGTTGACGCCTTCCACCAAAATTAGCACTAGAATATATTCTGGATTTCTAACTTTGTGCCGACAACACTAGATCTTTTTAAGATTCTTCAAAGATTCCCTTCTTCGTTGTTTAACATTTGCCAACGAAATTGCATTCTTTGGCTAAACTATATAAACTCTAAATTGATTTAAAAACTTGTTTGCCAACTGATCGTAAAAACTAATGGAACCCGGATCAAGCCTCCAGAACCACATAGTCGTTAGTCCTTCTAAGAATATAGAGAAGCACATACACTTCACATGCTCATCCACCCTAACACTATCCATGTGTCACTCATATTTTAATAGAATGGGTCTGACAATCTGTTATACAATGGTATTTCGACATAGTAAACCTTTGAGGGTACTGTGCTCCTCTAATCTCTGAAGCGAAGGGATTCCAACTCCTTGTAGTCACCCACTCGTCTTTACGGTTTTCACTTGGAAGTAGCCATCTGACCATTTCATCGATAATATTTTCTTCTTTAGTCCTTACACAATTAACAGGCGTTATCGCTCGCATCATTGTGTGCCTGGTTCCATGAATGACCTGAATGGTCGTTGTCCGAGCTCTCACGACTAGCAGCAGACGCTTAGGTTTCGCTATCTATAGGAAGTTCATTCATTTTGGTCTTCCATCTTTTTCATGTTGTTTATCCTGACTACGTCCTTCGGATTGTTCTCGTCCGTGAGCATTTCCCTCGGCATTGTTTATGGCTCTATTTCCGATAGAGATAGTCCATTATTGTTGTTGCATCATTTTAGGAACCCTACGATGATCGTCGTTGTCTCTTGATCGATCATTATCGATCGATGCATACAGAGCATCAGCTCAAGTTGCATTGTGTCTGACTCTAGTCGTTCTCTCGACTTTGATTTGTCATTCGCCTTGCAGCTGAGCTTCCTTCTCCAGCTCTAGTCGACAAGTTCCTCTTCAATCATGATCTTTTGGATCCATCTTCATTAGCATTTATTCCTTGAGGGTTTTCCACATCAACTCAAATTGTTGCCTTAACTCCTCTATTAGCGATCGTTGAGTTGCTTCATTTGTTGGTTAACTCCAATGACAATTATTTCCAACTCTTCTCTTATAACACGATCCAGTGGTGGTTGTGTATGCGATCCACCACTTGCATTATTTCTCCAAATCTTTCTTCAACATCGTCGGCCGCTCTAACTTGTTTTCCAAGATTCTTCTTAGGACTCAGTATACCAAATCCCTAAGTAGACGTAACTCGAATCCAAGTATCTTCGTATATCTAACCTGAGATAAACTTTCCCAGTGAAAGCACAAAAAATGTTTCTTTAAAATTGGTATGAGTATAACATCTCTAAATGAGACTGCGTAGAACTAACAATTTGGAATGTAATCATTACTTACATATAAGCAGTAAATCTAACCGTTGATTACGTTGTGTGTGAGTTTTATATGTTGGATCTTAGATCTAGACCTAGCAATTATGAGAAGAATCAAGAAAAGTATAGAGAAGAATGTAAGAAAAACAAGAAAAAAACATAAAATGATTTATAGTGATTTGATGTTTGCCTATATCCACTTTAATATGAATTTATTCATTTTTCACTAGTTCCCATAAGGTTTTACAATCAAAATCTCAAAATCGAGACAAAATTTAAGATGAAAAAAGGCAATACCTCCCCTTAGTGAAAAATAATTTGACCTCAACCTTGGTTGATATCTTTCTGTATTTATAGGCGTACAGGGATAAACTATGGCTCTGAAGTCGAGATCTTATCTATGAAAAGTTGTCCAAAATATGACCTTTCAAATCCATAAGCGAAAGAGAAATATTAAGGATATTTCTGACCAAGCCCATCGATCGATGTCGATCGATACCGTGGATCGGTACCAGATCGATGGAATTGTTGTTCTTTTTTCTTTGTTTTGCTTCATTTTGTACTGCATTTGTCTATCGATCTATCATTAATTCATGTTATAGCTTTGTTTCATGCTTCAAAACCAAAATGCAGAAAATGTCAGGGATTGTAATGAATCACCATCCATGTGTTTTGTATCGATCTGGTATCTTTTGAATGATTGTGTACATGGATGATTGTTACCAACCGCTTATGTATACAATCATAAATAAGCTCTTTCTTCATAATGAATCACCATATAATACATATCATATAACCAGTGAGAAGAGTCTATCTACTGTACTTTTAACTAGCTCCAAGTAACTTATACGTATGAAATTGTGATTTTCGAGTTGCAAATATACTCATATAGCAATGTAATCCTTGGCATATAATTAATATAAACCAACTTACCAACAGTAATATCACACCCTCCATAAAACTCCCCATCAATATAAAGTTGAGGAAACGTGGGCCAACTTGAATACTCCTTCAAACCCTGCCTCAAATTCTCATTTTCTAGAATATTCATTGTCTCAAACGGAACATTCAAGGACTTCAGTATCATCACGACCGTGTTAGAAAATCCACACTGTGGGAAATCTTTTGTCCCTTTCATGAACAGAAGCACCTTATGCGACTTCACCACAGTGTCCAGCGTTGATTTCATCCCCGGACTCAGCGCTGCTTAAATCAATATAATTATAAAATAATTTTAGATGAAAAATTAGAAGAAAGAAGAAGGTAGCGAAATTACGCACCTGATGAGCATCTTACTGAAAGATGGCGTCTGAGGTGGGAGATTTGAGAGAGACGTGGTTTGGGGGTTTGTGTCAGACGAAGATTTGTGACTGAATTATTAATATGACAATTTGGAAGGGCTGAACTAAAAAAAATGTTGAATTTAGAAGGGCAATTAATGGGCAAAGTCGAGTAGGTCATGGCGGCGAAAGAGAATGTGTTGGTTGCGGCCATTAGCGGAGGATTGCTATGTGAAACGGCAATTTATTGACTTTTCATTATCTGCTTTTACATTATTCTGCGATATCTGTTTTCACCTCCCTCTCGAGTTGTAATATTGAATTGGTAATTTGACGGGTCAGACCCGTTGGACCCGCCTCTGTTTTGATCCGTCAATATCCGTTCCATTGGGTCATCGAAACGGGTAGATACATGACCCACTCTAAAGAGGTCCGGGCTTAGGGTTAGATTAGGGTTTGGCTGACCTGTCCCACCTGATCCGCATTACTAAGATCTCATAAAATCACTTTATTATTATAACAATAATTTGTTAATCCTTTTATACATAAGCGTTCTAATATGGATATTCTAATGTTCCATTCAATAAGTTATATAATTTTTATGGTATTAAGTTGCATCAATAAAAATTATATAATAATATATGTATGTTTTTCTTGAACCGTTATCATACACCTTATTTTTATTACCTTATCACTGTAAACACATTGATCTTTATATTTATTCTATCATTTGGTGGCAATCTCCCTTTACAAATAAAATAAATAAAATAGATTATGGATGTATTAATGACTTTTCAATGCAATAAGATAATGGATCTTTAAAAATAATGGATATTTAATGTGGCGGATTGAACTTTTCATTTTCACCCTTTAATTATTTTATTTCTCTCTTCAGGCATTAACTCAATGTATTAATGATGTCCTCTCGACCTATCTTTTCCAACCAGCTTCCTTTACTATACTTAGTTCTTAAGCCGAAACTTCTCTCATTATTTATCAACTCCTCAATTACACAACTAAATAGTAATTCAATCCATATTTTCTTGCCACCACTCAGTAATCATTCCAATATTCACCATATTTTATTTTATTTTCTGCTTTATTATTTTCGACGTAATAAGATAATAGATTTTTAAGAATTCAATTAAATTAATCTTACTTATTTTCTTCTTTTCTTTAACTTCATAGAATTGATCTCTGCTAATTGATTTGACATTTCAATTTTTTTTCCAGCTGCAACATTTTCGCTATTAGGTGTGATGGCTCAATATATCATACTAAAGTAGCGTGATTCTAATGGAAATCAATGATGCAAGTGAATAATATGAGGAAGCCAATATAATTTTTATTGGAGGTTTTGTTTGATGTATTCGTGAACAGTTTCTTTTTTTGGTCTATAATACTTTTTTTAATTAGGCATACATCTGCTAGAGTGTTTTTTTATTAATCCATTAGTGTACTACTATTTTCTCACAGTGTTGGTAAAGAATATGAGTTTTTTTTTGTCTAAATATATGTTATATATAAAAGAATAATGGTCATTTTATATTCTTATTCACCGTTATCTATCAGTCAAAATATTTTTCTCTCATTGATTTGAGGGAAAAAATTCATTTAGCCTCATAAAACTAAATATGCACATTCAGAACCAAATCTATTTTCGCTATAACTCAAATGCTTAGTAATATCATAACTTCACCGCTTCATACATATGTTAATCTTCTCCAACTCTATTCTATTTATTTATCATATATAATGATGAATATATAACTTTTCATCTCCTCTCTTCTCACTTAGTTTCAACCAAATATGGAACTATTCTTAATTTAAGTCAATATTTTACATTTTCGCTTCAATTTTTACAGCTTTATTAATCGTTAGTTTATTCATTATATACCACATTAAAAATATATAATCTTTAACGATAGTTGTAATACCTTTGGTGTCACACTTCTTTGATGTCAACGTGAACTATCAAAAATGTCCCTCTACAAATATTAATATCACTTAAAAATAGGACCAAACAGATAAGTTTCTTTTACCAATTCAAAACGTCTCTCTACGGATATTATCAAATCTTAATATCACTTAAAAATAAGATCTAACAAATAATCTTTTTTTCAAAGTCGTTTTTTATTAATTAATAACAGAAATAAAAATTCAAATTAAAAAAAATTAAATTCATTCTTTAGTAATTAATAATAGAAATAAAAATTCAAACTAACAAAAAAATTAGATGTCGCAATTTAGAAGGAAAAAATAAAACTAATTGCATATCATTTCAACATAAAAATATGGTTAAATATTTGTGCAAATCATATTTTTCGAACGAGTTAAACATGTACAATTTGTTAAAAAAACAATTCACGCATGAAGTGCGTGTCATCATCACGCGCGAAGCGTGTGCTGTAACACTCGTGTTGAATATATAACTTTGCATCTCCTCTCTTCTCATTTAATTTCAACCAAACATGGAACTATTCTTGATTTAAATCAATATTTTACATTTTCGCTTCAATTTTTACATCTTCATTAATCGTTAGTTTATTCATTCTATACCACATTAAAAATATAAACTATTATGCTTTCACATTTTCATCCTACCTTAAATTATTTTTCTTTTTTCAATTCTCACTTATCAAAAATTAAAATCTAACGTCCTTCGGTTTGATTGGAATAAGAGCATGGCAAATCAATGTTTATACCATGGTTCTATTATGTAGTGTTATGAAAATAGTAGCGTTTTGCGGAAGCTTTTATCAACGGATCTTTGTCGTCCAAATCACAAAGTGATAACTTGGATTGAAAACAAGACGGAACTGAAATCAAAACACAATAACACAAGATATTCCACCCAACCACCCACTTTATTGATTCACCAAAATTTTGTTACAATTAATAGAACAAAGCTAAAATAAACAAAATACCATTGAATCAATAACCAAATTGAGAAAGGGTGCAAATTTCTATATGACTAAAATTGTTGGAGAAAAAGAACAAAGATGGAGAAGAGAAAATTAGAAAATAGATTTTCCACCACACTTTTACATTCTCTTATAGTCTCTATTTATATAATCAATTACTTAATGCCCAAGTTAACATTAGATGGCAAAAAATAATTTGATTAGCCAATTAGAAAGAGAAATAAACATACTCAAATATGCCTATTAATTAGGGGAAACAAAATCTTTTCTTTCTTTCTTTTGCATATTTATTTTTCTCTATTTGTGATTTTGTATCACCAAAATTTAACACTCCACCTTGATGTAAAATCACATATCTCCAACATATCAACCATGTCATATCTAGATCTATCACAAATCCTCATATCTCAACCACACTAAATTTCAAACCTCAACCACCGCCTGCAAGTGATGCATCTCTCACATGAGGTGCACCACATAAATCCGGTCTCAAAAACGTACCACAAAGATCTCTGTCTTATCTTTGTGGATTTTGCAATTCGACACCCGTCTATCACTCGATCTCATTACCTGATCACCATCGATCCCTCGAGCATCATCAACATGAAGACCCATGTCTAAAATATGATCCTCAATGCTAGAATCATAAGCAGTGACCACGTTAATCTCTCCACCTTGATGTGGACTAGATCGTTCAACCGTCACTCGCTTTCCATTGTCGACTACAGAACCAACCAAGCTACAAAAGTTTCCTTCTTCCAATACTCCTCTCATCCTTACACGACCACCTTTCTTCACTCTCAAAACTCCACCTTGAGTCTCATAAGTGCAACCACGACAATTCAACTGACCGAGAGAAATAAGATTATGCGAACAAGTGGGTACATGTCTTACTCCAGAGACTTTTCTAACCACACCGTCATGCATACGAAACTAAATAGATCCAATACCACAAATCGGTAGGTCTTCTCCATTGGCTGTCCTAATCATGCCGACACTCTTCTCATAAGAAGAAAAACAATTCACGTCCCTACAAATGTGAAAACTGGCTCCCGAATCCATCTTCCAAGGCTTATTTTCACTAAAGGGGACATCACAAGAAGCATCAATATCGGTACCTTCAGCAAAACCTACATGTGCATCACCACTACTATCACCATGCATAACCTTTTTATGATCTCTTTTATAAGAATAACACTTGCTGGGTATGTGACCTTTCTTATTACAATAATGACAAGTGATAACACCTTTACCGTTAGCGTCATTCTTCTTCCAAATTGTATCTTTCTTCGAGTTCCTTGCCACCATAGCCTCACTTTTAATTGATATCATACTTGACCCTTTTCTTCTATGCTCCTCATTCAAAAGATTGTTTCGAACAGTTTCCAGAGAGATAGTTCCATTAGCATTGGAATTACTCAATGAAACAACCAAAGTTTCCTAACTTTATGAAAACGAACTCATTAATAAAATGGCCTGTAACTCATCATCAAAATTGACCTTCATATTTGCCAAATGATTTATTACATCTTGAAATTCATTCAAATGCTCTACAACAGACTTCTCTTCATCTAATCTCAGTTGTACCAACTTTCGAACCAGAAAAGCCTTATTAGTAGCACTCTTTGACTCATACAAAGATACCAACTTGTCCCACAAAGCCTTCGCGGATTCACAACTAGCCGCATGATGGAAAACTAAATCTTCAAGATACTGGCGAATCAAAGCAATCGCTTTCTTATCCATCTTCTTCCATTTTTCCCTCATCTACGTCAGAGGGCTTCTTTCCATCTCCATCAATCGGATCATGAAGATCATTGAGGTACAGAACATCCTCCATCTTAGGCTTCCAAATACCCTAATTTTTCCCATCCAAAATAGCAATCTTTGAAAACGAAATCATATCCGACATCAATAATTTTTCAAACCAAAATTACTCTAAGCTTTGTGATGATCTGTGCTCCGATACCAAACTGTTATGGAAATAGTAGCGCTTTGCGGAAGCTTTTATCAACAGATCTTTGTCACCAAATCAGAAAGAGATAACTTGGATTAAAAACAAGACGGAATTGAAATCAAAACGCAATACCAAAAGATATTCCACCCAGCCACCCACTTTATTGATTCAACAAAATTTTGTTTACAATTAATAGAACAAAGCTAAAATAAACAAAATACCATTGAATCAATAACCAAATTGAGAAAAGGAGCAAATATCTATATGGCTAAAATTGTTGGAGAAGAAGAAAAAAGATGGAGAAGAGAAAATTAGCAAATAAATTTTCCACCACACTTTTACACTCTCTTCTAGTCTCTATTTATATAATCAATTACTTAATGCCCAAGTTAACATTAGATGGCAAAAAATAATTTTGATTAGCCAATTAGAGAGAGAAATAAACATCACAAATATGCATATTAAGTAGGGGAAACAAAAGCTTCTCTTTCTTTCTTTTGCATATTTATTTCCATCTATTTGTGATTTTGTATCACCAATATTTAACATCCAGCACAAGTGTAAATCGAACCAAATTCAAATTTCCATTTTTCAGTGGCATCAATATAGATAT
Organism: Allium fistulosum; assembly: GCA_030737815.1. Classification (NCBI taxonomy): domain Eukaryota; kingdom Viridiplantae; phylum Streptophyta; class Magnoliopsida; order Asparagales; family Amaryllidaceae; genus Allium; species Allium fistulosum. Next base: position 931,587,521 of record CM060904.1, read on the forward strand.
GTGTGTGTGTGTATGTGTGTATGTATGTACGCACGTGTGTGTGTGTGTGTGTATATGTGTGTGTGTATGTATATATATATATATATATCTTTTGATTATTTTCAAACTCTATTTTTCTTATATTATATAACCAAAATTGCAAAATGGGCATAGATGGAAGGAAGTTGAGATATAATAAACTTATAGCTTAAAAGATGGACAATAATAAATATTGAAAGACATGGAACATTTTAATGAAAGGTATAATTTACACTTTGTAGTTTAAAGCCATATTTTCATATTTTATTCATTAGTATTTCTTTGATAAAATTCAACTTCCTTAATCGATAAATTAATTATAAGCTTAGTATCTTTACGATGCATTTTTCAAGGACAGGGAAAGTATGTAATGTAATATGATATTACTTTTGATTAAGAAATTTAACAGTTACTTATTTTATAATTTATCAATATATAACAAATAGATATTTTTATAATTTTTAAATGGAGAAATTGTCTTTTATAGTAATTTGTATTTTAGAAGCTATGTTGATGTATGAAACTAGCAGAATTATAGGATTTCTCTTTCAAATAATGTTTCTTTCATATCAATATCATCAACTCTTAAGATTACTTCATTTTAATCTTTGGGTATTTTTTTTCATTTAGGTGTTCCCATTTATTATTCACATAATGCATTAAATTCTATAAATTAATACATTAAATAACACATGTAATTTATTTATTCATATTTTCCCGATCTATTCTATTTATTCTATCATATAGAATGTTGAATAAATACCTTGTTATCTCCTCTTTTTTACTTAGTTTAAACCCAAAAATTGAACTATCCTTAATTTAAGTCGATATTTTATAAAGAAATTGTATTTGATTGAGCAATTTAATAGTTTCTTATTTTATAATTTATCAGTATACAAAAAATAGTTCTATTTATAATTGTTAGGTGGAGAAATTGACTTTTATAGTAAACTATATTTTGGAAGCTATTTTGATGTATCAAACTAGCTGAATTGTAACAATATTATCAATAATTCTTTTTCTAACCTACGTCACTCTTTTCATCAATATTTCTTTTATATCAATATATTATCAACTCATATACTTAATTCATATTAATCTTTGGGTAATATTTTCATTTTGGTGCTCTTGATATACTGTTCATATAATGCATTAAATTCTATATATTAGTGCATTACATAAAACATGTCATTTATTTATTTTGCCTTTGCTAATCTATCATGTTTATTTATCATGTATAACGTTGAATATATGTCTTTTCATCTCTCATTTCTCAGTTAATTTAAACTAAAATACCAAATCTCCAAAATTTAAGTCCATATTTAATGTTTTCCACTCGGCATTTACATCTTGATTAATAACTAATCTATTCAATCTACACACACTAGAAACGGAAAATATTATCTATTCACATTCTCACTCTACCTAAAATTATCTTCTTTCTTTTCAATTTTCACTTATCAAATCTTAAAATCCAGCACTCTTTTATGTGATCGAAGTAAGAGCTTGACAAATCAATGCTCTAGGTGTATCAAATTTCTCTTTTTCGATGACATTGATTTTCGTATATATTTTATAAAATTTTCTTTTATTATTTTTAAACTCTAATTTTCTTATTATATCATTGAAATTGCAAAAATGGTGCGGATGGAACAGAGTTAATATATAATAAACTCCTCATAGTTTAGAAAATGGATAATGATAAATTCAGAAAGATGGAACATTTTAATGAATGATATACTTTACAATTTGTAATTTAAAGTCTTATTTTCATGTTGTATTCTTTACTGATATTTCTATTCATTTCCTCTATTCTTCTAATCTATTCATTATTTTCATGTTGTCCTAATTTGTCTATAGTTTATAGCCTAATTTCCATGTTGTATTCAATATTATATTTCTTTGACAATATTTGGCAATCAATTATATTTTGGAAGCTACGCTGATGTATCAAAATAGCTGAATTGCAACATGCTTTTCCATGTTATTCCTTTTATTAACGATTTATATCAATATTATCAACTTTTATACTTAATTCATCTTAATCTTTGGGTAATTTTTTTAATTTAGGTGATCCAATTTTATTATTCACATAATGCATTAATTTTTATAAATTAATGCATTAAATAACACATGTCTTTGCATCTTCAGCTTCAACCCAGTTTTCACCTTTGTATTCTTTTTCCATCTTCCAGTTTAATTTTCTCAACTCTTTTTGTCGTCAAGAAAAGCAAAACAATATATTGATTCCAAAAATATTCATTTTTTAGTTCACATAAATTAGCAGATAAACAAAAAATACAAGGATGTTAATGTAATATTTTTTGCTTATGTTATCCCTTTAATAATGCCCAATGCTTACATACATTATGAAATATTAAAAATAGGGTCTTGATTTACTATTTCCAAACATATATGTGTTGATTGAACCTTCAAACATGGCTAATTAGATTAAATCTCTAATCATACATGATATAACTTTCTATCAACACATAATCATTTCTAATAATTTTCACTGCATGACTACCACTGTGCTTTTTATAGTTTCAAGATTACAAGCGATTGATGATGCTAATTTGTACGTCAGTAATCATTTTTGATTTCTTTCTATTTCTTGGTTACCGATATGCTTTTTCTATCCTTATGTTACACTTGATGGTCACATGCTATAAATTATAGTGTCAATAGCGAAAATTTTCTTGGGATATCCATAAAAGATGTATGGTTTTTACAATATAAACTTTTGAAAATAAATCCTAGATATAAAGCTTTCAATATGTAATAGAGATTAGAATACTCATGGATCACGTATTATTCACAAATGAAAAATGATGTTTTTAGGATTAACATTAAATGGAAGTACCTTTTGATAATAAAAGAGTTAGTTATAAAGTAAAATTTGTAGAAAAAAATCGACAATACTAACTATGAAAAATAACCTTTTTCAAAGAGTAATAAAATATTATTTACTAAACCTTATTAAACCTTGGTTATATTCTAATCATTTCTTCATCAATCCTATTGATCATTTGATGAAATTTCCTCTATATGTAACCTATTCAGCATTAATATTTCTCTAATAATAATGATGAAGTTTTATTGTTTGCACCAAAATTGGTCACAAACACTCAATTAATTTGATAGTACCGTAGATTCAGTATCCAAATTGAGTGATGTAGAGAATAAAATAGGAAGAAAGAAAATTAAAACAGTGAGAAATTAAATGAATACGGGATAATTTATAGTGGTTCGACTGACTCCGTCCTACGTCCACTCCAATTTTTTTTTTTATATTGCTGATTACAGTTACAATCTGTGAATTTCAAGAATAAAAATGGTGGAGTATAGCCCAGAGGGGAAGATGAAGAGAGCTAGAAAGAAGAAGATGATCTCTTTCCTTAGGCCAATGATATGATATTTATAGGAGAAGACATGCAAATATCCAGCTAAAAATCCAAGTGCAGAACCCAAGCCAAGACGGACCGATCTAGAAAATATGGGGCTCATCTGGGCCATTATGACCAATCGACACCGATCCCTATAGGGGGACGGTACCGATCGGTGAAGATCAATGATCGAGGATCGGCGATCCCCAAGAGGGGTTCCCCTCCATCTTCTTTTCATGTTTCCTGAGTTGTTTCTAGAGTTGTTGTGGTGTTTGTTGAGTTATTGAGCGATCATCGTTGAGTTGAACTGCCAATCTGCGTGATCTATAGCCATAACAATCCGACCCGATCCGTACTTAACCATATTGATCCGATCTGATCCGCTGCCTAGGGGAGGTACAAATCCATACTTAGCCATTTTCGAGATGCTATTCACTTGAATTCGCTTGACTGCCATCCATAGCCTTGTTTATAACTGATCTTCGATCCTGATAATGATCTTTCTGGGCTTCCTGTCTTGATGATCATGAAATCTAATTAGCCAACTCCATGGTGTCACGGCCTTGCCAAAAGGCAGGATAACATTTGCCTTCCCAAAACATGCCTTACGATAGGAAGGTTTGTTTTGAATTTCCATAAGTCCGAAGTCCATAATCCGTCGATTGCCAAATTTCTAATCCAGAATCTAACCCTTTGCCAAACAAAATTGCATAATCTACGACTATTCCGAGTCGATAGCCAATTCTGAAACCATTTCAAATCCTTAGCCAAATCCATATCCATCCAAAGCCATTAACCAAATCCACGATCTCACCGAATCGTTTGCCAGATCCATAATCGCTCCGGGTCAATGTCCAAATCCGCGACCTCATCGGGTCAATACCCAAATCCATAACCGTTCAAAATCCTAAAAGTCAGTAAGCCAATCCGCGATCTCTCTGGATCGTCATCCAAGTTCATGGTCTCTCTGGACCAATCGATGGTCTCTTTGGACCTTTGCCAAGTTCAATCCAAACTTAACGACGAGTATGCCAATCATGTTGCTCTCCGGCAAAGCAACTTACTCCTTACACTTCAGCCCTTTAGGGCATATAGTGACGTCTCGATCCTTCTGGACCGTTCATAGCCTCTCCGAGCTCTTACTGGATCTCATTCTGTCACTCTTCGGTAAAGGGGAAACAATGACAAGTAAGCCGATCCTGTCGCTCTTCGATGAAGCGGCGTTACTTCCTATACTCTCGGTTTAGTATCCCTGAACATAAAGTGATGTCGTGGCCTTCCTAGTCCGATCATGGTATCTCCAAATCCTTGTTGGACCCCATCTAGTCACTCTCCGGTAAAAGAGGGAACAATGATAAGTGAGTTGATCCTGTCGCTCTCCGGCGAAGTGACTCACTTCTTGCACTCCGGTCCCCGATTCTCCGGTCATGAACATTAACCGATCAATTCCATATTGACTTCCTTCTTCGGCCTCGACTCTCCGGTCAAGGACTTAATCCATGATGCATGAGCCCATCCTGTCACTCTCTAGCGAAGGGACTCGCACCTTGCGGTTATTGCCACGTCTCTCTGGTTAGGACAACCACGACTTGTTTTGTTCATAGCATTAATGCAGATTTAAATTAAATTATTAGATTTAAGTTCTTATAGCTAAAAAATCAAAAAATAAAGAAAAGCAAGCATTGCCTCTCTGGACGTGACGATTTATCACTTCAGAGCATGTTTGGGTCCGTCCCCGGTCTCGTACATGTGTAAGTGATTTAGCCGTTTTATTGTGGGTTTATTATTTTAGTTTATGCCATCCCGATTAGGAGATGACGATCTGTGACCTCGATCCAAGGCCATTTCCATTTGACACGGATGGTGGCCACTCTTATCCCACCGTCCCTGCCCGAGTCCTCACATAATACGGCAGCCTGCCGTTCTTTATGTATTTCTTAACCATATCCTTTAAGTGCTAGCATTCATCCATGGTATGCCCATTCAGTTCGTGGAATAGGCAGTACTTTCAAGATCTATGTTCCCGCTCTGTAGGATCCTTCCTTGCCGGTTTTCAATAGGGTGGTTGCCCCTTAGTGTCCATATAAATCCGTTTCAAGCTATCCATCAAATCCGAATAAGAAGAGAACTTCAGATCCTTTTCATTCCTTTGCCTTTTCGATCCATCGTATCCATCGTCCAGCTTCCGCTTATCTTTATCCCTCCTGTATCCTTCTTCGAATGGTCCTTCGCCTTGCACAGCGTTTACTTCCTGTTTATCTGTTCGTGCGAACTCCTATCGCAGGAACCTCTCTGCTTTATGATAAAATTCCTCGAGATCCATTGGTGGAACTCGTACCAGCACAATCTTAAAGCCTTTTTCATCGGCAATCCCAGATACTGCTACCATTAAAACCGTTGATGGATTCGGCCGATCCATTGAAGCCACTGCTGCATTGAATCACATTAAGAAACTCTGTAGGGACTCTCCGGTCCTTTGTTTTAGTACCGCTAATGTCATCACATTCTTGGGTCGCGGAATATGAACCCGAAACTGCTTCATAAATTTGTCCGCTAACTCATTCCATGTCCTGATTGATCCATTCTCCAGCCGCCTAAAACCGAAGAGCAGCTAATTCCATCAAGTATAAAGGAAGTCCTGCCATGACCTCCTCCGATGCCCCCAGCACTTCCATATACCAGATGTACCTCATCATGTGCATTGTTGGATCCGACTTCTCGTCATATACCTCCAGCATTGGTAGTTTGAACTCTGGTGGGTTCCTAGTATTCCTAATGTTCGGAGCAAATGGACTCCGATTGACATCTTCCAAATTCCTGTTAGGTAATCCGTCTCTCATTATCCAACGTATCAGCTCAACCATCCTTTCACTCTCATCCGTAGGTGGCCTCCAATCCATATTTCTACCCTGCCCTCCCCCCAACTCCACAAGGGTATTCTGGAACATACTCCTTTGGACACACATTCACATTCCAATATGCATCCAACCGAACAGCATCAACCATCGGCCTTTCATGAACCGATCCAAACCGACCCGGGGGCATGCCCCCAAGTTCCAGGTGATCGGCGCCGATCCCTCCATGTTGACTGGGGGCTGCCCCCAGCTGCTCCACTCTATTCCTCTGGCTATTAGCTTCGTTCCCATGCCCCTGGTTCTGATTTTATGCAGCTTCTGCTGCTCTAATTCCTTGATCCAGATTGCCAGTTGCTCCAAATCCTTAGTTTAGTGCTCCAACTTATCTAATTTGCCTGAGGAAATTTTGCATCATCTTCTCTTGCCTCCTCATCATCCACTTATGTATAGCATGCATCATAGTCTCCATCTCGTTCATAGTGATGTAGACGGAGGGCTGATTAGCTCCAGCTCTTGAGAATGCCTCTTGAATTCCTTCATGGTGACTCTTATCTGTAGGTGCTTTCTTTGTAGATTGCCTAAACATTGATCCAAATCCAAGCTCCAAATCATTTCCAAATCTGCGGGTGCAAGCAACCTAGCTCTGACACCAAAATGTTTGCACCGAAATCGGTCAAGGACACTCAATTAATTTAATAACACCATAGATTCAGTATCCAAATCCAAATAGAGTGACGTAGAGAATAAAAATATAAAGTAAGAAAATTAAAACAGTAAGAAAGTAAATGAACATGAGAGAATTTATAGTGGTTCGGGTGACTTTGGCCTATTGTCGACTTCAAAAGTTTTCCTTTTATTTATATTGTTGATTATAGTTACAGTCAGTGAATTTGAAGAATAAAAATGGTGGAGGATAGCCTAGAGGGGAAGATGAAGAGAGCCAAAAAGAAGAAGAAGATCCCTTTCCTTGGGCCAATGATTCGGTATTTATACGAGAAGACGTGCAAATATCCACCTAAAAATCCACGTGTAGAAGACCCAAGCCAAGACGAACTGATCTAAAAAATATAGGGCCTATCTGGGCCATTATGACAGATCAGCATCGATACCTATAGGGAGGATCAGCATCAATCAGTGAACATCAATGATTGGGGATCGCCGATCCCTAAAGTGGGTTCCCCTCCATCTTCTCTTCGTATTTTTTGAGTTGTTTCCAGAGTTGTTGCGATGTTTGTTGAGTTATTGAGCAATCATCGTCGAGTTGAACTGCCAATCCGAGTGATCCGTAGCCATAGTGATCCGATCTGATCCGTACTTAATCATATTAATCTGAACTGATCCCCTTCCTAGGAGAGGTGCAGATCCATACTTAGCCATTTCCGGGATGCTATTCGCTTGAATTCCTTGACTGCCATCGATAGCCTTGTTTATAACTGATCTCTTATTCTGATAATCAACTCTTTGGGCTTTCTGTCTTGATGATCATAAAATCCAATTAGCCCACTCCATGGTATCATAACCTTGCCAAAAGGCATGATAACATTTATATTTTAATTGATTGATTATTATGATTTCTACCATATATGATTTTAGTTATCTAATAATGGTTGTATTTTAGGTGTTTGATTATTTACGTATTTGATTTTAATTAATGATTATTACTGTGGTTGTTTGATTCTCATTTGAGAAAAGAATCTATTTTGTCTTTTTTTAATTAAATTACATAAAACGTATAATACATGTTTACTCATCTTCTTTTTTCTTATGCTTTCAAAAAAAATATTCTTGATTTATGTTATATATCTAGATTTTAAGCCTTCTAATTAGATAATTTTAATATTGTATCAATTTTTTTCTTAATTTTAATTGTAATGAAAAAATAGTGGTATTTCACATTATCTTACAAAATTCCCAACCTCCTACTACTTATCTTCTTTTTTATTATTTTGCGAATAAGATACTCAAGTCACCCTTCATAAAATTAAATTTTATATTTCCTAACATTAAATTGTCTCATTCTCTTTTTTCTTAATAGATTCACCTATGATTATTCTCATGTTCATCTTTATAATTTATTTCCTCGTGATTTATTTTGTTCACTATTTTGCTTTTTAAATATCTTTACAAATTCCTTCCTTGATTATCTCATTCATTTACCACCTAACATTTATAATAAGTATAAAGAAGATGATGATATTATTTGTAATTCAAGAAATTTACCATTCATCGTATTTTAATTCCGTGAATTGTTAGAGAGAAATTCAATTTAGAATAGGAGAACAAAAAACAGGGGGCAAACTATAGCAAAAATGATAAAATTATGAGGGAAAAAATACATACTTATGCTCACTCTAATATACAAACTACAACTCATATTGCTATAAGCATCCTCTTATTCTCTTAATCCTCTTTTAGGAGAAACACTTACTCATTGATGTAGTCTCACAATTTCTTTCCAATAGCATCCCACCAAAGCCATTTTTTACTGTTGGTTACCTGTTCTTCGCTACTCTAGATTTGGACAACTTCTTCTCAGTTCATAGCCTCATTTACAGTCTAACCAAAACTCTAATCTCCTTTAAATCCCAATCTATTTAATTTTGTATTCTTTAAATTTTAATTTGTTAAAGTTATGCTTAGAATGAGAAATATTAAAAAAATCATGTTATATGATGCAGGTATAATTATAAATACTTATTTTGAATATGTTACCTTTTTCTCTTTCATTTAAGTTTTCTATTTAAATATTATATTTAATATTTTGTGAAGTACTAAGTCAAAAGAATAGATTGTTAGTAATGATCTATAAACAACTAAAAATAACTTTTTATATATTGCATTTATTTTAATATATTATTGATTTTTAACTAATGTTAGTGAAATCAATTCATGTTAAGGTCCATTCTTTTGGATGCATAACCTGAATTTGTTTGTTTTTCACTTGCTCTAGTATGTTGTAAAAAGGAATATGGAATTTAGCACTTTTCGTCTTGCTCTAATTTAAATAGATTACAAGGAAATCATGTTATCAAATGAATTTTATGCATAGAAATTTGTATATTGATATCAAATGCATTTTGTATATTCGGAATTTTCGGTGCTTTTGTTTTGTTGAAACATGTTACAAACAGTAAATACATTATCTTCTTTCTTCATAAATATGTACCCATGCATTTTATGTTTAACTTTTTATTCAAGTAAAATTTACCCAATATAATTTGGTATGTTTTTGTTATAATAAAGATATTACATTTGAACTTTAAAAGAATGATGATCGATTTCTTAGGGTATGTTGAAAAGGGGCTTTCTAACACTTTAGAAAAATAATCAACAACTTCAACTCATATCCATCTTTATAATTGTATCGATCAGGAAAAATAATCATATTGAAGCTTCATCATATTCAAGTATACAATTAACGGTATCGATAAAAAATTCATATTCAGTGTGTTTTTAATATTTATGAATACCGTCTCCATTATTATATAGTTATAGAAATTACTACGAAACATATTTTATGCTTAGCTCTATGAAAGCTAATATTTATCCATTATAAAATACATAATGTACATAGAATTGTTGTTGCAAGGTGTACAAAATATTTTTGCCCTGAATTAAATTAGTGTTTTACAAATAATATGTTTTATCAATATGTATGTTCATGTATATTTTGTGGCATTTTATTTCCATGTACAATATAAACCCATATTCAATGTTAAAACTAACGATTTTTGTTTTTTTTCAAATTTGTACCAATTTTTATCTTCGCACAAATAAAGGTAGAAGTTTGCAAAAATCAGAAATTAATATTTTCCAGATTTTTAGTTTATTAATTTTATGTAGAAATTAGTTTATTCAAGGTATTTTGATAGAATTTTATTTTCATTATTTTAGATCTGGTATGAATGAGATATGATATTCATGCACTCCACTTGAATAAGAAATGTGTTTGCCTGCTTTAGTTTAAAACTTTTTATTAAGATTCAAAATTTGTTATAATGAAATTTTAAATCCATTTGAACAGGTTCAAAATTGAATTTTTTATGTTCTTTTAACAAAAATGGTATACACAACGAGGATAACAAATATGATATATGTTAAACGTACATATTTTGATATAATATATAAGAAAATTATAGTTATGTTTAAATTATTTTATTACAACTATTTAATAAAAAAACCGTGTACGTAGCACGGGCCCGCACTAGTATGGACAGAATTTAGACATTTTTTTATTTATTTTTGTGCTGGTCTGACAAAACTTTGGTAGTATACAGTAGAAATCTAGAAAAAATTATACCGTAGGACTCACTAAATTTGAGTTGTGTTTTCCTCGTACAATGGACTCTGGACGGTGGAGAAGAAGTGCATCAGATCTCGACGGTGGTGTATCAAACCTCGACAGCGGTGATAGCGAGATAGGTGGATGTGATGAAGGTCAACTAGGTTTTTGGAGAAAGCACAAAGTTGAAGTGCTTTGATAATACGATGGTAGGGAGTAAGGATGGAGAAAGGGTGGCTCTGGTGGCAACTATGATAATGAAAGAGTGATGTTAGAGAAGAAGCATCAAATTGAGGAAGAAGAAATAGCTAACTAAGAAAGAAGAAGCTAATTGTAGTAATACTATTGTGTAGTATAATTTTTTGTCCTTTTTAAATAAATTATGTATATTTATGTTCGTAATGTTATTTTATAGTAGCATTTTATGAATTATAATAGTATTTTCCAAATTGTAGTAACAATTTATAAACAATTGTAGCATATTTTTACATGTGTGTAGTAATTATATTGCATCATATCATTTTTTGTATACTTATATTAAGTATGCTATTTTATAGTAGCATTTATAAATTGTAATAGCAGTTTCTTAATTACAATAACATATTTTAAATTGTGGTGGTAATTTATAAACAATTGTCACATCATTTTGGATGTGTACTGTAGTAATATTGCTATATAGAATCACATTTTGTTTTTTTTAATTAATATAGTTATATATATTTCTTTTGATAATGTTATTTTATAGTACCATTTTATGAACTGTAATAGCAATTTTGAATTATAGCCCCATGTTTTAAATTGTAGTAGTAATTTATAAATAAGTGTAGCATCTTTTTAGATGATGTATATATTGTATCTCTTATTTCGCCAAAAAGGGCTCAACACCACGATAAATAAAAAAGAGAATAAGCAAGGTAAAATCAAAAGTAAATAACCCAAACTCGTGAATATGTATGGTAGTTTGGCCTCAAATCACTATCTACATCCACTTAATTTTATTGTTTGGTTTTGCATAACTAACAACAAGTTACAGTGTTTCAAATCTAGAAAACATAGCAAATCCAAGTTTGATAGCACTTTGTGGCAAAATAAGGTTAGAGAAGAGAATAGAGATTAAAAAGTCCTTTCTACGTTACTCTAACACCGATATATATAGGCAAATTCATCCATCGAAGTCACCAGCTCGCAGAAGATCAACTAAGAGCATACATCCATGAAACCAGGAATGAAAAACGAGTAAATATCATAAAATTAATCATGTCAATACTAACCACAATTACATTGGTACCGACCATCTTTTACTTGATGCTACTCCACTTTTCTTCACACTTGCTAACATCTTCAAGTTTCCAAGCTTTGTTGCAAAAATTGTTCCCATAAATCATGTCGATACCGACATGATTTGTCATATGCAAGACTTGTCTTTTTTTACAAAGTACTGTAGTAGTTCACCTACTTACTCAGAAGTGGGTCCCCCATCAAAACATATCAGTATCGTTCAATTTATGTTGATGCCGATACAATCAGTCATGTCGGCACCGACCATATTTTACTTGCATCATTTTTGCTCTAACTTATTATGCTTCATCATTCCATCATTCCAAACGACTCCTTAGATTATTGACCAATTTCTTCATCGTCTCAAAGCCAGATTCAGCAAAAAGTTACTCAGTTCAAATACTGAATAACACTTACCCAAAGTATGCTTTTCTTTTTGTGATAACAAAGCATGCTTTGGATCAAGACAAACGGTCAAGTCTCTACTGCATAGGATTTAATAGGCGATTAATCATTACCTTGAAGCATCCCGTTGGTGAGATTTTTTGTCTCACAACACCTCAGATAACCGTGAAGCAATTGAAGCTTTTAATTACTTCCATAATTTTGGAATCAACAAATTCAAGTTATGTTAAATTTGCCTTTAAGTAGTAATTGTGTTGTTGAAAGCTTACGCAATTAAGGGAGTTGCACTTTAACTGTTTGTTAAAATATCAAATTAAGTTTGTGTTCTACTAACGATTCGAAGTTGAAACAGATTTGAAGTAAAATAATTAAGTAATAGTGCATAAAAATAAAAGACACATGAATTTTACATGGTTCAGATTCTTTCAAAATCCTACATCCATGGGTCAAATTTTTGATTACATATTTCTCCTTGATACAATTTTACTTGGATGGGAGATAAAAGATACAATTCTTTCAATTTTCCCCAAAAAAGGATCCTATTTCCATTCCAGGCTATCTCATATTTATAGTGTAGAAGATGTACACGGATTCCAGCAATCACACTTCTTCCAGTACTGCTTTAATTCCCACTGTTGGATCATGCTATGTGTTGTCCATCCACATCGTTTGTTTGGTGGGCGTAGATTGCTAACATGTCTTTGGAGGGAAACCATGATTTTAACGGTTAAATTCTAGGAGTTGGCGGGAACCTTGAAATCGAGGTAGGAATATCTGAAATCGAAGTAGGAATGTTTGAATTTGAGAGGGGGATTCCTAAATTTGAATGGGTTCTGAGTTTCCTCTTTTCAAAGGGTGAGTGATCCAGGAATTATTCCCTTTTTGTGAGTGTGAGTATGACAAGCCGCTGTCTCCTTTTTCTTTGACGTGAATTATGCCGCTTTTATCACTTTTGCCTCAAAAAATGGTTGCTCCTTTGATCTGCCCTGAGTATTGATGATATTTACAAGGTTGAATAGGGCGATCCGACCAGCATCTGGGAAGGAAATCGCTTTACGCGATTCTATGCCGAGCTGCTCTGAGTGATGGACTGCGTGGGTTATCGATGAAGGAGACTTATATCTTTGCCATTCATTCGTAAGTGTGGATTTGCATTGGTGCACTGTTCGAGCGGCCCTATGTGCAGCCCTTGGACTGCTTTTGACTCTACATGGTACTGCTTAGGTAGCCTTCAGTGAGTGCAATGCAGATATGTTCTTAGAGATATTAGCAATGTATAAGCTCTAGAAATTATATTGGAGTTTATTCAGCTCTTTGAGTGTAGACAGCGCAGTCCATCTCTTTGCACTCATGTCTTAATGGTGGTGCATTTCTTTATTTACTTGTCTTAATAACGACACATTGTACCATTTCACTCTTTTCTAGTATTAAAAGAAAGCGAGGGCAATGCCTCCCTACTTTCCTTCATTGCAAGATTGTTAGCACAGTTATACTATCAGTATATACTGCATCGTGAGTGTAGTATGTCGTTGATGGCGTGTGTCATTTTTAAGTGAAGTGTTTTATGTTTTGACGCCATTTATATAACTCCTTGTGTCACAGCGTAGCATTAATGTTTCATTGTTATTTTGGATTTTGGTTATGCTACAGTTCTGTGTATCATAGTTGTAGACTGTTTACTGCACCCTATGGCCGTATTTGGTTTTGGGCTCAGTATCAGAATGTAATACTACGATTAGGGGATCGGTACAGTTTGAACCTTCTTCGTCGTCCTGTAGTTTTATAGCATAGTATTCTTTTGACTTCGCTTTATTCTTTGCTTTTCATTTTTGCAGCTCAACATTTATCGTGAGGGCATCCCATTCTGATATGGGTGTTACGTCACCTTGCCTTCAACAAAGTTTGAGAAATATGGGTGTAACACTTGCCCCCCAAGTCTGCGGCGATCATAGATCGGTGTAGACTTGTCTTTATTCACACTTGGTCCGGGCATTGTAACAACCCAAGATTTTTGCAAATATGTTTAAAATAGATTTTTTTTTCTTCAAATTTTTATTTTAAAACATTTTAAAAGTGTAGTTGTAATTTTCCAATATTAGTTGTATTTTGTTTACAATTTTTAATTCTAGTTTCAATATAAGAAACTATTTTCTTTATTTATTTTCCTATTTTCCTAAGACATTATTTTATTATTCATTTCCACTTTATTTTTTTTTAACTTTTTATTTTATTTACTTGATTTTTTATTTGTTTATATTGAATTAATAGATTTGGAAATTCAAAGAGACAAAAGCTTTTAAACTTGTGACTTTTCATTTCTAGTCTTTTCATTGTCTTGGCCTTTCATTTTCTCTTGTTTAGCCGTACATTTTCATTGCTTATTCACGTGAAAAACTTCCCATCTCATCATCATTCTCGGCCATTCCCATTTCTGAAAAAAATATGTAAGTTAATGGCTTCCTTTTCCTACTTTTTCTCTTCATTTTCTTTGATTTTGCCTTGCTCTTCTCTAGCTTTGCTCGGCCACAACCCCTCCACTCCTCCACCGACCACCACCATCATCTTCTTCCCCTCATCATCCATGGCAAACCACCCCTCTCCCCTATCCAGTCATGGCCGTGACCACCCTATGGAGCAATCACCACAAAACTTTGCAAATTTCCTAGCCGAACACAAATTTCCACCACCACTTCATGTTATAGCCTCAGCCACCACCCTTAGCTCCACCACCAGCACGTGACATGACCTCTGACCATCACACCACCCCTGACCTGACCTGAAGTGAACCAGGGCCGAGGCAAACTTGACCATAGGCCGAGCCTAGATGCAACCCAAAACTCCTCTTTTATGCCTTGTCCCTTTGTATTCCTTGTTTTGCAACTTATTTCCCTTCAAATTCCTATGCTAGCCATGCCTAAATGATCCATACCCGAGCCTTACCTCAAAGAGAACATCATAGCCGAGCCTATAAACATGTATGGTCGAGCAAAAGTTGAGTTGAGATCAAGCAATCTTGTGTTAAAAGCTTGGTGATGTCATTTGTTAATTCTAATTTCCATTTTTGTTTCAATTTAAATTTTTGTGTTGAATATATATTTATATTGCTTTGTTTTATTTGTTATATACAAGATCGAAATCTTGGCTCTCTCTCCACTTGAATCCAAAGTCGTGCTATATCGTGCTTTCTGGATTTATTTGTGTGTTTGGTTTGCGAACTCCAGCTTGAAAAGGTGAGTTATTCACGCTTGACATTCATACTTAGAATTGTGAAACGATAACAAGTGAAAGTGTAGAATTGTTATACCATGTTATACCTGCATGTGATATGAATTATATGATGTTAAACTTTGTTATAAACTTGTCACATCATCTGCTATGTTATATTTTGTTATATTGTTTATTTTATTCTGTTTCTCACACTGCAAGTTCCCTATAGAATAGAATCACTATGGGTTGAAATGATACATACCCGAACGGACTTTAGAATAGGGAAAAATCGTTATGGGCTGAAATGATAGGCCTGAGCGATTTTTATTTATTTTTATTTAACTTGGGATTGCGGGTTTGAAATGATAGAACCCGAATTTTCTTTGTAAATTACGGATTGAAATGATATATTATCCGTATCACTTGACCTTCGTTAGAAAATATTATATAGACCCGTGGTTATTTTATATATTTTTCTGGAAAATTTTAAGTATTTTAAAATGTAAAAAATATGATAATTTGATTTAAATTGAATTTAAAATGATTTAATAAAGGGTTAGTGATTTTTCTATAAGTTAAAATGTTAAATAAATAAATGATAAAATTGTGATTTGAAACATAACTTAATTTGGAGATTTGTGATTTTATTTTTAAATGGAAGTTTAAGTTAATCAAATAAAAATGGAAATTAAGTTTTATTTATGAAATGGAAATTTAAAATTTAAGTGTTAAAGTAAATTGTTAAAAATGCAAAGAATGGGAAAATGGTACACTTGAATTTAATAAGTGAAATTATTGGAAAATTTGATTTTATCGTAAATTTTTCTTTATAAAATCATATTTAAATGAACATTTTTGAAGTGGAAAAATATGATTTTTATAAGTTAAAATGGTTAAAATTGAAGTTTATTTGTTTCTGAAATTTTATTATAAATCTGGAAATTTAATTAGTAGCACTTCAGAAATGCTATCATTTTTGAAATTAACTTAAAATCTGAAGCAAATGATACTGCAACACTTTGTAAGTGCTGTGGCTGATGCAAACGAACTAAAGGCTAAATTAACTAAAGGCTACTGCAGCACTTGGTAAGTGTTGTGGTTGCAGAAAGAAAATCTAAAAATCTGAAACTAATAAAAGGGCTACAGTAGCACTTGATAAGTGTTGCAGTTGGCTGAAATGAAGATTTTCAAATGTAATTGAACTACCGCAGCAGTTTTGTAAATGTTGTCTTTGCTGAATTTAACTTGTTTTCAAATAAACTAAACTACTACAGCAGTTTATAAATGTTGTCTTTGCTGAAATGAATTGTTTTCAAATATAACTTATCGCAGCATTTTCTAAGTGCTGCGAAAGTTAAAATTTTCAATGTTTTAAAGTATTTAACTGAATAAATGAGCTCGGAAAGGGATAAATTTTGGGAATTGAATATTTGATTTGTAAGTATAATGACTTTACTTTTAAATGGTTTAAATGATATATTTTGGTTTGAAATATAAACCAATTTGAAATGTATAACCACGGGTTATAATAACGATTGGTTGTTAAAGAGACCGGGATCAGATATGGACATACTCTCTATCGATACCGAAAACCACTTTAACAACTGTGTACGCGGTGGAGATTCCAGAATGAAGTAGGATGGTGGCGACGATCCTATTGAGGTATGAACTTGGACCCGACTCCCGTGAGTTGGCTTAAGGTGGCTAAAACATGAGCGATCTCGGGCCAAGTGAGGTCATTCCTCCGATCGGGCACCTTCCTTCGATATTATAATCTTACCTTGTGATTGATTTGATGGCCATCTTCGATTTTGATTTGGGAGTGTGTTCCGAGGTGGGCGGTAGTGGCTGCTACGCATTTCCACCAACCCATGTGCGTAATTGGTATATCTACCCTAACATTGCCTTATGTGCCGTGTCACCTACCATAGCGAGCTTTACTATGAGTTTGGTTTTCTCCCGTAGCCCATGGAGTATTTTGGGTAGCTTCCCGATCTGGAGGTATGCTGATACTGGATGTACTACTGGAACTATTACGTGTTAAGGTGGAAAATGTAAAGCCTTAATGCTATTTAAAAGTATGTTTATTTTACTATTAGACATTATGATAATAACGAATATTACTACATAGTAAATAGTTTAACAGATCCTTAGAGGATGGGCGGTCCCAAGCATCCTTTAAGTTACTTGTACATTTATTACAGTTTACTTGAGTTGGTTTACATCGTATAAGTATGTATGTCCTGACTCGAGTATTTGTGTTTTTATTTACGCTCGGGTCAGCCTGAGTATTCACAGCTTTGGACTTCACTTTCTGGAGCTAGGAATCGTTGGAGATTCTGCTTATCTAGTTATTTATCTATTTCAGTTTCAGTTGTTCTATTTCAGCTCTTGTATTAGTGGACTTCTATGTATTTGGGATTTCTATTGTATTTGTTTTCAGACTGATATTATGTATTTGTTTTGAGACTTTGTTATAGTATCTTCATGAACTACTATGGTATTTTATCTTCCGCTGTGAGTTATTCTAATATTTCTGTGTCTGTGATTCTGTGATTGACTTTATTTGCTCCAAATTTTATTACAATCTGTTATTTTGAATTATTCAAGTCCGACATGTGTGGATTATTGTCGATTTGAATGGTCCAAAATAGTGGGTTGTTACAGTTGGTATCAGAGCCAGGTTTTTTTAGGCAAACCTTAGCCTATGGAGCAAAAAAACTCATTAGAGATAGGGTAGAAATACCCTAGAATGAGTGAAATCAACCTCAGAATCATTTCTTTGTGAGAGAACGTATTTTCAAAGTATAAAATGATTTTAAAATGATTTTCAAAAGATTTTTCAAAGATTAATTTGATATAAATTTTTCTTGTTTTAAAAAGCAATTTTGTAAACTTCCTTCCTTTCGTATCTACCTTGGCAGGATGAATCGTGGAAATGCCAGAGGTAGGGGTCGTGGTATTGCCCCAGCTCCTCAACCTGCTGGACCTTTTAGGTTTACTGTTCTCTGTAAGAATTTTTTTCAACTTCGTGGAACCAAGTTTACCGGTTCAGAGAGCATTATTGAAGCCCAGCAATGGTTACGAAGTTTAGAGAGGATCTTTTCTGGTCTCGATATTACTGATGCCCAGAAGCGTCAGTTAGCAGCTTGGCAGCTGCAAGAGTCAGCCTTGGATTGGTGGGAGTCTATTACAGCTCACACTAACGAGGGTGATATTTCCTAGGAGCAGTTTAGGTATCCTTTGTGTTATCTTGAACTTTTCCCATATTTTCCTTTCTTTTGAATCTATCTTAAGTTTTGTTTCTATATCTTCTTTCCAGGGAGGCTTTTGTGGCAAAATGGATGCCAGAAGCCGGTAAATCTCAGCTTTATCGTGAATTCATGGATCTCAAGCAGGGTACCATGTCCTTTTCTGAGTATGAGCGGAAGTTCAATGAACTTTCCAAGTTCGGTCATGGCCTGATAGACACTCCTCTTAAGAAGAATGAGAAGTTCATAGCTGGTGCTCGTCCTGAGTATTATGATCATCTCATTTCTCATGTTCATGGCACTTTTACCGAGCTTATGGATATGGCTATTCATTATGAGAACCCTACTTCCAAGGGTCCTGCTGTTGTTGGTGCTCCTTCATCTCAGTCTTCCTCTGCTAACTCTAAGAAGGGAAAGCCTAATTTCCATCAGTAGAAGAAGAATTGGCTCAAGCATCCAGGATTGAGATCTTCATCTTCTCCTTCTCAAAGGCAGCCTGTTGACCTTTCTACCATCACCTGCTTCAAGTGTGATCAGAAGGGACACTATGCTAATAGTTGTCCTACTTTAGTTGGTGCTGCTGTTCCTCCTTCTGCTCAGTTGAATAGGCGTGATCTCTATCATGTCTGTCTGCAACCTGGTCATTTTAAGAATGATTGTCCTTTGTATCAGAAGGGCAAACCATCTGGTATTTTTGCTGTTACCTCTGCTTCTTCACCTACCCCACCTGCACTTGTTCCTGCTCCTAGTGATGACCAAGGTACTCTTCAGGGCACCTTTTCTTTATTTCAGCATCCTGTTCGTGTTTTATTTGATACTGGAGCTTCCCATAGTGTTATTTCTGTTGATTTGTGTGATAAGTTTGAGCATCTCCTTTCTCCTGAGTATGCTTCTATTCCTTTATGTGTTTCTAATCCTATTGGTGGTCCCGCAAACCTTAATAGGATTTGTAAGCAAGTGAAACTTCTCTATTTTGATCATCGCTTTAGTGGTGATTTCTATGTTCTGGGCTTCGATGCTTTTGATTTATTGCTTGGAAGTGATTGGCTGAGTAGAAATGATGCCCATATCTCTTGTAAAACCCGGTCTGTTTATCTTGTTCATGATCGGGGTAATTCCTTGATTATTCAGTGTCGCATACCTCAGGATTTTGCTGGCAATTTTATTTATTCTATGGATTTGAAATGACCCTCCAGATTTTACCTTAATTTTAATGGGAATTTTTTTTACATTTACAATTCAATTTAATTCTCAGAGTCATTTTCTTTCCAAACAATTTGTCCAGGATTTTAAAATTCCTACTAATATAAATATATCAGTTTAATCATAGAAATATACATATACATATGATGATGTATATGTCCCTCTTATTTAAATCAGAGTATATATATATATATATATATATTTTTAATTTTGTAAACACGAGCAAGTTCTGTTTGATTTGAATTTGAATTAATCTACTCATAATTAAATTCTCAGATTCTTTGATATTTGAAGTATTTAAGTAAGTCCTGTGCATATTTATTTATACTAGATTTGATCATGCTAACCATGATTTTCTGTTAATTTTTTTTATCTTGGCAGATAATCTCAGAATACTTGAGATTATCATTTTTTTTGCATAGTTCAAATGTGTGATATGTGACTAAGTACCAGAAAATGATATCTACATCTATCATTTTCAATTTAGGTGTCTCCTTTGAAACCCTCTTGCTTTTGATTCAATCAATATAGCTTTTCTGTTTTAATCTTAACCAATATGACACAACTGTGGGTTGAGTGTTTGCATAAAATTTTGCTGAGACAAGAATCTAAACTTTAAAGTGTTTAAAAGAATGTAGAGTGTCTCCTGCTTTGATAGTTCAAGCCAGTTCAAAATGCACATCTGTTTATAGCATTTTAAAGTGAGTTTTTGATTAAACATTTGCAAAAGAAAACTTAAGATTTTGAAGTGCCTTTTACTGTCAAAATATAATCAAACATGTTCAATCGGAACTCCATTCTTTTGAAGCTGGTTAGTTCATGTAATTGTGTCAGCCAGACACTTTGATCATGGAACAATGATATGCCATTCATTTGCATAGCATCTGAAGCTCCTTTTTTTTGCTTTGTATTTACTCTTCTCAAAACAACCCAGAAATAGACTTGAATCTTTTTACAAAATATTCCAGTGAAAGGCAATTTAATACTTAAAAGAATTTCTCTAGTTTAAACCCATATTTTACCCCAAACTCAATACTTATAAATAACCCAAATTTGCCTAGTACACAATATAGGTTAGGCTAGACAACTGCTGAAATATGTATATATATTCCTTTTTCTAGGTTTTCATAATTAGTAATTTAAGCATATTATTTTTTTCATATCTCAGACCATACTTCAGTACTCAAACCATTTACACATAACAGAACTCAACTTTAGCAACCAGTTTAACTAACACAGCAAAGTCATTCCATAACAAGAAATCTAAAAACTCTATTTCCATGAATACATGCAGATATGACATTCTATATTCTTATTAAAACTAGCAAGCATGCTCATCCATTTTTCTCATTAGCCATAACCTTCCTTCCTACTTAAGTCTTGCATCCCCTGAAAGAGCATTAGTGGCTGCCTCAATTTGAAATGAGACACCCCCATATGCCATGAGCAAACAAGGGTCAGATCAATGATCTGGTATGAGCAACAACAAAATATTCATAACATTAAGCAAATAGAAGATAAGCATATATACTGGCTTTTGCATATTCAATTCCTTTAATCATCTGTTTTACTACGTTTCAGATAATTTTTGTACATGAATGATAACTTTATCAATCATTCATATACACATAAATAATTATGCAAACATGAACATTCAACAATTGCAGATAGAAGCACTGGAACAACCATGGTTCCACTTCAACCAAGTTTAAGAAAAGCTCAAGTTTCTATTTCTTCATTTATAGGTTGTGTTATCCATTTAAAATTCCTAACCTCATCTGCTATCAAGGAATCATGGGGGCACATTGCAATGAACTAATTCACATCATTGCACAAAGATTTCAGGGCTTAAACAAACCATGTGCCAACTTGCCTACTTCAAATATAACAAGCATTCCAGCAGCCTTCTTGGTTTACCATCCCTAGTTTTATTTACTAGTAGTTTTAGTTTAAATCCTACCATCAGATAGCTAAGTGAACATGTCACTGTAAACATGGAAACATCCATACATCTTACTAGCATAATTTTCCAGAAATAAGAAGACAATCATTTACAGGGATGTGGTCAATAGATGTCTTGATCTCAAATAGAAATACAAGGATATTTTCAACTGAACAATAGAGACATGGCATGTTGAGTTATTTGAATTTGCTAGTTACTATGATTGAACCAGATTCAAGATCTAGCTTAACCATAATTTTTAACTAGTGGGTTTTTTTCTATTTAATTAAGGGCTCAACACATATAGAATTTCTATTGTACCCCTAATATCTCTTTTTTTAAGCCTCAGCACTTATACAAAGTATAATGCAGCTCATAATATTTTCTTTATTAAAATTTCCATGCCATAGATCCATAACAGTTGAGAGTATTCTTAGCTTTTCTGAATGCAGTAAAGAAAACAGTGGGTTACACATCAGAAGGAAACATCATAACAGATCAAAAATCATCCAAAAACATCCATAATAAAAATCATGACAGATCAGAACTGTAACAACCCACATATCTATTGATTTTATATTTAAATATTTTATCGTTAGTCGGATGTTAGTCCGAAAAGCTACTTTTTGCATACGGTCAAATTAGGACTCGAGACCACTCCCATTGAGTTCAAAATGACGTTTGCGATCTTTTTGAGTGTAAACTTCGATATGTTTGGAGATAGTGAAATTTTCGCCACTTTTCCCGCTTGTGACTTTGGTTTGGACTACACCTTCCTTAGTTCAGCCCAACCCTCTTCCTCACTTCATTCACCAATTGTTTTAACATTCAAGCTTCATCAAAAATGGTGGTAGGAAGTGGAAATTAAAACTCCAAACTCAAATTCTATTGCAAATCCGAGATTCAACTCCAAATTCAAGTGGAAGATAGTGGATTCAAGCTTTGGATTGCTTCTCCTTGCTTTCAATCTCCATCTTCATCAAATTCCGTGAAAAGGTGAGATTTTTGATCTCACATCTTGCCTATATCTATCTTGGACTGTTGGGAATGGTTCCCTATCACTTTAGCATGTTCATTTGCATTCGGTTTGGATTGAATTGGCGAAAAACTCCAATTTTTAGCATTTTTGGTGAATTCCAGCCCTTAGGTCGTTCTGCCCAGGTTAGGACGTCCAGGCTGCTAGCTCGCGCGTTGAAAATTCACCACTTTCTTAGGTCGTTCACGAGTTAAGACTTAGGTCGCTTGCGTGCTTAGGTCGTTCTGGCTTAGGTCGCAGGGAAATAGGTCGTAGGTCGAAGCAGCTTTAGGTTATAGGTCGTTGCCGACCTAAAATTCCAAGGCAAACCACTAAGTCGCTCGACTTTTGTTAAGTCGTAGGTCGTTGCCGACCTAGGCTCCTGTTAGGTCGTGAGCTTTAGGTCGCGAGGTTTTAGGTCGCTGGACTTCTTAGGTCGCAAGTCTTTAAGTCGCGTACTGTTAGGTCGCTCGTCCTTGACTCTTTTAGGTCGCGCCTCTTTAGGTCGCTGGCCACTAGGTCGCGAGCTTTTAGGTCGCTGGTCCTCACGCCTTTAAGTCGCAGATCTTAGGTCGCATACCCCTTAGGTCGCGTACCACTTAGGTCGCATACCCCTTAGGTCGCCACTTTTAGGTCGCGAGTTTTCGCTTGCCCCTGTTTTGCCGTTTCTCTGTTTAGCTCGGCTATGAGTTAGGTCGCTCGCGAGTTAACCCTTAGGTCGCTCGACACTTCAGATCCTTAGGTCGCACCTCATTATTAGGTTGCGCCACTTTGATAGGTCGCGCACTGTTAGGTCGCTCACGAGTTAACACTTAGGTCGTTTGACCTGTTTTCCCCTAAGTCGTTCGACTTGTTCTTCTGCTAGGTCGCACGGCAGTCTTCCCTTAGGTCGTATGACCTACTTTTCCTTAGGTCGCTTGACCAGCTTGGCTTCACTAAGTTGTACCGTTTTGACGGGGTGCTGCCCCGCACCCCGCCGGGGGTGCTGCCCCCTGAAACCCCGCATGTCAGGTCGAACCCCGTACACCTCTGCGTAGGCGATCTTATCTGAAAAGCATTCAACAGAACTTCCACTTTGATGCATTTTGAGCTGATTTCCTTGGATTTTGTTCACGTCTTCGAATGTGAATTTTTGTGATAGATTGTTTCAACAATCGCTTTATGACTTGTCACTTTAAAGATATATGAAGGTTTCACGACAGAAATTGGAACAGAAATATCATTTGATTCGTTGCCCTGTTGGAAGTTAGGGGAACCCCTTGTTAGGACAAATAAGCTGCTTCCCTTGGTTTGCTAGAATAGACTCTTAGATGGGCAGAATGCCCCATTTCAGTCTATTGGGACTAGTAGTAAATATCAAAACTCTTTCATCAAAGCGATTTCAACACTATTTTAAATATCAAAAGTTCGTTTTCTCAAACCGATTTCCAATCTACTAGTATATACAAGCCCTTACTTCACTCGAGTGAGAAATCGACTTAAACGACTTAGTAAAACGAGTGGTATGAAACGCTTGCGTTCACTTCGTCGGTTAGCTCTTGGACTTGTTCGATTGAACCCTTTTCGTGACAATTTCCTAGTGAAGATCTACAGTTTGTTCGTAAATATTTAAGTTAAGCAAGTGGTTATGGGACATGAAGCTAAACTCATATATTTACTAGCTTGGTGTGATTGACACTTCCTTATGATCATGACGAACATTCTTGTGATTTAGACTAGCGATTGAGCGATGTCTCTTTGTTTGCGAGGGAGACTAGACCCTACTTGGGTGATGTTTCTACTCACATATATGGGGCTGCACCCCATGGTCTTTGGGCCGTTCGTGTGTCAAAGGCCTTCGGGCCGTTCGTGTGTCAAAGGCCTTCTTAAATGGATAGCTTCCATGAGATAGCTTCTCGTCCGTGTGCTCGGAGTTCCCCCTTTTTGTGATTTCTGGATTTCGTGTGTTGATTTCTGGGATTTGTTCTGGATTTCGTGTGTTGATTTCTAGATTTAGAACTTCACCAACTTTTGTGGTTTTCATTGATATGATATCAGTTTTTGTGTATTGGTGAATTTGTGTGTCATTACCTGCTTATGGGTTTGGATCTTTGAGAAGATCCTTGTGAAATTGATTAACCTATTATTGATTATCATTTACGTACTTATAGTAGTATGCCGTTATGGGTGTTACATGTTCATGCCATATTATTTATCCTATACATTATCATCTGATATTTATAGCTAGACTGATCCGTTTATTATTTTCTTATAAATAATACTCGGGTCAGACCGAGATGTTACAGGTGCTTCTGCTTGACTTCTCTTCAGGATTATTCTAACTTTTGGCTAACTACTTAGATTAGTAGTTTTTGATTGTACGCATTTGAGATATAGACTCTACGTTGTGTACTTATTCTTTTGTATAGCACGTGTTGCTATTCTTTTGTATTATCGTGGATCTTTCTGACCACTACTCTGATGTACACTTTCATGTGTTATATATATTTATTCTTATCTTCTTCCGCCTTTGTGATATGGATGTCTGTGACTGATTTATGTTATGATTACTTCTATGTTTGTTTTCGAAAGTTATATATAGCCACCGTGTGATAGCTTTGTGTTTGTATCAGTATGTCGGATTTCCTCCTTAAAAAGAAGATATGCATTCTATTCTATCTGACATATCGGTGCTCGCACAAAGAAGTTACATGGATGGTCGCTCCTCCACAGCCTTATTCTCCATGCTAATTGACAGCACTACATCGTAGTGTTCTTGGTTAGCGTGGGTATAGAGGTGGGGCGTCACAAGAACCACCCAAAGAGCATTGATAAAATCATGTTCAACAAAACCAAGAAAATGCAAATAGCAATATAGAAATTTGGCTGCTTCATATCAAGTCTTAATGCCATGAATTTAGTGAGATTACTCACCTAAGTTCTTCCTTCCTTTGATCAAAAATCCCTATATGTTTCTCCTTCCCCTTTTTTTTCTTTCTTTCTTATTTTTAAGCAACTCGGGTAAAAATGATTTTCTGGCTATAACTGCCTATTTATATAAATGTTTTCCTCTAGGGTTTTACCAAGATAAAATTCCACTTTTGTCCTAACTGACATCATGTATTTTGTATTTTATGTTTTCATATTTCCATCCTTGATTACCCCGGCTACCTTAGCCAAATATGGTTAGTATCCCTTTCTCTTTACTTTTTCCAGAAAATAGCTATTTTTGTATACTCACCCAAGTCAAGATAAATGTGTGACTCTGTCATATATATTTATTTTTTCTTTTATTCTTTTCCAGAAATCTTCCTTTCCATTTTTACCTACACTAACATATTGACTTGTATTTTATTTCATGTCATTTTTGATGCTATTTCTTCTTGCTTAACTTTAACATTTTCTGCTCACAGAAAATATACATGTGTATAGGTATATAAATATTTAATTTCCCCATGTTTCACAGAAAAATACATATAGGCATATATTTCATATTTTTACTTGGTTAGGCCTAAGTTAAAATCCAATGCTTTAAATAAGAATTCACTTTCTTATTTTTTTAAATAAAACTTTTCTATCTCTTTTTTTTTCTTCCACAAATTCTTGGATTTTCCCTATGCCATTTCCAGTGTGCATATGCACACATATCCTTGCACATTATTTAATCCCAAAAAATTCTACCATATTAAATCTAAATATTTCAAAATTTAAATTATCTCATTAAAATAATTTTTCACAAAATTTTGGAGTATTACAGGATTCTTCTCCTGGTGATCTTGATTCTCCTGTAGTCCGACTCTATCCCGATGTATTTGGTGAAGTCACCGCTTTACCTCCTAAGCGGGAAATTGATTTTCGTATTGATCTTATTCTTGGAGCTCGACCTGTAGTTCTTCCTCCTAGAGGAATGGCACCCCACGAGAAGGTTGAGTTGGGAAAGCAAATTAAGGACTTGTTCTCCAAGGGTCTGATCAGACCTAGCCATTCAGAATGGGGAGCAGCGGTGGTTTTCATCACTAAGTCCTGTTGATTATAGGGAGCTGAACAAGCTCACTATGAAAAACAGATATCCAATGCCTCGCATCAACGATATGTTTGATCAGCTTTATGGTGCTATTGTTTTCTCTCAGCTTGATCTTGCCGCAGGTTTCCACCAGCTCAGAGTTGCTGAGGAAAGTATTCCCAAGACTGCTTTCCTTACTGAGAATGGGTTTTATGAATGGTTAGTCATGCCTTTTGGTTTGACTAATGCTCCTGCTTTCTTTGTTGATTTGATGAATCGTGTTTTTCATGATGTGCTTAATAAATTTGTTCTAGTCTTTGTTGATGATATCCTTGTCTTCTCTAAGTCCAAGAAAGAGCATGAGTCATATTTGAAATCTGTTCTGGAGACTCTTAGAACTCATCAGTTGAAGGCTAAATTTTCTAAATGCCATTTCTGGAAGGATGAAGTCTGATTCCTCGGGCATATTGTTTCTGGTAATGGAGTTTCTGTTGATCCAGTCAAGATCGTTGTGATAAATGTAAGTCTTTCTTTCCTTCTCTTTTTCCTTTATCATTTAATTATTCTATCTTTTCTGTTGTTCTTATTTCACCCTATTCTGTTACAAGATTGGGAAACTCCTAAGACTCCTTCTGATATTCATAGTTTTCTGGGCCTTGCCGGTTATTACCGGTGATTCATTGAGAATTTTGCTCGGGTTACCGCACCTCTCACTGCTTTGACTCGTAAGAATGCCAAATTTATATGGGATAAGAAGTGTGAAGCTGCATTCGATGAGTTAAAGAGCAAGCTTACTTCCGCACCAGTTCTTATCGTTCCAAATGGAAGTGAGGGATTGACGGTATATACTGATGCTAGTCGTGAGGGATTGGGTATTGTTCTCATGCAGGATGGTAGGGTCATTGCCTATGCCAGCCGTCAGTTGAAAACCCATGAGGCTAATTATGCTGCTCATGATTTAGAGTTGCTTGCTGTTGTCTTTGCTTTGAAGCTTTGGAGGCATCATCTTCTAGGAACTAAGTTTGAGCTTTTCACTGATCATCAGTCTTTGAGATATATCTTCACTCAGAAGGATTTGAATCAGAGGCAAGTTCGTTGGCTTGAGTTTCTGGCTTCTTACGACCTCGATATTAGCTATACTCCCGGGAAAGCTAATGTTGTGGCCGATGCTCTGAGTTGGAAGAAGGCTTTGCTGTGTCAGCTTGTTGTTTCTTCTTCTCCCCCTTTGGATCATATCATGGCTAAGTAGGATGAGGATAGAATGCTTAGGCTTATTAAGGAGAATGTTCGTAGCAGAGTTGGTGTTAGTGGTCGTGATGGTAGTGGAGCTCAGATCGATGATAGAGGGATTTTGAGGATTAATGGTAGGATTTGTGTCCCGAATGTTGATGGATTGAGGCAAGAGTTACTTCGGGAGAATCATCGATCCAGACTTTCTATTCATCCGGGTGTGACGAAGATGTATCAGGATATGAAGAGGCTTTATTGGTGGAGAGGGATGAAGCGGGATATCTCTATCTTTGTTAGTAGGTGTGCGACTTGTCAGCAAGTCAAGGCCGATCATCAGAAGACCCCTGGTTTGTTGCAGCCCCTTGAGATTCCCAATTGGAAGTGGGAACAGGTTTCTATGGATTTCATTGATGGATTACCGAGGACTAGGAGGGGTAATGAGAGTATCTGGGTTATTGTGGATAGACTGACCAAGTCCGCTCATTTCATTCCGGTCAAGTTTACCCGTTCTGCTTCTAGCTTGTCTGAGATCTACATGAGAGAGATTGTTCGTCTCCATGGTGTTCCTCTCAGTATTGTTTGTGATCGTGATCCTATCTTTACCAGTCAGTTTTGGAAAGCTTTTCAGGAATCTTTGGGTACTCATCTGAATTTGAGCACTGCTTACCATCCACAGACCGACGGTCAGACGGAAAGGGTGAATCAGATTCTCGAAGATCTTCTTCGTGCTTGTGTGCTTGATTATGGAGGATCTTGGGAAGATCATCTCCATCTTGTCGAATTCACCTATAACAATAGTTATCAGGTATAATCTAATCTTCTGTTTTAAGCTTATCTTAATCCTTTATCTATCTCATTCCATCTTTGAATTCAGGCTAGTATTAAAATGTCTCCGTTTGCTGCTCTTTACGGACGACCTTATAGATCTCCATCTTGCTGGATTGAATCCGGTAATCATTTGGTTCTTGGTCCTGCGATGATTTTGGAGGCTTCTGAGAGAGTTATGGAGATTAAGAAGAAGTTGCGGGTTGCGCAGGATAGGCAGAAGAAGTACGCTGATAGGCGTAGGAGGAGTTTAGAGTTTGCTATTGGTGATCAGGTTTTCCTTAAGGTCTCTCCCTTAAGGAATGTCATTCGCTTTGGTCGTAGAGGGAAGCTTTCTCCTAGGTTCATTGGTCCTTTCCGCATTGTGGAAAGAGTTGGTTATTTGGCTTATCGTCTGGATTTTCCCGAGAAGCTTTTTGGAGTGCATGATGTATTCCACGTCTCGCATCTTCGCCGGTATCTTCATGACCCATCTCTTATTGTCCAGCCTTCTGCTCTTGATAGTTTGGATATTGAGCCTAATCTGACTGTCGAGAGGAAGCCACTTCGTATTGTCGACAGAGGTACGAAGCAGCTAAGAAGGAAATCTGTTAGTCTGGTCAAAGTACAGTGGAGTACTGATGATCGAGACTGTACCTGGGAGACGGAGGAGAGCATTCGTGCTTCGAATCCGGAATTGTTTGTTTCAGGTATTATTTGCCTTTCTATCTTGCTTTTCCTTATTTTTTCTTGTTCCGTTCTTTTCAAGGACGAAAAGGTTTGAGTGGGGGAGAGTGTAACAAGCCAAGATTTTTGCAAATATGTTTAAAATAGATTTTTTTAATTTCAAATTTTTATTTTAAAACATTTTAAAAGTGTAGTTGTAATTTCCAATATTAGTTGTATTTTGTTTACAATTTTTAATTCTAGTTTCAATATAACAAACTATTTTCTTTATTTATTTTCCTATTTTCCTAAGACATTATTTTATTATTCATTTCCACTTTATTTTGTTTTAACTTTTTATTTTATTTACTTGATTTTTTTATTTGTTTATACTGAATTAATAGATTTGGAAATTCAAAGAGACAAAAGCTTTTAAACTTGTGACTTTTCATTTCTAGTCTTTTCATTGTCTTGGCCTTTCATTTTCTCTTATTAAGCCGTACATTTTCATTACTTATTCACGTGAAAAACTTCCCATCTCATCATCTTTCTCGGCCATTCTCATTTCTGAAAAAAATATGTAAGTTAATGGCTTTCTTTTCCTACTTTTTCTCTTCATTTTCTTTGATTTTGCCTTGCTCTTCTCTAGCTTTGCTCGGCCACAACCCCTCCACTCCTCCACCGACCACCACCATCATCTTCTTCCCTCATCATCCATGGCAAACCACCCCTCTCCCCTGTCCAGTCATGGCCGTGACCACCCTATGGAGCAATCCCCACAAAACTTTGCAAATTTCCTAGCCGAACACAAATTTCCACCACCACTTCATGTTAAAGCCTCGGCCACCACCCTTAGCTCCACCACCAGCATGTGACATGACCTCTGACCATCACACCACACCTGACCTGACCTGAAGTGAACCAGGGTCGAGCCAAACTTGACCATAGGCCGAGCCTAGATGCAACCCAAAACTCATCTTTTATGCCTTGTCCCTTTGTATTCCTTGTTTTGCAACTTCTTTCCCTTCAAATTCCTATGCTAGCCATGCCTAAATGATCCATACCCGAGCCTTACCTCAAAGAAAACATCATGGCCGAGTCTATAAACATGTATGGTCGAGCATAGGAATGGCAATGGGGCGGATTGGGGCGGGTTTTTAGTGCCCCATACCCGACCCGGATTTTTTAGACCTTGCCCCAGACCCGCCCCGTAGACCCGGTGCGGGTCTGGAATTTTGCCCCGTACCCGAGACCCGTACGGGTCAGGGTAGACCCGACCCGCCCCAAGACCCGATGAGTCTCTATGCATTGATTCAAAATTATGTAGCAACATGCATATATTTATTTGTTTATACTCGTTATCACCAAATATACATGAAATAAAAATAACAATGTGTCTATGGGAAGTTAATAAAAATGATGTCTACAATAATAATTCAGAAAATATATACATATGTTATTGTATAATTATCAATGACGCAACTTAATACTCTAATTTTTTCTATAGATATTGACTGAGACATTTTAATATCCATTCTAGAATCACTTATATCTAAAAAGATTAATAAATCATTATAGTAATAAAGCAGTTTCATAAGATGTTAGTAGTGCGGGTCGGGTTGGGGCGGGTCGGCCAAGCCCCAACCCGACCCTAGACCCGGAGTACTCAAGAACGGGTCACGGGTCTACCCGCCCCAATGACCCAATGGGGCGGGTCTTGACGGGCCAAAACAGGGGCGGGTCGACCGGGTTTGGACCCTAGACCCGCCCCATTGCCATCCCTAGTCGAGCAAAAGTTGAGTTGAGATCAAGCAATCTTGTGTTAAAAGCTTGGTGATGTCATTTGTTAATTCTAATTTCCATTTTTGGTTCAATTTAAATTTTTGTGTTGAATATATATTTATATTGCTTTGTTTTATTTGTTATATACAAGATCAAAATCTTGGCTCTCTCTCCACTTGAATCCAAAGTCGTGCTATATCGTGCTTTCTGGATTTATTTGTGTGTTTGATTTGCGAACTCCAGCTTGAAAAGGTGAGTTATTCACGCTTGACATTCATACTTATAGAATTGTGAAACGATAACCAGTGAATGTGTAGAATTGTTATACCATGTTATACCTGCCTGTGATATGAATTATATGATGTTAAACTTTGTTATAAACTTGTCACATCATCTGCTATGTTATATTCTGTTATATTGTTTATTTTATTCAGTTTCTCACACTGCAAGTTCCCTGTAGAATAGAATCGCTATGGGTTGAAATGATACATACCCGAACGGACTTTAGAATAGGGAAAAATCGTTATGGGCTGAAATGATAGGCCTGAGCGATTTTTATTTATTTTTATTTAACTTGGGA
The DNA here is from genome assembly GCA_030737815.1 of Allium fistulosum. Lineage (NCBI taxonomy): Eukaryota > Viridiplantae > Streptophyta > Magnoliopsida > Asparagales > Amaryllidaceae > Allium > Allium fistulosum. The sequence continues at coordinate 931,619,407 of CM060904.1, forward strand.
TTGCGGGTTTGAAATGATAGAACCCGGATTTTCTTTGTAAATTACGGATTGAAATGGTATATTATTCGTATCACTTGACCTTGGTTAGAAAATATTATACAGACCCGTGGTTATTTTATATATTTTTATGGATAATTTTAAGTATTTTAAAATGTAAAAAATATGATAATTTGATTTAAATTGAATTTAAATTGATTTAATAAAGGGTTAGTGATTTTTCTATAAGTTAAAATTAATTTGGAGATTTGTGATTTGATTTTTAAATGGAAGTTTAAGTTAATCAAATAAAAATAGAAATTAAGTTTTATTTATGAAATGGAAATTTAAAATTTAAGTGTTAAAGTAAATTGTTAAAAATGCAAAGAATGGGAAAATGGTACACTTGAATTTAATAAGTGAAATTATTGGAAAATTTGATTTTATCGTAAATTTTTCTTTATAAAATCATATTTAAATGAACATTTTTGAAGTGGAATAATATGATTTTTATAATTTAAAATGGTTAAAATTGAAATTTATTTGTTTCTGAAATTTTATTATAAATCTGGAAATTTAATTAGTAGCACTTCAAAAATGCTATCATTTCTGAAATTAAATTAAAATCTGAAGTAAATGATATTGCAGCACTTTGTAAGTGTTGTGGTCGATGCAAATGAACTAAAGGCTAAATTAACTAAAGGCTACTGCAGCACTTGGTAAGTGCCGTGGTTGTAGCAAGAAAATCTAAAAATCTGAAACTAATAAAAGGGCTACAGTAGCACTTGATAAGTGCTGCTGTTGGCTGAAATGAAGATTTTCAAATGTAATTGAACTACCGCAGCAGTTTTGTAAATGCTGTCTTTGCTGAATTTAACTTGTTTTCAAATGAAATTGAACTACTACAGCAGTTTATAAATGCTGTCTTTGCTGAAATGAATTGTTTTCAAATATAACTTACCGCAGCATTTTCTAAGTGCTGCGAAAGCTGAAATTTTCAATGTTTTAAAGTATTTAACTGAATAAATGAGCTCGGAAAGGAATAAATTTTGGGAATTGAATATTTGGTTTGTAAGTTTAATGACTTTACTTTTAAATGGTTTAAATGATATATTTTGATTTGAAATATAAACCAATTTGAAATGTATAACCACGGGTTATAATAACGATTGGTTGTTAAAGAGACCGGGATCGGATATGGACATACTCTCTGTCGATACCGAAAACCACTTTAACAACTGTGTACGCGGTGGAGATTCCAGAATGAAGTAGGATGGTGGCGACGATCCTATTAAGGTATGAACGTGGACCCGACTCCCGTGAGTTGGCTTAAGGTGGCTAAAACAGGAGCGATCTCGGGCCAAGTGAGGTCATTCCTCTGATCGGGCACCTTCCTTCGATATTATACTCTTACCTTGTGATTGATTTGATGGCCATCTTCGATTTTGATTTGGGAGTGTGTTCCAAGGTGGGAGGTAGTGGCTGCTACGCGTTTCCACCCGCCCGTGTGCGTAATTGGTATATCTACCCTGACATTGCCTTGTGTTCCGTGTCACCTACCATAGCGAGCTTTACTACGAGTTTGGTTTTCTCCCGTAGCCCATGGAGTATTTAGGGTAGCTTCCCGATCTGGAGGTATGCTGATATTGGATGGACTACTAGGACTATTACGTGTTAAGGTGGAAAATGTAAAGCCTTAATGCTATTTAAAAGTCTGTTTATTTTACTATTAGACATTATGATAATAGCGAATATTACTACATAGTAAATAGTTTAACGGATCCTTAGAGGATGGGCGGTCCCAAGCATCCTTTAAGTTACTTGTACATTTATTACAGTTCACTTGAGTTGGTTTACATTGTATAAGTATGTATGTCCTGACTCGAGTGTTTGTGTTTTTATTTACGCTCGGGTCAGCCTGAGCATTCACAGCTTTGAACTTCACTTTCTAGAGCTAGGAATCGCTGGAGATTCTGCTTATCTAGTTATTTATCTATTTCTGTTTCAGTTGTTCTATTTCAACTCTTGTATTAGTGGACTTCTGTGTATTTGGGATTTCTATTGTATTTGTTTTCAGACTGATATTATGTATTTGTTTTGAGACTTTGATATAGTAGCTTCATGAACTACTTTGGTATTTTATCTTCCGCTGTGAGTTATTCTGATATTTCTGTGTCTGTGATTGACTTTATTTGCTCCAAATTTTATTACAATCTGTTATTTTGAATTATTCAAGTCCGACATGTGTGGATTATTGTCGATTTGAGTGGTCCAAAATAGTGGGTCGTTACAGGCATGGCGTCACTTCTGTCTATTTCTTCCTTTCTTTTCGTCAATGGAAAAAGTCTTACCAATTGCTTTTGCATTTAATACTCTTGCACATGTGTCCTCTTATTGGACCACTTTCTGGTTCGTTGTTAAATCAAACCTTTCGTCTCTTTAGGCAAATCTATCTTGATCTTTATATTCATTAGTTTGGCTGCTAATCAATTGACATTTTGCAAATTCCTTCATCATTTCGATTGTGTGGCCAGCATTCAAATTAAGGTACATATATATTTCCTTTATCTTCTCTTTGCTCCTTTTTATGCTCTTATTCAAAGAAGGAAAGAAACGAAACAACCAATATCCGTTAGATCGACCTCGACTTTGAATTTAGTTTTTTCTTTAGATTGAAGTAAGAATCTTATTTTTATTTTTATTTCTATTTGACCTCTTTAGTTTAGTGTTTCTTTTCTTTTTTAACCAGTCTTCAGATTTCGAAATGGCTACCTCTTCTTCTTCTTCCTTACTTTCGCCCTATATAATTACTCGGTTGGAAGAAGCCGAGGGCATTTTCAATCAGTTTGGGTTCGTGGGTTATGAGGTAAGGGTTCTTGAACCTCATGAGCGTCTTAATAATCCCCCAATGGGTTTTACCCCTTTCACACCTAAACACATACTATGTGGGCTTTATCTCCCCTCACACCTTTTCCTTCGTTAATGGTTGTCCGCGATTGGTCTCGTGCCTGTCCAACTCGCCCCTCTTTCTTATACTCTTATGATAACCACTTTTATCCTTTATGCTAAGAATGGGTACGACCTCAGTTGCGAGGAGCTTTAGTTTCTGTTAGACATCAACAAAAGTCCTTCGAGGAGCAATGCTCACTTTTTCTATGCCCTAGCCAAAAAATCAGTTCTTTCGGACTTTCCCTGGAAGACTCACAGATGGACATTTTCCTTCTTCTTTTCGTCAATATCCTTATAACATCCCCCATTTTGAGGCTTAAAACTAAGTGCTAGGGATGCTGCAATCATCCATAGTTATTAATTTCCGGTGACAAAATGCAGCTATGTTAATCATTTTGATAATACCAAAAACACATGAATATGGAAATTCAACACAACTTTTAAAATAAATTTTCTCATCTCATTTCACAATAAGATTTCAATTTCAATATGTAATCCCAATTCGTATAGCATATTCTGAGAAAATATAATTATTACAATATATTTCAAGAGCGACATATGAAGATGCCCCCTTGGACGATCAGAGTCAAATATTTGACATTTAATACAACTTGCCATTACAAGTAGAACTAAAACACAACGGAAAATAGATATATAGCTCCTACTAGCTAGATTGCCTCTTGCACGTCTCCGAAAGCTTATTCATCTAAAGAGAACCTGAAAGCCCTTACTCTCGACCTACTCAAATAAGTATCTGAGAGTTTAAGGGGAAAACAAAAACTTCGGTTAAGATAAAAAGTCTGGTGTGAATAATAATCTACCATCTCAAATCGATAGATATCTAGTGAGACCATGTAGCTGTGCGGAACAGGTTTCACCTCACTAATACCCAATTAAACATCCTAACCATATACCGTGCTCATGCATCCACAATGGTTATAACATAATAATATGATAGTGTATAAACATGTCATAACCGGATTATCCATCCCCCATTTATTAGACTACCCATCTAAATTCTTATTGACTACCCGTCTTATATTCAAGTGGACTACCCATCCTACATTTTATTTTACTTAAACTAATGTGGACTATCCATCTCATATTTTATCATTTAAACTGACGTGGACTATCCATCTCATATCGCATAGTTTTCCTAGGATGACCATGAACCCTTAACTTAACCAATTAGAGACTATCCATCTCCGGCATGATGCAGACTATCCATCATATATCTCATATTTTTCCTAGGATCACTATGAACCCATCACTTGGCCATTTAATTAGCGTTATCAACATGTTTCTATTTATCCCGTTACCCACATGTTTAACTTTACTCCATGCTACCCACATGTTCAACATTAATCCATGTTATCCATATATATATAACTTATTTCTATTGGTGTCCCCAATTGACTTATTTCCCCTTAGTTATTTGAATTTCATGGTGACATACATTGGTAACCCCCAAAAGATTTTACGTCAAACTCATTAAGATATACCTTAGTGTCCCCTAGGTTTGAAGTTAAAATCATGCAACGAATGGCTCTCCGTTGTTTATAAGCTCAATATGCATTAACGTCGACATCTATACTATTTCGATGTAAAAGCATAAGGCTCTCTGCCTATTTTAAGACTCGATGACTAAAACATAGGGCAAAATGAACCTTGATGGCAATAAAGTCATCGATCCTCATGATACATAGGCTATTCGCCTATAGGATCTCAAAGACTAGTTAAAATCGACACCAGGTAGGCTCGATAATAGGTTAAAAGTGGTATTGGATAAACTCGATGACAAGTCAAAAGCAGCATGGCTAGACTCGACAACAAGTTGAAAGTGGCATTAGGTAGGCTCGATGACCATCTGGGTCTTCGAGGCCTAAAGCTCAGAGTCACATATAAAACAGTGCGACATCAATGTTATAAAGGTTGGTGAGTAAAAACATGGACATCGCCATGTTGAGGCATTTCCCTTTTTCTCTTTGTTACTTTGGCCTCGATGAGGCTCAAAACAATCCACTGCATGCCAAACTCGTTGACATCAGGTGGCATTTTTTTTTCCACGTCGATGACACTGGGATGAGGAGATATGGCTCAACATAGCCAATATCAAAATGGTAAAACTGTAATTAACTTAAAAACTGCCAAATTACTATACAAAAATATTACTTTTCACCGTACCTCTACAATTTGTCAGAAGTTTATTGGCTAGCAAAACTTTATCAATTTTCTTTACTTAAAAACTGTCACACCCTATTTCCAAAATCCAAAACATTATTTCAAATAATTAACTAATAACCATAATTAATTAAACTTTTACGTGCTTATTCTAGCACAAATAATTCTTCATAATTCAAAATCATGGGGAAAATTCCAAAAATTCACGGAGATTAGAGAATACCATTCTCTACATCATATAAAATTTTGGAGCCTAAAACCTCATCTAATTATTTAAAATGATTAAAACCCATAATTAAGCCATTTCCTCCATAGGAAATTCATAAAATAATCTCTATAACTCAGAAAATTATGAAATTAAAAACTCATCTTCAAAATAATGTTTTCCTTAACACATCAAAATTTCAAATCATTTGAGGATAAACACTTTGGATTTACCCCAAAACCGAATTAAACCATTTCTAATAAATTCCAAAAATTCCCATTGTCCATTATTCTATCCAAACAATGATTATTAGATCATAACTTGACCAATCAAACACATAAGATTCGGGTATTACACATGACCAAATCAAAACAAAGATTTAAGAGATGATAAGTGTTATTATTCACCTTAGATTAACGGTTGGAGTTGAGATTTGGTGTAGCTCTTACTCCTAAGCTTGCTTTCCCTTGAATCTTAGATTTCGATCTCCATATTGCTTCCTAATGGTCGGCCTTGATTGAGATTTCCTTTTGGTTGTTTTTGTTGTGATTGTGAGAATAATGTAGGAGGTGAAGGTTTAATAAATGAAGTGTTTATCTATGTCTATTTTTCTCCTCTCATGTATTCTTCTATATCTATTGTTTTTAAAACAATCTTACTTAGTTCATTAAGTTTGGCACGACCACACTAAAACCAAATCTCATTCTCCCTAATTACATACATTATTATATTTAATCCAATTAAATATACTGAATAATGTTAACTAAAAATTAAGGGTGTTACAGGCTCCCCCTTTAAAGAATTTCATCCTCGAAATTCAGTACGGACAATAAAATAAACATAACAAACATGCAACCAAAGCTAGTATATCCTACCAATCATAAAATCTCTATACAACAAATATTAAACATACCCTCACAATAGCTCAGGATAAGTATCCCTAATCCTGTCCAATCTCCTAAGTACAATCTTTCTCATTGTCGCTCCATTGAAGTTTCACCAACTTGACTATCTTTTTCCTTAACTTCTTCTCATCTCTCGCTATAACCCGAACTGGTTGCCTAACAAAAGTCAGATACGGCTCTACTATAAAATCTTCCAATGTAGTCAGAGTGATAGTAGTCTCTGGATCATTCACATACTTTTGAATATGAGAAACATGAAAAACATTATGGATGCCTGCCAAACTACTTGGTAATTCTACTCAATATGTGAACTTTCCGATCCTCTCTATAACCGGGAACAGTCCAACATATCTCGGTGCTAGTTTCCTTGACTTTCCAAAACGTACCGCACCCTTTATCGATGATACTTAAATGAAAACCTTATCTCTAACTAAGAACTCTAGATCGTTATGCCTTATGTTCGCATCACTTTTCTATCTAGACTGAACTTCTCTCATCCTACCACAGATTAACTCAATTTTCTCTATTGCTTCTCCCACCAGATCTGAACCTAAGACTAACCTGTTTTTGGTTCCAACCAAATGCTGGTGACTTGCATGGCCTTCCATACAAAGCTTCGAAAGGCGTCATCCTATACTAGTTTGATAACTATCATTATACAAAAATTCAAACAAATGTAGGTGGTCTTCCCATGATCCACCAAAATCTAGTACGCAAGCTCTCAATAAATCCTCGAGTACCTTATTGACTCTTTCTGTCTGCCCATCTATCTGAGGGTGATAAGCGGTACTCATCTTAAGCTTGGTACCTAATACTTCCTGTAGACTCTTACAGAACTCACTAGTAAACAACGTATCTCTATCACCGACCAACTACTAGGGATCCCATGCAGTTTAACTATGTTATTCATAAATAACTTAACCAAAACAGGTGCCATCCTAGTTGACTTAACGGGAATGAAACGAGCACTCTTGGTCAATCTGTCCACTATGACTCATACACTCTCATTTCATCGGTTCGACCTTGACAACCTTTCAATAAAGTCTATGGATGTCGAATCTCATTTCCAAACTGGTATATCTAAAGGCTGAAGCAACCCACTCGACTTCTAATGTTTGGCTTATACTTGTTGGCAATTCGAACATTACTTTACCCATAAGCCAACATCCCTCCTTATACCTTCCCAGAAGAAACTTCTCTTTATATCCTGATACATCTTGGTTCCTCCAGGATGAATCATAAACTTCGATCGATGACATTCCCTAAGAACTTCTTTCCTTAGGGTCCCAACATTCAAAACACACAATCGTCCCTTCTTTTTCAACCATCCCTTCTAATCAAGGCTAAAATCTCTCAAATCATCAATCTCAGTTCCAATCTCAAGTCTTTTAATCTTCTCGACCAACAATGGATCATCCTTCTGCTTAGAAGCAATCCTTTCAATCAAAACTGGTCGAACTTCCAAACAAGATATCATAGCAGTACTCGAACTAGAACTAGCAGTCGATCTTAACTGCACACTACACGTAGTCAATGCCTTAAAATCCTTCCATTCTGCCAACATAGCTAACATAACTGTAACAGCCCGCACCTCACTTAACGCAGATATTTTTCCCAACTTAGTCACCTCCGCCTCATGGGCCAAGCCAAGGTGTGGGGTTTTGTTCCTCAAAAGGCCTCGACGTTGTTATGAGGTGAAGGCTTTGGTATATAAGCACCCACTTCATAGTGTTTTTCCACAATGTGGGACTATTATTCCCATTTTGAAGGGGTGTTACAATCTACCCCCTTTAGAGCCCAACATCCTCGTTGGCTCATGAACACAACACCACCCAGGCATCGTGGCTGTAACACGTACAGACCACAATTCTGGCTGGATATGGCTCTGATACCAATGTAACAACCCAACGCAGATATTGTTCCCAACTTAGTCACCTCCGCCTCATGGGTCAAGCCAAGGTGTGGGGTTTTGTTCCTCAAAAGGCCTCGACGTTGTTATGAGGTGAAGGCTTTGGTATATAAGCACCCACTTTATAGTGTTTTTCCGCGATGTGGGACTATTATTCCCATTTTGAAGGGGTGTTACAATAACATTCTGATGTTTTCTGCTAAGAGCATCCGCTACTTGATTACCTTTTCTCGGCATATACTCTATACCGAAATCATAAGCTGCTAAAAAATACACCTACCTCTACTATCTCATATTCAACTTCTTATGAGAGAATAAATACCTTAAAGACTTATGATCCATGTACAACTCAAATCCTTCTCCCAAAAGATAATGTCTCCACACTTTCAAAGAAAAGATCACCGCTGCCAACTCCAAATCATCGGTCGGATATCTTACTTCATGTGGTCTGAGATGTCGAGAAGCGTAGGCAATTACCTTACCCTTCTACATCAACACAACTCCTAATCCAGTCCCACATGCATCTATATACACTACTACCCCTTGATTACCATCTAGCACAACTAACACAGGCGCATTGGTCAATAAATGTTTTAACTTAAAGAATGGTTCCTCACATCTATCGGACTAAACAAACTTAACGTTCTTCCTGGTTAGCTTAGTCAGGGGTGCTATTATCCATGAAAAATCCCTAATAAATCTCCAGTAATATCCAGCCAATCCAAGAAAACTTCTTATCTCGGTCACTGTCTCGGGTCTCTTCCAACTTTTAACCGCTTCAATCTTAGCTGGATCAATTGATAATCCTTCTCCTGGGACTACATGGCCAAAGAACTTTACTTCTTACTTCTAGAAATGACACTTCAAAAACTTCTCTTTCATCTAATGCTGTCTCAGTGTCTCTAACACTATTCTAGGATGAACCTCATGCTCTCTTTCATCCTTAGAATATATCAAAATATTTTATGAACAACAATATGAACCTATCCAAGTGCTCTTCGAAAATCCGGTTCATCGAATCTATGAAGAAAGTCGATGCATTCGTTAACCCGAATGGTATTACTAACCACTCGTAAAACCATATCTCGTTCGTAACGCTGTCAACGGAATGTTTTCCTCCAGCACTCTTAGCTGATGGAACCCTGTAGCCAAATCCAATTGGAAAAACACTCTGGCTTCGCTCAATTGATCGAATAATTCGTTGATTCTTGACAAAGGATAACAATTCTTAATCGTTTTCTCATTCAACTTACGATAGTCGATACACAACCTTAACGACCCGTCGGGTTTCTTCACGAACACCGCAGTCGCTTCTCAAGGCGAACTGCCTAGTCTGATAAAGTTCTTTCCTTCTAAGTCCACTAGCTGCACCTTTAACTCCTTCATCTCTGTAGGTGTCATCCTGCTAGGTGGTGTACTTACGGGTTTTGCTCCTGGCACATGGTCTATTCGAAACTCGATAGCTCGTTTCGGTGGTAGTCCTATGACATGCTCAAAAACATCTACAAATTCTCTTGCTACCAAAAACCGATTCAGCTCTCCTTCTACTTCCATAGCATTCAGTAAAGCACAAATTCCTAGACTCAAATTCTCGACTGAGTATACTATTCAGTCACTACTACTAGGATGTCTCAATGATATTTCCCTATTCTAGCATCATATCTATCTAACCAATCCATACCCAATATGATCCTGAAGCCTACGAAATCAAAGACATACAAATTGCATGTAAACTTATGACCTAACAAATTAAGTTCTAATCGGTCACATCTCATCCCCAGAGTTGCATACACTCCAATTGGATTCGCAACCCTTAAGGAAGTAACTAGGTACGAAGGTTCCATGCATAACTTATCTACCAAACACTGAGATATAAATGAATGCGATGCACTGGTATCAAATAGTATCCTAAGTAGTATACTATGGATCAAAAGCGTACCTTCCATAATAGATTTTCCATTCCCAGCTGCTGTTGGTCTAGAGGATGATGGTTCCAAAGCATAGACTTTACCCTTCTCAACCATGGCTGCTTCTGGACACTTGTTCTTGTAATGCCCCACTTGATCGCTGTTAAAGCACTTCACATTCTGCTTTCCTACAACCACCTTTAATCACCCGAGCGACACTCATTAGCATAGTGCCTCTTCTTATCGCACTTATAACAGACAATATTTGCCTTACCCTTCTTAGCCGCCGCTCCTTTCTGAGCACCCTTCTTGTTAAAGAAATTTCTTTTCTTATTCTAGAATTCCTGAGTCTATGTTGACTTCTCCTTCCCAAAGGTAGAAAGCATTTCTTCATTTCTAATCGCCATCTCCCCTACTACATTTGATGGATTTTGGAGATGTGGCATGGTTGCCCTAGCGATTTCCGGCCTTAACCCCCGGATAAACTTCTCGTTCCTCTTAATGATAGTGTCCACAGTGGCATATCCATACCTGGATAGCACATCAAACTTTGCAGAATACTCCAACATTGACATCCTCCTGCTCTAAATCCATAAATTTCCTGGGCAAAACGGACATAGCTACCTCAAACAAAAATATGTCCTTAAATCTCCTTCAAAAATCTGCCCAAGTTAACTCTTCCTCTGGCATACCCATGGTAACTTCATTCCACCAGAATAATGCTGCACCTTGCAATTGCCTCGAAGCCAATCTTCTCTTCTTCTCATCGTCCAAACCAAGATCATCAAAAAATTTCTCATAATGCAAAAGCCTATTTTCCACTTCTACAACATCTTCAGTCCCTAGAAAAGGCTTCCCACCCAAACTGGTATAATCTCGACTCAACTTGGCATAGTTATTGCCAGCTAACGCCAGGATTTGCTCCTCCGGCATTCATAACATTTCCTCCAACTACTCCTACAGCCGCTCTAGCTTGCATCAAGTTAACGAAGAACTTATACATCGTCCCCATATCTACTGGTGGCGTTTTAGCACCTAGGTTAGCATTAGCATTTTGATTAGCATTTGCCTGTCGATTCTAGTATCTCCTGGTATTCAGTCGAGCATATCTGTTAGTTGTGATATTTCCTGCACCTAGATTCACTCTTCCGTTTGCTGCTTCCATACCCTTTTTTGTCGTAAATCTGCATACGAGCCTTAGTAAGATATAGAAGAACGGTCTAAGAGAGAGAGAGAGAGAGGAATACATACCTATACAAAGCAAAATACAGGTGCGGTATTATTGCGTTATTTCAACCCAAATCTTATTCTCTGACTCATTGATTTATGTTTTCAAAATTTTTTTTAGTTTAAATTCATTTTAAGTTTACATAAACCTATATTCTGATTCTAAACTGTAACATCCCCCTTTTTTAGGCCCGAAACTAAGTGTTATGGATGCTGTAGTCATCCATATTTATTAATTTCCGATGACAAGATGCAGCTATGTTAATCATTTTAATAATACCACAAACACATGAATATGGAAATTCAACACAATTTTTGAAATAAATTTTCTCATTTAATTTCACAATAAGATTTCAATTTCGTTACGTAATCCCAATTCGCAAACCACTTTCAGAGAACATATAACTATTACAACATATTCCATGTGCGACATATGACGATGCCCAATTGGATGATTAGAGTCAAACATCCGGCATTTAATACAACTTGCCATTGCAACAAAAAAGCAGAATTAAAACGCAGCAAAAAATAGATATATAGCTCCTACTAGCAAGATTGCCTCCCGCACGTCTTTGAAAGCTTATTCGTCTAAAGAGAACCTGAAAAGCCCTTACTCTCGACCTACTCAAATGAGTACTCGAGAGTTTTAGGGGAAAACAAAAACTTTGGGTCGGACAAAAAGTCTGGTGTGAATAATAATCTACCATCTCAAACTAATAGATATCTAGTGAGACCACGGCACTGGGCGGATTGGTCCCCTTACTAGTACCCAATTAAACATCTTAACCATATACTGTGCTCCTGCATCCACAATGGTTATAACATAATATATGATAGCGTATAAACATGTCATATGTACCGGATTACCCATCTCTCATTTATTAGACTACATGTCTAAGTTCTTATTGACTACCCATCTTATATTCATGTGGACTACCCATCCCAAATTTTATTTTACTTAAACTAATGTGGACTATCCATCTTACATTTTATCATTTAAACTGATGCGGGCATGATGCAGACTATCCATCATACATCCCATAGTTTTCCTAGGATGACTATGAACCCATCACTTGGCCATTTAATTCATGTTATCCACATATTTCTATTTATCCCATGTTACCCACATGTTTAACTTTACTCCATGCTACTCACATGTTCAACATTAATCCATGCTATACATATGTATAACTTATTTCTATTGGTGTCCCCAATTAAGTTATTTCCCCTTAGTTTATTTAAATTTCATGGTGACATACATTGGTAACTCCCAAAAGATTTCATGTCAAACTCATTAAGATACACCTTAGTGTCCTTAAGGTTCGAAGTTAAAATCATGCAACAAATGGCTCTTTGCCGTTTATAAGCTGGATATGCATTAATGTCGAAATTTATACCATGTCGATGTAAAAGCATAAGGCTCTTTGCCTGTTTTAAGACTTGCCGACTAAAACATGCAGCATCATGAGTCTCGATGACAATGACGTCATCGATCCTCTTGATACATAGGCTATTTGCCTATAAGAAACTCGAGGACTAGTTAAAATGCATGAGGTAGGCTTGATAATAGGTTAAAAGCGGCATAGGTTAAACTCGATGATAAGTCAAAAGCGGCCTGGCTAGGCTCGACAACAAGTTGAAGTGGCATAAGGTAGGCTCGATGACCATTTGGGTCTTCGAGGCCTAAAGCTCGAAGTCACATATAAAACAGTTCGACATCAATGTTATAAAGGTTGGCGAGTATAAACATCAACATCACCATGTCGAGGCATATCCCTTTTTCTCTTTGTTCCTTTGGCCTCGACGAGGCTCAAAACCAATCCGTTGCATGCCAAACTCATTGACATCATGCTGGATTGTTTTGTTCCCTGTTGATGACATTGGGATGAGGAGATATGGTTGATATAGCAATATTGATATGGTAAAACTATAATTAACTTAAAAACTACTAAATTATTATAAAAATATATTAATTTTCACCAAACCTCTATAATTTGTCATAAGCTTACTAGCTAGCAAAACTTTATCAATTTTTTTACTGAAAAACTACCATACCCTATTTCCAAGATCCAAAATATTATTTCAAATAAATAACTAATAACTACAATCAATTAAACTATTATATGATTATTCTAGCATAAATAATTCTTCATAATTCAAAATTACAAGGGAAAAATCCCAAAAATTCACAAAAATTAGAGAATACCCTTCTCTACATCATATAAAATTTCGAAGCCCAAAGCCTCATTTAATTATTTAAAATGATTAAAACCTGTAATTATGCCATTTCTTCCATTGGAAATTCATAAAATAATTTCTATAATTCGGAAAATTATGAAATTAAAAACCCATCTCCAAAATAATGTTTTACTTAACATATAAAAATTTCAAATATTTTGGAGGATAAAAACTTTGATTTAACTCCAAAACCGAATAAAAAAATCTCTAATAAATTCCAAAAATTCCCATTAACCATTATTCTATCCAAACAATGATTATTAGACCATAACCTGGCCAATCAAACACATAAGATTCGGGTATAACCCATGACTAAACCAATACAAAGATTTAAGAGATGATAAGGGTTATTATTCACCTTAGACTAATAGTGGAGTTGAGAATTGGTGTTGCTCTTAATCCTAAGCTTGCTTTCCCTTGAATCCTAGATTTCGATCTCCTTATTGCTTCATAATGGCCGGCCTTGATTGGTCTTTCCTTTTGGTTGTTTTTGTTGGGAATATGAGAATGATGTAGGAGGTGAGGGTTTAATGAATGAAGGGTTTATCTATGCCTAGTTTGACCCTCTCATGTATTCTTCTATGCGAATTAATTTTAAAACTATCTTGCTTAATTCATTAAGTTTGGCCCGACCATACTAATTAACCAAATCTCATTCTCCCTAATGATACTAGTATAAACCGCATGTAAGTGCATTTAATATGTAGAGATATTTACATTTTATTTAATAAAAAAACGAGTGGACAAATGTATATTGTAAGTGTAAATGTTTTGGTAGTAATAACATTTTTATTTCAAGTTGTTTTCTTAGTAGTGTCGGTGAAAAGTCGATAGTGAAATTCGGTAGATAGGTAGTTGGAAAGAACATGTGATGGGTGTTACAAACCAATGGAGTGATTCCGTTGATAGATGGGGGTATTTTCGAAATTTTTAAAAGACACCGTGTAAATCCTATTCATGGAATTTTCATTATTATTAGTAGAGCTATTTAATCTATCCAATTAAATGCCCTGAATAATTTTAACTAAAAATTAGGGGTGTTACAATTCCACTAACATCGTTTTTTTCGTAGGAGGATATCGAATCGTATAAATTGCATAGGAATCGCATTCTGGGATTAGATACAAAGGAGAGGGGAAAAATGCTCTTTAATTAAAGAATGATAAAGAAACATAATTTTCTATGCTCGAATCACATATTTTCTCACAATAGTTTTAAGCCTTCTCTGTCTTTGGTTGAATCTAGGGGTATAATTTTCTAAAAATAGATTAAAGATTCGTTATTTTGTGCTTTTGGAAATAATTTCTGACTTTGAGATTCTATTTTATATGTAGGTAAAATGGATGATGGCCTTGTGGACGCACTCGTTTCGTCTAGCCAACAACCAAAGAAAGATAAGAATAGGAAAGAACATAACACCGAGAAAGGTTTTGATCATTATTCCAAGAAGTTAGCCATTTTTACTTCCCCTCCTCCTTCACCAGCTCCCCCCGTTTCTTCTTTGGTGGCTCTACCTATTCCCCCTCTATAATCCATTCTTGATCCTAGCATTCGGTATTTGCCTTTGCTAATGGACGTCGTATTTGAAATTGCCGAGAGGGTTGGAAAGACTACACTTGATATTATCTAGTATTGCTTCGTCTTCCCCATCCCTTCTTCCCTTTCCATTTCCCGAGCTTCACTCCTTCAATCCTGTAGCCGAGATGAAGAGGTCATGGTCATATGTGAGTGTCTTTCCCTTTTCCTATCTCCTTTTGTTCATTTAGTTGTTCCTTAATTGTTTATTATTATAATATTTTAGCTTAGGGCCTTGACAACCAAGGCTCATAAGAGATGGGAAGGAGAGGAGGTTGTGTCTTTAGCTTGTATTGCTGAACGTAAAGCAAACCTTAACTCGGTTACTTCCAAGAAGGCTAAAGTTGTGAGAGACTTCGATGCATACCGTCTTCGGGCGGAGGGCAAAGAGAAGGCTACGGAGGAGGCCTTAGCCTTGAAGGATCGGTAGCTTAAGAAGAAGGATGTGATGCTGAAGGAGAAGGATGTGGAGCTGACATGTTACATAAGACACTTATGGAGAGCACTTCCATCTTAGTCTATAAACTGTACGCCTCGGCTAGGCATTAGTTCACGGAAGAGGTCAAACTTGACTTTCTAGGGGACTCGAATATGATTGCTAGAGTTTATACCTATTGCCGGGCTAAATAGGACGAGGAGGTCACCATGGAGATGACTCTACTTCTGCTTCTGTTTGAACTATTAAGGATGAGGAACCCCGGGGTGGGGAGGTTTTGAAGGATACTTATGTGGCTAATTAGAACGAGGCCATTTCAAATCCTAATGTAAATACTTAAAACTTTTGTATCAATTTTTAGATGTGTGACCGAATGGGACTTACTTTTTGACTTCATTATAACTAGTTAGTGCTATTTTATTCTATTACTTCTTAATGAATGACTGGGTCATATTTTGTTGTTTTCATTTGTTTTAGTCTTCTAAAGAGTTTTTTATTTGCTAAACTTCTGAAGGAAAGTGGGGACAAGCTTAAAATTCAAACTTTAGTTCATCTTGGTCTTAGTGTATGACTATTCATATAGATGAGTCTTTTAGAAAACTTAGGGATGAGACCCAGGGATTACTTTCCAGGATTGACTAAGTAGTTCAAGAAAAAAATCCCTCGGGTGCTTTGTGCTGCGCTAATGGTGATATACCTTAGACTGTGGCTCTTTCCCACCTGATAGCCCCCACTTAGAGTGGTTTAGGCTTAGAAACTTGTATAAGGACTAAATCCTTCCCACCTTTGTTATCATATGCATATTTCTTTTGTGCATGGGTTTGTTGAATTTATGTAGTTAATAATTGATGTTTATATTAGATATTTATTTGGCACATTTCGATTGTCTTTACATCATTTTTTACCAATTAGTTTGGCTCCCATGAACCTTTGCCTAAACCTAATGAAGCCTTTAACCCTGACCTTCCTTCTGCCCCAATTGCCTATGGGTTGGATGACACAAACGTGTCCGAATGTGGGGTTGGGTTGGAGGATCCTTTTGTTGCTACCAAGATAGAAGTTGTTCATCTCATGATTGAGAATGAAAGGCTTGAAAAGGATTTAGAGCATGTTTGCAAGGAGTGTAAAGAAGCCAAAGATAGGCTCGTACATCAGTATGAATGTAACACTAAGTTGCATGCATGGGTTGGGAAGACTGCATAAAAGTCGGAGGGAATGTAAACATTTATGAAAGATGATGAAAAACTTTATGGTATTGTTTATGAGAACGATATTGCTTAGCATAAGAAGACCATTAAGGATATGTCTATGGAGATTGCTTGCCTAAACAGGAAGAGGCTGCCGAAAGCAAGAAAGCGGTTGCGATATCTCATTCGGACACAGTTCCAACTCATCCTACGGGTACTAAGCCTTCTCGGATGATTGATCGCATAAGGGTTGTGGAGCCGTAGGCGCCCCCCCCCCCCGTACGTGGGGTGAGGGGGTAGAGGACCAATGCCCTTTGGTATTTTGGTGGTTTTGCCAGAAACACCAAGAAAACTAAGACTCGCTTAATTGATACTTTGGAAAAAACAAGGAAGGAGGCTATATTGAGGATTTATAAGCTTGAGGACTCTTGGTGAAGCTCAGGGTAGGATCACTTCCTTTTTAGAAAAACTTAAATGGGAAAAAATTGAGAGTAAGAGGAGGCAGGTACTCTTGCAACGCGCCAGGGATGTCTACAAATATTTCTACCCTCCATTTGATCAGAATTTCTTATGCAATATGGTGGGTTTCGAATTAACAATAGATGCACCAATGGATCATTGGGTTGGGGCTTGTTATCACCCCGAAGGACCTTTCTCGTAAGTTCAGCCCCGCCTTTGGCCACTTTGTCTTCAGTGTCTTAGGGTAGTATCATGGGGGCTCGTGTTAGAAGATGGCTTTGTTACTTTACATTATACTTGGGGTTGTATATATGTTATGTGGATTGAGATTTCTTTGTGGAGTTTGCGAGCTTCTTGTACTTACTTTACATATTTGTACTTCTCTTTAATTTCATTTTATGTGAGCTCGTTTGATTTTATCCTACTTCTTCCGATCAAGACCCAAAGGTGGCCATTTTGAAAAGAAGCTTAATTCTGCTATGGCTAGATTTGCCGAATTGGAAGGTTTATTAAAGGATACCGAAAGTGTATATGAGGTTGTATACGCTCATGAAATTAAAGCTTTGAAATGTAAAGTTAAAGAATTAGATGAGCGGATTGCAAAGCGGATTAGTGCCAAAGTTGCACCCTCTACAACTTTGAACCTAGGTTCTACTTGTAGATCAAGTGCTACCCCCGCCCTCCTTCTGGGGCTAATCCAGACGATATTCCTAAATGAAGAATGATTTGAAAAATTACTATGAGACTAAGTTTAATGAGTTAAAGGATCATTTTAAGAAGGAAATGGGAACCTCTAGGATGCGCACTTCACCTTACCTTACTTCTGCGTAAGAGCTCTTTGGTCCTTTTTCTAGAACCACTGAGAAAATAAAGGATCAACTTTTGTATGAGATTGAACGAACTAAGAGGGTTGCTATGGAATGTGTGAATGCCCTTGAGAATAAAATATTCACACTAGAATGCAAAGCTCGTCTGAACTCTATCGCAGTCTATCAAGGGGGGTTAGATAAGGCTTCCTTGCTGGAAAAGCTTCACGATATGAAGGTGGAAAAAGTTAAGGCGTAGATTAGTGTGAAACGTACAACTAACATTTTCACTCACTTCTGGCCAGGGTTGGATCTGACCTTTTTATACAGTCGGGTGAATTATGAATTTGATCCGTGAGACTATGACGACCTTTGGGCCGACGCCAGTTACAATTTTCGTTCTGCTTACAACCGCATCGCCCCAGTTGTTCATCGGTTGTCATTATCGAACTGAATGACCCACCTTCTGTCCTTCAACTTAGGGGCATCTCTCCTCAACGTTTCACTCTGCATTCCCACACATCATATCACCGAAGAAATATTATACCTAGTTCTTCCTCCGAGTCTGAGTCAGACTTATAATGCGATTTCGTTTAATTGGAGTGCGTTGTTTTCCTAAATGTGTTTGTAGAAATACTAGTTATGCACATATGAGTGCGGTATTAAGTGTATTCTAACAGGATTTTAAATAGGGTGAATTTGGCATACATCCCTGGTAAGGTTTGAAAATACACAAAACATCCCTCCGTCTTTTATTATGTTTCCAGTCCTTGTTTTCAAATTCATGCGCGCACAAAGACCCAAATACCCTTTACATTTTTAACATTTCAAACGCGTATAACTTTCTGTAGAAGTATTGGATTAGCATACCGTATTCACCAAAAAATCAAAAAAATTATGATCTTTAAAATGAGATCCATTGTTGATACCAAAAAATCATATTTGCAGTAAAGGTGCAATTATTCCATATATTTGCAAACAATTCTGCAAATTTTAAACATCTTTGATTTTTCTTCAAATCTGCAACTATTGTATATAATTGCAGATGTTTCTGCAATTATATGGTATAATTGTAGACATGCCTGCAATTATTGCATATAGTTGCAACTATTGCGTATAATTGCAGACGTTTCTGCAATTATATGGTATAACTGCAGACATATATGCAATTTTTGCATATAGTTGCAGAAATGTCTATAACTATTGCATATAATTGCAGACATGTCTGCAATTATATGGTATAATTGCAGACATTTCTGCAATTATTGCATATATTGTGACGACCCACACATCCGTACCCTTAGAATCGATAATAAACCACACATGTCCGACCCAAAAAGCACAGACTGATAGAAAGTCATGAGAAAGAAAAGAAGAGAGAAGAAGAGAATAGAAGAAAGAGAGAAGAGAGAACCAAATAGAACAATACAGAATCTCACATCGCAGCGGAAAACATATAATATCATATCAATGATCTTTACAAAACAGAAACTGTATATACATACATCAATCAGAGTTAAACAATCAATCACTAATCATCAGCCTGGACAGTTATAATAACCTGTCCTTACAATTATCGATAATTTAAAATAACAAAGCAACGGAAAATAACAGATACGTATATACGGCATGAAGATCTCCAACTCGCCTTCTGAAGCTCCAAAAGCACCAAATCTAAATATGAAAATATACTCGGTCCGACCCGAGCATTGAAAGGGAGAACACCCGGATCAGTCTGGTAAACTAGCGTGAGAAACACACTTAACTGAATTTATTAAATTACCAAACTTTCCTTTTCAAAACAAAAGTATCTCGTAAGACACGCCCACACATAAACATGGACATGTTTTTACCTTACGATAACCAAAACCTTTCATATCAAATTATTTTATATTATAATAGCGTCTATTGCACAAATAATATTAAAATAGCCGAACTTGTTACCATTATTAAATTTTAGCATACTAGGCTCTACAAAAAAAATGGCAGGCACATAGTGGAGTTTGGATTTCCATACAAATGACCAGGTGAAGGGAGTACCTTCTAGTAGTACATCTCTAGAGGAATGTACCGAGGACCATCACAAAGGATCCTCTAACAACACAAGACCGACCTACCTCTATAACTAGGTAGCACCGAATATATCATCCCCCGGTCGTTACCGACCTTTCCGAAGGCCCTCATAGCATACAAACCACAATAATTTACATCCCGAACGTCATAACGGGAAGAAATATACCTAGAAGAGGATGATCATATCCTAATTGGGAATGACCCAGTTAGCCCTACTACATCTAACCCTATTTCGATCATTTCCAGTTGATGAGGACGGAGGTAACGGTTACCTTTCACATATCACATATCACATCACTTTGAATGCCACATCGCAATTTCCGTTGAGTACTAATTGCCTTCCACAAAAATACAACCCTTGAGCTCATACGTCTCAAGGAGGGTGTTAAGCTAAGAGAAGTTGCCTTCTCCGCCACCACTGATGTATGTGTACGTTTGTAAAAACCAATGTACGTAATCTTAGAAAAGCAATGTCAGACACTCGTCCATACAAGTTGTCCAGGAACAGGACAAACCGAAGGTACTTTCCTACCACATCCTGCCGGGAAATCCCTAGGATTAGTAGCGACAGAACTTGCAATGGATATTTCATAACGAAGAGACTACTGCTACTGGTTGTATATTGGGATTTTAACCCCAAACGATCAATAAGCAGTCCTTCACTATGAAAATCCTAAATATCAATATCATCACAACCTGCACAATCGAACACATATACGTTGGTCTGAAGTGGTTTTCAGATAAATCTGATCCTGGTCTCTTCGCACCAACAACGAAAAAGAGTTTCTCAACCTCACACAGAAACTAAGTCTCATAGACTTATCATATCATCAACTTTCAACTTGCTATCCTTCGGCCAAGAAGGAAGCTCGATAGATTGGAGTAATACTCCGCACTACATGAATCAACATCCTCAACACAAACGATAATCAAGCCTACACAGCTACGTACTAAGTGTATGACTAAATAGTTCCCACATCAAGTCGAGGAACTAAAATGGCCAAATTTTGATAGTTGTTTATTTAACTATCAAAGCAACAAACAAATATTTAGCACCATAAGCAATCACTAGGCCCTTTTAATTAATCTTTTATTAATTAAATCACTTTTCCAATTATTCACTTCAAATTATCTTTAAAAAGATATATTCTAAAAACCATTTAAATATTTCACTATTTGGAAAACATTTCCATATACTTATTTTAATAATAAGTGAATTCACAATTTACTTTATTTTCAAACCATTCCAACTTCATTTTAAAATACATTTATTCAATTAAAGGATTATTCACTGTCCAAAATCGTGAATATAATTCATTTACCAAATTCATTACTTCAACACATTTAATTAAAAGGATTATCCACGGTCCAAAATCATGAATAAAATTCCTTTATAAACTTTCATATTTAACTTATCAAATTAAATTGATTTCGAATTTATAGAATAATGTTTATAAATTCTATTTATATTTTAGAAACTTCCATATACAAAATTTCCTTTACTAAAAAATTCCATTTATATCTCATTTATATCTTAAATCCAATTATAACTTAATTTACTTATAATTCTCTTATTACGAATTCATTCTTTTTTATAACTTCATGAATTTATAAATCTTACTTACTTATAAGATTCAATTATAACTTCATTTTAACACTTATAAAACTCGTTGGTAATCCCATTACTTTTTATTTATAAAATATCAATTTTATAAATCTTATATATATATATAAACCATTTATAATAAATTCAAAATTCTCATTTAACTTATTTTACAAAATAGTTAACTTCTTATTTCAGAACTCATATTTTAATTCCATTTAAATAAACTTCTTCTTTAATAATTTACAACACATTATTTAAAATTATATAACTTCAAAAATCACTTAAACATCCTTTTTAATTTGAAATCATCATTTTAATATTTTTAAAATTCCAAAATATGGCCCAATGCTGTAAAAATGCTAAATAAGGTGATTCACATCAATCATGGCATCCAACACAACAAAAATCTCCTGATACAGCATATATATCAATATCCGTAAATAAAATCAACACTGATGAGGAATCCAGTTGGATCCGTCCAACCTGTCACCTGCAACAAATATACATATGAGAAAATATGTACAACGTTCGCTTCGAGGCAGACACGCGTACAAAAGGTCATCCGCTTATACACGGGAATGTATAGGGTCTCATCTGCTCCAATAGGCAGGAATATATCCAAACCAATCAATATATATAATATAACATATATCACCCAAATAATCATCAATCAACATAAATAAAATTTATTCTCACTTATATAAAAATATAAGCGAGTCTGATAGAGTGAGTTGTACTCACTTTGATTGCAGTGGTCGTTGCAACGTTTTATTTCGAATAAAATTAAACGGACGTTTAATTTTACCCAAAATTTTCACTAGATCCAATTACTCCAAACTAGCTCCATCGCGTAGTGTTCGTGAATACGAATCCAACGCAACTTGTTTCGTCCGATTTCGACCTCGTATGAAGAAGTTACACAATTTTAAACATCACACGATTTTTATATAATTTAATTTACAACTTTTATTTTTATTTTTTTTAACCTTCAAAAATCGAGGCCGTGCACTTCCTTTTATTCAAATCTGGGCCGCTCGTCTATGCTTTCCCCTTATCTCACGTTCGTAATGGCCGAACCCATAGCTGCCGACCCCTATTTGTTTGCCGCGCCACCAATTGTCCACCGGAGATCGATCGAAGAATGCCAAACGAAACGCCACCATCTACTCTCCCAACACCAGAAGACCGACCCCACCATTCGACGCCAGCGAGGAGAAAGAGGCCATCAAATGGAGCATGATTGCGAGCCCCTAATTGTCGATCCACTCCATCGTTTTCAATCGTGACCGTTGAATGGAGAGATCTCGATACACTCTACATTTTTCTAGTTGGAGCCGAGACGTGAAAGTTGATGGATTAGGAGAAATTGAGAGAGAAAGATTGAACATTTCTGGCCATCGAAATATAAATGGCGGCTAGACCTAGAAAACTAGGGTTTTGGCAAATTATAAAATATTGTGGCCTTATATAGAAAATTATTCACGCACTATTCATCCAAAAAAATTTCGAACTCCAAACGAAGCATACCGCCTGGCGTTTATAATGTCTTATCCCTATTCCGAACACAATGGAATATATATCGGGAGCCAATTCCATCGTATTTGAAAGATAGATTTTCGAATCGAATTATTTTAAATTAAAAATTACTTAAATAAATTTCTACGCGTTTCAGCTTCGTACGACCAAACCGTAAGTCCGATTTACATGAAATTTGAAATCCTACAATAATATAACATTACAGATCCAATGAAACTAGTTTCATCAAAATCCGAGATAGTATCAAAAATGACTATTTTTAAACGTTAATTAAATATTAAAATTTCCAATTTCTATAAATTAACTTTTAAATCAACTTTAAAAGTTTACTAACATCATTCTAATTCAAATAGAATTTTATTCAACTTTATAAATCATTTTTATTCTTATTAAATCCAAATTCCAATTATTTCTGCAATTTCAAATATTAAATTAATAATTTAATTATTCAAATAAATTATTATATTTCAAATATAAGTTATTCAATTTATAAAATTTACTTTTGAATATTTAAAATCAATTAAATATCCGAATTTTAAATGACCGAAATTCTGGGTCGTTACATATATCCTACCGTGGGTGTTTTTACATATGCACAATGCCACTCGTTAGAAAGATAATAAAATTTGTGATTTAATGGTGAAAACGGTTTGTTAATCCGTCGTTTCTACAAGAAGTTATTGCGTTTTAAAGATTGATAATTAATGAGGTGCCAATTTTAATTATGGATGTGAGAATAACATCCATATATAAAGAATCAACATTGCTGCAATGGAGAAGAGGGGTATTATAGGGAAGAAAATTGTAGTATTTGAAAATAGGATGTAATTTATATCTTCTTTATGAGGAGGATGTTTTGTGTATTAATTTTGATTTTAGGGATGTCTCCCTTATTTTCACTTTTAAATAATATAAGAAAATCCTTGTTTTTGATGTTTACCTAGCAAATGCCGAGTAGTTTCTGAAATTGTACTTGATCTATAGGCTATAGTGTATTACATGTTTCGTTTTTTCCTTGCCATTTTCTGAATTAACTTCATGTGCAGCTCATGAGTCTGGACCTGAGCTTTTAGCATGCATATTTTGCTGCATGCTGGGCGTGACTGCTCCCTTTTCGGAGGCAGGTTCACATTCGTGTACCCGGCACAGTCTACCCCGCTATTTAGGGGTAGATTGATATTCGATCGTGAAATCAGGTCGTGTGTTTACAACCTTTTCAAATCATGCGCATGGTTTTTATAACTGGTTCAGGATGTCTAATATCCTTAGGTCTAGTGTGGTTATGTTAACAGTATTAACATAGAGGTTTTTATACTAGTTTGGACGGTTCAATATTCCTACGTGCAGTTCAGTATTTAGGTTGAAAAGCCGAGCTGCGTTTGCGCAGTTTTATTTTGATTACTGGTTCGGACTGTCTAATATCCCTACATCCAGTGTGGTCATGTTAACATAATTGACATGGGAGTTTTTATTTATACTAGTTAGGCTTGTCCAATATCCCTACGTCCAGTTATTTAGCTATGTTAGAGAGATTAACACAAAGAGATTTTTATATTGGTTCGAGCCATCTGTATTCCTACAACTAGTTCATTGTATTACTATTTTTCATAACAATTGTAATGTTTATTACATAAGTCATGCAGACCATTCAGAATGAGGCCTGAGATTCTCAGTGCGGTACCAAACATTGTATTTTTGTAATCATAGCAGTTGCTTCACTTTTAATTTATCCAAAAGTCCCTAAGTGTATTAGGCTTCGATCTCAGCTCTTCTTTTGACAATGGTACTTCTTTTCTTTGAGACTTTCAAATCGGTATGCACCTTGATTACTTTAGCTCCATGCTTAGCTAGGACGATGGTTGACACTAAGAACACAACAACTGAATTTCCTGGTCTCCGAGCAGAGAGTGCGAACATCCTTAATGGCTTGACCGCAGTAATGTTTTTTAGATCATTTCATAAAGGTAAAGGGCAGTTCTTAGGTTCCGACCCTGGAGTAGGCTTCATTCCATCATCGAAGTCATTGTCTGATTGGTAGTCATTAGGTGAATATTGGGTGTAATGACCATTATTTTGGACTAACATTATTTAGAATATTTAATTAGATAAATAAAATAAAATAATGTAGATAGTTAAGAGATTGAGATTTGTTAATTATGAATTAGCCGTGCCTTAATGAATGTATTAACAAAAGAGAACTAAAAATAAGTAAGTATGAGGAATATGGTAAGGGTAAAATGGGGATAACCTTTATTCCAATACCCTATGCCCTTCCATTCTTCATTCCTCATTCATTTTAACTATCACAAACAAAACTAAAACCCTAAAGGAACTCGACCGACCACCATTAAGATGATCTAAAGGGAAGATAAGCTAGGATTCAAGTAGAAAGCTTAAATAAATTAATCTAAGGGCAAATCTCAACCTTCTTAACACAAAGCCAAGGTGAATAATTAATCTACATCTCACTTTTGATAATGATTTCAGTTTCAAGTTAGATCCGAATTATGTTTGCAAATAATATGCCATGTTATGTTTGTTAAAATGAATATATATATATATATGCTTGTCGATGATTTATATGGTTTAATATAGATTTTATGATATGTTTGGATTAGAAAACATACCGAATGACATCCAAATTAGTTGCGTTTTTTGTATATGATCAAAAACATTATTTTAGAAGTGGGTTTCAAGTTTTATAATTTTCTAAGTGATTGTGGATTTATTATGAATTTTTAGAGGAGAAAATAGTTAATTTTGGGTTTAAATTATTTAAGGCAATTAAATAATTTTTTCGGTTCTGAAATTTATATATGTTAGAAAACATATTTACGATGAATTATTGTGATTTTTGGGGATTTTTCCTAACTGTTTTACGATGGTTATTAAATTATTTAAGTTAGAGGACTTAAATATTTTAAATGTTTTAATAAGGAGAAAGGCTTATTTGCTTAAAATGTTTCAATTGTTAAATACTAAATTCAGTAGCTTTTTTCAAAAACAATTTTGGTAAAGAATTGGCAACCAATCAGATTTTGGCAAATTATGCAACAGGTGAAAAGGAATTACTTTAAAAAGCATAAAATCAGTTTAATTTCGAATTACAACTTCGCCACTTCCATTGCTTGCTTCTATCACCATACCCCAATAAACCTTTCGCACCTATTCGAAACCAATGCATAAGGTATCAAGCAATTGGTACGTAGTGTATTGAAGAAAGGCAGAAGGAAAGGACAACGTCGAAAGTACTCTTTCGAAAGAGTTGAAGCCACTTTTATTAGCTTTCGAATCCATTAACTTGCCTTTGTTTTTAAAAGAATCTTTCGAATGGGTTACCGCTTTTGAACCCCTTCAATACCCTAGCTGCCGCAATGATACCTTTCACATTAATTAGAGGCCGCTTTTCTTTATAAGCTTAAAACAATGTATTCGAAAGGAAGGCTTTCGTCTTCTTAATATTGAAGCCACCTTCCCAATGCTTTCGAAAGGGGTGTCTTAGTCGCTTTTACTAATAATTTAGGAGGCAATGGTTTCAAAATGGTAGTTTTGAAGTTGCTCTCTTCCCCAATTCTTTTACATGAGATCAATGCTTTCAAAAGTGATGCTTTCGCTTCTGTTCTCTTTGACCCTATAGTTATATTAAATGTTGAACCCAATGGTTTCGAAAGTAATACTTTTAATATGTTTCGAAGCTATGTTTCCATATCTTCTTACTTGAACCCAATGCGTTCGAATGGTATGTTTAAGTGTTTCGAAAGGTATGTTTTAAGTGTTTCGAAAGGTTTGTTTTAAGTGCTTCGAAAGATATGATTAATGGCTTTGAAAGAGGATGTCTAAAATTTTAAGTAATGATTTCGAAAGGTCTATTTCCAATACATTTGAAAGGAAGGTTTGGCCTTTCAGTCTAATGTTTTCAAGCTTAACGTATTTATCTTGTTTCGAAGGTATAAATAACCCGATTGATTTTAAGTTTTCATCAACATTGTTTTATGTAAAAAGCATATATCATGCATATGTATTTTGATTTTTGAGTAAAGCATAGAGTATATGTTCCTTGTTTAAGTATGCTTTAAAAGGTTTAAATCAATTTGAAAGAAATGTTTTCAAGGAAAATTGAATAGGGTAGTTAACCCTAAGTGTATGACTCAGATGCTAGAAGACTAGATGGGATTGGTGTGGGGTCGCGCCCTATACTTTTGCTAGTAGTTCCTAGCTAATATAAGTCCAAAATTCCAGTGTGTAGGGCTTTGTCATAGATAAGACTAAAATGATGTTACACAAAGAAAGGAATAAACAGAGTAGAGGTAGGTTAAACCATTAGGATCAGTTGACCCTAGGAGAAGTAAGTTAAGGACAGATCGTCCAGTATTGTATCTAACAAAAGTTAGAATATTTATTATGTCTGGTTGGCCCGAGTTAGCCAGTGGTTAATAGTCGGCCCGATAAAACTATATTGTTCGGACAGATAGTCCATTAGATTACCTAATTTATATGCATATATGTTATTACTATTATTGTTATAATCAGTTTGACTGCAGGATTTTGATTTGCAAAATATATGATTTTAAAAGGATATTAGTGAAGGGAAACCTATTTCGCTAAGCGGCGTGGTCTCATTAATATCAGTAAACTGAGATGCAATAGAATTATTCACACCAAGCTCTATGTCTGACTCGAAGTTTATGTTTTCCCCATTAAACTCTCGGGTGCTCAAAATTTAATTGGAGTAGATTGAGAGTTAAGGACTTTTCAGGTTTAGTAGGTTGGATAAATAAGCTTTCGAAGACATGCAGGAGGCAAAGATAGCTATGTAGGAGTTATTTAGTATTATTTCTGCTATGATGTATTTATGACTGATATGTCTATCTATCTATACTTAGACCATCTAACAGGGCATCTTCATATGTCGCTCTTGGCATAATTTTAATAATTATATTTGATCAAAACCTAGGAATCATTTTAGGATTATGTAATTGAATATGAAATATTGATTTGAAATGTAATCAGAAAAGATGTTTTGAAATCTATGATTTTATTTCATATTCATGTGCTTCTAATATTGTGGATACCACTAACACTACCATATTTTGTCACCGAAAGTTAAATATTATAGATGACTGCAGCATCTGTAGCACTTAGCTTTGGGCCTCAAGATAGGGTTGTTAAAACTTGGTATTAGAGTATAGGTTTATGAAATCTTAAAAGAAATTTTAAACTTAAAATGATTTTTGAAAACATAATCCTAAGGAATTAAAGAAATGATTGGGGTATGAGATAACGCTATAGTAATGTACTTGTATTTTCTATATATAAGTATACGATTTATCTCTCTTCTTTCATCTCTCTTAAGCTTTTCTTATGTATCTTACAGAGACTCGAATGCAGATTTTAAGGAAGTAAGATATGGATGCTAGGAATGGAGGAGTTAACCTTGGTGGAGGAAGCACCACAACCAATGGAAATGCCAGACCAAACACTAGAAGGAATCCAGGTCGAGCACAAGCAGCTAATGTGGGTGCTGGAGTGCCTCAAGTTGATATGGGAGCCATGTATCAGTTCTTCGTCAACATGATGCAAGCTAGAGCTGCTGTGGGATTAGTTGGAAGAAATGTTGGAGGAGGAAATCAAGAAGCTCCGGTGGTCAATAACTATACAATATTGAGGAGAGACTATGCTAGGCTTGGAGGAAAGCCGTTTTTCGGCATTGACGCAATTGAAGTGGAGAATTGCTTGCTTCATTGCAAAAGGATTTTTGCTGATTTAGGACTTAACGATGAGCAGAAAAGGAGACTGGCATCCAGACAGTTGCAAGGAGCAGCACTATACTTGTAACAACCCGAAATTTAACCCATAATAATTAATTTTTAATTTATTAAATAATAAAATAAATTTGTGAAATTATCAGAATTGCAGGAGTTGCACCGTTGTGTCCGTGGTAATTTTCTAGTCAATTTCCATTTATAGAACGTCAGAAACCGAGCTAATATGAGCAAGATACGAGACAAACCAGAAAACAATATATATATATATATATATATGTATATGTGTGTGTGTGTGTGTGTGGCCAGGTCGACCTGGGCAAGGGGGCGGTCGACCCGCCTCGGGGAAAGGAATGAAGAATCTTTCCTTTGTTCCAGTATGTTCCAACGGACCTTTTGCACGTCATTTGCATCCTTTATTTCAATCTGGTCCTTCCAGTTTTACATCCGTTGGCTCCTATTCAGCTTATGATGTGGTTGCATCCTATTCAATCTCAAAATCCAACGGTCCGAGATCCACATCTACACCTATAAATAGACCCATAGACCTAACACTTTTTCTCATTCTAGGTTTTCTCCAATTGGGTTCACCTTTCTAGGAAGGACCCTAAACGGAATAATTTTTCCAAAGGAGAAAATCGTTATAAATTAAATTATTTTACAACTCCAAGTGGATCCGAGAAGACCAAAGGAAGAGCTTAGGACCGGAGGTGAGTGATTGTAATTATTTTAAGATTTCTTTAAGTAATTTAAAATAATAGGGTTTCCAACTGTTGTAGTTTTACTACGATTTTTGGAATAGCCTTTTTAGTAGTTTATTTATAGTTTTTAGAATTCTTTTCAGTCTATTTCCTTTCAGCTATTCTTTTTCAGTAATTTTAATTTATTTTCGTTAATTATAGCTTTTCCGATTATTTATAGTTT
This sequence comes from Allium fistulosum, assembly GCA_030737815.1. Lineage (NCBI taxonomy): Eukaryota > Viridiplantae > Streptophyta > Magnoliopsida > Asparagales > Amaryllidaceae > Allium > Allium fistulosum. The sequence continues at coordinate 931,649,268 of CM060904.1, forward strand.
ATCTACAGCATTTTAGTTATTTACGGCTATTTATACGTTATTTACATCTTCTTTCTACGCTTTGGATTTTCTTCTATTTTCAGTTTTCTTTTATTCCTCCTTCTTCTTTGCGTATGGATTAGAATAAGATTAACGTGAATACAGATTAAATTGTAAGAAAACTGAAATAATGGAATATAAGATGTAAATTTCAAAGACTGTAATATAAATGGAATTGGACTGAAATTACGCCTAATTATGACGTTAATTGGACTGAATTAAAAAGATTGGCCTAGTTATAACTTAGAATTATAACTAAAAAGAGTAAAAGATGAAAAAAGCTTATTTTCACACTTAGACCTTGGGTTAAGTAATAAGCATGATTATAACGTAGGTTATAATAAGAAAAAGAACATAATAAGGCTTATTTTAAGACTTAGGATAAATTAATAAGCACAAATAGTAGAGAAGAATGTAAAGGCTTGTAACATCCCGTAAATTTTCGACTTTTGAAAATTCGACATCGATACTCACTTTATCGACTGCCGAGAAATCGAATGCCGGAAACCCGAAATATTATGGTTTAGAAAGAAGAAAACAGAAGAAAAGATAGAAGAAAAAGAGAAGAAAGAAAGAGGAAGAGACAACAGAACAGCAACAGAAACAGAACACAATATCAGAATCTCACATATCGCAGCGGAACAAAATATAATAAATAACACTAGTCTTTTAAAACAAAGAACTATATCAGTTTATACATACATCAATCATCAGAGTCAATATACAACAATGGACAGTTATATAACTTGTCCTCATACAGAATACACAGCGGAATAAATACTATCAGATACAAATACTACGTCTCGTCATCCAGCTTGCTTCCAAACTCCAGAATATCCAGAATATCCTGATAATCTAACTCTAGACTGCCCGTGTGGAAATTGGTGGGCACCCAGAGTTTAGAAGGGAAACAATAAACTCCGAGTCAGTCATGGTGACTGGTGTGAGATCGTAAAACAGTTATATCTTTAAAAACAACAAGGGAATATTTTTAAAGTAAATTCGCAATGCTTTTGGAAAATGAAACTACCATAAGACCTCCCACCACACACACAATGCAAACGCAGACTTGGAGGAGATTTCTTCTTATGATAGTCAAAGATGCTTACTACGCAAAATCAAATCATTTTGGATATTATTATTAGTGCATAGTGGAAAACATTTCGAAAGTAGAATATAAATCTTAGCCAGCATAGGTACCATTATATTATGCCTGCTATAGCTGCCTCCTGAGGAGACAGGTTATACAATTGAAATCGTAAAGGCTCGTATTGTTTCTTTGGATTTCCAACAAATGGTCAGGCAAAGGAACTTCCTATCCACGATGGGTACGTCCCTGGAATAGACGACCCGAGAACCTAACCAGATCTCTGCCAACACAAGGCCGGGTTACCTCTGCAAAAATAGGTAACTACTGACACGCGTATGCCATCCCCCGATCGTCACCGATCTTCCCGAGGATCCCCGATTCGCAACAAACCACATAGATAATAATAATGCAGTAACCACAGAGGTTAAGTATCTGGGCTCCATACCATGATACCACCTTTATCCAGAAGGAATGACATACACTAAGGGGCGCTACTCCCTAGAACCTTGCTGCATCCTTCCTGTTTCGACCATTTCCGGGGTGTGAGGCTCGATGAAGTCTCGTCCATAAAGCTACGCTTTCTACAAAGCCCTGCTTTGGGTCAAACAAAATGATCAACCTATGATCACAAAGATATAAGATCAAACAAATGATCATATCACAAATGATCAAACACTGATCATTTCACAGCAACACTCAGTATGCCACGTTACCAAATTGGGATATATCGCTGATAAATTTCAACTACATAACCTCTGAGCTCGTACGTCTCAGAGAAGGGTGTTAAGCTAAGAGAATAAATTCTCCGCCACCAACAGAAATGTATTTGAAAGAAATCAGCTTTATATCTCAAATTGTAACGTCAGACACACAATCCATACAAGTCTGTTCCGGGATCGAACAGAACCGAAGGCACTTCTCACGAAGCCCTTGCATATCCGGATAAATTTCTAATCACGTCCGGACTTCCCGTCACTAAGGGTGATAAAACCTCTAAATCGGAGATCAGCCGATGTAGAGTAACTCGACGGTAATCCTTCCGTTTTCAAAAATATCCGGTCTTCAACACCGGTCTTCGAATGCAATTCATAACGACGTATCACATATTCGAAATGGGTTATACGACCCCATGGTCCTTTCCCGGCTAACCCGAATAGTGAGCGTTTATTTAAAAATAAGTGTGGCATTCAAATTCATCCAATTCACAACAAATACCAATTCAAGGTAATTATTGATAGTCGGTTATTTAACTATCAATAAAGATGCGCAACATCATCAGATTCCAAAAAATTTTCCAAATTATTTATTTCCCAAAATATCTTTACTAGATATAAAATTTCCACACTTAACCATTTGAAAACAATTTCAAATCAACTTCCACATTTCAATTTATCTTTAAAAGATAAAATCTCAAAACAGTTCATTTCATATTGGAAAAGCATTTCCGTACTTATTTAAAAATAAGTATTTCACAAATCTTTTTATTTTCAACATTTGAAAATATTCGATATACTTAAATCAATATTAAGTATATATTTCGTTCTTTAAGGAAAACATTCTTTTAACACCTTTATTTGAGTCAAAACGAATGTTACGTAAAACATCGTTACGACAACTCAAAATCACTAGTATAGGGATTCGGATTTTAAATAGATATGTAAATCCCAATACTACATAAGACATTTCCTTTCGGAAATCATTTACTATAACAACAGTGTTATAGTCCACCATTTCCTTATTTCTCGAAAACGTCTATTTCAACAATAAATGTTGAAATCTATGATTTCGATATTCAATACATTTTAAACCATCGTTTAAAACAATTAACTTCATTTTAAATATCACTTTCCTTAAGAATATATTCACTGTCCAAAATCGTGAATATAGTTCACTTAACCAAATTTCAATATTTTCTACACATTTTATTTCAATAAAGATTCGCTATCCAAAATCGCGAATATATCTTCTTTTATAACCTCCTACATTTAATTTATCCAATTCAATTGATTTTGAATTTATAAAACAACGTTTATAAATTCTATTTCTACTTTATAACAACTTCGATTTGTAAATCTCCTTTATTAACAAATTCGATCAATATTTCATTTGAAGGCAAAAACACAATCTATAAGTTAATTTCTTATAAATCTTCCATTCTACAATTTCATTCATTTTAACTTCACAATTTATACATCTATAAATTTCATTCATTTATGAATTCCATAAATATTTCATTTTTAACACTTATAAAAACTCGTTTTATAATTCCAATATTTGATTTATAAATATCAATTTTTATAAATCTTTTTATACAAATCGTTTATAGTTATTCCAAAATCCCAACTTAAACCATTTTATAAATAAATCGACCTTTATTTCAAAAACGACACTTTGGTTATATTTCACCAAAAATTATAACTTTTATAACTTTAAAATTTTACGTTTATAAATCGATTCAAAAATTCCATAAAACGTATATTTTCAAAAATCACTTTAAAAACCCTTTTAAAGTAAAAGTCGTTATTTTTACATTTCAAAACTGAATCCGATGATGCAACAACACCAATCAGTCCATCACAACAGTCAAATATCATATATCATCATATGATAACAGAATATATCAAAATATCTGTAAATAATCAATATGGTGAGGAATCCAGTCGGATCCCTCCAACCTGTTTCCCTGCATCCACAGATGTTAGCACAATACCAATTCCGCTCCAGTACGGAATTATCGCGGTATATGGGTTTTATAAAAATCCGCTTACTAACGGCGCAATAGGGTCTCATCCGCTATACGAGGCGGGAAATCATCAATCCAATATATACATATGCCAATATGTATATATTGCTATATATATAGATATATCCTATTATATCTAATAGCACATTCAATAGCAATCATCAATCAATAATAACTGTAAATTCAAATTTCCTTCGAGTGAGAAAATCTCAACTTGATTTTAAATTCCGTTTTCAGTGTTTATTTCGAATAAAATTAAACGCGCGTTTAATTTTACCCGAAATTCAAACTAGCTCCAAATGACTCCAATTCAGTTCCATAGCGAAGTATTCGACGATACGATTCCAATGCATTTTGTTTCGTCATTTTCTGATAACGTAAGACAAAGTTACGGCATTACAAACTTAATACAATCCAATATATTCAATTTCAATTTTAAATTTTCTTTATTTACAAACCCTACTATCATCTACCGTTGCTTCCAGGAGACCAAATCCAGGCCACACGTTTTTACTTCTCACGCGCGTCTTCTTCCTCTACCCAGATAATTCACGAACGCATGCTAACCCATTGCCGCCTCCAAGCCCTAATACACGCACCTCACAAACGACGACGAAACCCCATCAAACCCCCACCGTTACGTGCGCCTCGCCCCTAGCTACCACCGGCTCCAACGCCATGAAGCTCGGTTGTGTCTTGCCTTCGAAAAACGTGAACAAAGTCACGGCCTTCCTCTTCATTTTGCCGTCGAACCCCTTGATTAAAATCCATCATCACCGTTGGATGCGAAGGTCTCATTGCCCTCAACATTTTCGTAGTTGATGACTTTGCGTAGATGTCGACTGATTGGAGGGAAATTGGAGGAGAAGGAAACGAATTTCGTGGCCATTGATTTTAGGCCGGCGGCTGAAGCCTTGAAACTAGGGTTTTGTGAAATTAGTGAAGATAGGGGTCCTTTTATAGAAAACTGACGAAACACTATTCATCCCGTATTTTCCGAACTCCGATTTACGCGTGGTCACTATCGTTTCTAGGGTTTACCCCGCGTTCCGAACACAATGGAATAGGTTTCGGAAGATAATTCGATCGTCTGTGCGAGATATGGAATTAAACGATCAATTTAAATTAACCCGATTTAAATCGATTTCGAGGCGTTTTGACTTGCCCCGGACAAACGGTAATTCCAAAAATTACGAAATTTGAAACCTTACAATAATATCACATTACGGATCCGATGAAACTGGTTTCGTCGAATTCCGAGACCGTTTGAAAAATGACTATTTTAACTCGACGATTTAAAATTAAAACGATATCGATGCGTTTCGAGCTGCCACGGTCAAACGATAACTCCGATTGATACGAAAATTGAAATACGATAATAACTAACTATTACGGATCCAATGGAACTGGTCTCGTTCAATTCTGAGGCTGTTTGAAAATTGGCTATTTTTACAGTCGATAATTAAATATTAAAATGTTCAATTTTCACAGATTAACTCTAAATTCGATTTTAAAAGTTCTATAACCTTTCTATAACTCCAGTATGATTAAATAAAATTTTAAAAATCATTTTCAATCATTTTAAACTCGATTTTTAATTATCTCTTGAATTTCACTATTTAATTTATCGATTAAATTATCAAAATAAATCCAATATTCGAAAAATAAATCATTCGACTCCTAAATTCCATTTATTAATATTTAAAATCAATTAAATATTCGAATTTTAATTATCAAAAATTCTGGGTCGTTACAAACTTCCCTCCTTAAAAGAATTTCGTCCTCGAAATTACAAGTTAGGAAAAGTGGTCCTTAACTCGTCTACTATTTTTCAACATCTAATAGTTTTATCAATTCATCAAAACAAATCTTTCTACTAAAGATTCGTTATCATTTAATCTCGTTTTCCAACTTCAATTATAAGTTTCAACAGCATTGTTTACTTCAAAATTCAAATTCGAGTTTAAATTCAAATTTTAAACTTCAAAATTTTCTCAAAAATTTCTAACGCCTTAAATTTCCGAAAATTTCGCCAACGTCTCCTTTGCACGGCTAATACGGTACGACTACAAAACATCCCTACGGACTCTCAGATTTCAAAAAGAAAAAGAAAAAGCCAAGCGGCTAGAGAAATAAGTCATCAAATCTCATATTCAAATTTAAATACATACCTTTTTCGAGCAATTCAAATTATCTTTGAAATCAAATCCAATTCCTTTATAACACCTGTATGTCCTACTAGCCATAATATCTAGTTACACATTCAAATCATTTTGCAAACTCAATTACAAAATTTTCAATATCAACTGCTTATACATTTTTACTCCACTGTTGAAGTTACATATTCATTATCGTTCAATATTTACAGTTCACATTCATTTGAATTTAATTCACAATTTAAATCAAATTTGGATTCAACTCAACTTCTGAATATTGAATTTTATCAATTAACTTTCATTTATAACTGCTTATTTTAACTTGGTTTCAATTACTAATTCATCACAAATCCAATTCTAATCCACTTATTCAAATCTGTTTCTACTTACTTGAAGTTATTTGTAATTTCGAACCATTCTTTATTTAGTTCAAAATTCAAGTTTCAATTTAACTAATTCAACTTCCATTTCATGAATCAATTAATTATCAAAGTAGTTTATTCGGATTCAATCCTTATTCATTTTTCCATATCAATTTACTTTCATTAGGTTGATTAACATCCAATACATTTATTTATTCAATTGCTAATTCACTTAACATTTCAAGTTGAATTTCACTTATATAACTCAAGTTCATATTCATTCCAGTAATAAATTTTGATACCCAAAATCAAATTCATTCATCATTTCTTAAGTTATATTCCCATTAAACATCACTTATTTCACTTTCATTTTCTCATTTTATAAGTTATCCAACTTATATTCAACCTTTCAAAACCATTTTTGAAAACAATTCAAATTATCCTTTGAATTTCAAAAACAAAATCCAAATTTTTCAAACAACTTCTATTTAAAACAATTTGGCAGCAATTTCTCTTTTGGAAACCCGAAAATGAACACCGGTGATGTCGCGATCATCATCGGAATTATTTTCCAGCGACCGAAAAGAGTTTAGAGCTTTTCATTCCTCCAAAATACTTTTCAAAACTTCGAAATCCATTTTCAAATCAAAAAGATTTAAACTTTCCAAATCTCCAAAATTTTCAAATTCTTTTTAAAACATTTCCAAATACTTTTCTGGAATTCCATTTCAAATTACAATTCATAATTATAATTTACCTTCTTAAATTTCATTCGTATGTGAATTAATTTCTTAACTTTGGAGTTATAATTTCCAGTTCGTATTCAATTTCAAATTTAATGATAACATTTCAACATTATCACTTTCCTAACATCCATGCAATCGTATACTATGATAATTCATAGAAAATCATTTCTTTTATATACAAAAATAGTTTTGGGCAAAATTATCTCATTCACCCTATTCAAAAACAATACTGTGCCGAATTGTTCTATTCAAGTGTTTAGAAACCCCTTCGATACAGTTTTGCAAGACTGTGCCGACGAAGGTTCATATGCCACTCAATAAACCAATCATCACAATACAAAACAATTTTTATATTAACTAACAAATACGCACTCGTATCTATTATTACACTCAACTCATTCTAGAGTACTACTGACTCTATCTCTAATGAGTAACACCCAACAGAGCAGGGTTGTCGCTTAACCATATGCTCTGATACCAAATGTAACATCCCGTAAATTTTCGACTTTCGAAAATTCGACATCGATACTCACTTTATCGACTGCCGAGAAATCGAATGCCGGAAACCCGAAATATTATGGTTTAGAAAGAAGAAAACAGAAGAAAAGATAGAAGAAAAAGAGAAGAAAGAAAGAGGAAGAGACAACAGAACAGCAACAGAAACAGAACACAATATCAGAATCTCACATATCGCAGCGGAACAAAATATAATAAATAACACTAGTCTTTTAAAACAAAGAACTATATCAGTTTATACATACATCAATCATCAGAGTCAATATACAACAATGGACAGTTATATAACTTGTCCTCATACAGAATACACAGCGGAATAAATACTATCAGATACAAATACTACGTCTCGTCATCCAGCTTGCTTCCAAACTCCAGAATATCCAGAATATCCTGATAATCTAACTCTAGACTGCCTGTGTGGAAATTGGTGGGCACCCAGAGTTTAGAAGGGAAACAATAAACTCCGAGTCAGTCATGGTGACTGGTGTGAGATCGTAAAACAGTTATATCTTTAAAAACAACAAGGGAATATTTTTAAAGTAAATTCGCAATGCTTTTGGAAAATGAAACTACCATAAGACCTCCCACCACACACATAATGCAAACGCAGACTTGGAGGAGATTTCTTCTTATGATAGTCAAAGATGCTTACTACGCAAAATCAAATCATTTTGGATATTATTATTAGTGCATAGTGGAAAACATTTCGAAAGTAGAATATAAATCTTAGCCAGCATAGGTACCATTATATTATGCCTGCTATAGCTGCCTCCTGAGGAGACAGGTTATACAATTGAAATCGTAAAGGCTCGTATTGTTTCTTTGGATTTCCAACAAATGGTCAGGCAAAGGAACTTCCTATCCACGATGGGTACGTCCCTGGAATAGACGACCCGAGAACCTAACCGGATCTCTGCCAACACAAGGCCGGGTTACCTCTGCAAAAATAGGTAACTACTGACACGCGTATGCCATCCCCCGATCGTCACCGATCTTCCCGAGGATCCCCGATTCGCAACAAACCACATAGATAATAATAATGCAGTAACCACAGAGGTTAAGTATCTGGGATCCATACCATGATACCACCTTTATCCAGAAGGAATGACATACACTAAGGGGCGCTACTCCCTAGAACCTTGCTGCATCCTTCCTGTTTCGACCATTTCCGGGGTGTGAGGCTCGATGAAGTCTCGTCCACAAAGCTACGCTTTCTACAAAGCCCTGCTTTGGGTCAAACAAAATGATCAACCTATGATCACAAAGATATAAGATCAAACAAATGATCATATCACAAATGATCAAACACTGATCATTTCACAGCAACACTCAGTATGCCACGTTACCAAATTGGGATATATCGCTGATAAATTTCAACTACATAACCTCTGAGCTCGTACGTCTCAGAGAAGGGTGTTAAGCTAAGAGAATAAATTCTCCGCCACCAACAGAAATGTATTTGAAAGAAATCAGCTTTATATCTCAAATTGTAACGTCAGACACACAATCCATACAAGTCTGTTCTGGGATCGAACAGAACCGAAGGCACTTCTCACGAAGCCCTTGCATATCCGGATAAATTTCTAATCACGTCCGGACTTCCCGTCACTAAGGGTGATAAAACCTCTAAATCGGAGATCAGCCGATGTAGAGTAACTCGACGGTAATCCTTCCGTTTTCAAAAATATCCGGTCTTCAACATCGGTCTTCGAATGCAATTCATAACGACGTATCACATATTCGGAATGGGTTATACGACCCCATGGTCCTTTCCCGGCTAACCCGAATAGTGAGCGTTTATTTAAAAATAAGTGTGGCATTCAAATTCATCCAATTCACAACAAATACCAATTCAAGGTAATTATTGATAGTCGGTTATTTAACTATCAATAAAGATGCGCAACATCATCAGATTCCAAAAAATTTTCCAAATTATTTATTTCCCAAAATATCTTTACTAGATATAAAATTTCCACACTTAACCATTTGAAAACAATTTCAAATCAACTTCCACATTTCAATTTATCTTTAAAAGATAAAATCTCAAAACAGTTCATTTCATATTGGAAAAGCATTTCCGTACTTATTTAAAAATAAGTATTTCACAAATCTTTTTATTTTCAACATTTGAAAATATTCGATATACTTAAATCAATATTAAGTATATATTTCGTTCTTTAAGGAAAACATTCTTTTAACACCTTTATTTGAGTCAAAACGAATGTTACGTAAAACATCGTTACGACAACTCAAAATCACTAGTATAGGGATTCAGATTTTAAATAGATATGTAAATCCCAATACTACATAAGACATTTCCTTTCGGAAATCATTTACTATAACAACAGTGTTATAGTCCACCATTTCCTTATTTCTCGAAAACGTCTATTTCAACAATAAATGTTGAAATCTATGATTTCGATATTCAATACATTTTAAACCATCGTTTAAAACAATTAGCTTCATTTTAAATATCACTTTCCTTAAGAATATATTCACTGTCCAAAATCGTGAATATAGTTCACTTAACCAAATTTCAATATTTTCTACACATTTTATTTCAATAAAGATTCGCTATCCAAAATCGCGAATATATCTTCTTTTATAACCTCCTACATTTAATTTATCCAATTCAATTGATTTCGAATTTATAAAACAACGTTTATAAATTCTATTTCTACTTTATAACAACTTCGATTTGTAAATCTCCTTTATTAACAAATTCGATCAATATTTCATTTGAAGGCAAAAACACAATCTATAAGTTAATTTCTTATAAATCTTCCATTCTACAATTTCATTCATTTTAACTTCACAATTGATACATCTATAAATTTCATTCATTTATGAATTCCATAAATATTTCATTTTTAACACTTATAAAAACTCGTTTTATAATTCCAATATTTGATTTATAAATATCAATTTTTATAAATCTTTTTATACAAATCGTTTATAGTTATTCCAAAATCCCAACTTAAACCGTTTTATAAATAAATCGACCTTTATTTCAAAAATGACACTTTGGTTATATTTCACCAAAAATTATAACTTTTATAACTTTAAAATTTTACGTTTATAAATCGATTCAAAAATTCCATAAAACGTATATTTTCAAAAATCACTTTAAAAACCCTTTTAAAGTAAAAGTCGTTATTTTTACATTTCAAAACTGAATCCGATGATGCAACAACACCAATCAGTCCATCACAACAGTCAAATATCATATATCATCATATGATAACAGAATATATCAAAATATCTATAAATAATCAATATGGTGAGGAATCCAGTCGGATCCCTCCAACCTGTTTCCCTGCATCCACAGATGTTAGCACAATACCAATTCCGCTCCAGTACGGAATTATCGCGGTATATGGGTTTTATAAAAATCCGCTTACTAACGGCGCAATAGGGTCTCATCCGCTATACGAGGCGGGAAATCATCAATCCAATATATACATATGCCAATATGTATATATTGCTATATATATAGATATATCCTATTATATCTAATAGCACATTCAATAGCAATCATCAATCAATAATAACTGTAAATTCAAATTTCCTTCGAGTGAGAAAATCTCACCTTGATTTTAAATTCCGTTTTCAGTGTTTATTTCGAATAAAATTAAACGCGCGTTTAATTTTACCCGAAATTCAAACTAGCTCCAAATGACTCCAATTCAGTTCCATAGCGAAGTAGTCGACGATACGATTCCAATGCATTTTGTTTCGTCATTTTCTGATAACGTAAGACAAAGTTATGGCATTACAAACTTAATACAATCCAATATATTCAATTTCAATTTTAAATTTTCTTTATTTACAAACCCTACTATCATCTACCGTTGCTTCCAGGAGACCAAATCCAGGCCACACGTTTTTACTTCTCACGCGCGTCTTCTTCCTCTACCCAGATAATTCACGAACGCATGCTAACCCATTGCCGCCTCCAAGCCCTAATACACGCACCTCACAAACGACGACGAAACCCCATCAAACCCCCACCGTTACGTGCGCCTCGCCCCTAGCTACCACCGGCTCCAACGCCATGAAGCTCGGTTGTGTCTTGCCTTCGAAAAACGTGAACAAAGTCACGGCCTTCCTCTTCATTTTGCCGTCGAACCCCTTGATTAAAATCCATCATCACCGTTGGATGCGAAGGTCTCATTGCCCTCAACATTTTCGTAGTTGATGACTTTGCGTAGATGTCGACTGATTGGAGGGAAATTGGAGGAGAAGGAAACGAATTTCGTGGCCATTGATTTTAGGCCGGCGGCTGAAGCCTTGAAACTAGGGTTTTGTGAAATTAGTGAAGATAGGGGTCCTTTTATAGAAAACTGACGAAACACTATTCATCCCGTATTTTCCGAACTCCGATTTACGCGTGGTCACTATCGTTTCTAGGGTTTACCCCGCGTTCCGGACACAATGGAATAGGTTTCGGAAGCTAATTCGATCGTCTGTGCGAGATATGGAATTAAACGATCAATTTAAATTAACCCGATTTAAATCGATTTCGAGGCGTTTTGACTTGCCCCGGACAAACGGTAATTCCAAAAATTACGAAATTTGAAACCTTACAATAATATCACATTACGGATCCGATGAAACTGGTTTCGTCGAATTCCGAGACCGTTTGAAAAATGACTATTTTAACTCGACGATTTAAAATTAAAACGATATCGATGCGTTTCGAGCTGCCACGGTCAAACGATAACTCCGATTGATACGAAAATTGAAATCCGATAATAACTAACTATTACGGATCCAATGGAACTGGTCTCGTTCAATTCTGAGGCTGTTCGAAAATTGGCTATTTTTACAGTCGATAATTAAATATTAAAATGTTCAATTTTCACAGATTAACTCTAAATTCGATTTTAAAAGTTTTATAACCTTTCTATAACTCCAGTATGATTAAATAAAATTTTACAAATCATTTTCAATCATTTTAAACTCGATTTTTAATTATCTCTTGAATTTCACTATTTAATTTATCGATTAAATTATCAAAATAAATCCAATATTCGAAAAATAAATCATTCAACTCCTAAATTCCATTTATTAATATTTAAAATCAATTAAATATTCGAATTTTAATTATCAAAAATTTTGGGTCGTTACAAGGCTTATTTAAATAATTTACCTGAGTTAATAAGCAAAGATGAAAGTAGGACCTGTACAAAATAGCATTCCCTATTAGACAAAACGGTGAGTCTAGGGTACGCTTATGCTAAGAATGGTAGTAATTGGTCAAATAGGAGTCCAAATCATGTGGGATTTAGATAAGGGGCGCAACTAGATATTGTTTGGATGAAGGTCCAGTACCAACAACATTTTCCTTATAGTTTCTATGGACACGCGGTGATCTCACTTAGCCTGAAGTGAGATGAGGGGCATGCTTATGCTGGAAGTTGGAGGTAATAAGAAGACCCAATAGGAGGAGAAAAAGGTAGCATGGGCATGGTGGAAGTACGCGTGCGACTTCCATTTGGGTTCTTAGTAATAGCTATGATTTCCAAGCGCTTAGTATGGGTGTCTTCCGTAGATACCATTGCATTTTGTGTAGGGATCTATATATATCGTCTGGACCCATAGTAGTTGCTCCGTGCATCTTCCGTAGATACCATTGGCTGCTGTGTAGGGAGTTATATAGCAGCTGGTCCGCAGTAAGGTCTATGGAGTAGCAGGCCGATCAAAAAAGGGTAGAATTAGGGTTACATCCTAATTATAGGATTAGGAATTCAGCCTAATCAAAGCAGAAATCAAGGATAAGTGCAAGACATCAAAGTTATCCTATCTTATAAATTGAGCAATATTTAATCGTACTTATTTCCAGTTTATCTCTTTCCTATTTCCTTTATTATCCTTATTTATGCTAGAATTGTTGTAGAGTCTATTACTTTTATCTTGCTTAAAGACTCTAGTAATTACTATCATTCACTAGACTTTTAGTCCGATCCCCTCCTCTATTTTCCCTTTTTTCCCCCATAAGCAATCAAGGGAGAAGTCAGTAGATTGTAGTCGCTTGGCGGTTTTCTTGGAGGAGTTCTCTACTATGTATTTCTTTTATTTCAGCTTTAGTTCTTTCTGTGTACTGGCTTATTATGAGGGATATTATGTACTCTGATTTTGAGACTATGAGTTTTTGTTTCATGAGACATATTGGATTTTTAGACATGTGTGCGGTATTTGGTATTTGACTTATTTATGAAGCAATTATGAAGCTTTGTTTTAATTAAGTTATTATTTTAAGTTTCCGTTGTTTTTATCTATATTTGTCTTGTGAATCTTAGTCTTTGTTAGCTTTAGTTATACCTACAATGCACCACGCCTTTTAATGTGTCCTTTTGGGTATCTTAAGGGGTGTGGGGTGTTTCAATACTGGTGGAACAGTGTTACTATAGGGGTAGCTGAAGTGGTTATGACTTGGGCAGAATTCAGAAGGAGGTTTGAGGAAAGATTCATGTCGGAGATCGCCAAGTCAACTCTGCTTAGGAAGTCAGCTTAGTTGGTGCAGGGAGACATGATAGTGCTTGAGTATGCTACCAGATTTGAGGAATTATCAAGATACGAATATGCTACAGTTGATACAGTTATCAAAAGGAATGAGAAGTTCATCCATGGATTGAGACCCGAGCTTGTTAAAGAAACTTTACCACATATTAGGGATTCGTGCGGTGTAGTTGTTGAGATGGATTTAAGGAATGATGAGATGCTCGCTTTCTTTAATGGTAACAAACCAGTGGAAACTTAAGGTGGGAAAAACCAAAAGAGAAAGTTTTTCCATAAGAAGGGAGCTCGGAAGAGTGGAGCTGCAAGAAAGGGAAGACATAAGTTATCTGCTACAAGTGTGAATAAGAAAGGGAATTTCACTAATGAATGTTGCTCAGGAGATGGAAAGAAAGTGATCGGGAAGAAGAATATCAAATGCTTCAACTGTGATCGAATTGGAAATTATAAGAACCAGTGCATGAAACCAGCCAAGGATGGAAATGGCAAGGTGTTTGCATTGGAACCAGCTACCTCAAGACCAACAACAGGGGAGAAAGGAAAATTTGTGTTAGGAGGTATGCTTTGATTCATGGCATGTTAATTAGTATTCTATTTGATACTGGTGCGTCACATTCTTTTATATCTTATAGTTTGGTAGATAAACTTAATCTAGAACCTTCATACCTAGTTACATCCTTAAGGGTTGTGAATCCGATAGGAGGGTATGCAACTCTTGGGATGAGATGTGACCACTTAGTGTTTGAATTGTTAGGTCATATATTCTCTTGTAGTTTGCATGTGTTTGATTTCGTAGGTTTTAGAATTATTTTGAGTATGGATTGGTTAAGTAAGTACGATGCTAGGATATTTTGCCATGATAGGAAAATATCACTTAGACATCCTAGTTGTAGTGATCGGATTATATACTCCGTAAAAAACCCTAGTTTTAAGGTTATTTCTCTATTAGGTGTTATGGACGAAGAAGATAAGTTGAATCGAGTCTTCGTTGTTAGAGAATTCGCAGATGTCTTTGAGCCCATAGGACTACCGTCGAAACAAGCCATTGAGTTTTGAATGGATTTAGTACTAGGAGCTGAACCTGTGAGTAGACTGACACCCACCGAGATGAAGGAGCTAAAGGTGCAGTTGGTGGATTTAGAAGGTTAGAATTTTATCAGACCAAGCAGTTCGCCTTGGGGAGCAGCCGTAGTATTTGTTAAGAAACCGGACAGATCGTTGAGGTTATGTATCAATTATTGTAAGCTGAATGAGAAGACGATAAAGAACCGATATCCCTTACCTAGGATTGACGATTTGTTCGACCAGTTGAGTGGAGCCAAAGTATTTTCTCAGTTGGATTTGGCAACAGGGTTCCATTAACTTAGAGTAGCAGAGGATAGTATTCCTTTGATGGTGTTTAGGACCAGATATGGATCATACGAATGGCTAGTGAAGCTGTTTGGTCTAACTAATGCACCGGCGTTCTTCGTGGACTTGATGAACATAATCTTTGGGGAGCATTTGGAAAGATTTGTATTAGTATTCATAGACGACATATTGATATATTCCAAGGATGTAAGAGATCATGAAGTTCATCTTAGGATAGTGCTTGAGACACTTAGACAGCATCAGTTGAAGGCAAAGTTTTTGAAGTGTCACTTTTAGAAGAAAGAAGTTAAGTTTCTTGGTCATGTAGTCTCAGAGAAAGGATTTCCAGTAGATCCGGCTATGATTGAGGCAGTGAATAATTGGAAAAGTCCCGAGACAGTGACTGAGATAAAGATTTTTTTTGGGTTAGCTGGCTATTACCGGAGATTCATTAAGGATTTCTCGCGGATAGCCACACCAATGATTAAGCTAACTCGGAAAGATGTGAAGTTTGTTTGGACTAATAAGTGTGAGGAGGCATTCTAGAAACTAAAACATTTATTGACTAATGCACCTGTATTAGTTGTTCCAGAAGGGAATCAGGACTTAGTGGTATACACGGATGCATGCGAAATAGGATTAGGAGCCGTGTTAATGTAGAGAGGTAAAGCGATTGCCTATGCTTCTCGACAGCTCAGACCGCATGAATTAAATATCCAAAACATGATTTGGAATTTGCTGCGGTAATTTTTGCAATGAAGGTGTGGAGATATTACCTCTTGGGAGAAAGATTCGAGTTTTTTACGGATCATAAGTCACAAAGATATTTATTCTCTCAAAAGGAGTTGAATATGAGACAACAAAGATGGTTAGAGTTCATAGCTGCATACGACTTTGGTATAGAGTACACACCAGGAAAAGGAAATAAGGTTGCAGATGTACTTAGCAGAAAACATTAGAATGCAGTGTTGGCAATGATAGCTAAGTGGAAAGATTTAGAAGCAGTGACTACATGTAGAGTACAATGGAGATACGAGGCTAGTTCTAGTCGAGAAACCGCTATGTTACCATGTTTAGAAGTTCGACCGATAATGATCGAAAGGATTGCTTCTAAATAAGGAGAAGATCCATTATTAGCCGAGTTGATCAGAAATTTAAGGAATGGAACAGAGAGTGATGACTTGAAAGATTTCAATTTTGACCAGAATGGGTGGTTGAGGAAGAAAGGACGACTATGCGTTTCGAATGTGGGGAACATTAGGAAGGAAGTTCTTAGAAAATGCCATCATTCGAAGTTCACTATTCATCCGGGAGCAACTAAGATGTATCAGGATATGAAAAGGAGTTTCTTCTTAGAAGGTATGAAGAGAGATGTAGGCTTATGGGTGAGGCGGTGTTTGAACTGTCAACAGGTAAAAGTTGAACATCAGAAACCGAGTGGGTTACTTCAGCCTTTGAATGTTCCTGTCTGGAAATGGAATTCTATCTCAATGGATTTCATAGACGGATCGCCAAGGTCAGATAGAGGAAATGAGAGTATCTAGGTTATAATGGATAGATTGACTAAGAGTGCAGACCTTGTACCCGTTAAGTCGACCAGGATGACACCAGATTTAGCTAAGTTATTCATGAAGAATATAGTTAAACTACATGGAATTCCTAATAGTATATTAAGTGACAGAGATCCCTTATTCACTAGTGAGCTCTGGAAGAGTCTACAGGTGACTTAGGTACCAAGCTCAAGATGAGTACCGCATACCATCCATAGACAGATGGGCAAATAGAGAGAGCTAACAAATTCTTAGAGGATTTGTTAAGAGCTTGTGTGCGAGATTTCGGAGGATCATGGGAAGACCATTTACACTTAGTCGAGTTTTCGTGCAACAATAGTTATCAGATTAGTATAGGAATGGCACCGTTTGAAGCTTTGTATGGAAGACCATGCAAATATCCTATTTATTGGTTAAAGACCGAGGATAGATTAATTCTTGGTTCGGATTTAGTTAAAGAAGCTGCAGAAAAGATTGAGTTAATTCGGGCTAGAATAAAGGAAGCTCAGTCTAGGCAGAAGAGTTATGCTGATAAGAGACGGAAAGACTTAGAGTTCACAGTAGGAGATCATGTTTTCATATAAGTGTCACCGATGAAAGGTGTGATCAGATTTGGAAAATCAGGAAAATTGGTACCAAGATTCATTGGACCATTTCCTATTATACAAAGGAACAGAGAACTCGCATATAGAATAGAGTTACTGAATAGTTTGGCAGGCGTCGAGAAGGTTTTCCATATTTTTCATCTAAGGAAGTGTATTTGAGTTCCACAGACTACTATTACACCGACTATGTTAAAGTATTTAGCAGTGGAACCAGATATGACTATAGTTAGAAAACCAGTTCATATAGTTGCGAATGATGAAAAGAGACAAAGAAACTAGACAGTCAAATTAGTCAAAGTCCAGTTGAGTGACGACGAGAGAGACTGTACTTGGGAAACCGAGAGGAGGATTAGAGAAACTTATCCTGACATATTTGACGGTATGTTTTACCTTTATGTTTGATTGTTGTGAGTAACTTATCATAATTTCGAGAACGAAATTCTTTAAGGAGGGAAGTCTGTAATGTTTTTCCGAGCAGAAAGTGCGAACATCCTTAATGGCTTGACCGTAGTAATGTTTTTTTGGATCATTTCATAATGGCAGAGGTAGTTCTTAGGTTCCGGCCTTGGACTAGGCATCATTCCATCATCGGAGTCACTGTTTGATTAGTAGTCATTGGTTGATAAAGGTGAATAATTGGGTGTAATGACCCTAATTTTGACTAACATTATTTAGAATATTTAATTGGACAAATAAAATAAAATAATGTAGATAGTTAAGAGATTGAGGTTTGTTAATTAAGAAGTAGCCATGCCTTAATGAATGTGTTAGCCAAAGAGAACTAAAAATAAGTAAGTAGGAGGAATATGGTAAGGGTAAAATGGGGATAGCCTTTATTCAAATACCCTAAGCCCTTCCATTCTTCATTCCTTACTTATTTTAACTATCACAAACAAAACTAAAACCCTAAGTAACTCGACCGACCACCATTAAGAAGATCTAAAGGGAAGATAAGCTAGGATTCAAGTAGAAAGCTTGAAGAAATCAATCTAAGGGCAAATCTCAACCTTCTTAACACAAAGTCAAGGTGAATAATTAATTTACATCTCACTTTTGATAATGATTTCGGTTTCATGTTAGATCTGAACTATGTTTGCAAATAATATGCCATATTATGTTTGTTAAAGTGGATATATATGTGTGTATATATATATGCTTGTTGATGATTTATATGGTTTAATATAGATTTTAAGATATGTTTGGATTAGAAAACCCATCAAATGACATCGAAATGAGTTGCATTTTTGATATATGGCCAAAACCATTATTTTAGAAGTGGGTTTCAAGTTTCATAATTTTCTAAGTGATTGTGGATTTATTATGAATTTTCATAAGAAAAAATAGTTAATTTTGGGTTTAAATTATTTAAGGCAATTAGTTTATGTTTTCGGTTTTGAAATTTATATATGTTAGAAAGCCTATTTAAAGCAAATTATTATGATTTTTGAGGATTTTTCCTAAGTGTTTTACTATGGTTATTAAATTATTTAAGTTAGAGGACTTAAATGTTCTAAATGTTTTATTAAGGAGAAGGGCTTATTTGCTCAAAATGTTTCAATTGTTAAATGCTGAATTCGGCAGCTTTTTTTGAAAAGAATTTTGGTCAATAATCGGCAACCAATCATACTTTGTCAAATTATGCTAGTTACATGAAAAGGAATTACTTTGAAAAGCATAAAATTAGTTTTATTTTGAATTACAACTTCGCCACTTCCATTGCTTGCTTCCGTCACCTACCCAGTAAACCTTTCGCACCCATTCGAAACCAATACACATGGTATCTAGCAATTGGTAGGTAGTGTATTAGAGAAAGGCGAAAGGAAAGGACGGTGTTGAAAGTATGCTTTCGAAAGGGTTGAAGCCACTTTTATTAGCTTTCGAATCCATTAACTTGCCTTTGTTTTTAAAAGAAGCTTTCGAAAGAGTTGCCATTTTTGAACCCATTCGGTACCCTAGCTGCCGCAATTATACCTTTCGCATTAGTTAGAGTCCGCTTTTCTTTATAACCTTAAAACAATGTATTCGAAAGGAAGGCTTTCATCTTCTTAATATTAAAGCCACCTTCCCAATGCTTTCGAAAGGGGTGTCTTAGCCGCTTTTACTAATAATTTCGAAGGCAATGGTTTTGAAAGGTTAGTTTCGAAGTTGCTCTCTTCCCCAATTCATTTACTTGATATCAATGCTTTCGAAAGTGATGCTTTCACTTTTGTTCTCTTTGACCCTAATGTTATATTAAATGTTGAACCCAATGGTTTCGAAAGTAATACTTTTAATATGTTTCGAAGCTATGTTTCCATATCTTCTTACTTGAACCCAATGCCTTCGAATGGTATGTTTAAGTGTTTCGAAAGGTATGTTTTAAGTGTTTCGAAAGGTTTGTTTTAAGTGTTTCGAAAGGTATGTTTTAAGTGTTTCGAAAGGATTGTTTTAAGTGTTTCGAAAGATATGATTAATGGCTTCGAACGAGGATGTCTTAGATTTTAAGTAATGATTTTGAAAGGTCCATTTCCAATACATTCAAAAGGAAGGTTTTGGCCTTTCAGCCTAATGTTTTCAAGATTAAAGTATTTATCTTGTTTCGAAGGGATAGATAACCCTATTGATTTTAAGTTTTCATCAACATTGTTTTATTTAGAAAGCTTATATCATGGCATAGGTATTTTGAGTAAAGCATAGAGTATATTTTCCTTGTTTAAGTATGATTTAGAAAGGTTAAATCAATTTGAAAGAAATGTTTTCAAGGAAAATAGAATAGGGTAGTTAACCCTAAGTATATGACTCAGATATTAGATGAACAGATGGGACTGGTATGGGGTCGCGCCCTATACTTTAGCTAGTAGCCTCTAGCTAATATAAGTCCAAAATTCCATTGTATAGGGCTTTGTCACAGGTAAGACTAAAATGATGTTACATATAGAAAGGAATAAATAGAGCAGAGGTAGATTATTGGTGAGCCCGCAAAATCATTAGGATCAGTTGACCCTAGGAGAAGTAAGTTAATGACAAATCGTCTAGTATTGTACCTAACGGAAGTTAGATTATTTATTATGTCTGGTAGGCCCGAGTCAGCCGGTGGTTAATAGTCAGCCTGATTAAACTATATTGTTCGAACAGATAGTCCATTGGTTACCTGATTTATATGCATATATGTTATTGCTATTATTGTTATAATCAATTTGATTAAAGGATTTTGATTTGCAAAAGATATGATTTTAAAAGGATATTAGTGAAGTGAAATCCATTCCGTTAAGCGGCGTGGTCTCACTTAATATCAGTAAACCGAGATGTAACAGAATTATTCATACCAGGCTTTATGTCTGACTCGAAGTTTTTGTTTTCCTCCTTAAAGTCTCGGCCGCTCAAAATTTAATTTGAGTAGATTGAGAGTTATGGACTTTTCATATTTAGTAGGTTGGACGAATAAGCTTCCGAAGACGTGCAGAAGGCAAAGCTAGCTATGTAGGACTTATTTAGTATTATTTCTACTGTGATGTATTTATGATTGATATGTCTATCTATTTAGTACCCTGATCATCCAAGAGGGCATCTTCATATGTCGCTCTTAGCATAATTTGTAATAATTATATTTAATCAAAACGTGGGAATCGTTTTGGGATTATGTAATTGAATATGAAATATTGATTTGAAATTTAATCAGAAAAGCTGTTTTGAAATTTGTGATTTTATTTCATATTCATGTGTTTCTGATATTGTGGATACCATTAACACTACCATATTTCGTCACCGAAAGTTAAATACTATAGAGACTGCAACATTTGTAGCACTTAGCTTTGAGCCTCGAGATAGGAGGTGTTACATTGGGGTGGAAGAGGCGAAGACCTAGGAAGATGAGATATCTAAAGGTGCTAAGGGATCTAAAGAAACCTAGTTTATTCCTCCCCCATTGTGGTGTTATCTTAAGGACATATGGGGTCATTTGGGTTGCCGAGCCTTCGCTGCTTGTTTTCTTTTCTCTTCTTGCTAGGTAGAAGATTTATATCCAAGAGTACTCTAAGGATTTTTTTGATAGAAGGAATAGTAGGAGAGAAAATCGAATGAGCCTCGAATTGAGTGCGAATCGAGTCGTCCTTGAAGGGTAAGGTAGCATTGTCATCCAAGGACTGAACCTACTTTTCTCTTTGTAGCAGCAACTTAATAATGGATGACTTGGTTTTGAATCGTGGACTAGTCTCACCATTCTAATTTCTGAGAGTGTCGTTATCCCTCATCTGCTACATAGTCGGCGTGCTTGGTGAGTGATGGCGGTGGGCTGTGGATGGTGGTGGTGCTGTTGGTCGAAGAGCAGAACCTTGAGTCATTGTTTCCTTTATCCCCTTCATCTGTTGGTCTGCCTGGTTAAAAAAGGTTTGAATCATGGTTAGGATGGGATCCATTGGGGTTTGAACAGAGGCTTCGCCTCAGTTTGGACTTTAGAAGCCATGATTGACTATTTTTGAGTGAAGGGAATGGAGGGATTAGTGGGATTCATGGTTTGTAGGAGAGATATAGGTGGAGCTTGTCGAAAATAGGGAAATGGAGGTTCAAGCCCTCCTTCTAGCACCAAAAAATGTTGGTGAGCTTTTTCGTCTCACAACACCTCAGATAATCGTGAAGTAATTGAAGCTTTTAATTACTTTCATAATTTTGGAATCAACAAATTTAAGTTATGTTAAATTTGCCTTTGAGTATTAATTGTGTTGCTGGAAGCTTACATAACTAAGGAGTTGCACTTTAACTATTTGTTGAAATGTTAACTTAAGTTTGTGTTCTACAAATGATTTGAAGTTGAAAGGGATATGACGTAAAATAATTAAGTAATAGTACATAAAAATAAAAGACACAAGAATTTTACGAGGTTTTGATTCTTTCTAAATCCTGCATTCATAGGACAAAATTATATATTTCTCCTTGATACAATTTTGCATGTATGGGAGTAAAATAGAAGATACAATTCTCTTGATTTTCCCAAAAAGGATCCCCTTTCCATTTTGGACTATCTCCTATTTATAGTGCAGAAGATGTACACGGATTCGCGCAATCACTCTTCTTCCACTACTTTAATTCCCATCATTGAATCATGCAATGTGTCATCCATCTGCATCGTTTGTTTGTTGGGCATAGATCATTGACATGTCGGGAAAGCATGGTTTGAGTGGTTAAATTTTGGGAATTGGTGGGAATCTTGAAATTTAGGCAGGAATATCTAAAATTGAAGCGGGAATGTTTGAATTTGAGGTGGGAGGTCCTAAATTTGAATAGGTTCCTCTTTTCCTCTTTTCAGAGGGTGGGTGATCCAGGCATTATTCTTTTTTTACGGGTGTGAATATGGCAAGCTGCTGTCCCCATTTCTTTGGGGGGAACTATGCCGATTTTATTACTTTTTCCACAAAAGATGGTTGCTTCTTTGATATGGCTGGAGTGTTGATGATATTTACATGTTCGGGTAGGGCGATTGGGCCGCCATCTAGGAAGGCAATTTCTTTATGTGATTCTATGCCGAGCTACTCTGAGTGATGGGATGCACGGGCTATTGATGAAGGAGACTTATATCTGTGTCGTTCATCTGTGAGTGTGGATCTGTGTTGGTGCACTGTTCGAGCGACCTTATATGTAGCCCTTGGAATGCTTTTGACTTCGAGTGGTATTGCTTAGGTAGCCCTCAGTGAGTGTAATGCAGATCCATTCTTGGAGATATTAGCAATGTACAAGCTCTGGGATTGATACTGTGGTTTATTCAGCCCTTTAACTACAACACAGTCCTTCTCTTTGCACTCATGTCTTGATGGCGGTGCAATTCTGTATTGACTTGTCCTAATAACAACGCATTGTGCCATTTCACTCTTTTCTACTGTTAAAAGAAAGCGAGGACAACACCTCCCTATTTTCCTTCAATGCATGATTGTTAGCACAGTTCAATTATCCATATATATTGGTTCATGATGAAGTATGTCATTGATGGCGTATGTTTCTTTTAAGTGAAGTGTGTTATGTTTTGACGCCATTTATATAACTCCTTGTGTCGTAGCACATCATTAGCATTTTATTGTTATTTTGGGATTTTGGTTACGCTGTATTTCCATATATCATGGTTGTTGACTGTTTAGTGCACCATGTGATCGTATTTAGTTTTGGGCTCAGTATCGCGATGTAGAACTAGGATCAAGGGGATCAGCGCAGTTTGAACCTTCGTCGTTGTCCTGTAGTTTCACTACACCAAAAAGTTGATTTAGCCACCCCTCTTACCGCCTCATTAGATACGACTATTAGCCGTATCTAAAAATTTAGACATGGTTAATAGCTGTATCAAATTTGATACGGCTAATAGCCGTATCTTATTTCGTGCCTATTTTTGGCGCAAATTTTCCACTCCAATACGCACTGCTTCCCTCCAGAAAATTGGCTTTCCCACTTATTTAGATACGGTTAATAGCCGTATCAAATTTGATACGGCTAATAGCCGTATCTTATTTCGTGCCTATTTTTGGCTCAAATTTTCCACCCCAATACACACTGCTTCCCTCCAGAAAATTGGCTTTCCCACTTATTAGATACGGTTTCTAGCCGTATCTAACATGATACGTGTTTTAGCCGTATCTATTTTGTGTGCTACTTTTTACAATCAAACCAGGTCGCCTTCTTTCATTCATTTCGTTCGTTTCCCCCAAATTAGCCGTATAGGGTTTCGCTCCTTCTTCTTAGTACAAACCAACGCCTCCTTCGTTTACAAACAAAATTACGTACGCCCTCAATCTCGTCGTCTCCTTCCTCTCTCCACCATCATATTAACGACTGTGTACTTGGTTCCGCTAACCAATTTTTGACGTTTGATGCCTGTAGACAGCATCGTCCGCTCAGTACTAAACGTTGTTGGTACGTAAATTGTATCTACTCTTCCTGTTTGACTGTTTACTATATTTTTTTATACGTTTGATTCCAACTATCAACTCAACCTACACCACACTAACACGAATTGTTTAGTTGTTAGGTCAAGATTGAATTAAATTTTTGATGATTTGGTATTTATGACTATGACCTACTTTAAAAGACAAACTTTTTAAATATGTTTGAATTGGGTTTAATTGAGTACATCTGGTTTCCGATTAAGATCACTTGTCCTTTGGTTACTGTATTATTGTGATGTTGATCAGTTTGTTTATTCCATGGGACATCTGGTTTCCGATTAAAATCACCTTCTTTGCAGCAAAATTTGTTTGTTAGATTACATGCACCTTCAGTTAAGTTCTGAAATATATGTTTGACAAAATCACCTTCTTTGTTTTTCAGGTTGGAACCACTTCTTCTACTGCAGTTGATTCTTTGTCAGAATTAGGGAAGATTTCCAAGGTATTCTACAAGCAGGGTTAAAGCCCAGCAATTTATTTTGATATATTTAATAAATTATTTGTAGTCAATTAGTCAAAATGTGATTGATAAAATTTAGCAGTTGTTATAGTCCACAATAACTAAAGTAGTGGTGATTTTGATCTGTTTAATAAATTATTGGTAGTTGATTGAGTTGATTGTTGTAGGATAATATCAACTAGTGATATTATTCGATTGGTAGTTGACTTTGATTGTTACTGTAATGATGCTTTGTAATGAGTAATGATTCATTTGCTTTTGGGATACGTGGTGCTGGGAATATTAAATAGTTGGGATAAAACTATTTAAAAGGCATTGTTGTATATGGTTCTGTAATTGTTGTATATTCAAAAGGCGTTGTTGTATATGGTTCTGACAATGTTGTATCAGTGGATAAAATTGTTGTTAATGGTGCAAGCCAAGTCAGGAGAGGGGTAATGCATAGACATTACTCCGGTGCTACAAAATAGCGCCGTTGTAATGGCAAAATTTTGGAAACAGTTTGGTGCTAATGTTAACTTTTACAGAAATGTTATTTTTATAATTAAGAGTATCATAGAAAATAGTCTATATCAATATCTCTTCTCGTATTTTTAATAATTCATTTCAATTATAGATGAAATAGAGCGCCATAAATGGCATATACCAAATTAATTATATACCAATTAAATAGTCAGAAATTTCGCTTACACGTCATTTCCCTAATATAAATGACAATGTAACAATGATAACACAAAAAAAACCTAAAATTAAGGTCTTACCAAAAATAATTATGGAGAAGGAGATAAACGTCCCAGCTACACCAAAGAGCATAATGGTTGTAAAATTATGAAAGAAATGCTTCTTTTTTACTTGGAATCTAATAATCATAAAGATTGAAAATGAGACAAACAACCACTAATTTAATGGTAATATGATTTAGTAACATTAAGCAAAAAGATACTATTCAGGACAAACAAAAATAAAGTCATATAATAAATACGAACCAATTTTAGGAAGAAATAAAAAATTCAGATAATTAAGCTGTTATTAATACAATTTTTTCAGAATATTCGAGCTATATTGCGTATTACTATAATAGGAAATAATTGAATATAATGATTAGAAATTTACAAGAAGAAGATTAAAATTTCAGTCAATGGCCACAAGTAAAGGATTAGTTGGTGGTGGACACTTCTACTACGTTAACGTGTTTATAAGTGGCAACTCATAAGTCGTTGAAGTGGTCAAAGCAAGAGGAGATGCCTCATGAATTAAAAGAAAAAAAATCGCTTGATAATTTAGTTAAAAATATTTTCAAACATAACAAGAATGATGCTAATAACATAACTCTCATTGTTAATGTCCAAAGGTATTACTTTAATGGTAAAAAATGAAGATCAGCAAGATAAAGTGCCATGTATTTTACCAAAAAATTCCATTGCCTTTAGTTGTTCAAAGTTAATCTGTATATCTCTACTTGCTCTTTGCTTCTATTGTTCTACTTGTTAGTTTGTATATATACTACAGCTAACAAAGACAAATATGTAGGTTGGCATTTAAAGAAATAAGCTTATGTCGTCAAACTGCAGGAATGGTAAGCAACAAAAAAATATAAATTCGGTTGCAATATAAGTAGAATATCGTGTTCATTTGCATCAATTTCTTAAAAAGCTCTATTATACTCCTCCTTTAATTGTTGTAATGAATTGATTTTTACCCTTGTTTTATTCTAATTTTTGAGGTTATTTTTGATGCTTTGCAAAATATTAATAAATTTATGCATATGTGTGCCCCAAGTTTCCACCTTAAGCCCATCTTGAATACATTCCTTATATCCTTAAATTTAATTCCATGTATGTACAAACTTGAAAGGCTTTCCTTTTTGTTGTTTATGTTGCATTTTAGGTTGAAGTAAAAGAGGTGTATGGTCACTATATTGATCTGGTAAGGCCACTGTAACTAAATCAGGAAATTTAGTTAGCGGGTCTTAATTTACACTTACTTTATCAATACTACTTGCCAAACCTCTTCTTCGCCAAGTAAACCTACAATCTGTAGAGAAGTTTCAACCAAACCACATTTGAGTATAAAATTTTTAAAATTAGTAGGATAAGAAAAAGGGATTGGTAGCCCCTTTTTATCCTTTAGGCTTGAAGTGTTATTAAGGTCTCACATCGCCACCCAAGGCAGATCTACAGAAGAAGCATTCATACATAGATGCCCCCAAAATACATCTCTCTCCTGGCATAGGTTACTAGCATAGACAAAAGTGAGAAAACAGTCAAATCCACCCTTGTTAGTCATATATAATGTTACATGCTATTCACTTTTGTATAAAACTTCATAACTCTAGATTGATGTGTCTATGGGAACTAATATTCACCCATTACAACCCAAGTCATTATTATGAATAACTTCCCCTTGGCAATAAAGATTGACGTTTGTAAATATTAACTGTATCTTGTTTATTATCCACCAAACCCAAGATCGTGAGTTTCTAGATGTTCAGAAGTTTGAATACATGATAGAACTTTCTACTGTATTCATCCCTCTGATATTCAAAGACATAATAATCCTTTTTTAGCAGTCGAGCTCCTTATTTGCCTTTTTAGAGTTTGCACACGAAAATTGTCGAAACTCGTAAATCCAGACACCTTCTTACTACAGGCAGAATCATGCTTTACATGGACAGATTATCCTGTTTTTGTGCTCACTGAGGATGTACGCTAAAACCGAATTCTACTGCTAGTTATTCATTACATTATGTATTAGCATCGCTATCACAAATTCTAACACGAATAACCATGCAGTGGAATGATTCTTGAATTACATGCAAAAATTGGATAATAGAGTTTATGAATCACACATCTTGCCCTCTAACAAAATGATAACTTATTCATGATGGTTTCGTCGAAGGTTGTAATATGTAAAGGAGACCAAAGTTATAAAAGAAATGAATAGACCCAATGATACCCATGAAAGTAACCGATCCCGTAAGGACAATGACAAATAGCATTGCCGCTGGCTAGTTATGAAAGCAGCTGTACACTTCACTATTATAACATGACCCAATTTGGTTGTTTCTCTTTCATGTTTTCCTTCAACCGAATCACTTGATGCTAAGATCTATCTTTACTTTAAGGTAGAACCCCTATATTTACTTCATTTGTCCTATTTGTCCCTTTTCCGTCGTCTATTCATCCTGTACTTTTACGCCTATGCATTTTTTTTGCGATTATAGCAACAACTGTACCCATTTCTCCTTTTCGTGCCTTTAATCATCGTACTTCTCTGACATTATCTATGCCGGAAGATCTAATCATGGCTCCTTTTCCTGTAAAATTCCTATCTTCCAAGCAATTATTTGTTCTTTTAATTATTTAAGGATGATTTTCTTTTACTCTTTGATGAAATAAAATCAAAATTTACCTTCTTGCTAACATTTTTTTCTTCTTACAAAATGAAATGTCAATTTATTTTGTGTCTAAACCACGAAGTTTTGATATAACAAATATAACCACTGTTTGGAATACCTTTGTTTTATGACTTTGAATGAACAATAAACTGTTAGATTTGATCGACGCTGAGGAAGAATAAAGCTAAATCATATATTTGACTCAACGTTTGAAATTACAACTTTAGGTAATAGTTAATGATTTCAATTCGGAGGTATGTTTCGCAATGCCTTTAAAACCATTTCATGGAGTAAAGCTGTCTGCCATGTATAACTTTTTTATTTGATAGTTATTTGGTAATGATGTACTTTCAAGTGTAATATATGAAAAACATTTTGTTGGTAATTGTTTACATAACGTCTGGAAATTTAAGTTTGGTATATGTGTTTTGATAATTACTTATTATAATATTCCAGCTGCATAAACTTCTGAATCCCAATATGTCAAATTTACTAACATTGCTATGTACGACCAATAAATGTCAAAGCAAAACATTATGCTCAATACTTAGTAATTTGCTAAGTATCCCAGAAACTCTTTACACGATTTCAATTCTAACAAACTTTAGCATAGTATATTATTCATAAAAAATGTTGTACATTTTTAAAAATAAAAAAATGGAGGGTTGCTATATGTACATGCATTTGTTATGATATTCTACTTTAAGATAATCAGAATACTTATTTCCTAACCTATTTATAATAAAATCAATGTTTAATAATTCATTTCAATTCAAAAAATTTCCAATAATTTCCTACTTGAATTTTTCAAAATTTTTCTTTTCGAGCAATTGGAACGAGGACCCATTGAAGGGCAAGTCTCATGTTCTGTTATATATGATATAGGAGGGCAGTATGTCTTTCAGCATAGACAAAGAATGGATAACTGAATCAGATCTAAGATCTACATACTATATAGACGGGGTGCAGAAGTTCATTAGTTTTGTTGAAGAAAACGGTGGTAAGAAAGGAGTGTATTTATGCCCTTGCACCCGGTGCAAAAATATGAAGACGATCAAATTAGATGAAATTCATTTTCATTTGCTTAGATGGGGTATCATCCAATCATATACAGTGTGGTATTTTCATGGGGAAAAAGGGCGGAGATGGAAAAACAACAACCAATTAGTCATGACACAACTACTGATGAGTCTGAACATATTAGGATGGAAGATCTGGTCAATGATGCAGATAGATTTCATCATTTTCAACCTACAAATCCATTGCCTGATCATGCTAATGTTGGAGAGCAGTCTACTGATTATCCAGATTGGCAGGCCAATGAAAGTAAGAAGTATAAATCACTTTTTGGTAGCGTAAAAGAGCCACTGTATCCTTCATGTTCAAAAGGGATTACGAAGCTGTATGCCATTGTGAAACTGAATAGCTTGAAGACCCAATACGGCTTTTCAGATAATGGTGTGACTGCACTTCTCGAACTAATAAAGGAGTTACTCCCCGAAGGTAACACGCTGCCGACAAAGTACTCCGACGTGAAGAAAATCATTAAGCAAGTTGGGATGAATTACAAAACTTATGATGCATGCATCAATGATTGCATATTGTACTGGAAAGATGATGAGAACAAAGTTTCTTGTACAAATTGCAATGAACCTAGATATATGACATCATTAAACGAAGAGAGAAAATGCACCAAAGTACCTCGAAAGACATTAAGACATTTTCCTTTAATTTCTAGATTGAAGAGACTGTATATTGTACCATGGATAGCAGATGCTATGACCTGGCATGGTCGTGCCAAGTTTGATCCAACCGTAATGCGTCATTCATGTGACACTTCTCAATGGAAAGCCGTAGATTCTTTTAACCAAACTTTTGCTGCCGAGCCACGAAATGTCACACTTGGAATAGCAACAGATGGTTTCTGTCCACATGCTTCTCCCTCTAACCCTTACAGTTGTTGGCCAGTAATTGTAGTACCATATAATCTTCCTTCGTCTATGTGCATGAAAAGGGAGTTCTCAATGTTAACATTGTTGATTTCTGGGCCAAAACAACTAGGAAAAAATATTGATGTTTATTTACAGCCATTGATAGACGAGTTAAAGCAGTTATGGGAAGGAGTCGTTGCATTTGACTCGTTACGTAAATCTGAGTTCACAATGAGAGCTAGGGTACTGTGGGCAATCCATGATCACCCTGCTTTTGGGACTTTATCGGGATGTACAACTCACAGTTACTTTGCATGTCCTATTTGTGGGGAAAACACTTGTTCTTATCATCTTCCTGAAAGTAAGAAGATGTGTTACATGGGACACCGAATGTTTCTTCCTAATGAACACAAGTTTCGATACGATAGGACAAATTTCAACAACGAACAAGAACTTCGTCGTCCTAAATGGCCATTGACTGGTTTTCAAGTTGAAAAGAAAGTAGCGAATATCAAAATGAAAGTTGGTAAACAAAAAGAAGAAAGTGGTCGAAAACGAAAAAAGTCAACCAATGAAGATGTTGACAATATTTCTGGATGGTATAGGAGGTCTATCTTTTTTGATTTACCATATTGGAAAGCAAATTTGATCCGACATAATATTGATGTTATGCATACGGAGAAGAATGTCACGGAGCATCTCATCAGCACCATTATGGACCATAAAGATAAGTCAAAAGATGGCATCAATGCACGCAAGGATTTGAAAATCATGGGTATAAAGCAAAAGTTGTGGGTGATGGAAGATCCTGAAACAAATAAAATAAGCATACCAAAGGCAACTTTCACTTTAAGCAAAGAAGAAAAGATACGGTTTTGCACTGTTTTGAAAAATCTGAAAGTGCCTAACAAATTCTCTTCTAACTTCCACCACAATGTGAGCATCCATCCTCCTGAACTAAGAAATATGAAGTCACATGATTACCATGTCATAATGCAGCATTTGCTTCCGGTAATGCTTCAAGATTCTTATCCACAACATAAGGATTTGCGAAATGTTGTTCATCGTATTAGTTTATTCTTTAACATTTTGTGTTCAAAGGTGATCAATAGGGAACATCTTTTAAAAGAAAAGGCTAGCTTAGTAGAAGCAATGTGTGTTTTTGAAAAACATTTTCCACCTGCATTTTTTGATATCAGTGTCCACCTTATGGTTCATTTAGCCGTTGATTTGTGGCCCTGTCAGATATAGATGGATGTATCCATTTGAACGGTAAATTTCTAATTTTAGTTATGTACATCATTATTTCATATAAATAGATACCGTCTACAATATATAATTGATCACATTTATAGGTTGATGAAAACATATAAAGGATATGTGCACAAAAAAAGATACATTGAAGGGTGTATTGCAGAAGGATATATCATACAAGAAGCTAGTCTTTACTGCATGGAATATATGCCAAACGGAGGTGATGGCAATAATAAACATACCCGCGAAGCGTTTTTAGACAAGGACGATGAGTTTGCTGGTGAGATACCTCTGGATAATGGTAAAGATATAACGTTAACCCAAGTGCAGTTTGAACAAGTGCGTAGATGGGTCCTTAATAAGTACGATGGATTGGATGAATGGAAGAAGTAAGTTCACGAACTTTTCCGGAATTTCAATTTTTTTAATTCATTTTATATATACATTTTGATATGTGTTTTCCATAGGAGGTATAACTCCTATGTGAAAAGTACTAGATTTCAACCTCGAGGCAGGGCTACCACCGTGGAAGTCATTCAAAGTTTTAATCTATGGTTACGTAATGAGGTATAACATCGTCTTAAGTATTTCATGTGTTTATAAGTGCGCAATACACCTTCGTGATCATGCTTTTTTTTACTTATTTTGTTTTATGTACCTATTAAAGACCATCGATGTTGATCCAACTCTGTGGCGGCTAGTGCATGGGCCGAAGTTCATAACGCGTAGTTATATGAAGTACCAAGTGAATGGATTTTCATTTTCCACGAAAAAGTACGAAGACCGTATGGTAACACAAAATAGCGGTGTATGCATGAGAGCAATTACAAAATTTAGAGCGAGTGGTAAGGATAAAAATTATAAGGAAGCAGAAACAACGTATTACAGAGTCATTCAACAGATACTTGAGTTGGATTACACTGACTTCAAACAAACAGTTTTTTATTGTGATTGGGTAAAGGTCGAGGATAAGGTCAATGGTTGCAAAATAGATCCCATTTCAAACCTGAACATGGTAAATTTAGGGAAATTGAAGAACAAAATTAACGTGAATGACGAGCCATTTATTCTTGCATCCGAAGCGAGTCAAGTTTTCTACTCAAAAGATTTAAAAAATAACGGATGGTCTGTGGTCTTGCATACACCAAAACGGTTGACTACAAATGTGGATGACATTGAGTTCCCTACCGTCTATCAATCAGCTTTTGAAGACAATGAAAAATTAGAAGACCTTACCAAATCCATATGTTAACTTATTAGTATTCGTACATCACAAGGTTGTGTGTCTGTATATTTATAATTGCACGATTGTGTGTATGTATGGTTTTGAATATTTTATACATGGTTTTGATTTTCAACAAAAAAAGCTCTTCCTTGTTTTACGTATTCATTTTCACAGCAGACGTAAGCTTTAATTTTGGTTTACCTATTCTGAAATCTAAAGTAGAGCACGTAAATCACTCAGTTGCTTATAATAGTGGGTTCAAAATGTGCAAGAATGGAGAATTCCTTATTTTTCTAACATTAATAACATGACCTTAGGATGCAAATAGTTTATCACTTTCTAGTGTAGCATGTTGGCATCAAATGTGATTAATATTCATATTATTGCACCAACTGTAAATAAACAAAAATAGTACAACATCCTACTGGTTCAGATCTAGAATTTACCTATAGTTAAAATAGGCACTTACCACTTTCCAGTACTAATTAAAATCAAAAACAGAAAAGTGGATGAAAAGTGGATAAATTACTGAAAGGCCCTCCTTTTTATGCTTGTAAAGTGGAAGATAAATCAGGTTTATCTAATTACGGCTTCTGGATCAACTTTCAGTCGTGATTAATGGAAGGTAAATGACTGAAGGTTTTTTTTATTTAGTTGCTTTGTTTAAGATTTTGGAAATTACTTTGACTTTGAAGCTTCTTAAATATTTGATTGTTCTACAATAATGAAACTTACTTGGTATTCCGGTCTCACTTGTTGTACATCTTCACTTGCTGTGCAGGTTTGATGTACATCTTCACTTAGTTATCCACTTTGTGTTGCTTTTTTAGTTATCCACTTAGTTATTCACTTCACAGGTTTGATGTACATCTTCACAATATTTAATTGCTGTACATCTTCACTTGCTGTGCAGGTTTGAACCAAAAGCAAAACAAAATTTCCATGTCAGAAAATCCAACATCTTCACATTCGTCATGTTCAGAGGCGAAGAAAGTTGATCAAAACTTACTTGGTATTCCGGTCTCAGATAACGCTGGAAAAATCGCTGTTACGCTTGGTAAACTAGTAAGTGCTCATGTACCGATATCATATATAAGTTGGGAAAAAGTACCCGAAATATATAAGGACAACGTTTGGAACGAATTGGTGGTAAGTAAATATTTTTTCCATCCATTTGTAATTACCTATCCATTTAAAATTTAACTTAGCTATCCACTTTATGTTGCTTTTTTAATATTTCAGGGACTTGATATCCTTTTGCTTGTTTGTAGAATTGTGTGATTTTATTTGTGTGCTTGTTTCTTGTTTTTTTAATTTGAATTGCATTTGCATATTTTAATTTTTTTTTATTACTTGCACTTGCTTTTACATTCACGGTTTTACAAGTTTGTTCACATTATTGTTTACATTTATATTAACTATTTACATTGCCTTGCATTTCAATTGCCTACTTCACTGAATTGTATTCACTGTTTACATCAATTGCATTTTAATTGCACCAGACCAAACTCTATCAACAACCACCTATCACCAACCTTATTCATTGCACAGTGCTCTGCCTTCACACCATCTCCACAAACTTCAATCATAACCTATTGCTTCCTCTGTTGCCTTTGTTTTCTCACTGACCATATCACTCTGCTTTCTGGCCACAAAAACAGCCAACAAGTTTTGTACATCACTTCTGCAATATACAACAGTGCAACTGCCAACTTTCTCCTTCTCTTTTCATTCATCTTGCTGCCTTATTTCTTGACCATCACTTGTTCACTGTAGACAACCTCGATAAACTACTTCCCTCAAAACTTCAACTCAAAACTGCTGACCACCTCCTTGTACGACTGAAATCACCACACCACACTACCATGTACTCCTTCAACTCCATTGAACAAACTGTGCCAATATATCATACTACACTCACCCATACCACTAAGCAAATACCCCAACTCCAAATACTCAAAACACTACCTAGTGCCATACTACTGCCATAAAATCATCAGTGCACATAACACAATTATAACTGCAACTCTCTGCGACTTCAACAACCCAAAACAATACACACTCTCACAACCCTCACCATCCCCCTTGCATTTCAAAAGAAAAAAGAAAAACTACCATCTGAACCACCACCAAACTTCAACACCCACCACAAATACTATTATTCATCATACAATCACCATAACAAACAAGACAATATTTAGGTTTGACATAATAGTATGAAAAAACTGGACATGAGATTTCATTTTTCATCGCTTTATTTTTTCTTTACGATTTCAGTTCTTTTGGAGTTCAGCTTTGTAAAGATTCAAATATTAATATAATGTTTTATTAATTTTCTGAAGTAGTTATGTCACCTACTGGAACAATTTGCTGAGTGTCCTGTATAATTGGTTTCTCTTATTACATTATTAAAAGCTTCGTAAGGATTTTGTGCTTATAATGTAAGTAGTTGCTGTAGTGCAAAAAATGAGTGAGAGGTGAAATTGTGAATCTTTAGATATTCATGATTCTAAATGTGTTTTATTTTTACGCCCGCAGAAAATTCTTGTGTTTACCTAAAGCTATTTGGTCTGCATGTTAGTACAAATAATTCTTCTTCATTTTTGAATGCTGCATTCATTTTGCGATAAAAGGTTAATGTAATTGTAAGTTACAATATGATATGAATAATGGCAACACAGATTGATAAATTAAGAAAGGAGGTAGGACTATCTTCTCTGGATATATTATCAATATATCCAGTCCACACCCTTTGAGGCTCTTGTAATTTCTTAAGTATTTGCAAAAATTTCAGCATTTGAATGATATCCAACTGTATGTGTACTATTTTACAAAGTATTCATTTTCACTTTTCTTTCTGCATGAATTGAAGTATCTAAACTTTCAGTGAACAAGCTGAGTTATTTTTGCAGAAAATTTTTGAGCTCGATCCGCTTTCAAAGGAAATGTTTTTAAAGAGAATGGCCGAGGCTTTTAGGAGATACAAGAAAAACTTGAGAGTAGTTTATTATGACACTTTCAAAAATGACGAAGAACGGTTGAAAAATTGTCCACCTATAGTTGCTCAAGAAGATTGGGAATAGTTCATAAAAAATGAAGCAATGCCTGAAGCGAGCGGAAGAAGGGAGACATGCAAAAAGAACAGAGCATTGCTCAGTTATGGTCACCATGCAGGACGTAAAAGTCACGCTAAAATAGAACAAGAAATGGTAATTTATATCCATTTTCATTCATATGCTTTAGTATTCACTGTATCTACATTCTACATACATACATCTACATGTGTATAAACATCAACTATTTCAATCAAATTTGTACTTGTATTGCAGATCGCTGCTAGTCCATCAACAAATATCAGTCGTCGTCAAGTATGGGAGAAGACACACAGGAAAAAAGATGGTAGCATATCAGATGCCACTTCTTCATACTTTGTAAGTTAAACAAATACTACTCAGATGCTAAAATATGCGTATGCCACTTCTTTATACTTATAACAAATACTAACTTGCATATTTTTTAAAATTCCTTATTCATATAAGTATTATCATATTTCAGGATCAAATTGCGAAAGCGAAGGAAAAGATCACTGATAGTGATGAAGAAAAATTGACAGTGGATGAAGACATCTTATCACAAGTGCTTGGTAAGGATGCAAGGGGTAGGAGCCGCGGTGTTGGGACCGTTATACCAAAGACTAAAGTTAAGGCTTGTGCCATTGCACAGAAACGACTCAGACATGTTCATGGAGAGCATGATGAGTTGAAAATGAGGGTGGGAAGTTTGGAGGGTACAGTGGGAAATTTGTCTGGGCAAATGGAGGTTCTGATAAACATGGTGGGAAACATCGAACAGGGAATTCGCGCACCAGTCAATTCTTCAGATGGAGGACGCGCCACACAATTCAATGCTCCTGAATTCGTTGCTTCGCAGTTCCAGAATTCGACCGATGTAGCGAACAATCGAAGATGTGAAATCCTCAACTCTGATTTAGATATAATAGCAAAAGGTATTTATTACAAGATTTCTATTTTTAGTTGCTTTCGAGTAGATATTTTGTTGGATAGATCTAAACATATTTATTGCAACAGGTACTATATGCCGAGATTCTACATCGTCCAAAATCCATGGGAAATCTGTACCACCCACACATGAAAAAGTTGTGTTGGACAACATGCTGCTATCAGATGAGAGAACCAGCAAAATTAATCATCAATTTGCAGAGACCTTTGCTGAAGTTAGATTGGGTGGGTATGTGTGCCATCCGAAGGGTCTTATTCAGTTACTTTAGACGTTGGAGCAGGTATATTTTCTGTTTATGTTAATATTTTACGATGTATTGTTTTTTGAAACCTCATGAAATTTTAAGCATTAACATTTAGAGCCATGAAATTTTTGGTTATATAAACAATCAAACCTTTACAAATTTGAGCACCAAAAAATTTAGACCGTTAACCCATTTGATTTTTAAGCATTTTGAATGCCATAAATTTTGAAATTTAAATTTAAAATTTGATGTTTCAAATTATAGAATTATTATGTTTAATATTATTTAATTTTGAAACTTTGATTTTTATTTTTAAAACTTTAAACTTTAAAAATTCAGTATTTCAAAATGTATAATTATTGGCTTTACTATTGTCAAAATTAAAATTAAAAGCTATGAAATTTAAAATCCTATTAGAATTGTCATTGCTTACCACCTTGCAACATTTCAACAAGTTGATAGTGCATCAGATATATATTTTTTCTTGCATTTTTTGCATCTGTCATTTGATTTAGGAAAAATAATGATTGAAAACACTCTAGTATTGAATTTTTTAATATTGTATCGACAAATCAAAGGATATATTGCATCTTCTTCCTTGCTCATTTTATTATCATAAATTAAGTTAAAATTTCTAAAATCAGGACAATAAATCAATTCATCTCTGACCAGTTCTTTATTAATTGAATAATGGTGGCATGGTCATTGGTTGCACCATAAATGATTTCACTTGAAAAGCATCTTCATGTTATATCTCCATCAAGATAGGGATTTCTCTTAGATTTTTTAAACTACCATTTTTAATAAAATCCTTTTGTACTATTTAATGATTTCATATTTGATGTATGATTTTTAATTACTTTGAAGTATGGTTTTTGAAATGGAGCACCAGTACTTCAAGCAAGTGATTATTGATTTTGTTTGTTTGGGTTGTTACCATCTTTTTTAAGTAAGTATATGAATATGGATACTTACCTCCAAATATTATGATATTTTTATTACCATTTTAAATACCAATTTGCAATGAACTACCGCACATAGAGTAACATTTCTTTGTAGCAGAAGTAGTATATATCTAATTATAAACTTCAATAACTTTTACTGATTTGCTTTGATAATTTTCAATGAAGTTAGAAGGAAAACTGGTGTATGTGATTCTTTTCTCATGTAATTTTATAGGATGATTTAGATTAACTTACCATTTACAATTGGCGTGTAATATTGATACACGTTCTTTGCGAAAAAATCAACTTGGTAATAAGATGGAACTATATAATAAATGCAATTTTTTTTACTTCTATGTACTTCAAAATTGGTTAATTTATTATATGGTAGGAATGATTGTAGAATTTGATTACTTTCACAGTTAAGTGGGTGATTTTGGAAAGAGGAGGATATGAAATCGAAAACAAAGAAGAATTACTTCAACCGTATCACTCATTCTTGCATCTTTCTATGAGTAAAAA
Source organism: Allium fistulosum (assembly GCA_030737815.1). Taxonomy (NCBI): domain Eukaryota; kingdom Viridiplantae; phylum Streptophyta; class Magnoliopsida; order Asparagales; family Amaryllidaceae; genus Allium; species Allium fistulosum. Next base: position 931,687,843 of record CM060904.1, read on the forward strand.
ACATATATATGATTTATTATTGGTATATAAAAAAATGATTTTGCCCACTGCTCAATATTGATTTACCTTATCCTATTTTTCAATACATTATTTATCGACAATGGCTTATATTTTCCCTCGTATAAGAGGTGGATTTAGTACGTTATGTCTCAATTGTAATACATAAATATTCTAACTAACCGCCCTTAGATGCCAACATGTACCTTAGATGACAAACATAATGGCTTAAGACTTAGTTGCATCTTACCATCAAAATTAGGTTTTTCCCCAGATTATATTTTAGCGTATTGGTCATCTACATGTACATAGTCTAATGTATCTTACGAAAACCGACTATTTTCATATAACTAGTCTCCCTATTTCATATATAGTTTGTATCTGCGTCGAATGCTCTGCTGCCAGTTTTAGTTCTAATGTGACTACTCTTTATCTTTTCATAAATTGGGTTGATAAATTCTACAATGTTGAAAATTTGTTGCTTATTGGAATGAGGTTTGGTATTTGGGTGATTAGAGAGGTTTTTTTTTGGGTATTTATACATTTTTGGAATATTTTGTTAATTATGAAAATGTTTTGTATTTATGCTATGTTTTTTAACTAACAGTTTGAAGATTAAAAATTATAATGAATTATATAAAAGGGTATACAATTTTAATCAGGCACCTTTTTTCCTGACATATGACAGTTTTATAGATGACTACATCCGCTATTACAATATTTCATTATTAGTACACAATGGGTAACAAGTTAAATGAACTTACAGTAGAAAAATATTTGGTCTTGATCTGTGATATTAACAAGATATAATTTCCTGCATGCAATATGAGGTCATGGTATCCACTGGCAATTAAGTGCTAGTATTATAGTTGTTTGTTCAACCTCAGGTCGATGTATTATTGTAACTTCTTCTTGGCTCTTGCACCAGTCTACATAAAAACTGAACTGGTTAGTACCCTTATAACACCTTTTTCTCATTATTAACCTTATTTATTATGTACTGTTCAGCTATCAATGAGGAATTGCTTCATAAGAGGATCGGTGATGAGATATGTGCAGCTACCTCCTGATGGCGTTGACATTGACATCCTCCATGATGCAACGAGAAGGGAAGCACGTGGTGGTTGATAATTGCATACCATTCCTTTTCTTTCTTCAATGCTAAATCTGTATCAGGTTAAATATTGATGGCGACTTGACATTGTAAAACTTATTGAACTTGTTATGTTGTTTTCTTCTACTTTATGTCTGTTGCTTGAAACTAATTTAGTAATGGTTTTATGAAGGTTGCTGACAGTCAAATATTTGCAAGAAATATCAGATGTGAATGTTGTGATTCACCCTTTGTAGAAGTTGTTATCTGAATCAACTGTATGTGTTAACCTATTTGTATTAAGCTCAAGCTCAGACCGTATGCTGAAATATGGTTTTAGATACGACTTTAGATACGGCTTTAAGCCATATCTAATTCGACTATTAGATACGGCTTTTAGCCGTACCTAAATGGACAATTAGATACGGCTTCGAGTCGTATCTAATTCGACTATTAGATACGGCTTTTAGCCGTACCTAAATGGACAATTAGATATGGCTTTGAGCCGTATCAAAACTATAAGCTCGCCAAATTTTGATACGGCTATAAGCCGTATCTAATCTTATTAGATACGGCTAAAAGCCATATCAAATTGTCATTTATGGTGTAGTGTTTGCTAGCACAGTATTCTTTTGACTTCGCTTTATTATTTTCTTTTCCTTTTCGCGGTTCAACTTTTCCATAAGGGAATCCCTTTCTGATCTGGGTATTATGTCACCTTGCCTTCAACAAAGTTTGGGAAATATGGGTGTAACACTTGTCCCCCAAGTCTATGGCGATCATAGATCGGTGTAGACTTGTCTTTGTTCATACTTGGTCTGCGCGTCCCATCACTTTTGTCTATTTCTTTTTTTCTTTTCGTCAGTGGAAAATGTCTTACAAATCACTTTTGCACTTAATGCTCTTGTACACGTGTCCTTCTCTTATTGGGCCACTTTTTGGGTCGGTGTTAAATCAAACCTTTCGTTTCTCTAGGAAAATCTATCTTGATCTTTCTATTTATTATTTTGGCTCCTAATCGATTGATGTTTCGCAAATTCCTTCATCATTTCGATCGTGTGGGTAGCATTCAAATTAAGGTACGTATATTTCCTTCATCTTCTCTTTGTTCCTTTTTGCGCTCTTACTTATAGAAGGAAAGAAACAAAACAATCAATATCCATTAGATCAACTCCGTCTATGAATTCGGATTTTTCTTTAGATTGAAGTAAGAATCTTGTTTTTATTTTTATTTCTATTTTTGATCTCTTTAGTTTAGCATTTCATTCCTTTTTTAACTAATCTTGAGATTCCAAAATGGCTTCCTCTTCTTCTTTTTCCTCACTTTTGCCCTTTAAAATTACTCGACTTGAAAAGGTTGAAGGCATTTTAAATTAACTTGGGTTCGTGGGTTATGTGGTTAGGGTTCTCGAACCTCTTGGGCGTATTAATAATCCCCAATGGGTTATACCCCTCTCATACTTGACTATATACGATGTCGGCTTTATCACTCTCCACACCCTATCCTTCGTCAATGGTTGTCATCTATTGATCTCATGCCAGTCCAACTCGCCCCTCTTTCTTATACTCTTGTGATAACACTTTTATCCTTTATGCTAGGAATGTTTACAACCTCACTTGCGAGGAGCTTCATTTTCTGTTTGACATTAATAAAAGTTCTTCAAGAGGCAATGCTAGCCTTTTGTAATTCCAAGCCAAAAAATCAGTTCTTCCAGATGTTTCCCGAAAGATTCACAAATGGGCTGATCTGTACTTCTTTATTTCAAACTTAGGTAATTGCGTACGAATCGAATCGTGTGAATTGCGCAGGAATCGCATTTTGGGATTAGACTTTGAGATTCTTTTTTATATATAGGTAAGATGGACGATGACCTTGTGGACACACTCATTTTGTCTAACCAACCATCGAAGAAAGATAAGAATAGGAAAAAACATACCGCTGAGAAAGATTTTGATCATGTTTCCAAGAAGTATGCCATTTTTACTTACCTTCCGCCTTCACTAGCTACCCCTATTTCTTCTTCGATGGCTCTAACTGTTCCTCCTCTGCAGTCTGTTCTTGATCCTAGCATTCGGTATTTGCCTTTGCCTATAGGCATCGTATCAGAAATTGCTGAGAGGATTGGAAAGATTTCCTTGGATAATTTATCCAATATTATTTTGTCTCCTCGATCCCTTCTTCCCCTTCCATTTCCCAAGCTTCGCTCCTCTGATCTTGTAGTTGAGATGAATAGGTCTTGGTCCTACGTGAGTGTCTTTCCCTTTTCCCCTCTCTTTTTGTTCATTTGGTTGTTCCTTACTTGTTTATTGTTGTATTATTTTAGATTGGGGCCTTGACAACCGAGGCTTTTTGGAGGGACTCAGACAAGATTGCTAGAGTTTATGCTTATTGTCGAGCTAAATGAGATGAGGAGGTCACCGTAGAGAATGCCTCTACTTTTGCTTCTGTTTGAACTGCTGGGGATGAGTAATCTCGGGATGGTGAGGTTTCTAAGGATACTAATGTGGTGAAGGAGACCGAGGTCATTTCAAATCCCAATGTAAATACTTAAAACTTTTGTATCAATTTTCAGATGTGTGACTGAATTGGACTTAATTCTTGAGTTTTTAATAACCAATTTTTGCTATTTTATTCCGTAACTGCTTAATAAACGACTAGGTCATCTTTTGTTGTTTTTGTTTATTTTAGTCTTCTAAAGATTGTATGCTAAACTTCTGAAGGAAAGTGAGGACAAGCTTAAAACTCAAACTTTAGATCATTTTGGTTTTAGTGCTGTGGCAATCCGTAAGCATGAGAAATAATTAGATGAGTCTTTTACAAAACTTAAGGATGAGACCCAGGTATTACTTTCCAGGATTGACTAAGTAGTTCAAGAAAAAGAAGCACTCAGCGACTTTGTGCTGCGCCGATGGCGATATACCTTAGAAAGTTGCTCTTTCTCGCCTAATAGCCCTCACTTTGACTGGTTTAGTCTTTGGCTTAGAAACATAAGGACTGAATCCTTACTACCTTTGTTATTATATGCATATTTCTTTTAAGCATGGGTTTGTTGAATTAATGTAGTTAATAGTGGATGTTTATATTAGATCTTTATTTGGCGCATTTTGGTTGCCTTTGAGCCAATTTTTTTTACTAATTACGTTGGCTCCCATGAATCTTTTCCTGAACCTAATAAAGCCTTTGACCTAGACCTTTCTTCTACCCCTATTGCCTATGGGTTAGATGACACAAACGTGTCTAAATTTGGGGTTGATGTAGAGGATCCTTCCGCTGCAACCGAGACAGAGGCTGTTCATCTCATGATCGAGAATGAAAGGCTTGAAAAGGATTTAGAGCATGTTTTTTTAAGGAGCTTAAAGAAGCCAAAGGTGTGCTCATATGTCAGTGTGAATGTAACACAAAGTTGCGTGCATGGGCTGGGGAGGCCGCATCATAGTTAGAGGGAATGCAACAATCTATGAAAGATGGTAAAATACTTTATGGTATTGTTTATGAGAATAATATCACTCAGTAGAAGATCATTAAGGATATGTCTATGGAGATTGCCCTCCTAGTTGGTGAGAAAGAGGTTATTGAAAGCAAGAAGGTGATTACGGTATCTCATTTAGAAATGGTTCCAACTCATCCTGCGGGTACTAGGCCTTCTCGGGTGACTGATCACATGAGGGTTATGGAGTCGACACCAGATGATCTCTCCATCTAGGAACCAACACCAGCCATTCTAATTCTCTTGAAACGAGCTCTTTTAGTGCTCAAGCCTTCACATCTACTCTGTCTAAAGTGAGACGTTCTATAGCACACGAGCTTTGACTCCAAGCTGTTCCAACTATTCAGCCTCATGGTCCTGCCCCTCCAAGGGAAGATCGACTTATTATGATGCCCCACCCCGAGACCCACATTAACAAAGAGTATTACTGGGTAATACTGTTTGCTAATGCGGAGAATAGGGCTGGTTAGGAGCGACTATCTATAGTCTTGTCTTAAATATATATTGAATATGTCGATTAGTGCTCTATATATTTTTTACTTTCTCAAGTGGATCGACATATCCAATAAATGCTTAATACAAAACTACAGGTGGCGATAGGATATATCAGAACAAAATACAACAACTCAATGCATAACACATCATAGAACAACAAACAGTTATATATACATATATACTGATACATCCCAATACAATACAAATAATACATCATAAGTGGTATGACGACGACAATATACACACGAGTCAAAACAATATACATATCAGAGTAGCGACAAAGAGACTACAAAAAAGGGCTAGTAGATAAGTCCATGAAGAAGCAGAATAGACTAAGTCCATAAGGGTACCTAACCTGAAACACCTCGGTCTGACCCGAGTATAAAATACACGGGGCAGTCTAGCTAAACAAATTAGTTTATAAGGATAAGTGATAATATGAGCATAAGGCAAGGTGATAATATTCTCAAGTGAGAAGGAATAATTCAAGGGTATATGGTTACTTCACGTGACATAACCAAGTAGGTATAGTAAATTCAAGTGATATAAGGATATCACTAAATATAAATGCAACTCAAAGGCGATAAAAGCATGCCTCATCTCATCGACGTATCACAAAACATCAAATATGGTTTAAGAGAAAAACATAACTCCAAAGAGGAGAAATCCCAAACCCGCCATATCGGCAACTCAAAACAACCTCAAAGAAATCACCATCTCAAAATACGCCATAAGGCAATCAAATATAAATCTCTAACATAGGAGACTACAATCCCAAATAAATGCCAAAAGGCAAATCTCATATAATACGCCAAAAAGGCAAATCTTAAATAACGCCCGTGTTGGCAAATCCAAATCTCAAAAATAGAACTCGATAAGGAGTTCAATTTCCAAAGATGTAATCGCCATATATAATATCTTGAACGGCTCATATGGCCAATAATGTAAAAAGGCGATACACTTGGAAAATCATAAGGAAATCAATGAAATCATCTCAAAGATATAGCACGTGCTTATGGCCGAAGCCCGCCAAGTACTATTCTCCCAAAATAAGGCGCCACGTCTCTTAGACAATCGTCCCGAAGGACAAATAAATACGTCTCTTAGACAAAAATCCTGAAGGACAAATATGTCGCAATGACAAACGTCTCTTAGACAAACATCCCGAAGGACAAATGACCAAAATGTCTAGTATTGACAAATATGTCTCTTAGACAAATGTGTCACAAACTCTCGGATAGGAACCCGAATAGTGTTAACATGTGTCCCATACCCCACGTTCGCACTAAATGGTTTATTAACCTCTAGTAAATTTCACACTCAAAGCAGTAAAAAGTTTACCCCATCTCATCGGTAAACTCGACTCGAAGGTCAAAACGATCAAACGGACAAGTCGGGAATTAACCGATAAGATAAAGGCACGTGTCCCATACCACGTGTTTTACCAAACCATTTAATTCTCCTTCTCATTCGCTCAAAATGTGCAAAAATGTGAAATTTATATATAAAATAATTTACTTTGGAAAACAAGCTTTGAAAACCAATTCTCGAAATCAATTTGAAAAACCTATTTGAAAATCTCCCTTATTATAGAGAATAAATAGATTTTACAGTTGAAAATACTTTAAAATGTTATATAATAATTTTTTTTGAAATGTCCATAAATTTTAAAATTATTTCAAAATCGTTTAGAAAAATCCGTGCTCAAAATCAAAGAAATTACTCAAAACCATCATTGAAATTCAATTCAAATTTGAATTTCAAATTCATCAAAACTGGGCTAGCCTATTGATAGGCATCATAGCCCTCAAAACAATTCAAAAATATCACAAAACAATGAAGTTAAAGTCAAAAGACGAACGGAAAAAGAACATAAAAATGCATAGACAAAATAATACCTAGGTTTGAAATCTTCTCCAAGTTCAAATTTCAGACATGAAACAGGTGGCCAAACGATCTCTGATTGAACTAAAAATTGGTGCGCAAATAGTAGAAAACTTCAGCTTTCAAACAAAAAAAGAACGATGAATCCCGACTGGAAATAAAATAGTTATGCCGTCTCAAACATGGTCTCAGACCATGTTTGCAACAGTTCAAAACAAAAATGTGCCCAGACCTGAAAACCATCTTGGGTTCAATTCACAGGCCTAAAAAAGAGGACCAAACGACATCTTATTGAGCTAAAAATTGGTAGGCTTATAATTTAACACTCATAAATGAAACTAGGAAAAGAATCATGAAATTTGAACAAGCTATGATAAAGTTACGATGTCTCAAAGTTGAACCCAGGCAGTGTTTTCACTGTAAAAATCTGGGCAAAAACATGCTCCGAATCAAAGTTCGGCAACATATTTCTATAAGCTACATGGGTTGAAATAACCTAAAATTCGGTATGCTTAAAGTATAACACTCATACTTGAAACTGGAAAAAGAATCAATTTGAAAATGCTATGATAAAGTTATGATGTCTCAAAGTTAAACTCAGGCAGTGTTTTCACTGTAAAAATCTGGGCAAAAACATGCTCCGAATCAAAGTTCGGCAATATATTTCTATAAGCAACATAGGTTGAAATAACCTAAAATTCGGTATGCATAAAGTCTAATACTCATACTTGAAACTGGAAAAAGAATCACGAAATTTGAAAAAGCTATGATAAAGTTATGATTTCTCAAAGTTGAACCTAGGCAGTGTTTTCATTGTAAAAATCTGGGCAAAAACATGCTCCGAATCAAAGTTCGACAACATATTTCTATAAGCTACATGGGTTGAAATAACCTGAAATTTGGTATGCATAAAGTGTAACACTCATACTTAGGCCTGTCAACGGATGTTTTCGGATGCGGATAGTGTCATATCCGCATCCGCATCCGAAGTCATTTTCGGATATTGGATATCCGCATCCGCGGATACAGATGGATATCGAATAATTATCCTATCTGCTAACGACCGATAAAACAAGAATTATAAAAAGAAAATTTTAGTTTAACATAAATATTTTTCAATCCCATTGATTGTAAAAGTGCTAAAAATTAACAAATATGATGATAATAAATAGTTTCGAGCAGTTAATAAGCATTAAGTGCATATAATATAAACTATTAGCTGAATAAAGTAATAAACAAATATCTTTCATTGCACTAAAATATACATAAATTGAACTATAATCTTGACAAAAACCAGATGGATAATTTTCGGATGTGGATGTCTTTGTATCCGCATCCGCATCCGTTTTTTCGAATATTGGATTTTTACATGCTTTTCGGATGCGGATGCGGACGGATTTTGGATTTTTCGGGTATCCATTGACAGCCCTACTCATACTTGAAACTAGAAAAAGAGTCATGAAATTTGAAAAAGCTATGATAAAGCTATGATGTCTCAAAGTTGAACCAAGAACAGATTTATACTGTAAATTCAGAACTATTCATTTACAGAAACATTTTTATTTTGCATTTCAACAAGCGATTTTTGCTTGTTTAAGTTAGAATTTGTGAGATTATTACTCACCTTGCAATATACTTAAGCTACTACATCAAATTTAGCGAAAAGGAGCAAGCTTTGGCCTTGAAAGATGTTTCAACAACCTAGAAATGGAGTTTTAACAAACACGCAACACAAGAAATTCAATTAGACAAACAAACTTCTTCAAAATTGGAGTTCGATGAAGTAATTTGTTTTAGAGATAGATTACCTAAAATATATAGACTGTAATTTGTTAATTACATCAACAAATTGAGTAAAATAGGAGATTTTGGCTTTGTTTTGGAAGAGGGAATATGTTTTGTTTCTTTTTCTTAGTTTCTTGAAGAAGATGTTTAGTGTACGTACAGGAAATGAGAGAAACATTCTCACTTTTCTGATTAAGTGCTAAATGGGCTAAGCCCAAAACTAATTAACTTAGCCTAAAAAGAAATTAACACACAAATTCTATTATACACTAATATACACAAGTTATAACAAAATATATGAATTGTTTTCACTCTTATGAAATCACACAACACATTTTTATGTTCTAAAAATTATTTTACACCAAAATAAAAGATATTTAACTTTTAAAAATTTATTTTTACTATTAAAAACTCTTATTTTAATTTAAATGCACAAATTACATAAATTTTTTTTTAACTTCAAAAATTAAATAAAGTTTATTTCCTTGTGTAATTAAATATAACAAAACATATTTTCATCATTTTTACAACCAAATCTTATTTTTAACCAAAATTTCTCATTTTTATTTATAATAAACCATATATTAAATCAAATGCTCCTTTTAAAAATTAATCAAAGAGAAATTTGGCAATAATTATCAAAATTATTACATTTCTCAAACTCAAAGCAATGTTTTGCTCATTTTATTACAAACAATCAAAAATAAAGTTTCAAAACTTTATTTCAACATTTTTAACTCATTTTTTATTCAAAATAAAAAATTTTAAATCTCGAATTTATTTAATTTCACAATATTAAATTATAACCACCATTATTATTTAATATTTAAAGGTAATCACCAAAACAAAGGTTGTACAGACTCCCCTCTTATAAAAATTGCATTCTCGCAATTTCTAGAGAAGAGCTGTATTCAACACAAATTATTTCATCAAGCAAAGGAGGTTAGATAAGCTCGAGTTTAAAATTTCTCACTCTCGACAAAGGATGATAGAAAACCAAGGTAAGATAGCTCGATTAATTCTTTGGTTTCCCAAATGCTAATATTTGGATTAGCGGACCATTGAATTTCTACGAGCAATACATCATGATTTCGAAGGTGTCTTACCTTCAAATCAAGATCACAAACAGGATGCCATACAAAAAGATCGATCAAGTGAAATTGATTCCTTAGGAGTTTCTCGAATAGAGTCGGGATTTAACAAAATTTTATCCCGGTTTTAACCAACTAGATAATTGTTGACATGACTTTCCATATGACACTACGAAAGGAACCACACCGATATAGGATTGACAACAATAGAGGTAAGAAAACTCGACGAGAGGTGGTTTCTTCAAACGCCACTAAACTCAAACGACCGCATAAATGCAAGTCGTTTGATAATTGCACAATGGCAAGACAAACTCAAGAAATGGATATTTATATTCCAATTTTACTATACAAATATTTTTAAGGTTATCAAAATCCTTTTACTACATAATCAAATTCTCAAATTTCAACATTTTTAAAATTTTCAAAACCTCTTTCAAAAATCCAATTTAGTCTCTAAACTCTTCATTTAAAGTGAATAAAATGCTTCACTCTTAAATTCTACCAATATATATATATATATATATAAAGTTATTCTCATAATTAAAATGATTATGCTACATAAATGATTCATTTATTAAAACAACTCAAATTCACATTTCCACTTTATCACAAAAATTAAATTTTCCACTAATTATCAACATAAAACTTTATTAAAGTTGATAATTAATTCAAATTTGTTTTCTAAAGAATTTTACAAATTCACATCAACAAATTTTAACACAACCAAAATTTTTGAACAAAAATTTGCTCACAAATTCATGCTAAAAGTTTAAAATAAGCATATTCAATTTCAAAAATTTAAAATAATACAAGGGTATTGCCTTGCCATTGATTTATAGTGTATAACCCCATCGATTGGCTGCAGAGTTGATCAAATGATCAAAACTGCCTCACCGCTCATCCATCCCTCATTATGGTTCAATGGCTGCATTACACATTCAAAATAAAATTTAATTCTCAAACCATATTAATTTATTCCAAACTTTACTTATTAAAACTCAATTTACTATGTCTGATTGCCTCATCATAGAGTTTAGGAAATTCCTATTGATAACGTTGATCAGGCGCATCGATCAGAATTATTAAAGCACTCAATGGACAACTCAACACAAAAACCATTTTCTATAAAAAGAAATACCTCATATATAATACACAAAATATTCTTTGTTTATCTCAATAAAAAAATCCAATCTCACTAAAAAAATATTTTCAATTTGGAAGATTTGGAAATTCAAACTGTTGCTTATACTCAAAATCAATGAACACAAAGAGAACTCATCAAGATAATCCTAGAATACTTGATTTACAAGATTGAGGAATAAACTGAAGTGTTCGTTGAACCGGACAGTATAACGAGCCACTCACAAGAACCATACGAGTGCGAAATGCGGTAAGAGGAACGCTATCCTCCGCAACTCGTAGCTGATGAAAATCGGTGTAAGGTCAAGTTGAGGAAAGACCCTAACACCACTCTATAGATCGAACATGTCATCAATCATAAGCAATAAATACTCATTCTATTGGTTAACTAGTTAAGCTTGCGAAAATGGATGCAAAGCCTAAGAATACCATTAGATTTCTAAGCAAAGACGACCGTGACACCTCACGGTAAAGACTCGACTGAATGAATTGCCTAGCTTCACGCTTTAGCAATTACTTCGAGGGTTTCTTAGTTCCTAGTGGACACCCTCTTAGAGGGATGACTAACAAGCTAAGAACTAGGAATGAGGTCAACACAAAATTCAATTGCCCGATTGGGTAGCAAACCCGAAACGGACTCACATAAATCAACAAAATCACAAACAACTAAAATTCGAGATACATTATCATCTCGAATCCCAAGAACAAATAAAAACACTTCGGAATTATCATCAACATTCCGATGAACTAGAGACACTAACCAGTCGATTTAGGATGCCTAACATATTGGATCCTTTTAGAATATAGGATTGGAAGTTTTATAACAAGCAAACCAATTCATTCCCAAATTATATTAACCCAAGGAGATGACTAATGTGCAGATTTGCAAAGAAAGAAAAGCTACAAAGATCATCCTTAATATTATCATACAACATGCCAAGTATTGCAGATCCCCTCAATAGGATTCACAATCCTCAAAGAAGTAACAAGGTAAGAAACGTCTAACGATATCAATAAGCTCCTTCGATACGAATGTATCAAGCATCCATATCGAAGAGAACTAGAATAAAATAATCACGATAAGGATTGTTCATAGGATAAGATATCATTATACTGGAATACTACGAAATAAAATATATTCCTAGATGTATTCCCAACTTATATCTACCCCAAAGGACATGTAAAGGTTAAGGACACGATGATTAGAGGATTTGTAACACTTGTATTATACTTTGATGTACCGTAATATATGTTTCTGTTATGTGTTTATCTTATTTTTGTTCTGAATACTGGCTCTGATACCAAGCAGTGACGCCCCACCCCGAGACCCACATTAACAAAGAGTATACTGGGTAATACTGTCTGCTAATGCGAAGAATATGGCTGGTTAGGAGCGACCATCTGTAGTCTTGTCTTAAATATCTATTGAATACGTCGATTAGTGCTCTATATTTTTTTCTTTCTTAAGTGGATCAACATATTCAATAAATGCTTAATACAAACTATATGTGGCTATAAGATCTATCAGAACAAAATACAACAACTCAATGCATAACACATCGCAGAACAACAAATAGATATATACACATATATACTGATACATACCAATACAATACAAATAATACATCATAAGTGGCATGACGACCACAATACACACACGATTCAAAACAATATACATATCAGAGTAGCGACAAAAAGACTACAACAAAAAAGGCTAACAGATAAGTCCATGCGGAAGCAGAATAGGCTAAGTCCATAAAGGTACCTAACCTGAAACACCTCGGTCTGACCCGATTATAAAATACACAGGTCAGTCTAGCTAAACAAATTAGTTTATAAGGATAAGTGATAATATGAGCATAAGGCAAGGTGATAATCTTCTCAAGTGAGAAGGAATAATTCAAGGGTATATGGTTACTTCACATGGCATAACTGAGTAGGTATAGTAAATTCAAGTTATATAAGGATATCACTAAATATAAATGCAACTCAAAGGCGATAAAACTCTATAACAAATCTCACAATAAAAGAATGCCTCATCTCATCGGCGTATCATAAAATATTAAATATCGTTTAGGAGAAAAACATAACTCCAAAGAGGAGAAATCCCAAACCCGCTATATCGGAAACACAAAACAACCTCAAAGAAATCACCATCTCAAAATATGCCATAAGGCAATCAAATATAAATCTCTAACATAGGAGACTATAATCCCAAATAAATGCCAAAAGGCAAATCTCATATAATACGCCAAAAAGGCAAATCTCAAATAACGCCCGTGTTGGCAAACCCAAATCTCAAATATAGAACTCGATAAGGAGTTCAATTTCCAAAGATGTAATCGCCATATATAATATCTCGAACGGCTCAAATGGCCAATTATGTAAAAGGGCGATACACTTGGAAAATCACAAGGAAATCAATGAAATCATCTCAAAGATATAGCACGTGCTTATGGCCGAAGCCCGCCAAGTACGGTTCTCCTAAAATAAGGCGCCACGTCTCTTAGACAAACGTCCCGAAGGACAAATAAATACGTTTCTTAGAAAAACATCCCCAAGGACAAATACTTCGCAATGACAAACGTCTCTTAGACAAACATCCCGAAGGATAAATGACCCGATGGTCCAGTACCGACAAATACGTCTCTTAGATAAATGTGTCACAAACTCTCGGATAGGAACCCGAACAATGTTAACGTGTGTCCCATACCACCCGTTCGCACTTAATAGTTCACTAACCTCTAGTAAATTTCACAGTCAAAGCAGTAAAAAGTTTACCTCATCTCATCGGTAAACTCGACTCGAAGGTCAAAACGATCAAACAGACAAGTCGGGAATTAATCGATAAGATAAACGCACGTGTCCCATACCACATGTTTTACCAAACCGTTTAATTCTCCTTCTCATTCGCTCGAAATGTGCAAAAACGTGAAAATTTATATATAAAATAATTTACTTTGGAAAACAAGATTTGAAAACCAATTCTCGAAATCAATTTGAAAGCCCTACTTGAAAATCTCCCATATTATAGAGAATAAATAGATTTTACACTTGAAAATACTATAAAATATTATATAATAATTTTTTTGAAATGCCCACAAATTTTAAAATTATTTCAAAATCGTTTAGAAAAATCCGTGCTCAAAATCAAAGAAATTACTCAAAACCGTCATTCAAATTCAATTCAAATTTGAATTTCAAATTCATCAAAACTGGGCTAGCCTATTGATAGGCATCATAGCCCCCAAAACAATTCAGAAATATCACAAAAACATGAAGTAAAAGTCAAAAGTCCAACGGAAAAAGAACATAAAAATGCATAGACAAAATAATACCCGGGTTTGAAATCTTCTCTGAGTTCAACTTTCTGACATGAAACAGGTAGTCAAACTACCTCTGATTGAACTAAAAATTGGTACGCAAATAATATAAAACTTCAACTTTCAAACCAAAGAAGAATCGATGAATCCTGACCGGAAATGAAAAAGTTATGCTGTCTCAAACATGGACTCAGACCATGTTTGCAACAGTTCAAAAACAAAAATGTGCCCAGGCCTGAAAACCATCTTGGGTTTAATTTATAGGCCTGAAAAAGAGGACCAAACGACCTCTTATTTAGCTGAAAATTGGTAGGCATATAGTTTAACACTCATAATTGAAACTGGAAAAAGAATCATGAAATTTGAACAAGCTATGATAAAGTTATGATGTCTCAAAGTTGAACCCAGGCAGTGTTTTCATTGTAAAAATCTGGGCAAAAACATGCTCCAAATCAAAGTTCGGCAACATATTTCTATAAGCTACATGGGTTGAAATAAACTGAAATTCGGTATGCATAAAGTATAACACTCATAATTGAAAATGGAAAAAGAATCACGAAATCTGAAAAAGTTATGATAAAGTTATGATGTCTCAAAGTTGAACCCAGACAGTGTTTTCACTGTAAAAATCTGGGCAAAAACATGCTCCAAATCAAAGTTCGGCAACATATTTCTATAAGCTACATGGGTTGAAATAACCTGAAATTTTGTATGCATAAAGTCTAACACTCATTCTTGAAACTGGAAGAAGAATCACGAAATTTGAAAAATCTATGATAAAGTTATGATGTCTTAAAATTGAACCCAAGCAGTGTTTCCACTATAAAAATCTAGGAAAAACATGCTCTGAATCAAAGTTCTGCAACATATTTCTACAAGCTACATGGGTTGAAATAACCTGAAATTCGGTATGCATAATATCTAACACACATACTTGAAACTGGAAAAGGAATCAAGAAATTTGAAAAAGCTATGATAAAGTTATGATGTCTCAAAGTTGAACCCAGAATAGATTTATACTAAATTCAGAACTATTCATTTACAGAAACGATTTTTTTTTTGCATTTCAGCAAGCGATTTTTGCTTGTTTGATTTAGAATTTGTGAGATTATTACTCACCTAGCAATATACTTAAGCTACTACATCAAATTTGGCGAAAAGGAGCAAGCTTTGGCCTTGAAATATGTTTCAACAACCTAGAAATTGAGTTTTAACAAACATGCAACACAAGAACTTCAATTAGACAAACAAACTTCTTCAAAATTGGAATTTGATGAAGTAATTTGGTTTATAGATAGATTACCTGAATTATATAGACTGTAATTTGTTAATTACAGCAAGAAATTGAGTAAAATGGGAGATTTTGCCTTTGTTTTGAAAGAGAAAATAGGTTTTGTTTCTTTTTCTTAGTTTCTAGTAGAAGGTGTTTAGTGTATGTACAGGAAATGAGAGAAACATATTTTCTTTTTTGATTAAGTGCTACATGGGCTAAGCCCAAAACTAATTAACTTAGCCTAAAAAGAAATTAACACACAAATTCTATTATACACTAATATACACAAGTTATAACAATATATATGAATTGTTTTCACTCTTATGAAATCACACAACACATTTTTATTTTCTAAAAATTATTTTGCACCAAAATAAAAGATAATTTAACTTTTAAAAATTTATTTTTACTGTTAAAAACTCTTATTTTAATTTAAATGCACAAATTACACAATAATTACATAAAACTTCATTTTTTAACTTCAAAAATTACATAAAGTTTATTTCCTTGTGTAATTAAATATAACAAAACATTTTTTCATCATTTTTACAACCAAAACATATTTTTAACCCAAATTTCTCATTTTTATTTATAATAAACCATATATTAAATCAAATGCTCCTTTTAAAAATTAATCAAAGAGAAATTTGGCAATAATTATCAAAATTATTACATTTCTCAAACTTAAAGCCATGTTTTGCTCATTTTATTACAAACAATCAAAAACAAAGTTTCAAAACTTTATTTCAGCATTTTTAACTCATTGTTTATTCAAAATAAACAATTTTAAATCTCCAATTTATTTAATTTCACAATATTAAATTATAAGCACAGTTATAATTTAATATTTACAGGTAATCATCAAAACCAAGCTTGTTACACCTATTCTAATGATATTGGATAATCCTTGAGATCAAACGCCTTCCAAACTTACTGATAAGGGGATCAAAACTATCTGCATTAGGCATGGGATTCCTGAAGATAAAGCCCTTCCACTCACACCCCAACAAAGGGCTTATCTCCTGCCAATTGGCTGTACCACATGCAATATATATATATATATATATATATCTGGAGTCATGCCTCCTTTTAATGGATTTCTAAGAATCTTTCTATGAGAGCTCGGGCTGGGTCCTACCCAGTGCATCGAAACGGTTACGCCTTTCACAGCTCCTCTATATCATTTTCATGATGCATTTAGCTCGTCCCCCTTCTTTTTAAGAACTCAGTTATTCTCTAAGCTTTTAAAAAGTGACAGGACTCACCTTCTTTACTAATCATTAAAGCATTCAATTGCTACAAGGTTGTTGTGGATCGCCGCAACAAATGCAGCTATTTTAAGAGGGAATATTTCTTCGTTTGCTGTCTTGAAAGCTTCAACTTCTTCTGGTTGTCTGGCCATAAGTTCTTTTATCTGATGCCTTCTCAATTCTTGGGCTTTCTTCACCCAAGCATCTAACACTCTTTCCATATCCTCTATATACCTCTTTGAATGAAATCCGACCGATGAACTTCATCATACTCTTGAATTTCTAAAGGGGATCGACCCCAACTTACACGACACCCACTATCTTCTTACAAATGCTCACATGGGCCAGTTTTGTCTTCTATAAAATGCCAAGATTGTCATCCCTAACCCAGTTCCCACCAAATCATCATGGATCGTTGTTGGTCCTTATACCCTAGCTTACGACTTCAGCGATGAAAACCAAGGGATGAGGAAGGTTAAGAAGGTGAAGCGAACCTTAGAGAAGAAGAAAGAGAACGAGAAGAGAACATAATCAGAGAAGGAGATGAAGGGAGAGATGAAGGAGAAGATGAAGTAGATGATGAGGAAGACGTCGATGAAAATGATGATGTTAGTGGAGATGAATCGTATGGGACATCTATTGATGGTACCATAGTCATAGCACTTCCCCAATCGAAATGAGTAGTTATCAAATCATCTCAACTTGCACTCGAATCGTGTCTTCAACTCATCGAAGAGTCAAACCCCCAAGCGGGTGCTTCTAACAAAATATTCGATTCTCTGAATGATCTTTGAATCTTTTCCACCTTCTTCAAAGGGCTAAACTTTAAAGACATTCATAATGCCAACCCCTATGAATTTAGCTTCCCTTCGGGAGATATTCTTATGACCACCGAGGGTGATGAGACTCTATCTTTGAAACCCCTCGAACCTGGTCCATAAGTTACATAGGGAAATGTCAACACTTCATGCTCTTCTATGATCATGAGTACAAACACTTAGCACTCATTTTTAATCCCATGCTTAGTCTGGCATAAATTTTCTTCTTTTTAGGTACAATAGGGAGAAAGCATATGGGAAAACCTTGTGCGGGCATAACACCGCTCCTCAACAAGCGAATCCTACTATCAACCCCATGGTTCATACCAAGAGTCAGATTTTGATAAGCAAAGAAGAAAAGAACAAGAACATCATAACTGGGAATAAATGCAGCGCAGTCGTGATGAACTGGAGAGACGTGATGTTGAGGAAAAACAGCATTTCCGAGAAGAGCAAAGGGGATTGCACGACCACTTTGGACACAACTTTGATTCCCATCAGCAACAACGTCATCACTCTCATTCTTCCTAGCAACAACCATGTTCTTTTCACAAGCTTCCTCTGCCATCTAGGCCTCTCAATACTACTATCTCTGTTCCACATCAATCTAAAGCCCTTAACCCTTTACAATCTTTGCAGTCTCATAGGCTAGCAAAGAAACTTCTTTGAGTCATGCTGCTCTTCCCCTGCCCACCAAAGGCTGATCTACCGCTGTCACAATGAAGATCCAAGCGGCTCTACCTGGCTACAACCTTAAAGTGGTTATATTTAACTAGAACCTCAAGTACATTCGTTGCAACTATGCTAACGAAGGCTTTGCCAGACATGAGGAGGTCGTGGAGAAACTATTTAAGTAAAAAAGACATGTCAAAGGCCTCTCTGACGTGAATTGTGCAAATCAGCTAATCTTCCATTTCTTTGACATGGAGGCGGCCGATCATAGCAAGATCTGCGATGGCTACAAGTAAGAATTGGACGAAATTACAAAAGAAAGAGATGAGAAAGTGAAGTCGACCAAGGAATCCCAACAAAGATTGATCGAGCTAGGCAACGACCATGCGAAAGAGACCTTAGTACTATATAATCAATTGAGGGATGCCCATTCTACCAACATCGAGTTTGAAAAGATGGCTAAAGAGAAAGAATCTGAAAATGCAACACTTCAAGCAAAATTGAAAAGCTTAAGGCCGACTTAAAGGCTGCAAAAGAATAAAAAGAGCAAGTTCCACACAAGTTTGTCACTTTAAAAGCCAAGTTAACCGACGTCAAAATAAGAAAAATCCATCAAAACCAAGGAAGGAACGGAAGCTACTCTTCTCCAATTCTTTGCCAACATTATAGAAATGAAAAATCTAAAGTGGCTTGGAGATAGCTATCTTGAAACACTCGCTAATGCTTGGGAGCAAATCTTATGAAGAGCCAAGAGCACTGGCCATGACATCGATGAGGAGTTTCTGAAGAAAAGTTTTTAGACAAAGATGACTTGGTGGCCCTAGAGAAGGGAAAAAGGATTGTAAGACCCCATAAAAATTGATAAGAAATT
Organism: Allium fistulosum; assembly: GCA_030737815.1. Taxonomy (NCBI): domain Eukaryota; kingdom Viridiplantae; phylum Streptophyta; class Magnoliopsida; order Asparagales; family Amaryllidaceae; genus Allium; species Allium fistulosum. The sequence goes on from CM060904.1 coordinate 931,707,023, forward strand.
AATTAATTAATACTAAGGCCAAAAATTGAAATTTTGTAAATGTCGGGATTTGGCCACGGAAGTTACACCATTGCATTCATGGTGATTTTTTGGATCAATTTTCATACATAAAGTTTTGTAATCAGAGCTGAAACGGAAAAATTATTGACGTCTAAAGTTTTGAATTTAAAATAATTCGAAAGGAATTCAAATTTAAATTTTAAATTAATGTTAACATTTGAAATTTAAAATATTCATAAATATGTTAACGTTGAATAGAACTTGGGGTTTAAGTAAACATTAAATTAAACACTAACGTAAAAATTAACTAAGGAATTTAATAAAATTAAAAATGAAATAATCAATACGTTCCAAAAGTGCTAGGACGGTTGACCACCTTCTTTGGGCCGGTCGAACACTTGGGTAAGGGCGGTCAATCGGTGAATGTAGAGGCAGCTAGGGTATTGTGAGGCATGAATAGTCTGGGTTGTTTTATTTTAAACCGACTTAAATCCGACGGTTCTAACGCCTGCTAACCACTATAAATAATAGGTTAGCCCCCTCACTTTTATTCATAAATTATTTGGAACGCAAGTGGAGCTTTGTTAGTTTCTTCTATACGATTCATAATTTCTTAAAATATTTAGGTAAGGGATTTTAGATTTTCAGTATTAAATTTCTAATTCTATCATTCTCTAATCCCTCAAATTCTAAATCTAGTTCATATACAATCTCATTGTTGTAAATTTCAAAAAGGAGAAATCTGGAGAGAGAATAGGAGCAGGCATAATCCAATCCAAGGGAAAGTTGTCTATGAGTGGAAATCTTAGTTTTTCTCGTTTTTAATATTTTTATAGCATAAGTTGAATTTGATTTATGCCTTAGGGAATTTTGTTCATTAAAACACCAAACTAAAACCCAAAAATCCCCCAAAGCGAAATGCTAATCCTTATTGGAATCTCAATTATTCTATATTAAAATAGTGGAATTTGTGTAGTTATTATAATTAGAATATTTTACATTCTGTTCCACTTCTCACTTTTCTCGTTTGATATGATCTAGGGTTCTAAAAAAATAAGTTAGGAAATGGTGTGTAAAGTATGGATTCTTCAATTCATAGTTTGCACTGCCTATTTCCATAGTTTAAGTATGAATCCATTTTTCGTTTTATATGTAAAAGTTAAATAGAGTATAAAAGGGTTCGAATTATAAGTTCTATTGGTGCTGGTTCTACTATTTTAATATAAAATAAGTTGGTAGGTGATTCTATTTTCTTATACAAGTCTATTGTTGGGCTAAGGATATTAGCTAATTTGTATGTTATGGTATGGAGTTAAATTGTATAAATAGGATGTTTTAACATTTAAATGATTAGTATAGGACGTAAAATATTCGCATATTAGGAGTATTTAGTTACGCATACACACACACACAGATATATTTATATATGTATTACCGTATAAATAACGTATAATTAATAATGTATTAATCATGTAGTATATATAGGTTAGTAATTAACATTAAACCCCTTAGAAAAGAAGTTGAGATAATTATGGAAAGTAATTTATAACTAAAGGTGAATAAGAAGATTTCCTTATAAGGCCTTAATGCAAAATGTGGTGAGGTATATATGGTAGTATGTTAGGAGAGTAGAAATTATGACAAAGTTATAGGGATGCGAGGTCAGTCAAATGCACATGGAAGTCTACCCAGCTAATCTGGCTACCAACAGTGTGACTTTGGGACTGATGTGAGACATCGCCTATAATAAGTACCAAGGAGGATGTGGGGTTTGTCCCAATTCTATAAGATAAGTCTACCCAGTTTATATGGCTACTAGCGCCTACGTATAAATGGACTCATGTGAGACGTCACAATTGGATTATGGTTCATAATGCATAGGAACTGCTTCTAGAGAATGGGTATTAAGTGGCTATTATAGGGCTCGCCTCCTCCCTATTTAGAAAGTATTAAATGGTTGCGGTTATTGTTTAGGCACGATAGTGGGAAATCTCAGGAAGGGTCCGCTTCGGGTTTGAAGTATTAAGTGGCTATTATAGGGTCCGCCTCTTACCATAAAGAAGTATTAAGTGGCTTGATGATATTTCATGCAATGTCAGCTAGAGAGTACCAGAGAGGAGTCCGCCTTAGGCTAGGTGTTAAATGGTGGTGACTTGCCTAAGATATAGGTATTAAATGGTAAGAGTCTGCCTAATTTCCATCAAAAAAGTATTAAGTGGTTTGGATTCTTTCTCTCACATTGTTAGGACATGATTGACTATAGATGTGTGGGACTGGGAAGGGCCTTTTTCTTATAGTTGAAAGAGTTACGGAGTTGGATTGGAAAAGTGTAGGTTATAGAATTGGACTGGAAGGGCCTTAAGGCTTACAGTTGGAGGTATTTCATGTAGGATATAGTTAGAAAGTGTAAAACATATTATTATCTAAATTATACTTCCCAAATACTATTATGGAAAGGCCCAAGATTTTATTCATCAGACATTGTTGTTCTGACTCCTTCCTCATTACAACATAGGTTAGAGAGGATGATGCCGATTTAGGAGATGAAGGCGGAGGCGGAGTTTTATGGAAACTATTTATCAATTTCTTCTCTGTTATATTTTAATGTGCCTATGATGTTATTATGTTGGGATAGTGTATTTCAGATATTAAGATATTTTGTTATGTTCTCGAGATTTGAATTTCTATAAAATAGGAATTATTTTTTATATTATATTTTATCATTTTCACGGTGAGATTCTGATAGCATAAATAGGTAGCTTTGTTTATTGTCGATTTTATCAATTTTACTAACCAATAGCCATCTTTGGCATGAGTCTAAGTTTCGATGGGTCTTTACTAAATTGAAAATTATGCTCATTTCGAGGCGGGTTGTTATAAAGATCTTGGCAGCAAACACTGTAGTCGATGAGCAGGCGCCCAGTGAGGCTCACGTTGTTCCCAGCTCGTTGTATCATGTGGGTGAATCCACAATAACTCCTAAACAGCCTTTGGCAGATATAATTACTTCAATGGTGACCACCTTTGTGGCTGTCATAACTGAAACACCTACCTCTTCTGCGTTTGGCATTGATACTTTATCTCTTACCCCGCCCGCCATTCATCTGACTCAACCTACTCTCAAGAAGGGGGAAATCACCAAGTCCCGACCAAAAGACACATCAACTAGTCAAGGTATATCTCTAGTTTCCTCGGTCTTCGAGAAACTTCAGCTCTCGCCTGAGAACATCAATAATCTCTATATTTCTCTCTTTAAAATTACAAGTCATCCATCGGGTGCCATCTCCGCCTCCACCTACTAATACTTCAGCCTGAAGCGTTGTCATGTCAATGTCTACTTCCATTACTACAACTTTCACTCCTATAATTCCTCACTCTAGCTCTGGCCCCGACATTGATTCAGAAAAAATAGGGAGTTGGAAGGGCTAGAAGACGTTGATGCATCTCTGGATGAGGAAGTGACGATTCTCAGCGTGAAGGGTTTTAACTCCATGTCTTTGGTCGAAAGGCTGAATATTATCATGACCAAGTCAAGATTAAGTAAGAATCGAGCACGGAGAAGCCCCTAGTTGATTTTAGAAAGTCAACATCTACTCTCAGGATCCGACCTCTCAAGATTAAGTTGCCTCTAGATCGTGTTGCTGACACTTCTAGAGCTTTTACCCATGCCTCCAAGAAATCCTACGATCCTTATAACTGATCAATCGAGGAGGAATCTTTACCGTTAGAAGAAACCTCTACAGAGATAGAAGAGGAGGAGGAGGAATATGTGGCATAGGTTGTATCTGTATTTATTTAGACATATGTGTTCAACAATTTAGATATATTGTGGTAATGTGTCTATGGTATTTTTCCATGTATTATATTTTATTTCCTTCTATTGTGGGACTTTGAAAGTAGTTATTAGATAGCATTAGTTAGAATTGTATCTAATATCCGTCTATGCCTATAAATGTATATATATATATATATGTGTGTGTGTGTGTGTGTGTGTGTTATCTTTCCCCAATGACTCGTCTTTTCGATTATTGGGTTGTCATCATAAGTTCGGGCTTTAGACCTGGGTCGAAAGCATGGGTTGTTGCTTTGTGTATCAGAGCATAATTAGGAACTAGAATGAGAATTAGGAACGTATTGAGAGAGCGTATTATATATATATATATATATGAGTTAGGATCAATAGCCCTCCTTATTTAGCGCCATTTGTAGCCCTTTGATATCAGCCATAAGTTTATATTTAAATATTTGGTTCATGTGATAGGAGGGAGAAAGAATAAATATTTATATATATGAGCCATAAGTTTATATTTACACACACACACACACACATATATATATATATATATATGAGCCAAGGTAGGAGCTCCGGTTCTCAGCCGCCATGAAGTTTGAAGAACGAAGATGTAAAGGAAAGAGGATTGTTAGATCTAGAAAGTGATAGAATAATCAGTTGTAAAGTTAAAATTAATTTATGTAACTAATGCAGTTGTATTGCGGCTTTGGACCGATCTTTCATGTGGGTCAAAAAGCCTTAATAAAGTTTACCTTTTCAAAAAAATATATATATTTCTATATACGTAGGAATTCAATGTACATGTGCATACACCCATTACTTTTCTAGTTTTGTTTACTATCTATTAAAAATTTGCTAATGAATCCCATTTTTACAGATAACTGAAATGAGTAAATTAGTCAGAAATGGAACAGAGACCAGTACAGCTAATGTCGTAGGGATAGAAACCAAGGCAGGGACTAGCACTCGTGTTGATATATTGGAAATTCCTATAGTTAATATTCCAGTATAGTTCAAACACTACCTTCAGGTGATGAGCTAGGCTGGTACAAACCCCAATGAACCCGCAACCACCAATACCACTACTAATCAAGGTGTAATTCCAGCCGCAGCACCACCAACTATTAATTTTCCTAAGTTATGTAAGGATTTCTCCAGCCTTGGTGGGAAGTCATTCCTTTGGACTGAACCATACTCGGTGAGACAGTCATGGCTTAGTGATTGTGAATATATTTTCAACCTATTAGGACTTGGTGATGATATTAAGAGATATTTAACAACTTGGCATTTGCAAGGTGAAGCAACATGCTAGTGGGAAGTGATAACAGCTGAAGTGGATGAGAGTACTATTGCTTGGAGGATGGTTAAGTCAAGATTCGAAACAATGTTTCTTTCCGGTGCTGAGAAAGATTTATTGTTGAAAATTTTTATTCATCTTATAAAGCAGGGAGAAATGACATTCAAGGAATATGTCAATTAGTTTAATTAGTTGGCTCGATTTGGATTTGAGTTAGTGAATACTCCAATGAAGAAGGCATTACAATTTGGTAAGTGATTAAATTCAACTCTAAGGGAGTTAGCATTGAATCAAATACCGTTCGGACTTATGTTTGGAGGATTGGTAGAGGCAGCATTACTGAATTCTCTGAATGGAATTATGGTTAAGGACCATGCTTAGGAAGGAGAGGGATAGTAATAAGGCAAGCATAAAGGAATTGGACCACAAGGAGTTCAAAATAAAAAAATAGGTGGTTTCTTGTCATAAATATCAAAAGGTGGGACATTTTGCAAAGAATTGTAGGACTAACCTATCGATGGGTAAATGTTTTAACAATAACCAAGTGGAATATGTAGCAAAGGATTGTAAAGCAGCCCTGGCTCGGAAGAAGTTAAAGTGCTATAATTATGATCGGTTTGAACACATAAAAAGGGACTGTCTAGATTTGAGGAATGAGGACCAGATTATGAAGGCATATGCTTTGGATACCGTTCCAATTTCTAGTATAGCACCACCGTCAGCATAGGAGAAAGGAAAGAAGACCGTGATGGAAGGTGTGTTGATTTTATCTGATTCTCCCATTCGTACTTTATTTAACACTGGTGCATTTCATTCATTCATTGCAAGTGCATTATTTGATAATTTAACCCTTAAACCTGATACCGTGCACGAATACATCGCGGTATCGAATCCTGTTGAGGATCGATCCATTTATCATGTTTTTCCATAATCTAAAGTTGATTATCCATGGTGTAGAGTTCCCTTATAACATAGATGTACTAAACTTTTCAGGGTATGGATTGATTTTGGGAATGGATTGAATGTATCGCTATTGGGTAATATTGGATTATTATAGGAGGATGGTTCGATTGAGGAAGGGCAACAAACTTGATTTTATTATATGTTGTGAGCCCAATATTTCCGTTATGGAGACATATTTTTTCCACTCAGTTTGTATAGGAAGTGCTATTATGTATACCTATAGTGAAGGACTATCCCGATGTGTTCGAAGAAGTTTTCAATCTCCCTCCCAAAAGAAAAATTGAATTCCAATTGATGTCGAGAAAGATGATAGGTCGATTGTGATTCCTCTTAGGCATATAGCTTTGAAGTAGAGAAGAGATTTAGATAAGAAAGTTTCAAAATTATTATAGAATGGCTTTATTCGGAGAAGTATATTGGAATGAGGAGCATCTATTATTTTTTCTAATAAGGAAGGCGGTTTACTCCACTTATGCATTGACTACCGAGAACCAAATAAGATGACAAAGAAAAACTGCTATTCATAGCCTCGTATTGACAACCTCTTCGATCATTTAATCGGGGCAAATGATTTCTCGCAGCTTGATTTGTTGATTGGGTTTCACCAGTTGCGAATGGTTGAAGATAGTATCCAGAAGACCGCTTTCCATACAACTGATGGATTGTTTGATCGGTTAGTCATGCCATTTGGGCTGACAAATTGCTTCGACTGAGTATTTCGAGAACATGTTTGTTGTTGTCTTCATGGATGACATTTATTCTAGATGTGAGGTAGAGCATGAGGTTCATTTGAGGGAAGTGATGGACGTATTAAGGAGAAATCAATTAAAAGCTAAATTTTGCAAGTGTCACTTCCGGAGAAATGAAGTCCATTTCCTTAGACATTGCACTAATAGTGAATGTATTGGCTTTGTAGCTGCAGTCAGAGATTGGAAGATGCTGAAGCATGCTTCTGAGGTCCTTAGCTTTGTGGGTTAGGTCGGATTCAATCAGAAGATCATTAAGGATTTTGTGAAGATATTGACACCTCTGACTCGTTTGACGAAGAAGAATATAATTTATACATGGATTCTAAAGTATGAAGTGGTATTTATTCGACTCCAAGGGTTGTTAACGAGTGCTCCAATTTCGGTGATCCTCGATGGTACTAAACCATTTACCATGTACATCGATGCATGTAATGCTGTTCTTGGTGCCGTTCTTATGTAGGAAGGAAGAGTAGTAGCATATGTGAGTAGATAGCTAAAGAACCACGAGAGGAATTATCCAACACATGACTTGAAGTTGGCTGCTATTATATTCGCATTGAAGTCATGGAGACATTATTTGTTGGGTGAAAGATTTAAGTTATTTACGGACCATAAACTTCTCAAGTACTTTTTTTCACAAAGGACTTGAATTTATGATAACAATGGTGGATGGAGTTTTTATCATCCTACGAATTTGGGATTTCTTATGCTATAGGAAAATGAAACGTAGTTGAAAACGCTTTGAGTGAGAAGCATGGATAGGTAAATGGTATGTTAATAGTGTGGAGAAATATGGGGTTCATATCAAAATTTGATTTCAGCCTCGATCGAAGTACACAACTTGATTATTAGTGGCAATAGAGCTTAGACCTGTGTTGATGGATCATATTAGGCTCGGTCAAGGGCAAGAAGCATTGTTGGTAAGCATTATGGAGCGGTTAGGATGGGGTGAACGATTGAGTGATTTGGATAGTTACTCTATGTATCAGAAGGGTTATTTAAGGAGAGATGGAAGGCTATATGTACTACAGGTTGAGAAGTTGATAGAAGAAGTTTTAGGGGAGTGTCATCACTCTAGAATGATTATTCATCTCAAAGGAGATAAGATGTATCGAGATGTGAAGAGGATACTCTATTGGCCAGGAATGAAGAGGTATGTAGCAGAGTATGTGGCAAAGTGTATGACGTGCCAGAGGGTGAAGGCAAGATAAAAGAAGCCAAGTGGACTATTACTTCCATTAGACGTGCCAGGTGGAAGTGGGAGTGCATATCTATGGACTTTTTTAATGGATTACCCCTAAGTAGAAGAGGAACAAGAGCATATGGGTTATAGCAGATTGTCTTATGAAGAGCGGATATTTTATTCTTGTTAAAAGAACGAGAATCGCAGTGACTTTAGCGATGCAGTATGCTAAATCAATGGTCTGACTACATGGAGTTCTAACCAGTATAATGAGCGATCAAGATCCACTTTTCACAAGTGAATTCTGGAGGACTCTACAAGAGGCATTAGGAACAGAATTGAATTTGAGCATGGCATATAACCAATAGACTGATGGAAAGAGGAGAGAATGACTAGGTGTTGGAGGATTTGCTAAGAGCTTGTACATTGGACTTGGAGGATCTTGGGAAGATCATCTACCTTTAGTGGAGTTCACATACATAGCTACCAGGCTAGTATAGGCATGGAACCATTTGAAGCATTATACGGAAGGCCATGTTAGTCACATTCATGTTGGTAGGAGTCCACGGATAGAATTATTCTAGGTCCAGAGATGGTTAGAGATACCATAGAGAAGATGAAGCTTACATGAAAGAGGTTGAAAGTTACATAGAATCGATAGAAATCATATGCAGATAGGAGGAGAAAAGATTTGAAATTTAAGGTATGAGATTTGATCTTTGTCAAAGTTTCTCCGTTGGAGAAAGTAGTAAGATTTAGGAATTCGGGGTAATTAGCACCCAGATTTTTCGACCCATTTCTAGTGATAAAGCAGGTTGTGATTTTAGCGTATAGAGTGGAGCTTTTGGAGAAGACGCAGAGTCTACAAAGCATTTTATGTGTCACATTTACAAAAATGTGTACGTGATCCAATGATTGTAAATCGCCTAGGAAGAGGTGGAGTTAGAATCTGAGCCAAATTCTTCTTGTGGTCCAACCCATATCGTGGAACATAGGCTGAAATGACATAGAAATAAGATGGTGAAATTGGTTAAAGTGCAGTGGGGAAATAACCTGATAGAGAGTATGTGGGAGCCTGAAGAGAAGATGAGCGTTATGCATCCTCAGCTCCTTTCCTACACGTTTTTTGATTTGATTTCCTTAGTTAGATTATTCTAGAATTAGGATTTGGATGTTTTGGGTGGATGGACTGTTAAATTTTATATATGATTGATTTGCATTCATGTATAAATATATATATATGTTTATATTAAGATGTTGTGCACCATGCTTGATATGTCATCTTATTGCATTTATATAGTATGCATTAGTTGCATTTATGCATTTTGGGGTGGAAATTGCAAGTTCATGACATCTATACCTATATATTTTTCATATCATTTTACATATGTTGTTGTTTGTATAAATTAAATGTTTTGTTTATGACTTGGTTGATATATGTTTGTTGAGGGTACGAGGGAATGTGATACGATGATAGATACAGACGTGAATGAGTCTAGGGAGCAAGTTTATGGCTTAGAATGTGTATGCGATATGAATGCAGCCCCTTGACATAAGTATGTGGTTCAGGCATGACATTGCTCACTTGTAGTGCTATGGTGGCCCAGGGGAGGAGGTGGATATTAAGCGACCCTACAGGCTATGGCGGACCAGGGTGTGAGTCTAATTAGGTAGCACGAGGACAGTAGGCTTTCCTGTAGGATTTAAGCGGCCCAGGGAAGAGAATCTTATGTGCAATTGCATGTCGGCCGACAATAGGTGACCCTGTAGGGCATGAGGCCGGACAAGGGAGTGAGTCTGCAATATGATTAGATGTACATGACATATAGGTATGACATGGTGATGGAACATGTGCTAGCCGAGCGATAGACTCATATCATGTTATTATTTTATTTTTTGTAGTATATGTAGAGTAGAGTATGGCTCACTCACCAGACTTATGTCTAACTCATTCCTATATATATATGTATATCCAATTTGATAGATTATAGCGATGAGATGATATGAGAGATGGAGATTAATTTATGTATTGTATCTATGGTGTAAATAGGTGTTGTACCTGGATTTGACTATATATGTGTGTGTGTGAGGTTTGGGTTGTGTCTGTATTTATTCAAACATATGTGTCTGACATTTTAGACATATTGTAGTGATGTGACTAAGGTATTTGTTAATGTATTATATTTTATTTCCTTCCATTGTGAGACTCTGAAAGTAGTTATTAGATATCATTAGTTAGAATTGTATCTTATATATGTCTGTGTTAATAATTGTATACATGTGTGTGTGTATTACCTCACCCGAAGACTCATCTTTTCAGTTCTCGGGTTGTCAGCGTTAATTGGGAATTGTACCCGAGGTCAGAAGGGCGGGTTGTTACACCATTAACATGACAACAATGGTCAATCGACATCTAAGAGATAGCCATAGAGTATGAGCTCAAACTAAGAGATGAAGCAAGATCCATCAAAAAACAACATTCAGGTCAGTAGTTCCAAGAAACCTTTATTATAAAACCAAACAAGTTCGATAAAACAAAAGATGCTCGAGAACACTTGGAGAGAAAGAGGAAGACGAAATTAGATGCTTTTACTAGTAGAGCACAATAGAAAATTTGTAGGCTTTTAAGGTATTTTCATAGCGGAAATTTTTGTAGGTTCAGAGTAAGGTAAAGAGGGGTATTTGTATGTCCACTCCATGAATCGTGTGCTTTGAATTCAAAAGGCAAAAGGGATCTCAACTATTCCAATGCAACTAGTACAACATCACTGCATGTACATGGGAGACGTGACACATCTCTACCATATCTTGGAAAGCGAACCATCATAGCCAGTGGTGTATTGTCAGGCCGTGGGTGCATTAAATGCATGGAAGGGTGACCGATTAACAAGGTCTCATGATTTGACATGACCGCACACATATACGGGTACGAGCTTGGGGACAAAATGTTGCTTAATTTTCTCGTAAGTAATTAGTAAGCCGATTAAGTCATGGCCTTGCCTAATCAAAGGCGACCCGCTTTTTTTCAAACCGACCCATTCCAAGCAGCCCAGATTTGAGTTAGTCCCAAACAAACCCATCCACTCAATTAGACATCAAGGTGAAGCCTAGCCATCTTATACGTAGGCAGGCTTCACCGCTTTCTACTCAGATAATAATAAAGCAAGGTATACCCAACCCGGTCCATTCCGACCTAGCTTGAAGTCGATCAGTTCCCTCATGCTACTCCACTATCAGTCAGACTCTAATCGACCTGTCTATCTCAATAATGCTTCTACCATCGATCGGCCCTACTCCAAATTGCCTTAGGCAACCAGCATATTTGACAAGGCCAAGTCTAGTGCGACCCATCCTTGGCTCGGCTATAGTACAGTCACCTACGACCAGTTCCATGCAGCCCTCTTTGTAACCTCACATCCAGTCTGGACCATCTCTCCAGCTGGGTCCTTAACCATTTTCAGTCTCCTTCATACCGTTAACAGCCGACCAACCATCTTTGCTAGCATTGCCTCATAATCACATAAGAGTAGATGATAAGCCGTCTATCCATCTACACAGATCCCTATAGCAAGCCATTAGATTGTAAGAGAACTTTGCAGTGGATGTTGATTTACCTTAATTGGTGTCATTTACCTTAGTTTCTTACATTCTTTCTTGTTTTCCATTTTTGATCTTTGTGTTAGCAAGTAACCTTTGCGCATTGGTTTAATTTCAAGGTTGGCTAAAAATCAAACTAACATATACCAATTCTCTTTGTCAAATCTATATCACATTAGGACATATTGAATTTGGTTTCAGTCAAAATTCCAACATTGTCCACATTCAGCTTGTATAATCCAAACACAAAGTCCTTGGTTTAACAATAACAATTACTATTAACTGAACTACTCTAGGCAAAGACTTTGATATTGAGTTGACTACATTTAGTCATGATACTAACCTCATATAACCAAGAAGATGAATTCTTTATTGACTAGTGTCACTTCCAATGCTTTAACCTAGACCAACTATAGTTGTTCGATGGACCCATACCATGATTTAACTATAATCAAAGTGGAGTGTTCATAATGAAGTTTAACAGTATTCTCAAGTCATAGAACTATGTATCATCATCGTTTTGATATTCTTTATTTGACATTGGTTATATTAACCAATAGAAAACTGTCGAGTGAGTCATTTGATAATTATCCAATAACTATCCGTACATATGCCCTTGGTGCTCCAAGCAGTCATGAATAATACAGTGTCGAACATTTGGAGAGAACTACATACTCTGGTCTCAATACATATGCCAATGTTATGTCTCTATACACTTTGATTAGGAATATTTAAAACAATATGATATTTTCATCGTGATAAATTTCTCATGATTACAACATATTGTAATTACTATCACAAAACATATCATTTAAGAATTTTCTATTAAGTATATGTTAAATAAATAAATAATTAACATAACACATTATGATAAGTATATAATAGAAAGAAAAACACATTTTATTTCGAACAAGATTTTATTACAGAGTTAATAATTTATGGTAAATTATAGAATTGCCTATAGGGCATATCCCTAACTCTATCAATCTCCCACTTGCACTTTGGGCCAATCTTGGAATCTCAATCCATCCTTTAAATTAGTTTTCTGAGAACTGGCCGAGCTAGACCCTTTGTGAATGAATGTGATATACTGTCCTTTGTATCTACTCTTAGAATCATGACTTCCTTCTTCTTGACAGATTCTCTTATAAGGTGGAACTTTTGAAGAATGTGTCTCGATTTCTTGTGTTCTCTAGGTTCCATTACGATCCGACCGTCACATTATTGTCATAAAACAATGTCATTAGATTGTTCGTGTTGGGAATTACCCTAGCTCACTAATAAATTTGTGCATCTAGACTACTTCCTTAGCCGCTTCGTTGAGGGCAATGTGCTCAGCCTCCATCGTGGAATCAAATATTGTTTCTTTTTTTGAACTTTTCCAAATAATGGCTCCATTATTTAAATAAAAACGTAACCCAATACAGACCTACTGTCATTGATATCATTTTGAAACCTTGAGTCTTTATACTGCTTCAAAAGGAGGCCTCCATTCCCATATATAAGGAATAAGTCCTTAGTATATCTCAAATACTTAAGTATAATTTTTTATAGCAATCCAATGTTTTCCTTTAAGATTAGACTTGTATTGGCTTACACATCCTAATGCGTAAGCCATGTGCGGTCTAGTACATAGCATAGCGTACACTATGGAACTGATTGTAGATGCATATGATATCCTTTTCAGACTTTCTTTTTCCTTATTAGTATGAGGAGCATCCTTTTTAGAAAGGGCGATTCTAGATTGCATTAGAACATTTACACATTTGGAATTCTCCATATTTAAACTTTTCAGTATGGTATCTATGTAAAGAGATTGGGACAATCCCAATAGCCTCTTGGATTTATCTCTACAAAGCTTAATACCCTGTATAAAGGCTGCTTCTCCCAAATCCTTCATAGAGAATTCTTATATAATAAAGCTTTTACTGGTTACAACAATGTAATGTCATGCCAATTAGTAACAAATCATCGATGTATAGAACTAAGAACACTATAGCACTTCCTTGTCCTTTTCAATATATGCATGTTTCCTCTGTGTTTTAAGAAAGCCTAAACTTTTTTATTACTTTATCAAAGCACTTACTCTAACTTCTCGAAGCTTTTTTAAGACCATAAATGGAACTTAACAACTTGTAAGCCTTGTCCTCACTTCTACTGACCATGAAACCCTCGGATGGCGACATGTAAACGGTCTTCAAGTCCATTTGCCATATTTTATAGTCATAGAATACATCAATAGATTTTGTTATATGAATGGACTTAAGCCTTACTCTACAATGCTTGATGGAATGAGAGAGGAGTGTTGGCTTCTAAGATGTAGTCCTCTTTCTCGTCATCCATGAGAAAACCGTAGTATCACTCTAGTGCGTGAGATTCCTTATGAGACCTTTAATAGGTTGTTCATTTTCATATATTGATGATTTGGTTCTCTCATTGGCTCAACCTCCATGTTAATCTCTCGGATCTCTTCCAAGTTTACAATTTTTCTATTAATTTTATTTTATAGAAATTCCTTTTCCAAAAGGCAACATGTTGAGAAAACAATAACATTTTTTCTTTTGTATTGTAGACAACATATACAATAAACTTCTTGGGATATCCTATAAGTATACACAAGGCTGATCTTACTACAAGTTTACTGGCACCAATATTCTTAACGTAGGTGGACAACCCCACACCTTCAAATGTTTGAGATGGGGCCTCTTTTCATGCCACATCTCATATGGCGCCTTAGGCAAAAATTTCGTGGGTATCAAATTCAACATATGCTTTGTGGCTTTTAGTGCATATCCTTAATAGGAAAGAGTTAACTCAACTTTACTCATCATGGAATGACCATATCTAATAAGGTTTGGTTTCTTATCTTTGGAACATCATTGTGTTGCAAAGTACATGTTGGAGTAACTTGGGAGAAAATCCTATTCTTTTAAGTATTGTAGAGCTCTTGTCCAACATACCCAACTCCTTGATCAGATTGATATATTTTAATCTTATGGTTCATTTGATTTTCGACCCCATTCTTACGCTCTTTAAATTTCTCACAGACATTGGATTATTCTTCATGAAATATACATATCCTAGTCTTGAGAAATCATCAGTAGAAGATATAAAATAAGAAGCCTTATCTTTGGCAACTATAAGCATTGGGCCACATACATTAGTATGTACAATACCCGAGAGTTCATTAACTTTATCATTACTCCAACTAAAGGGGTGCTTGGTCATTTTCCCCTTAAGATACGACTCACACGTATCAAATGATTCAAAATCAAATGATAGTAGAAAACCTTCAGTTTTTAATTTGTGTAGTTGTTTCTCACTTATACGACCTAGCATACAATGCCATAGATAATTTTTATTAATTCCAACTGTTGGTGAGAATTTTCATCCAACAACACCTCTATTGATTAGGGAAATAACTGTTAATCGTTATTCACAAATTTGGATCAACGAACTTATTGGGCGGTAACTATGTTTTTGGATGCTTACATAATTATGTAGTGGTATTCCAACTGTTTGTTAGAATGTCAAATCCAATTCATATTTGCTTAGTAAGATATAATCCAATGCAAATATCGACAGATAATGGTACATGAAAGTAAAAAAGAAACAAATTTTTTACATGGTTCGGATTTCTTTGAATCCTACATCTACAATTTAAGTTCTTTTTCTTATCACTTTTTTCTTATACAAGTGTTTTATGATAAACAGTAAGATACAAATTTTCTTATTCAAAATGACAAGGAAAAGGCCCCCCTCAATCATTCCCGATCATCCCCTATTTATGGTGTTGATGATGTACGTGGATTACCACCGTTCCTCTTCCACCATTGTGTTTCCATCTTTGGATCGTGCCATGTGTTCCCCATCTGCATTGTTGTTTTGATGCACATGGATTACTTACATGACTTTGGCGGGAAGGCTTAATTTAGACGGTTGAATTAGGGTCTTTGGTGGGAAGTTTGATATGAAGGTGCGAACTCCTGAAATTGAGGCAGGAATATCAGAAACTGGAGCGGAAGACCTTAGTGGATCGTACATTTTTGATTTAATGCAATAAAAGCTTTGCACACTGCCTTAGGAGGACATTAAAAGTTACTCGTTAGTTTTGGGGCATTGCAGACATATTTGGGGTGAGGTTGCACTGGTTGATGTATAATACTTGCATGATGCTGATGTGCTTGCCTGATACATAGATTTGACCGTCCTGAGCTGCTTTAGGCTTCAAGGTGGGTGATTTGTTGTTTCCTTGGAGTTAATTCAATACATGTACAAATATGATCTGAGCTAACTGCAGCCTGAGCTGATTGTGATCTAAGTTGCTCTTGATTTGAGTTGCCCTTCTTGTTAATATGTGCAAGTTATTGATAAGGGTGACTTATATCTTTGCAATCTACCTATAAGTGTGGATCTGTGCTGGAGCATTGCTTGAGTGGCCCTATGTGCATCCTTTGAGGATGCTTCTGATCCCGTGTGGTACTTCTTAGGCAGACCTCAGTATGCAGTACAGATCCGTTTTTGAAGGTGTTGACAAATTATAAGTTCTGGGGATATTGAAAACAAAGTTCAATCATTCATTTATTGTGCCTCGTAGCCACGGTGCTTTATTGCCTGCTTCTTGCGACTATGTCAGATCTTGGTTTTAGTAACATAATGTAATATCAAAACTAAGGAATGGGCCCAGATCTGATCCCTTTTTGGCCTTCCTTCTGAGCGCAGTATTTTTATCTGTAGCGATTTCCTGCTTTTTGGCTGTAGTCTTTTGGTTGGATCAGGTGTCGCGACTGCAAATCGATTTTTTGTGCAGTAACGGTTGGATCGCTTCAACCTCTTCTCTTTTCATTTAACTTTTATTATAAGGCAACTCCCTCACCTCTATGCCTTATTTAATTCCCCTTTAACATAGTTTGAGAAATATGGATGTAACACTTGCCCCCAAGTCCACGGTGATCGCAGATCAGTGTAGACCTGTCATCATTTACACTTAGTCTGCACATCCTGTCACTTCATTCTAATCCTTCCTTTCTTTTCGTTAGTGGGAAAAGGTTTTATCGGTTTCTTTTGCATTTAATGCTCTTGTCCATATATCATTCCCTCATTGGACCACTATCTGAATCATTATTAAATAAAATATTTGGTTTTTTGGTAAATCTGTATTAATCTTTGTATTCATTATTTTGGCAGCTTAATCGATTGATCTCTCGCTAATTCCTTCATCATTTCGATCATGTGGCCACCATTCAAATTAAGGTACGTATATATTTTCTTCCCCTTTTCTCTGTTTATTTTTACACTTTTACTCAAGAAAGGAAAAGAAGGGAAGAAAGTTTCAAAATCAATTTTGTCTCTGCATTTGGATTTTCTTTTAGATCGAAGTAAGAAACTTGTTTTTGTTTTAATTTTTATTAGATTTCTTTAGTTTAGGATCTTTTCTTTTAATTAATCTTTGAGGTTTAGAAATGGCTTCCTCTTCATCTTCCCTCTTACTTCCATCTTTAGAAATTATTCAATTGGAAGAAGCTAACAGTATCTTGAGTCAATTTGAGTTTTTGGATTATGAGGCTAGGGTTCTTGAACCCCATGAATGTATCAACACTCCCATGGTTGGGTTTATTCCCATTAATCCCGAGCACATAGGTTGCGGCCTTTACCTTCCCCTACATCCAGTTCTTCGTCAATGGTTATCCGCTATTGATCTGATGCCTATCCAACTCACCCCTCTTTCTTATACCATTGTGATAACCACTTTCATCCTCTATGCCGAAAATGAACTCGACCTTAATTGCAAGGAGCTTTAGTTTCTATTTCACATTAATAAAAATCGTTCAAGGGCCGGCTTTTCTATGCCCAAGCCAAAAAGTCAGCTCTTCTGGATGTTCGCCGGAAGACCTAAGAATGGGCTAAGTTGTATTTCTTTATTTCCAACTCAGATAATTATTTCTTTATTTCCAACTCATATAATTTCCTTCTTCTTTTCTCCAATGTCCTACTCAATTCATGTTTTTTGAAGAAGACATCACATTGTATGAATTGCATATGGATCAAATTTTGAGATTAAGCAAAAAGGAGAGGAAAATAAAAAGGTTTTTTAATAAAGAAATATAATTTTCTACACCCACATCATGTATTTTCTCACGATATTTTTAAGCTTTTCCAGAATTCAGCCGAGTCTAAGGTTATAACCTATTTATAACATGCTTTAGATTTATTATTTTTATGGTTCCGTTCTTCATAAAAGAACTTCTCTAGATCTTGATATTTTTTATATAGGTATAATGGATGCTTCTATTACAGATGCCCTTGGCCTACCGAGGAAACCCCCGCAAAAGGCTATTCAGTAAAGAAAACGTGTTGCGGTCCATAACTCCGACCAGAATCTTGAAAAGATGGTTGCTTTGCCCCCTCTTCATCATCCAAACGTTCCTTCCCTTTTTAATTCAATTGTGCTACGTATCCCTCCTTTGTAGAGTAATCCTTTCTGCTATTCGCTGCCCGAGGGGGTCATATCCAATCCAATGGAGAGAGTGGGGAAGATCGCGTGGAGTTCGCTATCTCGCATTGCCTCATCTTCTCCATCCTTTATCCTTCCTCTTCCACTCTCTGAGCTTTCCCTTTCTGAACTAATGTCTAAGCTGGACAAGTCCTGGTCTTACGTAAAAAAACCTTCCCACTGCTATATTTTATTCCAGTCAAATTTACCCACCTGTATTCTCTTTATTTTTTTATATTTTTTAGCATGCTGCCTGAATGATAGAAGTGTGAGAGCGGGAAAGAAAACAGGTCGCCACTCTTAATTAGGTAGTTAAACTTGAAGTCGACCTTGCCTTTTCTAATGCTGAGAAAGCCGACCTTGTTTCCATGAAGGCCAGGGTCAAGGAAGACCTCAGGGTGTATCAAGAGTAGGCTGAGAGGGAGGCTATGTTTGTAGTGGAAGCCCTAACCTTAATAGAACATGGGTTGTAGAAAAAAAAGAAGGAGCTAACCAAGTTGGGAAAAGAGCTGGTCGATTCAAAAGAAGAGCTTGGGACGAGCACTTCCAATGTGGTCTATAATTTATATGTCTCGGCCAAGCTTCATTTTAAGGAAGAGATTGACCTTAGCTTTCTGGGGGCCTAATTTGTGGTTGACTCGGTCTACTAGTATTGCCAGGACAAATGGAATAAAGAGTTTGCTAGCTAAGATGGTGCTCCTTCCACCCCTTCAGAAGTGCATGAGGAGGAGGAAGGAGAGACTAAGGAAGGTAAGTGGCCCAAAGGTGCCAAGGAATATAAGAAAGCAGAGGTTACTTCAAACCCTTGTGTAAATATTTAAAATCTTTTGTGTCAATACTTAGACATGCAACTGCATGGGACTCGCTTCTTGACTTTGTTATGAATGACATGTTGTAGTTATTTTACTTCGTTACTACTTAACAAATGATTTGGTCATTTTTTGTTATTTTAGTCTTTTGAAGAAGTTTTATTTGCTAAGCTTCTGATGGAAAGTGTGGATAGGCTAAAATCCCAAACTTTATATCGTCTTGGTCTTAATGTCGTGGCTATCATAAGCATGAGAGGGAGTTAGACGAGTCTTATACCAAACTTAGGGGGGAAGTCTAATAGTTGCTCTCAAGGGTTGATCAAGTAGTTAAGGAAAACGAAGCGCTTAGGGACTTTGTAATGCATCGATGGAGATACACCTTAGAAAATTGTTCCTTCTCACCCGATAACCCTCAGTTGGAATTGTATAGGCTTAGACTTAGAAATTTGCATAAGGATTGAATTATGTTTTACTTTTGCTACATTTTTGTATAAGGTTATGATGAATTAATATAGTTAATAATAGAAGTTTATATTGGACCTTTGTTTGGTGTATGTCAACTATCTTTGAGACTATATATTTTCCTTTTGTTACTAATTAGGCTAGCTCCCATGAATCTTTTCTCGAGGCTCACGAAGTCTTCGCACCTGATCTTCTTTCTGCTCCCATCATTCCTGGGTCGGACGAGACAGGCGTGTCTGAATTTGGGGTTGAGGTGAAGGATCTTTATACTGCCATTGAGCAAAGGTTGGCACCTCAAAGTCGATAATGAAAGGCTTGAAAAGGAGTTAGAGTGTGTCAGTAAGTAGCTTAAATAAGCCAATGATGCACTTACTAGTCGGTTTGAATATAACACTAAGTTGCATATTGGGCTTAACGCTGCTGAATTAAAGTTAAGTGAGATGCAACAGTTAATGAAAAACGGGGCTAATCTTTTCGGGACTATTCTTCAGAATGTGATTGAACAACAAAAGATGACCATTGATGATATTTTTGCGATGATTGCTCGCTTAATTAGAGAGAACGAGGCTGCTGAAAGTGAGAGGGCAGTTGTGGTACTTTGCTTGGATGCAGTTCCAACCTATCTTACGGATACTAGGCCTTCTCCAATGACCAGTCTTACGAGGGTGGTGGAGCTGAGGGCGCCTTCCTGTTTGTAGGATGACAGACGGAAGATTGAGGCCTAGAATTTCGGTGGTTTTTCCAGGAATATGAAGAAAACCAAGGCCTAGCTAATTGATACTTTGGAGAATACAAGGAGGGAGACTGTACTTAGAATTCATGAGCTCGACGGCTTTTTGAATAAAGCTCAGGGTAGAATCGCCTCCTTCTCAAAAAGACTTACATGGGAGAAAATTGAGAGGGGGGCAGATTCTCTTATAGCACGCAAGGGTTGTTCTCGAATTTTTTTACCCATCACTTGATTACAATTTCTTATGTAACATTGCAGATTTTGAAATAACCATAAAAGGGCCAAATGACCATTGGGTTGGAGCTTGTTATGACCCTCGAAGTACTTTCTTTGTTAGTTTAGCCCTGCCTTTAGCTATTATGCCATAGGTTTTTAGGATAGTATTTGTTGAAGCCTGTATTAGAGAATGACTTTGCACTTACATCAAATTTGGGGCTATATACATGTTATGTGAACTGATATTTCTTTGTGAAGTTTATGAGTTTCTTGTACTCAATTTACTTATTTGTACTCCCCTTTAATTTTATTTCGTGTGGGCTCGCTTGATTTTAAGCCCGCTTCTTTTGATCAATATTCAAAGGTTGCCATTCGTATTGAGAAACAGGATTCTACCCTGGCTAGAGTTGCAGAACTAGAAGGTTTATTGAAGGATACTAAAAGCATATGTGTGGTCGTATATATGACTGAAATTAAGGTTCAGAAACATAAAGTTGAAGAACGAGATGGGGAGATTGCTGGGCGAATTAGCACAGAAGACACCCTTTGGCAACCTTGGTCGGTGGTTCTTCTTCTAGACTAGGTGAGGCTCTCGTGCCCTCCTTTGGTGCCGACCCGGATGAAGTTTTGAAGTGAAAGAGTGATTTGAAAAATTATTATGAAGCCAAATTTAATGAGATGGAGGATCATTATAAGAAAGAATTGGGTACACCGGGCACCCGCGTTTCGCTCTCCATTTCTAATGCAAAGAGCTTTTTGGTCCCTTCTCTAGAAACACTGAGAAGATATGTGAACACCTTTTAGGTGATATTGAAAGAATTTAAAAGGTGGCTATGGAGCATGTGAATTGTCTTGAGAATAAGGTATTCAACTTAAAATGCGAAGCTCGCTTGGACTCCATCGCTGTTTCCCCAGGTAGGATGGATATGGCTTCTTTACTAGAGCACTTCATGATGAGATGTTGAAGAAGGTAATGGTAGAAATCGACAAGAGGTGTGCAGTCGATGTTGTCAATTTTTTTTACCCGGACTTGACCTATCTTTTTTATACAATTATGCCGATTATGAGTATAACCCGCAAGATTATGAAGATACTTGAGCAGAAGCTAATTATGACCCATATACGGTTTATGGCAATACTACCTATGGATGCACTGGTCATATTCGTTCATCAGTGGTTATTACTGAATTGAATAATTTGCCTACTGCTATCTAATTATTTGGCGGTTCTCCTCCATGCCTGACATCACATTCTCATGGTTTATTCCATTGTAGAACGATCATAACTAGCTCTTTTGAGTCTGAATCAGATTCATAGCATTGTTTTTATCTATTTTGTAATGGGGTGTAGTTTTACGAATTTTAAGGTAACTTGTGTTGTGATTGTTTTTATCTACTGTTACTTGTGAAGTATGTGTAGATGTATTGAATAACATACCGAGTTTTAGTAAGTAAAAACCGAACTAACGGAACTTGAGTAAGTTTTAGTTTCTGATGTTTACCTGGCAAGCTCTAATTTCTGGAATTGCACCCGATCTGTGAGACGTGGTACATTCCATGCATCACTTTTCCTTGCCCTATTTTTGAATTAATTTCTCGAGTAGTTTATGAATGCTGAACCGGGCTTATGACATGCATTTCTACTATATGTGTGGCATGACCCGCCCTCCTTTTTCAAAGACAGGTTCACGTTCGTGCGCTTAGCACGGGGCCCGCTAGTTGGGGGTAGAATGATATTTGACTATGAACTCATGTCACATGTTTGTAACCTTTGCATGCGCATGGTTTTTTGTACTGGTTCTAGTTGTCTAGTATCCGAATGTCCAATGTGCTATGTTAGCAGGACTAACATAGAGGGGTTTTTATACTAGTTCGATATGTCCAATATCCCTACGACCAGTTTAGCTGACAAAGCCGAGTTGCATGTAGTGTAGCTCCATTTTCATAACCAGTTTAGGAGTCTAATATCCTTACGTCCAGTTTGGCTGAGAAGCCGATCTACGTAATGCAGTATTTGATACTGTCTAATAACCCTACAACCATCGTGAGTTTTTAGCTATGTCAAAAGAATTTACACAAAGGTATTTTTATACTGATTCGGACCGTCTAATATCCCTATAACTAGTTCATTGTATTACTATTTTTCATAGTAATTATAATGCTTATTAGATAAGTAGTGCATATCATTCAGAATGAGGTCTAAGATTTTCAGTGCAGTATCGAACAATTATATCCTATTATTGTAGTTTTAGTTGTTGCTTTGCCTTTAATTCCTCCAAAAGACTTTGAATGTATAGGATTTCCAACCTCAGTTTCAATTTTCACTTCAATGCTATTTTTGCTTGGGATCTTTCAAATCGATGTGCATTTCAATCACTTCTGCTTGTTGGTTTGCCAGGACAATGGTTGGTACTAAAAACACAACAACTGAATCTCCTAGTCTCCGGGTAGAATATGCAAACACCCTTTATGGCTTGACTATAGTAATGTTTTCCCAGATCCTCCCTTACCATCACCGGAATCACTGTCCTAATCGATGAATACCCATGCATTCTGGTTTAATTGGCAGTCATTGGTTGATAAAGGAGGATAATTATGGTAGAAGAGGCAGAGATTAAGGAAGATGAGATATCTAAGGTTGCCGAGGGGTATACAGAAACAGTTGGTATTCCTTCCTCATCACAATGTTATCTTAAGGACATATTGGGTTACATAGGCCGCCTAGCCTTCACTGCTTGTTTACTTTTACTCTTCTTGGTAGCAAGAAACTTCATATCCGAAGATACTCTAGGAATTTCTCTACTAAAATGAGTAGCATCGTCGTCGTCCTTGGGGGAAAATTGAGTTTGTCTATCAAGTAGTGATAGGTTAATGGTAGGTGACTTGATAATGACTTGTGGACCAGCCTCACCATTACCATTTCTAAGAATGCCATTATCACTCGCCTACTCTATAGTAAACATAATTGGTGAGTAATGGTGGTGGGCTGTGGATGGCCGGATAGCAATATTTTGAGTCACCGTTCTATTTAACTCCTTTGGCCATTGGTCTGCCTGGTTATAGGAGGTCCAAACCAGGGTTAGGATGGGATCTACAAGGGTTTTGGGAAACATGGGTGACCCTTTTTGAGTGAAGGGAACAGATGGATCAAAGGGATTCATAATTTGTAGTGGAGTGTCGGTAGATTCACCGAAAATAGAAAATTAGGAACAGAGATTAGGTAGGTTTTCTAGAGATTATAAAGGTAAATAAAGGTTTGGACCCTACTTCTAGCACCAAAAATATTGGTAAGACTTTTCATCCCATAACACCTCAATTGATTATGAAAATAACCGTTATTCCTTATTCACAAAATTGGATCAACAAACTTAACTTGAATCAAGTTTGCCTTTAGGTTGTAACTATGTTGTTGGATGCTTATATAATTATGTAGTTGCATTCTAACTATTTGTTAGAATGTCAAATCCAATTCGCGTTTTCTTAATAAGGTATAATCGAATTCAAATATAAATAGATAATGGTGCATGAAAGTAAGAAGACATAGAAATTTTTACGTGGTTTAGATTGCTCTAAATCCTACGTCCATGGGTTAAGTTCCTTTTCTTATCTTTTTTTTTTCTAATACAAGTGTTTTAAGAAAAAAAAAGATACAATTTTTCTAATTCAATAAGCAGAAGAAAAAGTCCTCCTCAATCATTCTTGATCATCAGCTATTTATTGTGTTGATGATGTAAGTGGATTA
Organism: Allium fistulosum; assembly: GCA_030737815.1. NCBI lineage: Eukaryota > Viridiplantae > Streptophyta > Magnoliopsida > Asparagales > Amaryllidaceae > Allium > Allium fistulosum. The sequence continues at coordinate 931,731,056 of CM060904.1, forward strand.
CCACCATTCCTCCTTCGCCATTGTGTTTCCACTATTGGATCATGCCACGTGTTCCCCATCCGCATTGTTGGTTTGATGCATATGTATTGCTGACATGTCTTTAGCAAGAAGGCATAATTTGGGCTGTTGAATTGGGGTCTTTGATGGGAGCTTTGAGATGAAGGCAGGAACTCCTGAAATTATGGCAAGAATATCTAAAATTGGAGCGGAAGATCTTAGCGGATTTTACATTTTTGATTTAATGCAGGGAAGGGTTTATATACTGCCTTCGGAGAACATTAAAAGTTCCTCATTGGTTTTGGAGCATTGCTGGTGTATTTGGGGTGAGGTTGCACTGGTTGATGTGTAATACTTACATTATTACTACTGTGCTTGTCTGATACTTAGGTTTGACCTTCCTCAGCTGTTTTGGGCTTCAAGGTGCGTGATTTGTTGTTTGCTGGGAGTTAATTCAATACATGTACGAATGTGATCTAAGCTGACTATGATCTGAGTTGCTCTTGATTTGAGTTGCTCTTGTAGTTAATATGTGTGAGTTATTGATAAGGGCGACTTATATCTTTATTATCTAGCTATAAGTGTGGATCTGCACTAGAACGTTGTTTGAGTGGCCCTATTTACAGCCGCTTGGGATGCTTCTGACCCTGTGCGGTACTGCTTAGGTAGACCTCAGTATTTGTAATGTAGATCCATCTTTGAATGTGTTGATAAAGTATAAGTTCTGGGATGTTGACAACATAGTTCAATCATTCATTTATTGTGGCTCGTAACCGCATTGCTTCATTGCCTGCTGCTTGTAAGTATGTGAGATCTTGGTTTTAGTACCATAATGTAATATCGAAACTAAGGGATGGGCATAGATCTGATATCTTTGTGGCCTTCCTTATGAACGCAGTATTTTGTTTGGTTGCGACTTCCTGCTTTTTGGCTGCAGTTCTTTTGGTTGGATCAGGTGTCGCCAGGTCAGTTTTTTGTGCAATATCAGTTGGATCGCTTCAACCTCTTCTCTTTTCATCTTAACTTTTATTATGAGGGCAGCTCTCTCGGCTCCATACCTTATTTAATTCCATTTTAACATAGTTTGAGAAATATGAGTGTAACACCAACATTAGAAGAATTATTCACACCATAAACATGATTAGCATTGACAACATAAATGTAAAACACCATTAGAGATTTTGTTTCCATTCAACATAATGTTCATGACATTATCAATATAATGAAAAATATATCTACTCTCAGAGAATCTAGATACTAAAATTATTCCATAAATAATTTTTTTTACATAATAGTAATTATTCAAAATTTAAACGAATCCATTATGCAAAACTGAGTGATAGTCTCTAATTGTAGTTGCATCTATTAGAGACCCATCAACAATTTGTAGTCTCATCTCACCATTTGCTACATAAGTTATGTCGCTAAGTTCATGTAACAAATTATAGATATGAGTTCCAGATCTAGTAGCTAAAACCCAAGATAATTTATTGATTGTAAAACAGTTTTGAATCATAAATATACCCGTAGGAGCGGCACAACTATTTAGTTTCTTCTCATTGACAATCTTTAGGTAATCCTCATAGTTCCATCTCCATTCCCCTTCTTATGACAGTAATGAACCTTGTCATTTGCAGTTTTCTTCATTTTCTTCTTACTAACCCATTTCCTCTTCTTCAAACCATTCGAAGGTGATGCTTTTAGTAACACTCACCCTTCGTAAAACCCTAAAGTCAGCAACAAATGACAACGTCTGATTTTTGAATACTACAAAAGACAGGTTATCAGGAAAGAAAATCAAAAAAACATTATACTAAAGCATATCGAGAAATTCTCACAGTGGAACAATAACATATAATATAAGGAATATACATGAACAAAACATGATAAACAATTTATATAAGAGATTTCACTAGCGGAAATAACTGATAAGTGAATATCGATATAGAAAGTCAGAATACACAAGTCTCATATATAAATACATATCTATCATGTACTACTACAATATCAAGTATATAAACAAAGTATCGACATCGTCCCCAACGATTGCACTATCTGTCCTGAAAGCGTATTCCCAAATTCACACGATTCCTAACCTACCCAATTGAGTACCCAAAAATTGTCATGACATAAGCAAACAAAGATAAAACGTGGGTCAGACATAAAGCCTAGTGTGAGGGGAACTATCTCAAAATGTTATATTTTAAAACTATATACAAATACACAAGAAATACTAAGGCATAACTAGTCCTTGCCACAATTGTGGCTTAGTGGTAATACGGGCTATCCATAAACATGTATAGTAAGCCTATCCAAAAGATAGGAAATCATACCATAACCTACTCTTCTTTTATAATCAACGAGTCAGCACAACTAATATAATGTGACTGATATGTAACAATATACCACAATAAGGTAATCCAGTATACAAATGCAGAGACAATATAAATATCACAGCACAAGCCTATCTTAAAATACACAACAATGTTATCAACCAACTAGTATAACACACATAATCATAACGATACACGACTAATAGTCTATGTAATTAATACTCATCATTGCTGATGAGTAAAGTCCAAAGTGGACATTAAATGTGATTCAATGACCTCTGTGTAGGGTCCATAATATATAAAGTTAGTACCTAATTTTACCATAGACCCCCAGTTGCATCCAGTGTGATTGTACACATGTAGATCTCACCGTACCTCATGTCGAGGATAAGTGATATATGACATACTCTAGATATCCAACACCTATATAGACCTCATTGAAACTAGTGATTCTCATTGAGGGTTCAAAATATATAGAGTCAATACCTAATCATACCATAGACCTGAGTCACATCTTAATTGAACAAACTCATGTAGATCTCACAGTACCCCATATCGAGCATAAGTGATATACGATCCACTCGTAGATGATCGTCATCATCTCCCCCTCGACCATTAATGATTTCTTAATAAATTCACATAAGCTCCCTACAAAAGAGAACAACGGATATGTCATGTATAATATGCTATCAAGACCACAAAGGAACACCAATACCATGCATATATATATATATATATATATTGAAATATAATGTCACATAATCAAATACGCCTATCACTAATATAATGACTCGCCTTTTCGACCATTGAAAGTCGACGCTCAATACATCCATGTTATTCAAATGTCAAACATCCAATCATCATAAAGGTAGATTGTTAGGGTAAAAAGAGAAAGAAAAAGAATAAAAGGAGAAATGGAATCTCACAGCAGAATGATAACATATAATATAACAAAGATAATAAAAGTTGTGACTCTAAAGTACATTGTATATCAGAGTTATAAATAAAACTCATCAGCTTGGTTAGTTATAACTTCCCAACCTTACAATTGTTGATGGGTATGTAATAATATTTAATGGAAATAAAAATACTACGGCATGTCAACATCCAGCTCTACTCCATAAGCTCCATGTCCCACAACAACAACCCGGAAAAGTACTTAGTCTGACCCAAGCATTATAATAAAATAACACCTAGATCAGTCTAGAAATACTAGTATGAGAAAAATCAAGTAACATGATGAACATATAATAATTCTATAAGATCACGCCACAAATCATGGAACGTGTTTTTCCTTACAAGAACAACTTCCACACATGAATGGAGGAAAACAAATTAAACAGAACCCAAAATTTAAAAAATAGACATAAACAAGATCAAAACCAATCTTAAAGAATGGACATAAATAATTAAACATCAAGAGGAGCTCCAATCACTTCTTGATGCAATTAAGAAAACAATTCAAAGATTTGAATTAACAACAAGGAAAGAAATTTTCCAACAATGACTACGAGGGTGCGCCCCCTTATCGAAAGCATACCGCTAGACAATATACTTGAGAGAGTCATTTTCTCATGGGACTCACTTGGAAATTTACAAGCCGGACCCCGCCTACCTTACCGAGAACAAGTATTTCACACCTCCACGTGCATACCACCAAATTCAATCTAGAGTAGATGTGAAGATTACCTAATGGGAGCAACCCTACATAGCTTGATGTCCATTCTCTTTCTGAATCTATTCAATTTTCCAATAAAGGATATCAACACTGAAATGAGCAATAAATCGTCTTAAATTGACGATACACAAAGAAGAAAGTTGAATCGATTGTCAACAATTCAACCATTAGGAAAATCAAAATGATTATATATGGAAATTAAATCTCATACACTCACCACTACCCATTGATTTCAAACTTGTACTATCCCTAGGTTGAAAATGAAGCTGGGTAATTTAAGGTACTATTACATCTAGGCATTGCCTTGACAACAATTTTAACCTTCGAGAAAGAAACAAATTTCCATACCTCGATGTTTTGTTCTAGAGTATGACTCAATCCTTTTCATATAAGCGATACCATTTATGGAAATTAAATTTCTTATCCTTTTCGTAACTGAATCAAACTTTTAAACTTTTTAAAACCCTAATTTGTGCTTGAATTTCACATCATAAATATTTGTAAATCACTTTAAAAATGCCCTTTGAGAAAATATTCATTTTTAAAGATTTTCTCATTTATAAATTTCAAACAACATTTATTATCCCGAAGACAATAACTAAATTAAAATAATTTTATAAATTAAAAACCTCATTAATTATCTGGAAAGAGAATTAATCAACTTTATAACTCCTTTAATAAACAAATCAATTATCTCTAAACACCTTTATTAAATCAGATAATTAATTTTAAACAACATTATTTAAACCGCCTTTATTTAAACCAATTAATTAACTTTAAACATCATTTATTAAAATGGTTGATTAATCTTAAGAATAATTATTAAATTGATTAATTAACTTTAAACATCTTTATTTAATCAATTAATTAAGGTTATGAAACACCCTACACCCCTTAGTATACCCAAAAGGATACACTAAAAGGTGTGGTGCATTGTCGGTATAACTAAAACTAGTAGAGACTAAGATTCACAAGACAAAAACTAAATAATAATAATAATAATAACACAGCAGAAACAATTATAGTATTTTGCTAAAAATCAAACTCCATAATATAAGATGATAAGAATAAGTCACCAAATACCAAATACATCATTTGTCAAAATACCCATACAAGTCTCGTGAAATCAAAAACCATAGTCTCAAATAAATCAGAGTACAGCTTTCCCCAAAAAGTGCCAGTTACAACAAAGGAAACTAAAAACTAGAAATAAAGAAAAGGAATACATGATAGAATCTCTGCCAAAGAAGTCTCCACGAATCTGCAGTATACTGTCCTTGTCCCTAATTGCCTAGGGGGGAATGGGAAAATAGAGGAGTGGGCCAGACTAAAAGTCTGGTGAATGATAGTAATCACTAGTATTTCTAAGCAAAGTAAAGGTAATAGGCTTTACAACAGTTCTAGTATTAAAAAGTAAACAAAGGAAATATAAGGAAAGATAAAGCTGGAATAAGTACGAATTAACTATTGCTAAATTAATATGATAGGTTAACTTTGATTGTTTGCACTTGTCTTGATAGCTGTTTTGATTAGGCTGAAATCCTATTTCTACCCTTTGATCGGCCTGCTACTCTATATTACCTACTGTGGACTAGACACTATATAACTCCCTACACAGAAGGAAATGGTTTCTATGAAAGATACACATAGTACCTACTATGGACTAGACGATATATAGTTCCCTACACAGAAGGGCAATGGTGCCTACGAAAGGCACACAACTAAGCGCTTGGAACTCATAACGATTACTAAGCACCCGAATGGAAGTCGCACGCGTAACCGCCACCATGCTCATGTTACCTTTTGTTCCACCTATTAGTTCTCCTTATTACCTTAAGCTCCAGCATAAGCGTGCCCCTCATCCCACTTCAGGCGAATGTGAGACTACCGTGTCCATAGAAAATAAGGGAAATTCTGTTGGTACTGGCCTGTCATCTAAACAATATCTAGTTGCGCCCCTTTTCCAAATCCCTATGATTTAAACTTCTATTTATTGACCAATTACTACCATTATTAGCATAAGCGTGCCCTCATCTCACTTCAGGCTAATGTGAGACCACCATTTTTTCTAATAGGGAATGCTATTTGGTACAGGTCCTACTTTAATTCTTTGCTTATTAACTTAGATAAATTATTTAAATAAGCCTTTATTATTATTATGACTATTTGTGCTTATTAATTTATCCTAAGTCTTAAAATAAGCCTCATTCTGTTCTATTTTCTTATTATAACCTACGTTATAATCATGCTTATTACTTGACCCAAGGTCTAAGTGTGAAAATAAGATTCTTTTAGCTTTTACTCTTTTTAGTTATAATTCTAAGTTATAACTAGGCTAATTTCTTTAATCTAGTCCAATTCTAATATTTACATCACGATTTTAGTCCAATTCCATTTTTATTACAGTCTTTACAATTTACATCTTACCTTCCGTAATTTCAGTATTCTTTTAATTTAATCCAAATTCGTGTTTAATCTATTCTAATCCATTCGCGAAGAAAAAGGAGAAATAGAAGAAAACTAATAATTGTAATTAAACGGAAAAGCTATAATTAATTACGAATAACTGAAAAGAATAGCTAAAAAGAAATAGACTAAAAATAAATCTAAAACTGAAAATAACTGATAAAAAGGTATTTCCAAAATCATAGAAAAACTACAACTATTGGAAAATCTATTATTTTAAATTGCTTAAAAATAATCTAAATAATTACAATCACTTACCCGTGGTCCTAAGCTCTTCCCTTTAGGTCTTCTCGGATCCACTTGGGGGTGTTAAATATTTTAATTTAAAATGATTTTCTCCTTGGAAAATTATTCCATTTAGGGTCCTTCCGAAAAGGTGAACCCAACTGGAGAAAATCTTAGAGTGAGAAAAAGTGTTAGGCCTAGGGTCTTATTTATAAGGGTAGAAGTGGATCTCAAACCGTTAGATTTGGGGATAGAATAGGATGCAACCACGTCATAGGCTGAATAAGAGCCATCGGATGGAAACACGAAGGGACTAGATTGAACAAAAGAATGAAATTGGCGTGTTAAAATTGCATAGCACGAAGGAAAAATTCCTTCGCCTCACAAACGTAGGTGGGTTGTCCTACAGGTCGACCGGCCATAGTGCCTGGTCGACCGGCCGGTCGACCTAGGCCTTAGGATGATCAACCTCCTTATATATATATATATATATATATTCGTTTATCTTGTTAATTTTGTATCTTGCTCATATAAGCTCGGATTCTGACGTTCTATATATGGAAATTAACCACAAAATTACCATGGACACAATGGTGCAACTCCCGTGGCTCAATTTTGATAATTTCACAAAGTTATTTTTTTCATTTCATTTATTCATTAATTAATTATTATAGCTTAAATTTCGGGTTGTTACATTCTCCCCTCCTTAAGAGATTTCGTCCTCGAAATCTCTAAGGATAAAAGAATGAACTAAATGTTTTCATCCAATATCTACACCCAACTACACAATCATCAACCATTCATCCATTGTCCTTAAGTTTTCTAATGCAGTTTATGATACTTATGTAATTAGTGTAGTGTTAATGTCCCTAACTAATGCAAAAGATTAGGCGGTCCATTGATTCAATTGACCTCCTTTTATGCAATCATGCCCGTGCTATGTATCCAAATGAATGCAAAAATTCTAAATGATAACTTATAGTTCTATATGCATGCTTCAAACATCATCCAAATGCAACAATCATGTGATAATCATCCATTTATAGCAATCATGGAAAATAAAATAAAATGCGCACACATCCATATGCATATAAGCTCTAGTGTCCTAGTTAGGCCAATCCGTAAGAGATAATAGTGCTTAGTGTTAGTATATGCATCCATAAGCATCCACTAGCAAACACTTGCAACCACTGGCATACATCATTCATAACATGTTCTATTAACATGTTTACATCAAACCCTATCATCTATAGGTTAAATCCTAAGTTCTACCCTCCCAAAGGATAATAAAAAAAGAAACTATTCAAAACTAAAGATGGATAATAGGAAATTCAAAAACTTACTATCGAAAAGATGAGGATAAGAAGTATGAATCTTCTCTTCAATATACCACGAAGTGTCTGTAACATCGTCTCCCCATTGTACCTTTACTAACGGAACTTCTTTATTCATAAGTTGCTTGGTGTCTCGTCCAATGATCTACATAGGAATATGCCAAACCGATGCTTCCCTTTCTACTTCCACCGCCTCTAACTAAGTAGGCTCTACAACCTCCGCTGAGTCATGTAAGCACTTTCGCAAGTGCGAAACATGGAAAACGTCATGCACTCCTGCGAGCCTCTCCAGTTGCTTTACTCGGTATGCCAACTTCCCAATTCTCTCCAAGATAGGAAATGGTCCTACAAATATGAGGGCTAACTTTCCAATCGACCTAAACCTTACCACCTTCCTAAGCGGGGATACTTTAATAAAAACTAAGTCTCCAACCTCAAACTCGATTTCCCTCCTCCGCTTGTCCGCATAAGATTTCTGCCTGTCTTGAGCTGTCTTCATCCTCCATCGAATCAAATCCACCTTCTCCTATGTCTCCCTAACCATGTCAGGCCCAAGTAGCAACTTCTCCGTAGACTCCACCCAACATGAAGGTGATTTACAAGGTCTCCCATATAAAGCCTCGAATGGTGCCATTCCTATGCTTGCTTAATAACTGTTATTGTACACGAACTCCACCAACGGAAGATGATCCTCCAAAGCTCCACTAAAATCCAAAATGCACATCCCCAACAAGTCCTCAAGCACTCTATTAACTCTCTCAGTTTGGCCATCAGTCTAAGGGTGATAGGCCGTACTCAATCTAAGTTGCATCCCTAAAGCCACTTGCAAGCTTCTCCAAAACTCGCTAGTAAAAATAGGGTCTCTATCGCCCACTATGCTAGAGGGAACTCCATGAAGTCGGACTATTTCACGAACATATAAGGATGCCAAATAAGATGTCGTATGCTTACTCTTAATCGGAATGAAATGGGCGCTTTTAGTTAAGTGACCTACAATCACCCAAATGCTAGTATTCCCTTTCCTAGAACGGTATACCATCTATGAAGTCCATCGAAATGTTGTCCTACTTTCATTTAGGTACATCCAAGGGCTGAAGTAATCCTATGGGCTTCTGTTGCTCCGCCTTAACCCTATGGCATATAAGACACTTAGCTACAAACTTCGCCACATCCTTCTTCATGCCATTCTAATAAAACATCCTCTTTATGTCCCTATACATCTTGTCACCACCCGGATGAATAGTCATACGAGAATGGTGTGCTTCCTCTAAAACCGCTTTCAACAAGTCATCAGCGCGGGAAACACAAAGTCTTCCATGTCTCCTAAGCCACCCTTTGCTATCAATGGAATAACATTGGAGATGTCTAGAGACCTCTCCTCTGCTAATCTTATCCATCGCATCCATAAGTTCTGAATCCTCTCGCTGCCTCGAGCCAATTTGATCTACAAGGGTAGGCCTCACCTCAAGTGTAGCTAGCAATCCAGGGGTAATGTCCGTAGAGGGCTTAAAATCAAAAGTAGAAATAAACTCTAGGCTCTTACACTCTACGAACAAAGGACTAAAGGTTTCTTTCCTCCTACTCAACGCATCCGCAACCACATTACCCTTGCTAGGGGTATAAGCCATCCGAAAGTCATACGATGCCAAAAACTCCATCCATCGCCGATGTCTCAAGTTCAAATCCTTCTGTGAGAATAGGTACTTTAATGACTTATGGTCGGTGAAAAGCTCGAACCTCTCTCCAAGCAAATAATGCCTCCAAGACTTGAGTGCAAAAACTATAGCAGCCAACTCTAAATCGTGGGTAGGGTAGTTCTTCTCATGCGTCCTCAACTGTCTACTTCCATAACATACCACCCTCCCTTCTTGCATCAACACCGCTCCTAGACCCGTCCCACATGCATAAGTATATACTGTAAAAGGTTTAGCTCCATTGGGTAGAACTAGCACTGGTGCACTAGTAAAGACGATTTTAGTTTCGTGAAGGAATCGTCACAATCCACGTCCCACATGAATGCTTTATTCTTCTTAGTAAGGCGCATGAGTGGTGCTGAGATCTTGGTAAAATCTCTAATGAACTTCCTATAATTGCCAACCAATCCTAGGAAGATTCTAACTTCGGTGACGTTCTTGGGAGCTTTCCAATCTTGCACCACCGTTACCTTAGCGGGGTTAACAGCCAAACCTTCTTTCGAAACTACGTGCCCCAAGAAACGTACCTCCTCTCTCCAAAAGTGGCACTTCGAAAATTTAGCTCTCAAATGATGACTACAAAGCATGTGAAGAACCTCTTCTAGATGAATAGCATGCTCCTCCATACTCTTGGAAAACACCAAAATGTCGTCCACGAATATAACCACAAACTTATTTAGGACTTTTCTAAAGACGCGACTCATCAAATTTATGAAGTACGCTGGGGCATTGGTTAGCCCAAAAGGCATAACCATCCACACATAAAATCTGGAGTGCTAAACGCAGTCTTAACAATTCTATCATAAGCGACCCTAAGCTTATGGAATCCCGTGCCTAAATCAAGCTGAGAGAATACCGAAGAGCCAACTAACTGATCAAAAAGGTCATCTATCCTAGGGAGTGGATAACGGTTCTTCTTTGTGAGCTTATTTAATTCCATATAGTCCATGCAAAGTTGAAGAGAACCATCCGCCTTAGTAGAAAAGACTACTAGCGCTCCCCACTTCGATATGCTCCTTCTTATGAAACCCTTCTCCAAAAGGTCATGGATTTGCTTGCTCAATTCCTTCTTCTCCTTAGGTTCCATGTGCCTAACGGGTAATGCCACTGGCTTAGCATTATTTTTCAAGTAAATCCTGAAGTCAATCTCTCTCTTAGGGGGTAGTCCCCTAACCTCCTCAAAGACATCTGGAAAATCTCTAACGATAGGAACCGATTCTATCTCTGATGATGATGAATTGAGGGAATAAAGGAAGCTCAACCAAACTGATCCTTTCGGGTCGCGAGAAACCTTGAGAGTCCTACCGCTGCATGTCTCTAGTCTAAGGACTCTCCTCTCGCAAATATAGCTCCATATGTGGATAGCCAATCCATTCCCAAAATCATCTTATACCCCGAAAATCCCAAAACAAAGGCGTCGCAGTCAAATTCTACGCCTAGGATAAAAACTTTCAAACCCCTACAAACCATAGAAAAGTGTGCCGATCCTTCTATGGTGTTTGAAACAACGATGGAGTCTACTACTAAAGAGATGTCTAAGTGCAAACAATCCACAAGAGAGCTAGAGATAAAAGAGTGTGAAGCTCCAGAATTGAAAAGAGTCCGAATGGGAAAATCAAAAATAGAAATCAAACCTTCAACGGTGACTTTCCTACCTCTATCCAGAATGCTGCCTAAAGGTGCTGCATCTAAGGCTTGAATCTGTGCGACTGGTGCACTCGCTTCCTGCCCAGCTCTTTAGGGACAAATCCTACTCAAGTGACCAGGTTGCCTACAAGTATAGCACTTTCCTTTCATCCTTTCCCTTTTGCAGTCCTTGAGATATGTCCCATAATCCCACAGCTATTGCACTTCAAACCTTTCTTAATCTGCTTCTAAGGGCCTTCACTTTTCTTCTTCTCTTTGTTGTTCTTTCACCATTTCTTCTTTGGACCTTCCGTCTTAACAACCTCTTTAGACTCTACTTCCTTGACAGCATCAGATATAAGCGCCATTTCCACTAAAGCCTCATAAGTAGCTCCCATCAGCACGTGAGTCAACAACAATCCCTAAAGGGGTTGATTTAATCCCTTCGCAAAATTCAAAGACTTCTTGTAAAGTTTATTAACCAACTCCATCCCAAACCGCGACAACTCATTAAATTGATTGATGTACTCCTTCATAGCCAAACTCCCTTGCTTTAATGAATCGCTCCAACTGAACACTCTCTTCTGCTTGAGACAAAAACTTCCTATCAAATCGCTCCCGAAATTCATTCCAAGTGACTTCCCTTCCTTCCAACTCTATAACTTCCCACCAATACGAAGCCTCCTCTTTCAGCTGCTAAGATGCTAGCTGAACCCGCTGCTGATCATCCAAACCGAATAGTCCGAATATCCTCTCCGTGTTATGTACCAAACCCGAGCCTCCATAACAGTCTCCATACCAGAAAAAGTCTTTCCACCAAAATTCGCAAAGTCTTTACAAAGCTTAGAGAAATTAACTATCGCAGATGGGTTGACGGGATTCCCACCCGCTGGTGCTGGATTAGGCGCTTGCCCTGCACCTATGGAGTCGTGGCTTGGAGATACCTGTAAAACCAGCATTGGACTGGAATGCCCTTGGGAAGATTAGGGACATCTGCCATTCTATGCAAAGAAAAAGAGAGTTTAGGAAAGAGTCGAAGGAAAATTGAACTGGACTTTTGAGGGAATTTTTATAAAAACTCTTTTATACTTAAAAATCAATTCTAAGAGTTCTTTTCTAAAAAAATACTTTTAAAACAAGTTATTTTGGAAAAATACTTTACTTTTAAAATAATTTTTTAGGAATCTTGTAACCTTAGGCTCTAATACCAAGTGAAACACCCCATACCCCTTAGTATACCCAAAAGGATACACTAAAAGGTGTGGTGCATTGTTGGTATAACTAAAACTAGCAGAGATAAAGATTCACAAGACAATAACTAAATAATAATAATAATAATAACATAGCGGAACCAATTATAGTATTTTGCTAAAAATCAAACTCCATAATATAAGATGATAAGAATAAGTCACCAAATACCAAATACATCATATGTCAGAATACCCATACAAGTCTCGTGAAATCAAAAACCATAGTCTCAAATTACCGGCTTAATTTTCTGCTATTCATGACGTATTCCACGTTTCTCAACTACAGAAATGCCTTAGAGATTCCGATTCTATTCTTGAGCCCGGTGTTATTGAAGAAATTGAAGTTTCACCTAATTTGACTTATGAGCAACATCCTATTCGCATCATTGCTACGGAGGTTAAACGCCTTTGTAATAAAGACGTTTCGCTAGTGAAAGTTTAATGGTCCGCAAATCCTAAGGATTGTTCTTGGGAATCCAGAGAACTCATCGAGTGAACACATTCGGACTGACTCTCTCGTGTTCTTTAAGGTGAACTTCTCACTTCAAAATTTTCTTTTGTATTGTTATGCCTTAAAGCGGTTGTTACTCTTTATATTCTTCTTAAGTATTGCGAGGATGCAATTTTTTTAAGGAGAGGAGTCTGTAACAACCCGCATATTTTATGATTATATATTCAAATGTTTTATTTAAATATAGCATCGTTAGTTGGATTAGATTCCAAAATGTGACTTTTTGTAAACAGTCAAATTTGGACTCGGGACCACTTCCATTGATTTTAAAACAACATTTACAACTTGTTTGAGTATAAACATCGATATGTTTGGAGTTGATTAGGATTTTGGTATTTTCATTTGGGCTTCGGGTTGGGTTCTAGCCCACTAACCCAACAAGAGAATCCAAACTCCTCTACCAAATACCCTAACTCCTCTCCCCTTCATTCATTCTACTCATAAAGATTCCTAACACTTAATAAAAAGAAAAAAATGGGGGAAAGAGGGGAGATTAGAAATCCTAAGCCCAAGTTTTCTTAGGAAATTCAAGTTCTAGTTCTAAAATCAAAGAGAAGCTTAGGTAAGCATCCTTTTCATCTTCTCCATCTCAATCCCTCTTCAATTTTATGAATTCCCTTTAATCTAACTTAGGAAATTCATTTCATTTGATAATAGACTGAAGATTCTAGAGGTGTTGTTGAAGAGAAGTCGATCTTAGTTTGTTTTAGAGCTCCTCAATTCTTGTTTTTGGGTTTAAAGGTGAGTTCTTGAACTCAAATATATGTCTATAGCTTTCATTATTGTTAGGTATGAATTCCTAACATCTATTTCATGTCCAATTGTTTTTTATTTGAATTGATTTGGTGAACTTTCCAATTTAGGTATTTTGAAGTCAAAATCTTTAAAGATCCTATCATGGATGTTTGGACATGTTATTTGGGGTGTATCGAAGAGCCTATAAGGCTGATTGTCGCTTGACATAATTCCCTAGCCTCCATCGCTCGTTCGATCGTTTCGAACCGATTTAGCCATCAATAGCCTAGCTGTTGCCCAGTACAGGCAACCGGACGTTTGGTTGAAGAACTCAGACGTCTTGTTAGGGCACCAGAAGAAAAAAAAGAGTATGGCAGAAGAAAAAATGGCAAAGCCTTGGACCAAACGTCTGGTCCAAACCAACCAGACGTCTGGGAGGCTTTTGAAATTAAAAATAAAATGGGGAAAAGAAAAATAAATTTCCCGAACCCCAGGTCAGACGTCTGGCCAATTCAACCAGACATCTGGTCCTGTGAAATTTTGCCTATTTGCCTATTTTTGAGTGGATTTCCAATTTTTATCGATTGTTGTTGATCCGATAGTTGTTGTCATTTATTATCGACTTTGATGACTTCTTTTTTGGATTTTTGGGAATATCCTTTTGATGGATTTGGTATCGATTTTTATGGTTTTAATTCACGTCATCGAATGTGAATTTTTGGTGATAGATTGTTTTTTTACAATCGTTTCTATGATTTGTCACTTTAAAATACAAAGGTTTTTATACTAGTAGTAAATACTCAAACTCTTTCACAAAAAACAATTTCAACACTACTTTTAAATACAAAACTCGTTTTTAAAACCATTTTCTAATCTATTAGTATATACAAACCTTTACCTCATTCGTACGAGAAATCCAATTAAACGGCTTAGCAAAACAAGTGGTATGAAATGCTTGCGTTTACTTCGTCGGTTATTCTTAGACTTGTTCGACCGAAATCTTATGACAATTTTTGAGTGGAAATCTACAATTTGTTCGTAAATATTTAAGTTAAGCCAATGGTTATGGGACACGAAGCTAAACTCATTTATTTACTAGCTTTGTGTAATTTACACTTTTATTGATCTATGACGATCATTTTTGTGGTTTAGACTAGCGATATGCGATGTCTCATTGTCCGCGTGGGGGACAATACCCCGTTATGTTGAGCTTAGTCTCATTTTTATAGGCTAGCGACCTATGGGTTTTATGTAGTTCGGTTCATCGGGCGTACCGCTGTACTACGTCGTTGTTCTGGCTTATTTGAGTTTCAGGTTCCTCGGGCGTACCATTGTACTACGTTGTTGCACCAGCTCTATGGGTTAGCAACAAATGGGATAGCATCCCGTCTGTGATACTTGTGTTGGTGAGTTTTCATGCTCCCGTTTATGATAGACCTCCCCCTTTTTGTGATTTCTAGATTTCTAATTGATGATTTCTGGAATTTGTGTTTCACCAATATTTGTGATTTGCTTAGATAAGCTTTATCAATATTTGTGACTTGGTGAATAAAATAAAGAATATGACATTCTTTTTGGCGTTTGAGAAAATTTGAGATATTGTACGATTTTTTTTGTTATCATATATATTTGTTATATCTCTTACCCTATCTCATCTTATCTGATATTTATAGCTAGACTGATCTGTTTATTATTTTTTATTCTTAAATAATACTCGAGTCAGACCGGGGTGTTTCAGGTGCTTCCACTTGACTTCTTAGCAAGGACTAGCTTCTGACTCACTACGCCATAAATGGCCTTCTGCAACACAAAAAAAATGTTGGGTCAGGCCCAAAAAATGTTGCCATAGGTCTATGGCAACACTTTTCGGGTGATGCAAAAAATGCAGTACTTTTGGCTAACTACTTTAGCTTAGTAGTTTTTGTTTTTATACATTCGAGATAGAGACTCCTTGATGTATACATATTCTTTTGTCTAGCACTTGTACCTATTATTTTGTGATGTAGTGGATCTTGTATGACCGCTACTTTGATGAACACTTCTATGTGTTATATTCATATCTGTTTCCGCCTTTGTGATATGAATATCTATGATTGGTTTATGTTATGATTATTTTATATTAGTTTCCGAAGGCCACATAGTCACTGTGTAGTAGCTTTGAGTTTGTATTTGATATGTCAGATTTCCTCTGGAATGAAATGCATGACATACTATTTGACATATCGGTACTCGCACAAAGCAATTACACAGATGGTCGCTCCTCAACAGCCTTATTCTTCGTACTAATTGACGGCATTACCCAATAGTGTCCTTGGTTAGTGTGAGTATAGAGGTGGGGCGTCATAGGGGTGAAATACTATTTTTGATTCTGTTTGACTGCTTGCTTAGATTGTTTGATTTGATTGTTTACACTTGTCATAAACTGTTGTGAATAGGCTGAAAACCCTAATCCTATCTCATTTGCTTACTTGATTAGGCTGAAACCCTAATTCTACCCGTTGATCGGCCTATTCTTTCTCTGTTGTGCCACTGTGAACCAATCCTGTTGGTCACAGCAAAAGACACCTCTTTAGCGCTTAGGACGCAGTAGCAAATTATTTACCCTAATCGATGCTACACGCTCGGTCATCGACGGTACACACTAACTGTCGCCCCCAATTAGACCCTTTATTTACCCTAATCAGCATAACCGTGCCCAACCTCACCTAACTATTGTGAGATCATCAGTCCTAGACCTGAAAGGGAATGCTGCCCTACCTCACCTAACTGTTGTGAGACCATCAGTCCTAGACCTGAAAGAGAATGCTGCTGGTACTGGTCTTAACAAACAGTCTTCTAATTTTGCGCCCCTTGCCCAAATCTCCAAATTTGAGCCTCTATCTATTGGCCACTTATTTACCCTAATCAGCATAAGCGTTTCGCAGCCTTACCTACTATTATGAGATCATCAGTCCTAGATCTGAAAGGGAATGCTGTCGGTGCGGACCATTACTTCTATATTTGCTTATTAACTTAATTCAAGGTCTAAGTTTTAAAATAAGCCTCTTCTGTTATTTCTTTCTTTTCTAATTATAACCTATGTGTTATAATTTGCTTATTAACTTAATCTAAGTTTTAAAATAAGCCTCTTCTATTTTCTCTTTTTAGTTATAACCACTTGTTATAATTATGCTTGTAAATATCTTAAATTTTCCTATTTCAGTCCATCTCAATTTTTATTTCAGTTCTTCTTATTTTTACATCTGATTTCTGTAAATTTAGTGTTTTTCTATATTAATCCATATTAATGAATTCTTTTCTTTTTATTATCTTATTCGTGTCAAAAAGGATTAAATCTCTATAAAAAGAAACTAACATTTACAGGCTAAATTCTAACTTTAAAATAGATGTAAATAAATGTAAATGACTGTAGATAACTATAAATAACTGAATAAAATAGCTGAATAAAATAGGCTGAAAGGAACTTTTGAAATTTACTTAAAAACTAACTGTAAATAACTTATATAAAAACTGTCTCAAAATTGTAGAAAAAGTACAACTATTGAGAACCCTATTATTTTAAATTACTTAAAAATCTAAAATAAATACAAAACACCCACCTATGGTCCTTAGCTGTAGTCCTTGGCCTTCCTGGATCCACTTCTAGGGTGTAGAATATTTTTATTAAAAAGTTCTTCTCCACGGAAAAAATTTCTATTTAGGGTTCAGCCTCCGGCAATGAACCCAATTGGGAGAAAATCTAAATGAGAAAAATAGCTAGGTTTAGGGTCTTATTTATAGTGTGGCTTAGGGATCTCAAGCCATCGGATTTGAAGATTAAATCTGGTGCAACCACGTCAAAGGCTCACTAGGAACCGTCAGATGCAGCTAACAACGCACGAGATTGTTCAAAAATCAAGTTTTAACGTCATCGCTCGTACCTAGACGATTCTTCGTCCAATGACAAAGGCGGGTCGACCCAACCTATATGCGGGTCGACCCAACCTATAGGCGGGTCGACCCAACCTCTATGCGGGTCGACCTATGTATATTGGGGGTCGACCTACAGGTCGACCTGACCAAAACAAGGGTCGACCTAGGCCCTTGTTATATATATATTCGTTTTCTTTTGATTTCTTATTTCTTTCGTAACTTCTTTATACCGACTCGGATTTCGACAAGTTATATATGGAAATTGATCAGAAATTACCACAGACCCAATGGTGCAACTTCCGTGGGTCGATTCTGACAATTTCACAAACTTGTTTTATTGTTTAATTAATTCGTTAATTAATTATTATAGCTTAAATTTTGGGTTTTTACATTCTCCACTCCTTAAAGGATTTCATCCCCGAAATCTCCAAGGACAGAAGAATGAAATAAATATTTTCATCCAAATTCTACAACAACCTATTCAACCATCATCCATTACATCCATTGTCCTTAAGCATTCTAATGGAATTTATGTTATATGCAATAGTGTAGTGTCAATGTCCCTAACTAATGCAAAAGATTATGCGGTCTGCTGATTCAGTCGACATCCTTTTTATGCGATCATGTCGGTGCCATGTATCCAAATGAATGCAAATTCCCCAATGACGACTGATAGTTCTATATGCATGCTACAATCATCATCCAAATGCAACAATCATACGATAGTCACTCATTATAGCAACAATGGAAATAAAATAAAAATGCAAGTGCACACACATCCATATGCATATGCTTTAGTGACCTAGTTACACCGATCCCTAAGAGATAATAGTGCCTAGTGTGTGTATATGCATCCATTAGCATCCACTAGCAAACACTTGCAACCACTAGCGTCCATCATACATAACATGTTCTAGTAACATGTTTACATTCAGTCCTACCATCCATAGATTAAATCCTAAGATCTACCCTCCTAAAGGATACTAAAGGAAATAACCTATTTAAAACTAAAGATGGAAATAGGAAATTCAAGACGTACCATTGAAAAGATGCAGATAAGAGGTACGTATTTTCTCCTCAGCCTCCCACGTAGCATCCTCAATAATATCTCCCCACTACACCTTAACCAAAGAGATTTCTTTATTCCTAAACTTCTTGACATCATGTCCAACGATCTTGGTAGGAATGCGACGAACAGATGCTTCTCTCTCCACTTCAACTTTGACTAGGTTCCACAACCTCTGTTGAATCATGTAAGCACTTTCTCAAGTGCGAAATATGAAAAACATCATGAACTCCCGCGAGCCTCTCTGGTAGCTTTATCCGATACGCCATCTTCCTTGTCCTTTCCACAATGAGGAATGGTCCTATGAATCGGGAGCAAGTTTCCCATTTGATCCAAACCTCACTAGCTTTCTTAGCGGAGACACCTTAGTAAAAACCAAATCTCCTACCTCGAACTCAATATCCCTTCTCTGCTTATTTGCATATGATTTCTATCTATCTTGGGTCGTCTTCATTCTTCTTCTAATCAAATCAATATTTTTCGAAGTCTCTCTAACCATGTCGGGACCAAGTAGCAATCTTTCTGTAGACTCCAACCAACACGAAGGCAACTTGCAAGGGTCGTCCATAAAGGGCTTCAAAAGGAGCCATCCTAATGCTAGCCTAAAAACTATTGTTATAAGCGAATTCCACTAAAGGAAGGTGTTTCTCCTAAGTTCCTCCAAAATCAAGAATGAAAATCCTTAACAAATCCTCGAGAACTCTATTAACTCTCTCCATTTGGCCATCCGTTTGAGGTTGATATGCCGTACTCAATCTAAGCTATGTCCCTAAACCCTCTTGCAAGCTTCTCCAAAACTTACTAGTAAAGATAGGGTTTCTTTCATTCACTATGCTGTAGGGAACTCCATGAAGTGGACTATCTCACGAACGTATATGGATGCCAAATAAGGTGCTGTCCTCTTACTCTTGACCAGAATGAAGTGGGCGCTCTTAGTCAAACGATCTACAATAACCCAAATACCGATAGTCCCCTTCCTAGATCGGGGTAAACCATCTATGAAGTCCATCGAAACACTATTTCACTTCCATTCGGGTACATCCAATGGTTGAAGCAATCAGCCAGGACTCTGCTGCTCTGCCTTAACTCTTTGGTACACAAGACACTTAGCCAAAAGCTCTGCGACATCCTTCTTTATGCCACTCCAATAAAACACTCTTTTCATGTCCCTATACATTTATCACCACCCAGATGAATAGTCATCCTAGAACGGTGTGCTTCTGCTAGAATTGTTCTCATCAAATCACCAGAGCGGGGAACACAAAGTCTTCCATCTCTCCTTAGCCACCCTTTACCATCGATGGAATAGTGTTGGAGATGTCTAGAGACCTCTCCTTTGATAATCCTATCTAGAAAATCCACAAGCTCTGAATCTTCTTGCTGCCTCAAGCCAATCTGATCTATAAGGGTAGGCTTAACCTCAAGTGCTGCCAATAATCCAGGAGTAATGTCCATAGAGGGCTTAAAATAAAAGGTGGAAATAAACTCTAGGCTCTTCCACTCCATGAACATTGGACTAAGGGTTGCTCTCTTCCTACTTAACGCATCCGCAACGACGTTTCCTTTACCAGGGTGTAAGCTATCTCAAAGTCATATGATACCAAAAACTCCACGCAACGCTGCTGCCTCAAGTTTAAATCCTTTTGTGAGAACATGTACTTCAATGATTTATGGTCAGTGAAAAGCTCGAACCTTTCTCCTAGCAGGTAATGTCTCCAAGACTTGAGCGCGGAAATAATAGCATCCAACTCCAAATCATGGGTGGGGTAGTTCTTCTCATAAGTTCTCAACTGTCTACTCCCATAGTAAACTACCCTTCCCTCCTGCACTGCTACTATCTTAGCGGGATTCACAGCTAAACCCTCTCTTGAGACTACATGCCCCAAGAAACGCACCTCCTCATGCCAAAAGTGATGCTTCAAGAATTTTGCTTTCAACTGATGAACACGAAGTGTGCGAAGAACCTCCTCAAGATGAATAGCATGCTTTTCCATACATTTGGAAAATACCAGAATGTCGTCCACAAACACTACAACGAACTTATTTAGGACATCTCGAAAAACACGACTCATCATATCTACAAAATAGGCTGGGGGCATTGGTCAGTCCAAATGGCATAACCAACTACTCAAAGAGTCCACCAGGTGTCTTAATTGCTGTCTTATTGATGCTATCGTCAGTGACCCTAAGCTGATGAAATCCAGTGGCTAAGTTAAGCTGAGAAAATACTAAAGAGCCAACCAACTGATCGAAAAGGTCGTCTATCCAAGGAAGTGGGTAACGGTTCTTCTTAGTGAGCTTATTCAACTCTTTATAGTCTACGCAAAGTCGAAGGGAACCATCCGCTTTTGTAGCAAAGACGACTGGCGCTCCCCACTCAGATATGCTCCGTCTGATGAAGCCTTTCTCTAATAGCTCACCAATCTGCTTACTTAACTCCTTCCTCTCTCTAGGAGCCATATGTCTCAGGGCAATGCCACTGACTTAGCATTGTCATTTAGATAGATCCTAAAGTCGATCTCTCTCTTAGGGGGTAGTCCCCTAACCTCTTAAAAAATGTCTGGAAATCTCTAACGACTGGATCTGAATCTAACTATCCTATTGATGAATCAAGGGAATAAAGGAAGCTCAACATGACTGACCCCTGCGGGTCACAAGAAACCTCGAGAGTCCTTCCGCTACATGTCTCTAGTCTAACAAATCTCCTCTCGCGGTTCAATATTGCACCATAAGTGGATAACCAGTCTTTCCCCAAAATCATCCCGTTTCCCGAAAATCCCAGTACATAGGCGTCATAATCAAACTCTACGCCTAGTATAAAAAATTTCAAACCCCTACAAATCATGGATAAATGTGCCGATCCTCCTATGGGGTTTGAAACAACTATAAGGTCTACTACTAGAGAAATATCTAAGTGCAAACAATCAACCACAAAACTAGAAATTAAAGAATGTGTAACATCCCCTAGCTATAGGCCCAAAACTAAGCGCTACAAATGCTGCAGTCATCTATAGTATTGGCTTCCGATGACTAAATACGACTATGTTAATGGTATTAATAATATCAGAAGCACTTGAATATGACACAAAACACAAATAAAAAAAAACAGATTTACTTCATTACATTTCCAAATAAAACTTGTTCCATATTCACATAACATAACCCAAACGTTTTCCCAGGCACTGAATAAATATAGTTATTACAAATTACGTCGAGAGTGGTATATGAAGATACCCCCTTGATTGGTCAGAGTCAAATGGTCATATAAGACCTAATACATCATAACACAGCGGAAATTCTTCAAACATAAATAAAAAGAAGCAATTCCTAAATAGCTACCCATTGCCTCCTGCATCCTTCGGTAGCTTATTCGTCAAACAATCTAAAAACCTAAAAAGATCTTTATCTCTCAATCTACTCAAATTAGTTTTGATTACCCGAGAGTTTAAGAGGAAAACATAAACTTCGAGTCAGACATAAAGCCTGATATGAATAATACATCCCGATTTAATTATGTTAAGTGAGACTACGCCGCATAGCGGAACGAGTTTCCCCTCACTAACATCTTTTTAAAATATATCTTTGTAAATCTTTTTATATAACCATATACTATGCACCTGCATTCACAATGGTTAATCTCACAAAACATACATTATGTAAACAACATAAATATCAGGTAATAATGAACTATCTGTTCAAACATAAATAACGTTTAACCTTTGGCTGACTCGGGCCTACCAGATAACATAATCATAATCACAATCAAAATTTACATAACATCTGTTAGATTTTTATATTTAAGATTGTCTATCCTCATTTATCTATTTAACATCTCCCATCAGGACGGTCTTTCCTAAACTATCTATTAAATCTCTTTCTTTTGGACAGTATGTCCCTAACTTAATCATCTCCCAAGTTCTTCCAAGCCTAGTGGTTTTTCGGGTTTACCAATAACCTATCTGTATACAACATATGTTCCTTTCGGTGTGTAATCATACTTTTAGTCTACATGTGACTAAGCCCTACACACTGGAATTTTGGACAACAATTAGCTGGGGCTACAAGCTAATGTAAAGGGCGCGACCCTATACTAGTCCCATCTGGTTTTCTAATATCTGAGTCATTTATACTTAAGAATCCCCTTCCATAATTTTCCTTGAAAACAATTTTAAAATGATTTAAACCTCTAAATCAAACTTCAAACAAGTAAAAGAATAAGTTTCTATACTTTACTCAAATCATATTACCGTGTTAGATATATACTCTTTACTTAAACTTAGTTGATGAAAGCACTTTTCCATTTGAAAGAACCTCTTCCCCTAATTTGAAATTATCCCGTTCAAATTCAATGTTTAAACCATTCAAAAATCATCTCTAAAACATTTTGAATTCATTCAAAACAAACCTTTCGGAAGTTATAAACTTTAGACATCCTCCTTTAAAATCACTTTAAATCATTGCCTTAGAAAAACCTTCGGAAAACCTTTTCTTCAAAACCTTTCGAAACTGATCCGAGAATAACCCTTCGAATGCTTAAAACCTTTTAAAACATAAACCTTTCGAAGGTATGATGGGTTCAACTTTTAAAACAACCTGGAAAGTTATCTTTTAAAACCTTTCATCTTTACTAAAGCATTCTTTTGAAAATATCATATAACTTTTCGAGGATGTCCGAACAACCTTTCGGAAGCCCTAGGTTATATTTCACAAAACAGAGGTAACCACCTAAGTTGAAAGCTTCCCTACGAAAGCCTTGGAGAAATGGTTTATTTTTTAAAACAGGCGAACCTTTCGACTGAGTCGGAAGGTTCAAAGTAAAACCTTTATAAATAGTGGAAAGCCTTCGGCGTCGCCGGAAGGTTTTAAAACAAATTGATGGCGATAGCAGCTACAACCTTTCGATAACATCGAAAGGTTTTAAAACCTTTCTTTAAATAACCTGACCTGGTCGGAAATGACCAAGCCGAAAGCTCCAGTTTAAAAATGAAGCAGGAGAAAGCTTTTCGCTTATAAAATAATTATATTTCAACCCTTTCGGCCATCAACCTTTCGGCTTTTGTCCAATTCATTACATACCAATTTCTTGATACCTTATGCATTGGACTTTGACTTTACCAAAAGCTAACCCTTCGACTGAGACGAAAGGTTTGGGGCGGAAGGTACTTAGCCGTATCGATTGAAACATGGAAAAAGTGTGATTTTTGTCTTTAAACTTAAAAAGGAAACTTTTCAACTAACCTACTTTTATTTGTCAAATTCTCATTGGTCATTAAAACACTTTTCAGAACTTTGCTCCCGCAATTACCAGAATTTGTAAAACATTTTATTTTGCAAAATACCCCTTCTCCTTCATAAATATATAAAACATTTAAGTCGCATACCTTAAATAATTTTATATATACGTCAAATGACTTAGGAAAGTTCTGGAAAAATTCCAGAAAATATTTCTTAATACGTTGCCTAACATATTAAAATCTCAGACCCAAATAATTATTATTTTAGCCAAAAATAATTTAAACCCCAATAAATAATTTCCTTCATTTAAAAATTCATAAAAAATCCATACTAATTCGAAAAATTATGAAAATCAAAACCCATCTCTAAAATATTATTCCAGACCTATATTTAAATTCTCAAAGTATTCGGATGTCATTAAATTGAGTTTTTATGCTAAACATTATCATAAAACACGAATAAACACTTATAATTTCACAAACAATAAACATATATATCATAAAACATTAAACATGGCAATATCAAAGCAAAATCATTTCGGATTTAAACAAAAACAGAAAACTAGAAATATTAGGGATGTAGTAATTATTCACCTTGGCTTTTAGAGATTATAGATGAAATTTTAGAGTGTTGAATTAGATGATTTTTTTCTTTCCTCTTAAATCTTAGCTTTCTTCTTCTTGAGATTGGAAATGGTGGCCAACCTTAGCAAGTTTTCGTTTTTATGAAATGAGAATAGTGAATGTGAATCTCATAAGGGTTTAGGGTATAAGGTGTTGCCATTTCCCAAAATACCCTTCTCATTTCCTAACACATTACCTAGTGTTATTTCATTATAATTACCCCTTCATTATGGCACGACTACCTCTAACTAATAAAATCTCCATCCATTACTCTTTACACCATTTAATTTAATTTAACTAATTAAATGTCTTGAATAAGGTTATAAAATATATGGGGTGTTACAGAATGCGATGCTCTGGAGTCAAAAAGAGTTCAAATAGGAAAATACGAAATAGAGATCAAACCTTCTACAAAGACTTCCCTACCTCGATCCGGTCCACTACTAGAAGGTGCTGCATCCATAGCTTGTACTTGCGCCGTAGGTGCGCCTGCTCTCTGCCCCGTCTTCTGAGGACAAACTCTACTAAGGTGTCCATGCTGCCCATAATTATAACACCTCCCCTTCATCGTGTCCTTCTTACAGTCCTTTGGGAAATGCCCAACCAATCCACAACTATGACATTTTTTGCCTTTCTTGGTATGTCCATTTTGAGGTCCTCCTCCTTTCTTCTTGTACTTCTTATTCTTCCACCACTACTTCTTAGAGTTTTCTGATTTAGGAACCTCCTTAACCTCTTCTTTCTTAGCAACATCTGACATAAGAGCCATTTCCACAAGTGATTCATACGCCGCTCCCATAGGTACATGTGTCAATGCCAACCCTTGGAGGAGCTGGTTCAAACCCTTAGCAAACTTGGTGGCCTTCTTATGCGTTGTATTAACAAGCTCTATCCCGAACCGTGATAACTCATCAAACTGATTTATATACTCTTTCACCGAAAGACTCCCTTGCTTCAGACTAATGAAATTCTCCAACTGCATGCTTTCCTCGGCATGCGACAAGAACATTCTCTCAATCCTTTCTCGAAATCCAAACCAACCAATGTCTCTACCCTCCAACTCTAAATCTCCCACAAGTAAGAAGCTTCTCCCTTCGGCTGCCAAGATGCAAGTTGAACTCTCTGTCGGTCCTCCATTCTTAACAGCCTAAAAATCTGCTCTGTATTCCTCAACCAAGCTCGTGCCTCTACGAAATCCTCTGTGTCAGAAAATGTCTTGCCTCCTCGACTTGCAAAGTCTTTGCATAGCTTAGTGGCTGTTGTAGGTGGATTAATGGGATCTCCACCTGCCAGTGCTGCATTGGGCGCTTGCCCTTGCACCTCTGCTGTTGTAGCTTGGAGGTATCTTTGGAACCAGCCAGGGACTTGGACACCCTCTGGAATATTTGGGGCATCCGCCATTCTATGTAAAGAAAAGTAAATTTAGTCTTGAAAGAATCGAAAGAAGGTTGAACTGGACTTTGAGGGGATTTTTATAAAAACTCTCTTATACCTAAAAACTATTTCTAAGAGTTTCTTTTTGAAAAATAGTTTGAAAATATGTTACCTTTGAAAAATACTTTACTTTTAAAACAAGTTTTTAGGAATCCTGTAACCTTAGGCTCGGATACCAAATGAAACACCCCACACCCCTTAGCATACCCAAAAAGGGTACAACAAAGGATATGGTACGTTATAGGTATAGCTAAAGCATCATAGAGACTAAGATTCAGAAGAAAAATAAGTAATAACAGCGGAAACATTTACTAATAACTTGTCATTAAACTTCATTTCAAAATAAATCATAAAAACATTACATGTCTCAAAATAGCTCAAATTCATATCTCGTGAAAAATACATCTTAGTCTTACATAATCAGAGTGCAAAAGTAGTAATAATAATAATCGTAATAATCATAATCCCTCTCATAAGTGCCAAATCCACCATAAGCAAAATGAAAAAGATGAAAAGCAGAAGAATACATCTGAAACGAGAAAGCTTCGAAAATGAATCTCCAAGCAACCTGAATAAACTCAACTCCGCTGGCCTATTGGGGGGAAAGGGGAAATATAGGAGTGGGTCAGACGATAAGTCTAGTGAGTGAAAGTAATTACTAGCATTTCTAAGCAAGATAACGATAATAGACTAAGCAATAGTTCTAGCATGAAAGACAAATATGAAAAATATAAAACTGGAGTGAAATACTATTTCTGATTTTGTTTGACTGTTTGCTTAGATTATTTGATTTGATTGTTTGCACTTGTCTTAAACTGCTGTGATTAGGCTAAAAACCCTAATCCTATCTCATTTGATAACTTGATTAGGCTGAATTCCTAATTCTACCCATTGATCGACCTATTCTGAAATACACCACACCCCTTATTATACCTAGAAGGACACACCAAAAGATGTGGTGCATTGTAGGTATAGCTAAAACTTATAGAGACTAAGATTCACAAGACAAAATAGATAAAAACTGCGGAAACAAT
Source organism: Allium fistulosum (assembly GCA_030737815.1). Lineage (NCBI taxonomy): Eukaryota > Viridiplantae > Streptophyta > Magnoliopsida > Asparagales > Amaryllidaceae > Allium > Allium fistulosum. Next base: position 931,758,209 of record CM060904.1, read on the forward strand.
TAAAACAATAACTTACCAAAAATCAAACTTCATAAGATAGAGTTATAAAACCAAATACAAAAGATGTCTCAAAATGCCAATACATGTCTTATGAAAGTCATAACCTCAGTCTCATAAAAATCAGAGTACAAAATAATACCTCAAAAAGTACCGGTACATCAAATAAGCTAAAAACTAAAAATGAAGAAGTGGAATACATGAGAAAATCTCCCCCACTGAAGTCTCCAAGTGTTTGTAATCTACCATCCTTGCCCTTGCTGGCCTATGAGGGAAGGGGGGGGGGAAATAAAGGAGTTGATCATACTAAAAGTCTGGTGAATGATAGTAATTACTAGTATTCTTAAGCAAGGTAAAGATATTAGACTTTGCTACAGTTCTAGTATAAAAGGAAATAAAGAAATAGGAGGAAAGGTAAAGTTGGAAATAAATACGATTTAACTATTAGATTAATTTGATTGGATAACTTCGATTGTTTGCACTTGTCTTAGATAACTGCTTTGATTAGGCTGAATTACCAGTCCTACTTTAATTAGGCTGAAGTTCTAATTCTACCCTTTGATTGGCCTTCTACTAATGTGTCTATTGTGAGCTAGACACCAGCGCCTACGAAAGGCACCTACTAAGCGCTTGGAACTCAATAGCGAATTATATCCCATGCACCGAGGCCGAACGCTCGACCACCGTTGGGTTCAGGCTATCTGTTGCTCCCTCTTTTGACCTTTTATTTACCCTAGACAGCATAAAAATGAGGGTGCCTTCATCTCACTTTAGGTTATAGTGAGAGACCTGTGTCAATAGAATATAGGGAATGTTGTTGGTACTAGTCCCTGTCAAACAAAATCTAGTTGCGCCCCTTGTCTAAATCCCCATGATTTGGGCTTTTAATTATTGACCTTTTATCTACCCTAAACATCATAAGCGTGTCCTCATCTCACTTTAGGCTATTGTGAGACACCTGTGTCCATAGAAAATAGGGAATGTTGTTGGTACACGTCCTACTTTTGTTTATTAACTCAGTATAAATTGTTTAAATAAGTCTCTACTGTTATCCTTGCTATCTTTGCTTATTAATTTATTCTAAGTCTCAAAATAAGCCTTTTTCCTGTTCTGTTTCTAATTATAACCTATGCTATAATATTGCTTATTAACTTAACCCAAGGTTTAAGTATAAAAATAAGCCACTTTCTTTTTTTACTCTTCTTAATCATAATTATACATAATAATTAGGCTTAAATTCAATCCAAGTCAAATTTATTACAGTCTTCATATTTTACATCTTATTTTCTGTAATTTCAGTGTTCTTATTATTTAGTCCATATTTGCGTTTTAATCTATTCTATTCCACTCGCGTAAAAAGGAAAAATAGAAAGAAACTGACAATTACAGAAGAAAATCCCAAACGTAGAAAAGATGTAAATAAAACGTATATAACAGTAAATTATAAATACCGTAAATAACTGTAAATAAGTGGAAAATCAATAATTAATAGTAATTAACTACAAATAACTGAAGAGAATAGCTAAAAGTAAATAGACTGAAAAATAAATATAAAATTGAAAATAAACTGGTAAAAAGGTTATTCCAAAATCATAGAAAATCTACAGCTATTAGAAACCCTATTATTTTAAATTACTTAAAAATCTAAAATAATTACTAAGCACTCACTTGTGGTCCTTAGCTCTTCCCTTGGTCTTCCCGGATCCACTTGAGGGTATAAAATATTTTAATTTAAAATGATCTTCTCCTTGGAAAATTATTCCTTTTAGGGTCCTGCCTGAGAAGGTGAACCCAAATGGAGAAAATCTAGAATGAGAAAAACAGCTAGGCCTAGGGTCTTATTTATGTTAATACCCTAGGTATTGATTTTGATGACAACAACCACATAAATATTACTACTAACGTATCACCAAGCTATGCAGTCAAATCAGATATATTATGGAGACATTTACAAAGATAATCAAGAATACAATGAAGCAAATGAATTATAGAAGAAGGTTAATCAGAGCAATTGAAGAACAAAACCAAATTAGAGAAGAATGATGAAGGATAAAGGTGATTGAAGTGATGAGGAGTTGGTTGAACCTTAGAATATCTTGTTAAAGATCTCATGGCAATTATACTTGAAGATAATCAACCATTGACCTCAACCGAATCACAAAAATCCACAAAGATAAGGTAATTTGAAATGCTGAAAATTTGCAACACTTATTAGTGTTGCTGTTCATTTTGCAACACACCCTTGTCGACATGGGGGTTAGGGGGTTGTCGACATGCTAGCCGTTTTTCAGAATTTCAAATTTTAAATGAAGAGACATTTCCCTCCACCTCTTCACCAAAAGACACGTCTCTTCAACCACTATATAAAGGCCTCTGAAAACAAATTTTAACATCAAGAATTCTCATTTTCTCTTACTCCTTCTTCTCCAAACATTTGCAAAAGAAAAGCATTGCATACTCTTCAAATCTCCTTGCAAATCGATACTATATCACTCCAATTCTTCACCGATTTGCAAACCACACAATATCAGAGAGTTGTACTTGAATTCACATCATTCTCTCTCTGATTTCATCCGATTCCTCAAAGAATTCAAAGATTTATTGCCATTGGAGGTCTATAGGATAGTTGTACCAAATCTGCAAGAATCTGTATTGAAGATACGACTACTTTCCATAGTTTGTTGTTGGTGATAAGGAGAAGGTGTTCTTGTAGCCTCAAGACGGTGTGTCTTGTAGCCCGTGAAACCAAGATTGTAAAGGTGTTCTTGCCACCCGTGGAAAGCAAGCGATTATAGTGGAATTCTGCACGATAGAGTGTAGGACTGGATGTAGGATTGGTTAATCCGAACCAGTATAAAAATCCGGGTGTTATTTACATTACTGCATTTTACTTTATTACTTACTTATTCTCTGGTTACTTCTTTCTGTTTGCAATTTGAGTAAATACAGTTTTATATTCATAAGTAAGTAGTTAATACACATTTCACCACTTCTAGTGTTTGAATAGCCTTAAGATCCAACATTGTGTTGTAGACACTCCAGTATTTAACATTTGGTATCAGAGCGTTGGTTTTCAAAAATTCATAACTTGGTTTTTGAAAAGTATAAATGGCTAATGACACTAGTAACACATTTTTAAACACTTTTGTAGAAGGGCAATCTACCACTAGACCCCCTCTATTTGATGGCAGTAGTTATGCAAATTGGGCTTGTAGGATGAAATGTTATTTGCAGTCTAATGGTTTGGAAATTTGGAACATTACCCAAATAGAGTACATAGAGCCTCAAACTGAATATTCAAAATGGACACTAGACCAAAAGACACAAGCACTTAATAACTCTAAGGCCATGAACATTTTATTTTGCTCCTTAGATAGAAATGAATTTAATCGAGTGTCTATTTGTAATTCTACATATGAAATTTGGAGAACACTGCAAGTCATACATGAAGGCACCAGTAAAGTAAAACAAACGAAGATATCTATGCTAACTAACCAGTTTCAACTCTTTCAAATGAAACCAAATGAGTCTATTTCTGATATGTATTCTAAATTTTAAGATATAGTACATGCCTTAATATCATTAGGAAAGATAATTAATGAAGAAGACCAAGTCAGAAAGATCTTGAATTCACTTCCTAGTGAATGGGATCAGAAGACTCTGGCAATTGAAGAAGCGAATGATATTAGTACCATGAAAATAAAAGATTTAATTGGTAACCTAGTGTCCTATGAAGTAAAGTTGCAGATGAGAAAAGAGAATCAGGCAAATAAGAAGAAATTACTAGCACTCAATGCTATGATCGACAACGATGAACCAGATGATGATGATGTTGATGATGATATCAAGTTTATGACAAAGAAGTTCAAGAAATTCTTGAAGTATTGGATAACAAACAAACTTCGAAAAACTAACAACAAAAATTCTAGAAATGGAAATGTTGATAAGTGTTTCGAATGTGATAAACCCGGTCATTTGAAAAGAGACTACCCCAACCTGAAGAAATCACAGTACTTTTCAAACACTTTAAGTAAGGAGAGGAAACATGCATTCAATGCAAAATGGGATGATTCAGATACATCATCAAGTGATAGTGATTCAGAAACAGAAAATGCCAACATGTGCTTCATGGCAAAGGATGACCAGGTATGGAATTTTAATAAAGAAATTACTAATGTTTTGAATGATATGTATCAGGGATATAAAATACTTATGAAAGAGTACAACAATAGTTTGGCAGAGATAGATAGATTAAAAATATTTAATGAAAGGTTAACTAAAGAAAAACAATGTCTAAAAGATGAAATTGAAAGACTTAATGGGTATAATTATGAAAAGGATTTGACTCTTGGAAGTTTTGAAAAACTAAAAAGTGAAAATGAATCCTTAAAATCAGAAAATCTTTCAATGAAGTCACAGATCACTGATCTGAATGACAAAATAACATCTTTGGACAATGTTATTCTTAACCATAATAAGGATTTTGACAAAATGAAAAATGATATTGATAAATTTAACAAAGGGAAGGATAATCTAGAAAACTTATTATCTACATCTAAACACACTAGGAATAAACTTGGACTTGGATACTCCCCTAAGGCTAAATCAAAGAAAAATAGTACTCAAAGCACTAAGTTTGTTAAGGCTACCAAGTTCAAACCAAAACCTAGGAAATTAAAGTTAAAACCTCCAAATAGGTTCATTAATTTATGGGTTCCAAAAAGGATGGATGATATTGAAAAAGAAAAATATATTGATAATTTTATTAATAAGGTTCATTCATCTAATGATTATATTTTGAAAGGACATTCAAACTCTTTATGGGTTTGGCATCCTAAAACTTAACCCCATGGATCCCAAAATAAAAAGGGTACCAGTGTGCATACTTTATAATTTTTCAGGTACCAAACAATATATTTGTTATTGGCATCGGCAAAGTCGGTAACTCTAAAACTCATCTTATTATTTGATAAGTTTATTTCATGTTTTGAATTGATTTGGTTCACCCCAAGTGTTTTATTTATATGTATTTATCTCTATATACAAACTCTACATATTGTCTAGCAGTGATTTAAGTGACTCTTTTTTACCCTTTTTGTTGATGACAAAGGGGGAGAAAAGGTATAAATATACTAGGCAAAATGATAGGGGGAGTGCATAGAGTTAAGGGGAGTCAAATATAAAAATATTTTATTTTATTTCTCAAATATTTATATGGTTGTCATCATCAAAAGGGGGGAGATTGGTAATACCCTAGGTATTGATTTTGATGACAACAACCACATAAATATTACTACTAACGTATCTCCGATCTATGCAGTCAAATCAGATATATTATGGAGACATTACAGAGATAATCAGGAATACAATGGAAGCAAATGAATTGTAGAAGAAGGTTAATTAGAGCAATTAAAGAACAGAACCAAATTAGAGAAGAATGCTGAAGGGTAAAGGTGTTTGAAGTGATGAGGAGTTGGTTGAACCTTAGAATATCATGTTAAAGATCTCATGGCAATTATACTTGAAGATCATCAACCATTGACCTCAACCGAATCACAAAAATCCACAAATATAAGGTAATTTGAAATGCTGAAAATTTGCAACACTTATTAGTGTTGCTGTTCATTTTGCAACACACCCTTGTCGACATGGGGGTAGGGGGTTGTCGACATGCTAGCCGTTTTTCATAATTTCAAATTTTAAATGAAGAGACATTTCCCTCCACCTCTTCACCAAAAGACACGTCTCTTCAACCACTATATAAAGGCCTCTGAAAACGAATTTTAACATCAAGAATTCTCATTTTCTCTTACTCCTTCTTCTCCAAACATTTGCAAAAGAAATCCATTGCATACTCTTCAAATCTCCTTGCAAACCGATACTATATCACTCCAATTCTTCACCGATTTGCAAACAACACAATATCAGAGAGTTGTACTTGAATTCACATCATTCTCTCTCTGATTTCATCCGATTCCTCAAAGAATTCAAAGATTTATTGCCATTGGAGGTCTATAGGATAGTTGTACCAAATCTGCAAGAATCTGTATTGAAGATACGACTACTTGCCATAGTATGTTGTTGGTGATAAGGAGAAGGTGTTCTTGTAGCCTCAAGACGGTGTGTCTTGTAGCCCGTGAAACCAAGATTGTAAAGGTGTTCTTGCCACCCGTGGAAAGCAAGCGATTATAGTGGAATTCTGCACGATAGAGTGCAGGACTGGATGTAGGATTGGTTAATCCGAACCAGTATAAAAATCCGGGTGTTATTTACATTACTGCATTTTACTTTATTACTTACTTATTCTCTGGTTACTTCTTTCTGTTTGCAATTTGAGTAAATACAGTTTTATATTCATAAGTAAGTAGTTAATACACATTTCATCACTTCTAGTGTTTGAATAGCCTTATGATCCAACATTGTGTTGTAGACACTCCAGTATTTAACATTTGGTATCAGAGCGTTGGTTTTCAAAAATTCATAACTTGGTTTTTGAAAAGTATAAATGGCTAATGACACTAGTAACACATTTTTAAACACTTTTGTAGAAGGGCAATCTACCACTAGACCCCCTCTATTTGATGGCAGTAGTTATGCAAATTGGGCTTGTAGGATGAAATGTTATTTGCAATCTAATGGTTTGGATATTTGGAACATTACCCAAATAGAGTACATAGAGCCTCAAACTGAATATTCAAAATGGACACTAGACCAAAAGACACAAGCACTTAATAACTCTAAGGCCATGAACATTTTATTTTGCTCCTTAGATAGAAATGAATTTAATCGAGTGTCTATTTGTAATTCTACATATGAAATTTGGAGAACACTGCAAGTCATACATGAAGGCACCAGTAAAGTAAAACAAACGAAGATATCTATGCTAACTAACCAGTTTCAACTCTTTCAAATGAAACCAAATGAGTCTATTTCTGATATGTATTCTAAATTTTAAGATATAGTACATTCCTTAATATCATTAGGAAAGAAAATTAATGAAAAAGACCAAGTCAGAAAGATCTTGAATTCACTTCCTAGTGAATGGGATCAGAAGACTCTGGCAATTGAAGAAGCCAATGATATTAGTACCATGAAAATAAAAGATTTAATTGGTAACCTAGTGTCCTATGAAGTAAAGTTGCAGATGAGAAAAGAGAATCAGGCAAATAAGAAGAAATTACTAGCACTCAATGCTATGATCGACAACGATGAACCAGATGATGATGCTGTTGATGATGATATCAAGTTTATGACAAAGAAGTTCAAGAAATTCTTGAAGTATTGGATAACAAACAAACTTCGAAAAACTAACAACAATAATTCTAGAAATGGAAATGTTGATAAGTGTTTCGAATGTGATAAACCCGGTCATTTGAAAAGAGACTACCCCAACCTGAAGAAATCAAAGTACTTTTCAAACACTTTAAGTAAGGAGAGGAAACATGCATTCAATGCAAAATGGGATGATTCAGATACATCATCAAGTGATAGTGATTCAGAAACAGAAAATGCCAACATGTGCTTCATGGCAAAGGATGACCAGGTATGGAATTTTAATAAAGAAATTACTAATGTTTTGAATGATATGTATCAGGGATATAAAATACTTATGAAAGAGTACAACAATAGTTTGGCAGAGATAGATAGATTAAAAATATTTAATGAAAGGTTAACTGAAGAAAAACAATGTCTAAAAGATGAAATTGAAAGACTTAATGGGTATAATTATGAAAAGGATTTGACACTTGGAAGTTTTGAAAAACTAAAAAGTGAAAATGAATCCTTAAAATTAGAAAATCTTTCAATGAAGTCACAGATCACTGATCTGAATGACAAAATAACATCTTTGGACAATGTTATTCTTAACCATAATAAGGATTTTGACAAAATGAAAAATGATATTGATAAATTTAACAAAGGGAAGGATAATCTAGAAAACTTATTATCTACATCTAAACACACTAGGAATAAACATGGACTTGGATACCCCCTAAGGCTAAATCAAAGAAAAATAGTACTCAAAGTACTAAGTTTGTTAAGGCTACCAAGTTCAAACCAAAACCTAGGAAATTAAAGTTAAAACCTCCAAATAGGTTCATTAATTTATGGGTTCCAAAAAGGATGGATGATATTGAAAAAGAAAAATATATTGATAATTTTATTAATAAGGTTCATTCATCTAATGATTATATTTTGAAAGGACATTCAAACTCTTCATGGGTTTGGCATCCTAAAACTTAACCCCATGGACCCCAAAATAAAAAGGGTACCAGTGTGCATACTTTATAATTTTTCAGGTACCAAACAATATATTTGTTATTGGCATCGGCAAAGTCGGTAACTCTAAAACTCATCTTATTATTTGATAAGTTTATTTCATGTTTTGAATTGATTTGGTTCCCCCCAAGTGTTTTATTTATATGTATTTATCTCTATATACAAACTCTACATATTGTCTAGCAGTGATTTAAGTGACTCTTTTTTACCCTTTTTGTTGATGACAAAGGGGGAGAAAAGGTATAAATATACTAGGAAAAATGATAGGGGGAGTGCATAGAGTTAAGGGGAGTCAAATATAAAAATATTTTATTTTATTTCTCAAATATTTATATGGTTGTCATCATCAAAAGGGGGGAGATTGTTAATACCCTAGGTATTGATTTTGATGACAACAACCACATAAATATTACTACTAACGTATCTCCGAGCTATGCAGTCAAATCAGATATATTATGGAGACATTACAGAGATAATCAGGAATACAATGGAAGCAAATGAATTGTAGAAGAAGGTTAATTAGAGAAATTAAAGAACAGAACCAAATTAGAGAAGAATGCTGAAGGATAAAGGTGTTTGAAGTGATAAGGAGTTGGTTGAACCTTAGAATATCTTGTTAAAGATCTCATGGCAATTATACTTGAAGATCATCAACCATTGACCTCAACCGAATCACAAAAATCCACAAATATAAGGTAATTTGAAATGCTGAAAATTTGCAACACTTATTAGTGTTGCTGTTCATTTTGCAACACACCCTTGTCGACATGGGGGGTAGGGGGTTGTCGACATGCTAGCCGTTTTTCAGAATTTCAAATTTTAAATGAAGAGACATTTCCCTCCACCTCTTCACCAAAAGATACGTCTCTTCAACCACTATATAAAGGCCTCTGAAAACGAATTTTAACATCAAGAATTCTCATTTTCTCTTACTCCTTCTTCTCCAAACATTTGCAAAAGAAATCCATTGCATACTCTTCAAATCTCCTTGCAAATCAATACTATATCACTCCAATTCTTCACCGATTTGCAAACCACACAATATCAGAGAGTTGTACTTGAATTCACATCATTCTCTCTTTGATTTCATCCAATTCCTCAAAGAATTCAAAGATTTATTGCCATTGGAGGTTAATAGGATAGTTGTACCAAATCTGCAAGAATCTGTATTGAAGATACGACTACTTTTCATAGTTTGTTGTTGGTGATAAGGAGAAGGTGTTCTTGTAGCCTATAAAATCAAGAGGGTGTGTCTTGTAGCCCGTGAAACCAAGATTGTAAAGGTGTTCTTGCCACCCGTGGAAAGCAAGCGATTATAGTGGAATTCTGCACGATAGAGTGCAGGACTGGATGTAGGATTGGTTAATCCGAACCAGTATAAAAATCCGGGTGTTATTTACATTACTGCATTTTACTTTATTACTTACTTATTCTCTGGTTACTTCTTTCTGTTTGCAATTTGAGTAAATACAGTTTTATATTCATAAGTAAGTAGTTAATACACATTTCACCACTTCTAGTGTTTGAATAACCTTAAGATCCAACATTGTGTTGTAGACACTCCAGTATTTAACAATTTATAGTGGTGCTTGTGGATCTCAGACCATTGGATTTAGAGATTGAATTTGGTGCAACCACGTCATTGGCTGGATAGGAGCGGTCGGATGAAGCACGGACGCACGGGATGAGAGGAAATAACCCAAAATGATGTGTTCGAAGCTTACAAGAACGAAGAATTAAATTCTTCGTTCATTCAACAAGGCGGGTCGACCTAGGTGTCGACCGCCCCCTTTCTAGGTCGACATGCTGGTCGACCTAGGTAGTGGGTAGGTCTACCTAGGTGTCGACCGCCTCCTAGCTAGGTCGACATGCTGGTCGACCTATGTAACGACCCGTAAATTTTAATGGTTTTATTAACGTAATTAACTGGAAATTTTGTGAAATTTTAAATAATTGAGTTTGGAAATAAAATTTTGATATTTGGAATACGTCTATATAAACATAGCAAATAGTAAATTTTTATCTGATAATATGGAAGTTTATTTTATTGTGTAATTTTATTTAAATTAGTTAATATTTGATGATAATAAAATATTTCTCAAACCTGAATATTTTTATATAACAAATTTGTAAATCATATTCTGAGTGTGACGTCATATTTCGTTTCGTCAAATTTGGACTGCTATTGCTCCGTTTATCTTAATTCCGGTGTATTAGCAGCATTTTCGGTACCGAATATCGACTTTGATAGGATGATCGTACCACTAATATCTGTATACCATTTTGATCATCTCGTCGTGCTGATCTCTGCAGTATATTCAAATGTCAATTTCGAAGTCCGGGAGACGGCGAAATCTACGGAACGATTTCCGTATCGGTTCTGCAATTTGGCTTTTGGATTTCCCGTGACCACTCATTGCTCACCGTGTAAACCAATAGACATCAATCATAAATATTTCCCCTAAATTCTAGTGACTGACTTTCACTCTTCCCTATATTCAATTCATATAGCTGGCTCCAGCATATCTGGTTCGTTCTCTCCTCTCTGTTGAATCTCTACTTCCACTTGAAAGAGAAAAATAAATATATATTTTAGTTGTCTTCTTATATACTGCAAACCATATTCTTTCCCCATGACCTCCCTCTGCTGCACGCATCCCACGACTTGAGCCTTGCAGCGACGTGAACCGATGAAGCCACCTCGCTTTGGCCGCAACATCGGCTTCCACCTCCGGGTTCGCTCTCCCTGGTGCCGCGTGTAACCCCTGCTCTCGCCTTCCCTTCACCATTCCTTCGCTGCCAATAGCCCCATCTTCTTTCCCTACCTACATCTTCCTTCCCACGTGCGCCATCCCCTTCCAAGCCCGAGCCACCATGTGTTTGCCTCCTCCCCAAGCTTCCAGCCTCGACCGCAAGCCTTCCCTCCTCACCTCGGCATCCCCTCTCTCTCGCAAGCCTACATCTCCTTGCCACCGCCGCACTGCTCCGAAGCCGCCTCCTCTGCCTTGTTCACAACCCAAGGCCAAGAACAACCCCAGCACCCCTTGCCTGCTTGCAACTCACGCGAGCCTCTTTCTCCTCTCAGCTGCATCCTTTTATACTAGGTATATATATATATCATATTATATATTTAGGTTAGCTTTATTTTAATTTGTATTTTAGTTTTTATTTAAATGGATATTGAGTTAAAATTTGAACAGTTATGTAAGTTATAAATATAAAGTGTACAGTTGGTTATGTATATATGTATTTTACAAAATTTTGTGTTATTTCCATGTGTATACAATATCGATGTATTTTGATCTTTTAAGGTATATATATATTAGGTATTTTTTTATACAACTCTAGTTTGTTTGAAACTGATTTGAAACTATATTTTGTTATAGCTTTAAAATATATATACATGGTTAAAAGTATATGTATATAAATTCTTTGAATTATTTACTTGAATTATGTTAATATCTTTAAGGTATGATGTTGTGATAGCTTTAAATATACATATATTATGTTTAAAGATATACTTAAATTTATGTTCATAGCTTTTAAATAGATTTTGAATACTAGCCTACATATATACATTTAGTTGTGTGTCTGCATGCATGTTTTATTTTTTGTCTATTTATATATATATTTGTTATAACTGTGAATCTGCATGTTTGTTTATAGTTTGGATATATATACAATATACATTTGTTAAACATATTAGTCTATATAGGATTATATGAGCTTGGTTCAAGTATATAAATATATATATAGATTTATTTTATATGTGTTCGAACTAAATATGGATTTGAAAATATATGTTTTGGAATTTATTTTAGAAACAAATAAAAATATATAAATATATAACATATATTTTGTTCCATCGATCTCGTGCCATCTTGACTTACTTTTCCATATTGATTTATCGCAGCAATTGCTTGTACGTCGTGTCACGTGTCGTGCCCGTGTCCGTGTGCGTATCCGTATCAGTTGTTTCTCTTTCCGTGTTCTCTAGCCTCGAAAGGTGAGCAATCACTCACGATTAACATTCTTATATTTATTAAATTAGATTTCATTTGAATCGACAATTGAAATATGTTGTTGCTAGTTATTTAATTGCTATATATGATATGCCATTTTCTGTAACTGTTCACCTATGATACCTGACACCATGATCTGTTATTTATATTTATCTATTATTGATGATATATACCTGTTGTTGATATGTTATATTATTACCACCACTGTTTCACTCTACAAGTTCCCCGTTAATTTAGAATTCCCTATGGGTTGAAATGATACATACCCGAACAATCTTGTAGAATAGGAGAAAATCGTTATGGGTTGAAATGATAAACCTAAGCGATTTTCATTGAATTGAATTTTGGGATTACGGGTTGAAATGATATATACCCGTAGATATTTAAATTGCGGATTGAAATGATAAATATCCGTATCACTTGACCATAGGATAGAAAATTATATACAGACACCGTTGGTCTATATATATTTTGAAATGATTTCCAAAGTATTAAAAAGCAAATATATATGGTTTTATATAAATATTGATTTTTAAATATTATATATATATATATGTTATTTTATATATGTCTTAAATTCTTGATTTTTAAAATTATATGTTTTGGGAAATTTAAATTTATAAGTTAGATTTGAAATTATAAATTTTAAGATTTTTCTTATAATTTACTATTTTTAAAATATATAAAATAAGTTTTAATATAAAACAGATTTAATAATAAGATTTAATTTAATAAAATTTAATTTAATTTGTATATATTATGTTTAAGTATTTATTTAAAAATTATATTTTTAAAATAGTTTTTTATAATAATTTTTTTAATTAATGTTGGAAAGAATTATAGAAATTGATTTGAAATTTTATTTGTTAAGGATTATACTTAAATAAAAATCGATTTGAAACTTATTGAATTTGAGATTTTAAAGATATGATTTATAACTTGATTTTGATTAAAGGTGATTGAATGAATATTTTCAAATTTAAATAAATTTAAATTGGGATATTTAGTCTTATTTAAATTAGTAATTTGAAATTTTATTTGAATGAGTATTGGATTGATTAAATAATGGTAAAGTTGAATTTGAAATATAAATGAAATTTTCAAATTGAGTTATTGTAAAGGTTTGAATATTTAAACTTTGAAATCTATTGAAATTGAAATGGTTTAATTTGTAGTTCAAAATTGTATTCAAAATCGATATAAATTGAATATTGTAATATGGTTTATTGAAACTTGAATTGAACTGAAATGGATGAATTGAGTTTGAATTAAATTGGATACTTGGAATTCGAGTTGATTTAAATCGATTTGTGAAATTTGAGAAAAACTATTTTATTATATAAAGTATTTTTAAATATATTAAAACTATTTTAATACTTTACTTTATAAATTATTTTAATATATAAACTTTTTTTAATATACTAATTAATTTAATATATAAACTATTTTAAATTTATAACTATTTTAATATACTAATTATTTTATTATGTATACTACTTTAATTTATAACTATTTTATTATATATACTATTTTCTATATCTAAACTGTTAAGTGGAAGTGTTATGATTTTTAAAGTATTATGATTTCAAAGTGTTATGATTTCCAAAGTGTTATGATTTTAAAAGACTTATGATTTCCAAAGTGTTATACTTTTAAAGTGTTACGATTTTGGAAATGAATATTATTTAAAAGAATAATGATATCGGATTTATATGGTTTTGAAATGGATATGATATTTGGTTTTGAATTATGAACTATTTGAAATGAAATGACCACGGTGTTATAATCACGCTTGGTTGTTAAAGAGACCAGGATCAGTTATTGTCATACTCTCTGCCAATACAAAAAACCACTTTAACAACTGTGTACGCGGTGGAGATTCCAAAATGAAGTAGGATGGTTGGCGACGATCCTATATGAGGTATCTACGTGGACCCGACTCCCGTGAGTTAGCTTAAGGTGGTTAAAACAGGAGCAATTGACGGGCCAAGCGAGGTAGCTCCTCCGATCGGACACACCTCTTCGATACCATTTTATTACTTTGTGATTGATTGGGTGCACCCTCGGATTTTTATGGGAGTGTTGGACAAGGTGGGCGATAGCTACGGATATGCGTTACCACCAGCCCGGAAGTGTAATTGGTATATCTACCCTGGCATTGCCTAGTTGTGCCGTGTCACCTACCTTATCGAGACCACTACGAGTTTGTTTTGTGTGTCGTACCTATGGAGTGCTCCCTGATAGCCCACTGGTTTGGTGGAGTTTACAGTATTGTATAGACTACGCCATTATATAAAAATGTGTTAAGGGGGATATGGGTAACGCATTAACGCTATTTTAATAGTTTATCTTACTATAGACATTATTATAATAGCGTATATTACTACATAGTAGATAGTTCCACGGATCCTTAGAGGATGGTTATTCCAAACATCCTTCGAGTTATTTGTATTTCAGTTGATATTTCACTTGAGTTGGATTTATTGATAGAAGAATGTTAATCCTGACTCGAGTGTTTTGTTTTTTGCTTTATGCTCGGGTCAGACTGAGTGTCACAGCATTTGAGACTCACCTTTGGAGTTGGAGCTTCGCTTGGAGATCCATCTATATCATTCAGCTTTCAGTTATTCAGTTGACTCCAGTGATATATTTAGATTTTTTTCTTTGACTATGTATTAAGACTTCTATGTATCTTGATTTCTGCTGTATTTTCTTTCATATGTTGTTGTTTACATAGTAGCTTCATGAACTACTATTTATCTGTTTCCGCTGCTTATTGTTATACTCTGTGTCTATGATTTTGTGATTGATTTATTTACTGTATATGTTGAGTTTTGCCAAATATAAATTAACAATCTGATATTTTGAGCAATTTAAATCCGACATGTGCGAAGGCGAATGGGATGAAATATCAGGATGTTACATATGGTATCAGAGCTTTGGTTTTAGGCAAAACTTAGCATATAAAGTAAATTTAATTACGGAATCACCTTGTGTTAGCACCAAAATTGGTCACTAACACCCAAAGAGAGTTTTGTGTAGAGAGATTAATGAAGAAGGTAAATTAAAACTGAGGAATAACACAGTGGAATGCAATAATAACTGTAAGAAACAAGAACACCAAATTTATAGTGGTTCGGCGTAACTGTCTACGTCCAATTTGAGTTTAATCTTTATTGCTTTTCCAATAATTGAATACAGATACAATCCGTACTCCAAAAACTTGAATACAAGTTTTAACTGAAAAAGAAAGAGTCTTGAAAATGGTAGAGTCTCCCAGTGTTCTCCAAAAAAGGTCCCTTTTCAGGATGCCCCTGCCCCTCTATTTATAGACGAAGATGGGTTGAACTTTTTTCATTGGCCTAGGAACATGGTATCTCAGCCCACAGCAATTGACCCCTGCGCACCGAGCCACTTGTGCCGAACGAGGCATGCCGAACGAGAAATGCCGGGCGAGAGTTGTCTGGTCATCATCGAGCGACTCGAAGTAATCACTCAAGAGAACCGAGGCAAGTGGTAGAATGCTCTTACTCTGTTGTGGACATGATGGTTTGCTAACAATCCAGAGATGCCGATCGGGGCTTGTAAGCCGAGCAAGGTTCCTGTGTCGAGCGAGGAGGAGTGCCGAGCGAGGTCTTGTGCCGAACGAGGCTTTGTGCCGAGCGAGGAGGAGTGCCGAGCGAGGTCTTGTGCCGAATGAGGCTTTGTGCCGAGCGAGGAGGAGTGCCGAGCGAGGTCTTGTGCCGAACGAGGCTTTGTGCCGAGCGAGGAGGAGTGCCGAGCGAGGTTTTGTGCCGAACGAGGTTTTGTGCCGAACGAGACTGGTCGAACCAGAGAATGCCGAGCGATGCTTTGTGCCGAGCGATGCTTGTTATGCCGAACGGGAACCCTGTGCCGAGCCTCTTGTTACTGGGTCAAATAACCGTGTAACACTTGCCCCCCAAAGCGTATCATAAGAGTCAATTAATCATGATACACTTTGAATCACAAGACATCTGTGCTTAATGCCCTTCTTCTTCCATCAGGTGGAAATCGCTCCTTTATCACATCACCTCTTTGACACGACTCGGTCTATACTCGCATGCCGAGCCACCCGTTCGGCAAGTCCTCAGTCGTTTGGCATAACTTCCACCGAACCACTAAAGTACCTTGACTGGGTCCACCGGTCGATGCCTGTTCAATTTCTCCTCTCTATAAAAACCGACACTTCTCTTCATCACTCTTTTACTTTCACCTTGTTTTAGGAACTCGCAACTCTCCTTCTACCGAACTTCTGCTACCTCTCTAACTCTCTTTCCTTACCCTGAATCTAGCAAGTCTTCCTTACAATTCTTTCCAGGTCGAATCTAGACAATCTTCAATCACGAACCTAACCAGATCCCTAAGCCTCGATCATCCTCTTAGGTAATAACTTCTCTTTCAAACACTTTTTCCAGACTAGGATGTTTAACGCGAGATTCGAGTTCATGAACTTTCTTCAGACCAAGGATGGTAGGAATCGTGTAGATGAGGAAGACAAATCGTGGTTTGAGCATGTCTTAGGGCTGGAACCTTTATCGATTTTGAGTTTGGTGAAATGGAGAGGAGGAGGGAAAAGATTACCGATGGTCTTTAGGTCGTAGGCCTCCGCTGGGTCACCGAGCGTGGGAGTTAGGTTTGTGAAGTGTGCCTAAATTGTTGGTCTAGGTCGGTCGGTAACCCAGGAGCAAGAGAAAAGTGGGTGTCTAAGTAAGTCGGTGGTGTATAGGTAGGCGAGTGAAAAACCGACCAAGTGTAGAACTGGTGGCTCGGTGGTCTCCATATGGAAGTGATGTTAGGGAGTAAGGAGGTAAGTGTGTCGGTTAAGATGTTTCGAGGGCCGCTCGGCATTGAAGGTTGTGAATGTTGGGAAGGTCGCTCGGCATTGAAATAGCCGAGTGAGGTGAAAGCCGTTCGGCATTGAGAGGCTTGAAGTAGGCACAAGTATGGCCCGGCTAAAACCAAGGGATTGGTCCGGCATGCCGAACGAGGATCTCCCTCATGCCGAACGGTGAAGAAAGAGAGTAGGATAGAAGCGTGAGTCGGGTTTAGCGTGCCGAGCGATGCGGCTCGGTATGACCATGGTTCGGCATGTCTCCCGCATGTCGAACGGTGAAGAGAGGGTGTAGGAGAGTTTAGGTGGTTGTTTAGTCGAGTCTTTCGAGTGTCGTTCAACATTTAGTCTTGAAGTAGGCAATAATAGTCAAAACCATCCTAACTCGGACATAGTTCATGTTGACTTGACTCACTTACTATGCCTAATCATGTGACAAAAACAAGGACAAGGACTTAAGCAAACAAGCATATCGACCAATCTAGACTGATAATTTCCCTGTCTCAACAACCATAAATCTGAATTTAATTTGATAAAAACATACAATATCCTTCGACATATAATGCCAACTTCCGAGTTCAAACTAAAAACCATCATTGGATACTTGTACTTAACTTGATCTTATCAGCTTCACGACTTTAAATCCTTTGACACTTATACTCGAACGATTGCACTAGTTCACACACCACACGGGGGGAGTATTCTTGTCGATATGTCTAATGTTAATTGTTTTTCAAGTATAGTTTAAGCAGGTGTTTCATCAGATCCAACACTCATTAGGGATGTCTAGAAAATCCAGTTCTGCCACAGTTTCGGATAGACCCGAGCCATCTTCTCAACAGGAAAAGGTTGGAACCTCAAATCCATCGGCAGCTCCCGTACGAGATATTCCAAGCCCCACGATCGCATCCGTTGACTTGGCTCCTGACGCCTTGGATGCAGCGATCTTTCTAGACAATCCGGCCGATTCTTAAGCTTCGAGAATTAACGAAAGCGCTCTTCGTCATAAATGCTCAATACATGGGGTTCCTTTTGACGATGTGCTGGTTCCATCGGGACAAGATCGTCCTCACTTGCCCCCAGTCGGATATACGGCCTACAACAAATTTATGTGCTGGGTTGGTAGCATGCCACCATTCAACTCTTTTCTCTGCGACCTGTTACAGTATATTAAGATCGCTCCATCACAGTTACATCCCAACAGTCACGCGTGTTTATACTGCATGTGCATTCTCTTCATGAGCATTTTATTCAGGCTCCCGACTCCCGGCGATATCCGCTACATTTACCATTTCAAGAGATGGTCCGACAGCCCATCCTTCATATTCCTCGAGCCACATAGCAAGTTCCAAATCCTCACAGGGGCGTGGAGCAAATTCGCCCAATACAAGCAAGAGTGGTTTTACGTGCGCTGTCCCCTTGGCTTTGAAAGGAGATGGGTGGAAGGGAGTAAATTTCTTTTCTGAATCAATACTTGCATTTGGCGGAAATTGCACCTATTCTAACTCTTTCTCTGCTTTTACAGGTATCGGCCCCCGTCCCGAAGGCTCCGGGTATTTTGAGGCCGTTGAAGCTATCCAAGCTACCCCTGCGGAAGACCGGGACACTGTGCAGTTAAAGCGCCCTGCCGCTCCATAGCGTTTGAGGTTTGAAAAGTTGCAGCGGAGATATATCGAGGATATAGCAGGATATAGCGGACGACTTTAAAAAGAGGAATGATGAACATTCTACATTAAAAAGAGCAACAAGTATTACTTATTATTTCCCACCAAGCAAAAGAAGTTATAATAAAGTAAAGGTAAACAAAGTTGACAGTTAAAAAGTTAGAACTAGTTATAATAACCAACAGCGCATATCATTGTTACATCAACTTTGAAGTTACCATAAAACTTAAAAGCAAGACATCAAGCAAAATGCTTATTTATAGGAAATGAGGATATAGCGGGGCAACAAAATCGGGGATATATCGGATTATTTTTGCAGTATCGGGGATAATAGCGGATTCGCTATATTGGGCCGCTTTATAGAAATATCGTTGCTCCAAAAGTCCACTATTGGATATATCGGGGCAATAACGGGGAATTGACTGCACTGCCGGGACAATAGATCTATTATTTCAAACGAATCGCTCTCGAAGTTTGGGTTGCTGGCGGAAGGTCGCTGGATAAGTCTTCCTCATGGCGCTACTACAACTGGATTTGCCTCGGACAAAGGCAAAAGGCAAGTTGGGCCTTCGTCACATGGTCCCCCTGACACACCTGAGGAGGGCGAGATTAGAGAAACTAAGGTGCCCGAAGCATCGGGTGAAAATGTCAGTCCCACTCTGGAACCGGTGGTTGAAGTACACGACATTGAAGTAACGCCTCCTCCTTTAAAGGGGAAGAAGAAATTGACTTACAAATTGAGGAAAAAGACAACGGGCGGAACCTCTAAGGTCACAATCATTCCAGTAGAGAGAGAGCCTTCTCCTCAACACTTAGAGAGTTCATTAAAAGGCTTGTCGGAGCTCACTATTCCCGACGATTTGCTTAATTATGGCTTCGATGATCTGGAAGCCCTGAAGCTTCGCTCGCCCGCGAAATGCGATGAAGGCGCTCAAGTCCAAAATCAGGGAGATAAGACTCCGATAAGTAAAGCCAAAAAAGCTGGTCCATCGGGGGGAAACACTAGGACACACACAAACACATTCACATTCCACTTCGCACTTAACCTTCAGCTATTATGTGACTTTGACTAACTCATGCTCATTTGACTTTGTACAGGTGACATGGGACGCTCTCACGGATTTGATCGCCTACGCGTATCCTCTATATTCCACCACTACGGACGGGACTCGGGCCCTGGAAAACGTCGGGATAGAGATAATGACAGCAACAGAGATTACCGCTCCCAGGATTCATCATCCCGAAGGAAAACTTACCATCAGCCTTCATCTCATTATGATTCTCCTTCTCACCCGGAACAAGATAGGGAGAAATCTGGCCACAAAGGGTCCCAGTCCGATACTCCCCGCGATCAACACTCTGGCTCTTCCAGCACAAGGCCTCACAAGAAAACTATAGTTCCAAAACCAACTCCTTCTACTCTCGCACAAGATCCGTCGGTATCGGAAAAGCTAGCCGAGCTCAAGGCTATGTTCCCCAAGATATTTTGATGGTCTGAAGTTCCTTCCGGCGATCCATCCCATTCCGGGACACGTCAAACTAAGTGCCATTACATGTAACAACGACGTCTACGTTCAACATGACGCATTCGTCCATTTGGTTAAAAAAGTCTCGTAAGTCTCTATTGAGCGTCAACATGAAATCGATCGTCTAAACCTCGAGGCTATTCATGACAAAGACATCATCAAAGCTCAGGATGGAGAGCTCTCTTCATACAAGTCTCGACTCGAAGCTGCCCAAAAGAATGCCAAAGACACAACGGAGGCCGTTAATCATCTGAAGACGACACATAAGAAAGAAATTGATGAAGTGGTTCAACGTTGCGGGACCTTAGCTTTAGAGAAAGATTATGTTCAAAAAGAGAGAGATGCCTTTGCTCAGCGCATCAAAGAGTTGGAAGTGTTACTCTCTAAGGAGAAGGAAGAGAAAATAGCTGCTCAGGAGGAGTCCCAACGATATTGCAACGAGATTGTTGCCACTCGACTCCTCAAAACACAACTAGATGAGGAGATTTCCAGAGCCGAAGCACTGAAGGAGATAACCCGTGAGGAAGGTAAAAAGATGGCGCTTTCTGATTTCGATTCGCGCCTTGAGGCGGCTGCCGAGGCCGGCAGGGAGGAGATCAAGTGCTTATTCGACCCGCTTATAGCAGAATACAACGCTCGCATCCTCATGCATCTGGATTGGACTTTTCTTGGCGAGGGTTACCTCGAATATCTAGCCGAGGCGTGGGAGACTTTGATAAGGATCAAAACGGCTGAGTCGGGGACTGAAGAGGTTGACGAAGAAGCTTTAGTGAAGGAATTTCTCCGGGGGAATGAGCCTTCGGACTTGTCTGCAGTGAAGGCTCTCTACAGCAGAGACTCCTCCTTACCGAAAGGAAAAAATGACATTGCCGGCCCGTCCGGAGCCGAGTCTACAGTTCCTCCCCCTACTCAATCGACTAATCGCCTACCACTTGACCCCTTCGAAAAACACATTGGCTACGACCCAGAAGATCCTGGTCTTGGTATTCATGTTCTATCTCCTATCCCAGAAGGCGAAACTCCCTGAACAGTCGAGAGTCAACCAGAGACGGGTACATAACTTTCCCTTCTTAGTCCACAGGGCCGTTGCTTTTAGCAAGGGATAAATGTATTCTAACACTTGTTTCTTATGATGCCGCGTAGGTCATCCCGATCCCATGCCTACTCCAAGGAGTGATACTGCCATGGAGAAGGAGGAGAAAACAGGAGAAACAACTTAAGCGGAAGAGATTCCCGGACCTGATGCTCAAGTGATTTAAGCGCTTAACGAAGACAAATCCAACGATCCATCGCCCGTCGAAGAACATTACGAAGTTGAAATTACTGGTGTCTCCAAACACACTGCAAAGCTGAGCATGAAGGAACAGGTCACTAAAGAGGGGAGAAAGAAAGCCGAAATTAAGGTCGAGCCTCAAGTGGTAGAACTCGATGACCCACTGAACAAGTCTTTGAAGATTATTCTTCTAGGTGGGACCAGGCCGTTAGAAGTTCCTTCTTCCTCTGACACCCCTTCTCAGGTGAGCAAAACATTCAAGAGAAAACGCGTGGGGGAGGAGTCGTCTGAGAAATCGAAGAAGGAGAAGAAGCCGAAGAAGTAACTATCATGCCCGTTCAACGAGAATCAGCCTGGATTATGTAATAATTTTTATTTATTTTCATAGCCGTTGTAGATAGACTTTTTGCCCTGAGTTTGGGAGAAGTTGTGGTAGGATTTTGTTTTGAATTGATGAATAAAACTTTATTCTTTGTCTTTTAAATGACTTTTGTTATTCAGCTTACTGTATAACTCGTATTCGAAATCCGAAATCTTGTGACTTACATAAGCCTTAGTTCCCTTCCATATGACTCGGAGATTTTTTGGATCGCTTATACTCTGATCCGTACTTTGGGGACTCGGAGTACTCCAGTCCACGCTCAGGGGACTTTGGAGATTTTTTTAATATGCTAGTCCGCACTCTGGGGACTCAGAGTACTCTAGTCCGCACTCTGGGGACTTAGAGATTTTTTAGTCGTTTATACTCTAGTCCGCACTCCAGGGACTCAGAGTACTCTAGTCCGCACTCCGGGGACCTAGAGATTTTTTAATCGTTTATACTCTGGTCCGTACTTCGGGGACTTAGAGATTTTTTAGTCGTTTATACTCTAGTCCGCACTCCGGGGACTCAGAGTACTCTAGTCCGCACTCCGAGGACTTAGAGATTTTTTAATCGTTTATACTCTGGTCCGCACTACGGGGACTCAGAGTACTCTAGTCCGCACTCTGGGGACTTAGAGATTTTTTAATCATTTATACTCTGGTCTGCACTCCGGGAACTCAGAGTACTCTGAGTCCGCACTCCGGGGACATAGAGATTTTTTAATCGTTTATACTCTGGTCTGCATTTCGGGGACTCAGAGTACTCTAGTCCGCACTCCGGGGACTTAGAGATTTTTTGATCGTTTATACTCTGGTCCGCACTCCGGGGACTCAAAGTACTCTAGTCCGCACTCCGTGGACTTAGAGATTTTTTTAGTCGTTTATACTCTGGTCCGCACTCCTGGGACTCAGAGTACTCTAGTCCGCACTCCGAGGACTTAGAGTACTCTAGTCCGCACTCCGAGGACTTAGAGATTTTTTAATCATTTATACTCTGGTCCGCACTCCGGGGACTCAGAGTACTCTAGTCCGCACTCCGGGGACTTAGAGATTTTTTAATCGTTTATACTCTAGTCCGCACTCCGGGGACTCAGAGTACTCTAGTCGGCACTCCGAGGACTTAGAGATTTTTTAATCGTTTATACTCTGGTCCGCACTCCGGGGACTCAGAGTACTCTAGTCCGCACTCCGAGGACTTAGAGATTTTTTAATCGTTTATACTCTGGTCCGCACTCCGGGGACTCGGAGTACTCTAGTCCGCACTTCGGGGACTTAGAGATTTTTTAATTGTTTATACTCTGGTCCGCACTCCGGGGACTCAGAGTACTCTGAATCCGTATTCCGGGGACTTATAGATTTTTTAATCGTTTATACTCTGGTCCGCACTCCGGGAACTCAGAGTACTCTAGTCCGCACTCCGGGGACTTAGAGATTTTTTAGTCATTTATACTAGTCCGCACTCCAGGGACTCAGAGTACTCTAGTCCGCACTCCGAGGACTTAGAGATTTTTTAATCATTTATACTCTGGTCCGCACTCCGGGGACTCAGAGTACTCTAGTCCGCACTCTGGGGACTTATAGATTTTTTAATCATTTATACTCTAGTCCGCACTCCGGGGACTCAGAGTACTCTGAGTCCGCACTCCAGGGACATAGAGATTTTTTAATCGTTTATACTCTGGTCCGCACTTCAGGGACTCAGAGTACTCTAGTCCGCACTCCGGGGACTTAGAGATTTTTTGATCGTTTATACTCTGGTCCGCACTCCGGGGACTCAGAGTACTCTAGTCCGCACTCCGGGGACTTAGAGATTTGTTTAGTCATTTATACTCTGGTCTGCACTCCTAGGACTCAGAGTACTCTAGTCCGCACTCCGAGGACTTAGAGATTTTTTAATCGTTTATACTCTGGTCCGCACTCCGGGGACTCAGAGTACTCTAGTCCGCACTCCGGGGACTTAGAGATTTTTTAATCGTTTATACTCTAGTCCACACTTCGGGGACTCAGAGTACTCTAGTCTGCACTCCGAGGACTTAGAGATTTTTTAATCGTTTATACTCTGGTCCGCACTCCGGGGACTCAGAGTACTCTAGTCCGCACTCCGGGGACTTAGAGATTTTTTAATCGTTTATACTCTAGTCTGCACTCCGGGGACTCAGAGTACTCTAGTCCGCACTTTGGGGACTTAGAGATTTTTTAATCGTTTATACTTTGGTCCGCACTCCGGGGACTCAGAGTACTCTGAGTCCGCATTCCGGGGACTTAAAGATTTTTTAATCGTTTATACTCTGGTCCGCACTCCGGGAACTCAGAGTACTCTAGTCCGCTCTCCGGGGACTTAGAGATTTTTTAGTTATTTATACTAGTCCGCACTCCAGGGACTCAGAGTACTCTAGTCCGCACTCCGGGGACTTAGAGATTTTTTAATCGTTTATACTCTGGTCTGCACTCCGGGGACTCAGAGTACTCTAGTCCGCACTCTGGGGACTTAGAGATTTTTTAGTCGTTTATACTCTAGTCCGCACTCCAGGGACTCAGAGTACTCTAGTCCGCACTCCGGGGACTTAGAGATTTTTTTTAAAGTTTGGGTGTGCATTCATACGCCAGACAGAACAACGCAATTTAATTTTCATCACAGAGTTGTACTATACGGAAACATCAACAGTTCATGGAAAAAACGGCTTCAAGCCTTTATTGATCATAACAAAGGAAAACAAACTGAATTGTCTTATTGCATGGAAAAAACTAAAAACATCGAAATGGACATATATTGGAAATAACTGCAACTAAAATGCAAAAAGAAATAGACTAGGTATAATAACGACGTAAATGCTCGCTATTCCATGCGCGAGGGAGTGTCACGCTATCTATGGTCGCTAGCTTGAAAGTTCCTTCTCCAAGCCTCCATTCGATGACATACGGACCTTCCCATATGGGATTCAAATGTGATAGGGTCGGAAAAACTCGCTTCAAAACAAGATCACCCGTATTGAAAATTCTCGGTCGGACTTTTTCATTATAATACCGAGCAACTCGATGCATATATGCAACCGCTCTTAAGTCAGCTTCTTCACGTTTTCATCAACAAAGTCCAGTGATTCCAATAAGAGATTCTGATTTGTTTTAGGGTCATAATAAGCTACCCGATGAGAGGGAACTTCAAGTTCCACGGGTATCACAGCTTCAGCGCCGTATGCCAAGGTGAATGGAGTATGGCAAGTCGCGGACTTGTGGGTGGTTCTGTAAGCCCAGAGCGCTGTCGGAAGCTCATCCACCCACTTGCCTCTAGCCTTTTCCAGTCGTTTCTTTTATATTAGCTTGATTATTTTATTTATGGCTTCCACTTGCCCGTTCGCTTTAGAGTGAGCGACCGCCGAAAACCTTTTATCAATATGATATTTCTGGCAGAATTCTTTGAATTCTCTACTTTCAAATTGAGTTCCATTGTCCGTGATGATAGTTCGCGGGAGGCCAAAACGGCATATGATGTTTCGTACAACGAAATTAATTACCTTTTTGGTGGTGATCGTAGCTAAAGGCTCTGCTTCTGCCCACTTAGTAAAGTAATCAACCGCAACAATTGCATACTTTGCACCACCCCTGGAAATCGGTAAGGAACCGATTATATCGATCCCCCAAATTGCAAATGACCAGGGACTAACCATTTGCGTGAGTTCCGCTGGCGGAGCTCTCGGGATTTTCGCAAACTTTTGACATTTGTCGCACTTTCTCATGTAGTCTGCAGCATCCCGATTTAACAATTGGCCAATAATATCCATAGCGGAGGATCTTTTCACGAGTGTTTGCCCCCTAGTATGATCGCTACACTCTCCTTCGTGCACTTCCATTAAAACTCGTTTTATCTCACCATGGGCGATGCACCGGAGTAAGGGAACCGAGAATCCCCTCCGATACATTATTCCATCT
Source organism: Allium fistulosum (assembly GCA_030737815.1). Classification (NCBI taxonomy): domain Eukaryota; kingdom Viridiplantae; phylum Streptophyta; class Magnoliopsida; order Asparagales; family Amaryllidaceae; genus Allium; species Allium fistulosum. The sequence continues at coordinate 931,784,110 of CM060904.1, forward strand.
TGCATTATATATCTTGAAGCTTTATGAATGACTTGTCGTCTCTCGTTCTTTCTATCGGGCAAGGTTCCGTGTAATATGTATTGTTTGAATGAAGTCATCCACGACTCCTTTTCAATTTCTATTTCTAGAACTGAATCTATCTCCATTTCGTCTATGCTCGAAGATTGTAGAGCTTCGACGGGAACCAAGCCCAGCTGCTGTGCATCGCCTGTACTTGCGAACTTCGCCAATGAATCGGCCTCCTTGTTTTGCTCACGCGGGACGGGGAAATATCGTAGTATTGAAGGTCTGCCAAAAGTTCTTGAACTCTTGCAAGGTATGGGGCGAGTCTCTGCCTCTTTGCTTGATAGTCTCCATGAACTTGGTACACTACCAATTGTGAGTCGCAAAAGGTTTCAATTGATTTTATTCCGAGTTCCCTGATAAGTTTCAAGCCAGCAATCAATGCTTCATACTCAGCTTCGTTGTTTGTGGCTGGAAAATTGAGTTCTAAATCATAACAAATTGATTGGTTTTCGGGATTCACAAGTATTATACCAGCCCCAGAACAACGCTCGTTGGATGCCCCATCAGTGTACAGTTTCCATCGAATGGGTGGAATGACATCATAATCGTTTGATTCGTCTAACACGGTGAACTCAGCAATCAAGTCTGCTAGCGCTTGCCCTTGTATGGTCCTTCGCGGCAGGTAGGTAATATCGAACTGACTCAACTCGATATTTCATTTTGACATCCTTCCAAAGGTTGCGGGTCGTTAGAGTACTTGTCGCAAGGGTTGATCGGTATAAACACTGATCAAGTGTGCCTGGAAGTATGGACGTAGCTTGTGTGATGCAATCACCAAGCAGTAGGCCAATTTCTCAATTTTGAGATAATTTCTTTCTGCCCCCGTTAGACGTTTACTGACATAGTACACCGGCCTTTGAACTCGGTCCTCCTCGCGAACCAAAGCTGTACTGATAGCATGTTGGGATACAGCCAAGTATACAAACAACACCTCATGGTCTATATGCTTCGACAGCACCAAGGGACTTTCTAAATGCCTTACCAGAGTTCGGAATGTGTCTTCGCAGTCGGGCGTCCATTCAAAATTTCTCTTTCCTTTCTTTATTACATCGAAGAAGGGAATACACTTATCTGCGGCCTTGGATATGAATCGACTCAACGCGGCTACTTTTCCATTCAACCTTTGTACTTGCTTTATAGTTCTGGGTACTTGTATGTCTCAAATAGCTTGAATCTTCTCCGGTTAGCTTCGATTCCTCACGCATTAACAATGAAACCCAAAAACTTTCCCGATGCAACACTAAAGGAACACTTCAGTGGGTTGATTTTCATTCCATAATTCCTGAGTATATCAAACATCTCTGCCAAGTCTCGAATGTGGTCGTTTGACTGCCGTGACTTCACGAGCATGTCATCCACATAGACTTCCATTGTTCTACCAATTTGGTCTTTAAACATCCAATTCACCAAGCGCTGGTAAGTCACCCTCGCATTTTTTAGCCTAAAAGGCATCACTACATAACAGTACAGTCCAACGTCTGTGATGAAACTGATGTGTTCTTGATCTGGAATGTGCATCGGGATTTGATTATATCCCGAGTACGCATCCACAAATGATAATAACTCGTGTCCTGCCGTTGAGTCGACCAGCTGATCAATTCTAGGTAATGGGAAACTATCCTTAGGGCATGCTTTGTTTAAATCCGAGTAATTAACACAAGTTCTCCATTTCCCATTCGCTTTTCTCACTAGTACAGGGTTAGAGACCTATTCTGGGCAGAGGGCATCGCGGACGAACCCATTGGCTTTGAGTTTGTCCACTTCCTCTTTGAGAGCCACGGACCTCTCCGGGTCCATGCCTCTCCTTTTCTACTTTATTGGAACGTACCTCGGGTCTATATTCAACATATGAGTCGCAATAGCGGGAGAAATCCTGCACATATCAGAATGTGTCCAAGCGAAAACATCCAGATTCGCTCGGAGGAAATTAGTGAGATCCTCGGTCATCGAGGGGCTGGGTTTTGATCCAATTTTAAGTACTCGCGACGGATCTTCTCGGCTCACTGAAATGTCAATCGTTAGTTCAGCCGTCGCTGCTTTTTCTTCCCTGGGTTCCTCATCATCATCTCTTGGATCTATGTCTCTACAGATCCGATCATGTTGCCCGAGCCAGGGCTCGGGCATTACTTGTCAATTTTCAACGACTCGGTTGTGGACGGAGCTGTCCACAACCTTTCCCTTCTCTCTTCGCTGGGCCTCTCTCAGCTCAGCCACATAGCATGCACGACCAGTTGCTTGATCGCCATGTACAACACCAACTCCTTTGTCTGTCGGAAATTTCAGTGTTAAACACCACGGGGCCAAAGCTGCCCTGAACTCTGCCAAGGCAGGTCGACCCAGAAATACATTGTATGGAGAATCAACATCCAAAACTATGAATGGTAGGATTCAAACCCTCCTACATTCACCTTGTCCTAGTTCAACTAGCAATTCAACATAACCCACCACATCGATTGCTGCACCATTAAAGCTATGGATACGAGCTTTAGATGGTTTTAAATCTTTCGTCTCCATCTTCATTTGGTCATATGATTTTTTGAAGATGATATTAATAGAACTTCCACAATCAATCAAAATTCTTTTCACAGATGCTGGCCCGATTGTCGCAGATATGACCATCGGGTCAACGGTAAGAGCCTCCACCTGATCTGCATCTCTGAAATATTATATCATCAGTCATCGTTCGCTGCTGCTTAGTCGGGGATCCATCCTCCGTATACGAACAACATTCGAAATATGCATGCCTTAAGGAGTTAGCATACCGCTCCATTTCCCGCCAATTCTTGTCTGTAGGGTGAGGTCCACCAACTATCGTATTTATGACTAGTCTGCCTAAGGTCCGAGCAGGCTCATCAGGATGGCGTGGAGCTGGTGCAGGACGGGGATTGGACGTTCTCTGTCCACCCTCCTGAGGAACCTTCACAAACTCCTGCAACTTTTTCTGTCTAATTAGCTTTTCTGTAGCATCATGGAGGTGCCTACACTCCTCGGTATTGTGCCCGTAAGTCTCATGGAAGCGGCAATACTTCCCAGTCCGCATTTGCTCTTCAGTAGACTCTTTTGGGTGTGGCTTTCGATATTGGAATGTATTACAAGTTGACAGGTAAATATTTTCCAAAGATGCATTCAGAGGAGTGTATTTGTTGTAAGTTGGGATCCTTGGTTTCCACTTTCCAGCTTCCCTTTTATTTCTAGGATTTCCCCCACCGGATCCTTTAGATTGTTCAGTCTTGTTTTGAACATTGACTTGTACTTTTCAAGAGTTGTCACCGGATTGTTTTACAGCGATGTTACTCTACAGAGCCTCCTTGCCATGTACCGGTGCATTATCTCGCCTCGTCCACTTAGCTTCCTCCCTTCTTATAAATTGGTGTGCTTTGGAATAAAAACGTTCTAGCATAGTCGGAGGCTTTCCCACCAGCCAATCTCCAAACTCTGAATCCGGATTTACCCCTCGCATCATGGCCATTAAAATAGCATGGTCGTTGGGGTTGCTAACTTCAGTTGCGACAACATGAAATCTTTGTAAGTACTCTTTCAACGACTCCCCTGGAGCCTGAATCACACTGGACAAGGATATCACATCCTTGGGACGAGTGGCATGAATCCTGAATTGTTCCACAAATTTCGTCACTAACTCATCAAAGTTGGAAATAGTTCGCGGAGGAAGTCGGGTGAACCACATGGTAGCGATTCTAGATAAAGTTATTGGGAAACCTCTACACTTGGTTGCATTAGTCGCTCTAGCTAAGTCCATCATCCATTCATACCTTATCACATGATGTCGGGGATCAGTCTTTCCTTCATAGGCCGGAATAGTCGGCATGTTAAACTTCCTGAGGTACTCGGCCTGTAAGATAACATCTGTGAACGGAGTATGACTCCTGGATATCGCCCAATCATCATTTGATAAGCCTTAATTCTCTTTCATCAGCTGTCTGACCATAGCTGATAGGTTCTACATTTGTATGGAAGATGGCAGGTTGGTGTCTGTCCTATGAGACCGTTTTGGTCGGTGTCTCCTCCGTTGGCGATCTACCAAGTGTGTCTCCTGGAGACCAGCATCATTAAGACCTTGGTGTGCCGGCTGTCTAGCTTCCACTCGTACTCCAGATCCTAAGTTTCCCGTTCCAGCTTGAGTGTGATTTTCTTGGTGTAAGTGAGGAGCCATTGCTCCAGGTAGAGAACCCGGACCATCCCTGGCTGATCGATCAGCAGCACCAGTTTGCGTTGTTTCTGTTCTACGACGTCTACGCCTGGGAGGTTCATCAGACGAAGAAGAGCTGTCAGATGAGGAATAAGGAGCGGGGCTTCCTCCAGCATTCTGATTTTGTTGTTGAGTAAGTTAAGTCATAAGGTTGGCGTTAGCTTGGATCTGTTCGCTGAGCTGTCTCCTGCTCTCCATGAATTCTCTCGTCAGCACATTGAACTCTGTCCTAGTGACAACTTCCATTTGATTTTGGGCAGTGACAGTCCCTATGCCCAGATTAATCTGTTGATTTATGGGTCCTACTTGTTGGACACTAGCAGTCTCGTTGACATCTGCGTTGTGGGAGGCTGATCTAGTACGTGGTCTTCCTATTGTAGAGTTATTGGTAGAAACTCTGAGTAGAATCAACGGATTTCCTATGAATGACTTGGATCTCCTTCTGGGGATTTCTTCAATCCAGTAGCTACAAAGTAGATCATAATGGCCTGAGGACGGTTCTCAGTGAAAGCACCAAAATGTTAGCACCAAAATTGGTCACTAACACCCAAAGAGAGTTTTGTGTAGAGAGATTAATGAAGAAGGTAAATTAAAACTGAGGAATAAAACAGTGGAATGCAATAATAACTGTAATAAACAAGAACACCAAATTTATAGTGGTTTGGCGTAACTGCCTACGTCCACTTTGAGTTTAATCTTTATCGCTTTACTAATAATTGAATACAGATACAATACGTACTCCAACAACTTGAATACAAGTTTTAATTGAAAAAGAAAGAGTCTTGAAAATGGCAGAGTCTCCCCAGTGTTCTCCAAAAAAGGTCCCTTTTCAGCATGCCCATGCCCCTCTATTTATAGACGAAGATGGGTTGAACTTCTTTCAATGGCTTAGAAACATGGTATCTCAGCCCACAGCAAGTGACCCCTGCACACCGAGCCACTTGTGCCGAACGAGGCATGCCAAACGAGAAATGCCGGGTGAGAACTGTTTGGTCATCTATCGAGCGACTCGAAGTAATCACTCAAGAGAACCAAGGCAAGTGGTAGAATGCTCTTACTCTGTTGTGGACTTGATGGTTTGCTAACAATCCAGAGATGCCGAGCGTGGCTTGTAAGCCGAGCAAGGTTCCTGTGCCGAGCGAGGAGGAGTGCCGAGCGAGGTCTTGTGCCGAACGAGGCTTTGTGCCGAGCGAGGAGGAGTGGCGAGCGAGGTCTTATGCCGAACGAGGCTTTGTGCCGAGCGAGGAGGAGTGCCGAGCGAGGTCTTGTGCCGAACAAGGTTTTGTGCCGAATGAGACTGGTCGAACCAAAGAATGCCGAGCGATGCTTGTTATGCCGAACGAGAACCCTGTGCTGAGCCTCTTGTTACCGGGTCAAATAACCGGGTAACACCTTGTTAGAGCTTGAGTTCTCCTCTTTGACTCGGTTTCCTTTGAATTTTGGAACTTTCCCCTACGTTCTGAAATCCATTCTTGTCCTCCCTAATCGTGCTTTTCCTGATTTCGGAGTATCCCATAACTCCACTTCGGTTGATCTCTATAATGAATCGGTGGCCCCGCCAATCTTAGAATGATTTGTAAAGTGGTGCAACTCCTTTACAACAGGCATTGATTCACCGAAGATTTCTGTATCCTCGGTTTAGATGTTGTTATCTCTTGCTATGCCCGAATTCTATCTCTTATGATCAGATGTCGATTTGCCTCAGAATTCTATATCGATCTTATTCTTGAAGTCACGGTTGACCTGGTTAAGGTCACCCGCGATTAATATCGGTATATCCATCTTTCAATTTGAAATTTAATTATTTTATCTCCCATTCAATCCTATCTTCTTAGCTAGAATTCTCTTTGATGTGGGTTCCTCTAGATTTGAATCTCTACTCTTGTTGTATAATCTATTTTTGTATCATCAAGTGTGAGAGTGTATTTGTATTAATATAAAAATGTTTTATATATTGTGTTGTTTGAGTGGTTAATGCTGATTTGGGGTTTCGATCGATTCATCTGATCAACGCTATCGATAGGAATTTCAAATCATTTGAACAGAGCAAACTGACACAATAAATTTTTTATGATTATATTATATATATAAGTATAAATTTTCGGAAAATTAAATAGTTAAATGAATTGGTTGTTAGAAATGAAAATTAAATGTAAACCATTAACTATTTCCACATAATATAAATAAATGAAATTATAAAACATGGTTAATAAATTGATTTGGAATTGAAATGAATTTAAATTAAGAATTTGAGAATTCAATTTTCGGTATTTTAGAAAATTTGGCTTTTAAAACTTTAGAGTATATTATTTAAAGGTAATTTCAAATAGAAATCGTTTCCAAAGAATTTTAAAAAATTTAAATTAGTACTCTCCTCCATTGTCGCTGGAAGTTAATTTCGGTGATGACTGCAGCATCATCGACATTCATTTTTGAGTTTCATAGTGGAGAGACCACTTAGTAGCTTTGCTACACTTTTGTTTTTGGAAAATGAATTTGATTTGAATTTCTTAAGTATGACTTGATGTATAATATATATAGGTATATGTTTATAGATTTGATTTGATATATAGAATATATATCTTTACTACTAATAAAGAGAATTCATTGAATAGATTTACTCGGTGTCCTTTTGAAATTCCAAATATACCCTTTACATCTCATAGAGAAATAGTATTCAAATATGGGAATATAGCCTTTTAATTTCTAAGTACAACTATTAGTCACCATGGAGAACTATAGTGTGCGTTCACAAGATGAAATATCCGAGTGTACCATATTGTCCGTAATTTAGGTGGGAGTTCATCGGTCGAAGTTTTGTCAGATTCCAAGTTAGTATGAAGAAGTTATTACAGTCTGAACAAAAAAATAACGGCTTCTGCACTAGGCGGTGTTCAAATATTGGGATGTGATAGCCTGTTATTTTCTAAGTACAACTGTCAGTCCTCATGGAGAACTACAATGTACGTTCACAAAATGAAGCATCCGAGTGTTCATATGGTCCGTAATTTAGGTGGGAGTTAATCGGTCGAAGTCTCGCCGGATTCCGAGTTAGTATGAAGAAAATATTGCAGTCTGAACAAAAAAAATAGCGGCTTCTGCACTAGGCGGAGTTCAAATGTGTGGATGTGGTATCCTGTTATTTTCTAAGTTCAACTGTCAGTGCCCATGGAGAACTACAGTGTGCGTTCACAAGATGAAGTATCCGAGTGTTCCATATTGTTTGTAATTTAGGAGGGAGGTAATTGGTCGAAGTCTCACCGGATTCTGAATTAGTATGAAAAAGTTATTGCAGTTTGAACAAAAAAAATAGCGGCTTCTGCACTAGGCGGAGTTCAAATATGGGGATGTGGTAGCCTGTTATTTTCTAAGTACAACTGTCAGTCACCATGGAGAACTACAGTGGGCGTTTAGAAGATGAAGTATCTGAGTGTTCCATATTGTCCGTAATTTAGGTGGGAGTTAATCTGTCAAAATCTCGCCGGATTCCGAGTTAGTATGAAGAAAATATAGCAGTCTGAACAAAAAAAATAGCGGCTTCTACACCAGGCGGAGTTCAAATACGGGGATGTGGTAGCCTGTTATTTTCTAAGTACAACTGTTGGTCCCCATGGAGAACTACAGTGTGCGTTCACAAGATGAAATATCCGAGTGTACCATATTGTCCGTAATTTAGGTGGGAGTTCATCGGTCGAAGTTTTGTCAGATTCCAAGTTAGAATGAAGAAGTGATTATAGTCTGAACAAAAAAATAGCGGCTTCTGCACTAGGCGGTGTTCAAATATTAGGATGTGATAGTCTGTTATTTCGATGTACAACTGTCAGTCCCCATGGAGAACTACAATGTAAGTTCACAAAATGAAGTATCCGAGTGTTTCATATTGTCCGTAATTTAGGTGGGAGTTAATCGGTCGAAGTCTCGTCGGATTTCGAGTTAGTATGAAGAAAATATTGCAGTCTGAACCAAAAGAAATAGCGGCTTCTGCACTAGGCGGAGTTCAAATGTGGGGATGTGGTATCCTGTTATTTTCTGAGTACAACTGTCAGTGCCCATGGAGAACTACAGTGTGCGTTCACAAGATGAAGTATCCGAGTGTTACATATTGTCTATAATTTAGGTGGGAGTTAATTGGTCGAAGTCTCACCGGATTCTGAATTATTATGAAGAAGTTATTGCAGTTTGAACAAAAAAATAGCGGCTTCTGCACTCGGCGGAGTTCAAATATGGGGATGTGGTAGCCTGTTATTTTCTAAGTACAACTGTCAGTCCCCATGGAGAACTACCGTGTGCGTTCAGAAGAAGAAGTATCCGAGTGTTCCATATTGTCCGTAATTTAGGTGGGAGTTAATTTGTCGAAGTCTCGTCGGATTACGAGTTAGTATGAAGAAAATATAGCAGTCTGAACAAAAAAAATAGCGGCTTCTACACTAGGCGGAGTTCAAATACGGGGATGTGGTAGCCTATTATTTTCTAAGTACAACTGTTGGTCCCTATGGAGAACTACAGTGTGCGTTCACAAGATGAAATATCTGAGTGTACCATATTGTCCTTAATTTAGGTGGGAGTTCATTGGTCGAAGTTTTGTCGGATTCCAAGTTAGTCTGAAGAAGTTATTACAGTCTGAACAAAAAAAATAGCGGCTTCTGCACTAGGCGGTGTTCAAATATTGTGATGTGATAGCCTGTTATTTTTTAAGTACAACTGTCAGTCCCCATGGAGAACTACAATGTACGTTCACAAAATGAAGTATCTGAGTGTTTCATATTGTCCGTAATTTAGGTGGGAGTTAATCGGTCGAAGTCTCGCCGGATTTCGAGTTAGTATGAAGAAAATATTGCAGTCTGAACAAAAAAAATAGCGGCTTCTGCACTAGGCGGAGTTCAAATGTGGGGATGTGGTATCCTGTTATTTTCTAAGTACAACTGTCAGTGCCCATGGAGACCTACAATGTGTGTTCACAAGATGAAGTATCCGAGTGTTCCATATTGTCTGTAATTTAGGTGGGAGTAAATTGGTCGAAGTCTCACCGGATTCTGAATTAGTATGAAGAAGTTATTGCAGTTTGAACAAAAAAATAGCGGCTTCTGCACTAGGCGGAGTTCAAATATGGGGATGTGGTAGCCTGTTATTTTCTAAGTACAACTGTCAGTCCCCATGGAGAACTACAATGTGTGTTCAGAAGATGACATATCCGTGTGTTCTATATTGTCCGTAATTTAGGTGGGAGTTAATCTGTCGAAGTCTCGTTGGATTCCGAGTTAGTATGAAGAAAATATAGCAGTCTGAACGAAAAAATAGCGGCTTCTGCACTAGGTGGAATTCAAATACGGGGATGTGGTAGCCTATTATTTTCTAAGTACAACTGTCGGTCCCCATGGAGAACTACAGTGTGCGTTCACAAGATGAAATATCCGAGTGTACCATATTGTCCTTAATTTAGGTGGGAGTTCATCGGTCGAAGTTTTGTCAGATTCCAAGTTAGTATGAAGAAGTTATTACAGTCTAAACAAAAAAAATAGCGGCTTCTGCACTAGGCGATGTTCAAATATTGGGATGTGATAGCCTATTATTTTCTAAGTACAACTGTCAGTCCCCATAGAGAACCACAATGTACGTTCACAAAAAGAAGTATCCGAGTGTTTCATATTGTCCGTAATTTAGGCGGGAGTTAATCGGTCGAAGTCTCGCCAGATTCCGAGTTAGTATGAAGAAAATATTGCAGTCTGAACAAAATAATAGCGGCTTCTGCATTAGGCGAAGTTCAAACGTGGGGATGTGGTATCCTGTTATTTTCTAAGTACAACTGTCAGTGCCCATGGAGAACTACAGTGTGCGTTCACAAGATAAAGTATCCGAGTGTTCCATATTGTCTGTAATTTAGGCGGAAGTTAATTGGTGAAGTCTCACCGGATTCTGAATTAGTATGAAGAAGTTATTGTAGTTTGAACAAAAAAATAGCGGCTTCTGCACTAGGCGGTGTTCAAATATGGGGATGTGGTAGCCTGTTATTTTCTAAGTACAACTGTCAGTCCCTATGGAGAACTACAGTGTGCGTTCAGCAGAAGATGTATCCGAGTGTTCCATATTGTCCGTAATTTAGGTGGGAGTTAATTTGTCGAAGTCTCGCCGGATTCCGAGTTAGTATGAAGAAAATATAGCAGTCTGAACAAAAAAAATAGCAGCTTCTGCACTAGGCGGAGTTCAAATACGGGGATGTGGTAGCCTATTATTTTCTAAGTACAACTGTCGGTCCTCATGGAGAACTACAGTGTGCGTTCAGAAGATGAAATATCCGAGTGTACTATATTGTCCTTAATTTAGGTGGGAGTTCATTGGTCGAAGTTTTGTCAGATTCCAAGTTAGTATGAAGAAGTTATTACAGTCTGAATAAAAAAAATAGCGGCTTCTGCACTAGGCGGTGTTCAAATATTGGGATGTGATAGCCTGTTATTTTCTAAGTACAACTGTCAGTCCCCATGGAGAACTACAATGTACGCTCACAAAATAAAGTATCCGAGTGTTTCATATTGTCCGTAATTATGTGGTAGTTAATCGGTCGAAGTCTCGCCGGATTCCGAGTTAGTATGAAGAAAATATTGCAGTCTGAACAAAAAAAAGCGGCTTCTGCACTAGGCGGAGTTCAAATGTGGGGATGTGGTATCCTGTTATTTTCTAAGTACAACTGTCAGTGTCCATGGAGAACTGTAGTGTGCGTTCACTAGATGAAGTATCCGAGTGTTCCATATTGTCTGTAATTTAGGTGGGAGTTAATTGGTCGAAGTCTCACCGGATTCTGAATTAGTATGAAGAAGTTATTGCAGTTTGAACAAAAAAAATAGCGTCTTCTGCACTAGGTGGAGTTCAAATATGGGGATGTGGTAGCCTGTTATTTTCTAAGTACAACTGTCAGTCCCCATGGAGAACTACAGTGGGCGTTCAGAAGATGAAGTATCCGAGTGTTCCATATTATCCGTAATTTAGGTTGGAGTTAATCTGTCGAAGTCTCGCCGGATTTCGAGTTAGTATGAAGAAAATATAGCAGTCTGAACAAAAAAAATAGCTGCTTTTGCACTAGGCGGAGTTCAAATACGGGGATGTGGTTGCCTATTATTTTCTAAGTACAACTGTCGGTCCCCATGGAGAACTACAGTGTGCGTTCACAGGATGAAGTATCCGAGTGTTCCATATTGTCCGTAATTTAGGTGGGAGTTAACCGGTCGAAGTCTCGCCGGATTCCAAATTAGTATGAAGAAGTTATTGCAGTCTGAAGAAAAAAATAGCGGCTTCTGCACTAGGCAGAGTTCAAATATGGGGATGTGGTAGCATGTTATTTTCTAAGTAAACTATCAGTCCCCATGAAGAACTACAGTGTGCGTTCACAAGATGAAGTATCCGAGTGTACCATATTGTCTGTAATTTAGGTAGGAGTTCATCGGTCGAAGTTTTTCCTGATTTCGAGTTAGTATGAAGAAGTTATTGCAGTCTGAACAAAAAAAATAGCGGTTTCTGCCTAGGCGGCGTTCAAATGTGGGGATGCTACTATCAAATCTACTTCCACGGGTACAAATAAAAATGCATGCACATTGTGGTTAAATGCGGGCCCACCTGGGCGTGCATATGTACTCGTATATATATATATATATATATATATATATGTATGTATGTATGTATACATTTATTTCTAAATGGTTTGAAGTAAAATCGGAAATTTAACTCTTAAATTTTATGTTAAAGGATGATTTCAATTTATAAAATGAAGCCAAAATTTTTGAATAAATATTTAAACTTGAAATAATTGAATTGGGAAAAATTACTTGTATAACACTCAAATGCATTCTAATATATATAACTTACCTAATTTATTCAGAAGTTGAATATGTAATTGAATAGTATACAATATAAAATAATGTTAAAGGAATTTATAAATAAATTTTAAGTGATTATAATAAGTGCCAATATACTTAATCTATGGGATAATATATGTTAAGTGGAATAATTTGAATAATAATTTGGGAAACAAAGAATTGATTTGTTGAATAAAATATGATTATAACAAATGTTTATAGACTTAATTTATAGTTTATAGATAATGTTAATTGAGATAAATTTAATAATAAGATAATAAATGAACAAATATGAATTTAGGAATAGTGAGGATTGAATTAAAGGTGAAATTAACTTATGTGAAATCAAATGGACTAAACCAAATTGTTAAATATTAATTAATTTAAATTGAAATTTATATGGTTTTAAATTAATTGTTTTATTTTGTATTTCAATCTAATTTTCTTTCTAGTTGTTTCCATTCTCCTACCTCCTTCCTTTTTGGGGACAAAAGGTTTTGAGTGGAGGAGAGTGTAACGACCCGTAAATTTTAATGGTTTTATTAACGTAATTAACTGGAAATTTTGTGAAATTTTAAATACTCGAGTTTGGAAATAAAAATTTGATATTTGGAATACGTCTATATAAACATAGCAAATAGTAAATTTTTATCTAATAATATGGAAGTTTATTTTATTGTGTAATTTTATTTAAATTAGTTAATATTTGATGATAATAAAATATTTCTCAAACCTGAATATTTTTGAATAACAAATTTGTAAATCATCTTCTGAGTGTGACGTCATATTTCGTTTCGTCAAATTTGGACTGCTATTGCTCCGTTTATCTTAATTTCGGCGTATTATCAGCATTTTCGGTACCGAATATCGACTTTTGATAAGATGATCGTACCACTAATATCTGTATACCGCTTTGATCGTCTCGTCGTGCTGATCTCCGTAGTATATTCAATTGTCAATTTCAAAGTACGGAAGACGACGAAATCTACATAACGTTTTCCGTATCGGTTCCGCAATTTGGCTTTTGGATTTCCCGTGACCACTCATTGCTCACCGTGTAAACCAATAGTCATCAATCATAAATATTTCCCCTCAATTCTAGTGCCTAACTTTCACTCTTCCCTATATTCAATTCATATAGCTGGCTCCAGCATATCTGGTTCATTCTCTCCTCTCTGTTGAATCTCTACTTCCACTTGAAAGAGAAAAATAAATATATATTTTAGTTGTCTTCTTATATACTGCAAACCATATTCTTTCCCCATGACCTCCCTCTGCCGCACGCATCCCATGACCTGAGCCTTGCAGCGACGTGAACCGATGAAGCCACCTCACTTTGGCCGCAGCATCGGCTTCCACCTTCGGGTCCGCTCTCCCTGGTGCCGCATGTAACCCCTGCACTCGCCATCCCTTCAACATTCCTTTGCTGCCAACAACCCCATCTTCTTTCCCCACCTACATCTTCCTTCCCACGTGCGCCATCCCCTTCCAATCCCGAGCCACCATGTTCCTGCCTCCCTCCTCACCTCGGCATCCCCTCTCTCTTGCAAGCCTACATCTCCTCGCCACCGCCGCGCCGTTCCGAAGCCGCCTCCTCTGCTTTGCTCGCAACCCAAGGCCGAGAACAACCTTAGCACCCCTTGCCTGCTTGCAACTCACGCGAGCCTCTTTCTCCTCTCAGTCGCATGCTTTTATACTAGGTATATATATATATATCATACTATACATATAGGTTAGCTTTATTTTAATTTGTATTTTAGTTTTTATTTAAATGAATATTGAGTTAAAATTTGAACAGTTACGTAAGTTATAAATATAAAGTGTATAGTAGGTTATGTATATATGTATTTTACAAAATTTTGTGCGGTTTCCATGTGTATACAATGTCAATGTACTTAGATCTTTTAAGGTATATATATATATATTAGGTATTTTTTTATATAACTCTTGTTTGTTTGAAACTGATTTGAAACTATATTTTGTTATAGCTTTAAAATATATATACATGTTAAAAGTATATGTATATAAATTCTTTGAAATATTTACTTGAATTATGTTAATATTTTTAAGGTATGATGTTGCGATAGCTTTAAATATACATATATTATGTTTAAAGATATACTTAAATTTATGTTTATAACTTTTAAATAGATTTTGAATACTAGCCTACATATATACATTTAGTTGTGTGTCTGCAGGCATGTTTTATTTTTAGTCTAGTTATATATATATTTGTTATAACTGTGAATCTGCATGTTTGTTTATAGTTTGGATATATATATATACAATATACATTTGTTTAAACATATTGGTCTATATATAGGAATATATAGGCTTGGTTCAAGTATATATATATCTAGATTTATTTTATATGTGTTCGAACTAAATATGGATTTGAAAATATATGTTTTGGAATTTATTTTAGAACCAAATAAAAATATATAAATATATAACATATATTTTGTTCCATCGATCTCATGCCATCTTGACTTACTTTTCCATATCGATTTATCGCAGCAATTGCTTGTTCGTCATGTCACGTGTCGTGCCCATGTCCGTGTGCGTATCCGTATCAGTTGTTTCTCTTTCTGTGTACTCTAGCATCGAAAGGTGAGCAATCACTCACGATTAACATTCTTATATTTATTAAATTTAATTTCATTTGAACCGACAATTGAAATATGATGTTGCTATTTATTTAATTGCTATATATGATATGCCATTTTCTGTAACTGTTCATCTAGCCCTATATATATATATATATATATTTCTTCTCTAATTTCTTGTTTAATTCATATCTTCTACGTTCTAGCTCGGATTCTAACGTTCTATATATGGAAATTGACCAAAAAATTACCACGCACACAATGGTGCAACTCCCGTGGCTCAATTCTGTTAATTTCACAAACTTTTTTTATCATTTAATTAATTTGTTAATTAATTATTATAGCTTAATTTTCGGATTGTTACATTCTCCACTCCTTAAGGGATTTCATCCCTGAAATCTCTAAGGATAGAAGAATGAAATAAATGTTTTCATCCAAGTTCTATAACCAACTACTCAACCATCATCCATTACACCCATTGTCCTTAAGTCTTTCTAATGCGATTTATGATACTTTTGCAATTAATGTAGTGTTAATGTCCCTAACTAATGCAAAAGATTAGGCGGTCCACTGATTCAGTCGACCCCCTTTTATGCAATCATGTCCGTGCTATGTATCCAAATGAATGCAAATTCCCTAATAAAAACTGATAGTTCTATATGCGTGCGACAATCATCATCCAAATGCAACAATCATGTGATTATCATCCATTTATAGCAACCACGGAAAATAAAATAAAAATGAAAATGCGCACACATTCATATGCATATGCTCTAGTGTCCTAGTTAGGCCGATCACTAAGAGATAACAGTGCCTAATGTAAGTATATGCGTCCATTAGCATCCACTAGCAAACACTTGCAACCACTAGCATCCATCATACATAACATGTTCTAATAACATGTTTACATTAAATCCTACCATACATTGGTTAAATCCTAAGTTCTACCCTCCCAAATGATAATAAATGAAAGAACCTATTCAAAACTAAAGATGGAAATAGGAAATTCTAAAACTTACTATCGAAAAGATGAGGATAGGAAGTACGAATCTTCTCTTCAGCCTCCCATGTAGCGTCCGCAACGTCATCTCCCCATTGCACCTTTACTAACGGAACTTCTTTATTCCTAAGTCACTTGGTGTCTCGTCCAATGATCTTCGTAGGAATATGACGAACCGATGCTTCCTTTTCTACTTCCACTTCCTCCAACTGACTAGGCTCCACAACCTCCGCCGAGTCATCTAAGCACTTTCTCAAGTGCGAAACATGGAAAACATCGTGCTCTCCTGCGAGCCTCTCTAGGAGCTTCACTCGATATGCCCTCTTCCCTACTCTCTCTACGATAAGGAATGGTCCTACAAGTTTAAAGGCTAACTTACCACTCGATCCAAACCTTACCACCTTCCTTAGCGGGGATACCGTAATAGAAACTAAGTCTCCAACCTCAAACTCGATTTCACTCCTCCGCTTATCCCCATAAGATTTCTACCTGTCTTGAGCTGTCTTCATCCTATGTCGAATCAAATCCACCTTCATCGAGGTTTCCCTAACCATGTCAGGACCAAATAGCAACTTCTTCGTAGACTCTACCCAACATGAGGGTAATTTGCAAGGTCTCCCATATAGAGCTTCAAATGGTGCCATTCCAATGCTAGCTTGGAAACTGTTATTATATGCGAACTCCACCAAAGGAAGATGCTCCTCCCAAGTTCCTCCAAAGTCTAGAATGCACATCCACAACAAATCCTCAAGCACTCTATTAACTCTCTCCGTTTGGCCATCTGTTTGTGGGTGATAGGCCGTACTCAATCTAAGCTGCGTCCCTAAAGCCTCTTGCAAGCTTCTCCAAAACTCGCTAGTAAAAATAGGGTCTCTATCGCTCACTATGCTAGAGGGAACTCCATGAAGTTGGACTACCTCGCAAACATATAAGGATGCCAAATAAGATGTCGTCCTCTTACTCTTAACCGGAATGAAGTGGGTGCTCTTAGTCAAACGATCTACAATCACCCAAATGCTAGTATTTCCCTTCCTAGATCGGGGTAAACCATCTATGAAGTCCATTGAAACGCTGTCCCACTTCCATTCGGGTATATCCAATGGCTGAAGTAGTCCATCGGGCTTCTGCTGCTTCGCCTTAACTTTTTGGCACATAAGACACTTAGCCACAAACTCCGCTACATCTTTCTTCATGCCACTCCAACAAAACATCCTCTTCATGTCCCTATACATCTTATCACCACTCGGATGAATAGTCATATGAGAATGGTGTGCTTCCTCTAGAACCGCCCTCAACAAATCACTAATGCAGGGAACATAAAGCCTTCCATCTCTCCTAAGCCACCCTTTTCCATCAATGGAATAACGTTGGAGATGTCTAGAGACCTCTCCTTAGGTAATCTTATCCATAATATCCATAAGCTCTGAATCCTCTCGCTGCCTCGAGCCAATCTGATCTATAAAGGTAGGCTTCATCTCAAGCGCTGCTAACAATCCAGGGGTAATGTCCGTAGAGGGATTAAAATCAAAAGTGGAAATAAACTCTAGGCTCCTCCACTCTACGAATAAAGGACTAAGGATCGCTTTCTTTCTACTCAACGCATCCGCAACCACCTTTCCCTTGCTAGGGGTATAAGCTATCTCAAAGTCGTACGACGCTAAAAACTCCATCCATCGTTGCTGCCTCAAGTTCGAATCCTTCTATGAGAATAGGTACTTCAATGACTTATGGTCGATGAAAAGCTCGAACCTCTCTACAAGCAAGTAATGCCTCCAAGACTTGAGCGCAAAAACTATAGCAGGCAACTCCAAATCATGGGTAGGGTAGTTCTTTTCATGCATCCTCAACTGCTTACTTCCATAACATACTACCATACCTTCTTGCATCAACACCGCTCCTAGACCCATCCCACATGCATCAGTGTATACTGTAAAAGGCTTAGCTCCATCGGGTAAAACTAACACTATGTCACTAGTAAGAGCTCCCTTAAGCTTCATGAAGGAATCCTCACAATCCACGTCCCACACGAATGCTTTGTTCTTCTTAGTGGGGCGAGTAAGTAGTGCTGAAATCTTGGCAAAATCTCAGATGAACTTCCTATAATAGCCAGCCAACCGTAGGAATCTTCTAACTTCGGTAACGTTCTTAGGGGCCTTCCAATCTTGCACTGCCATCACCTTAGCGGGGTCAATAGCCGAACCCTCTCTCGAGACTACATTCCCCATGAAACGTACCTCCTCTCGCCAAAAGTGACACTTCGAAAACTTTGCCCTCAACTGATGATTACGAAGTTTGCGAAGAACCTCCTCTAAATGAACAACATGCTCCTCCATACTCTTGGAAAACACCCAAATGTCATCAACGAATACCACCATGAACTTATTTAGGACATCTCTAAAAACATGGCTCATCAAATCTACAAAATAAGCTGGATATTGGTTAGCCCGAAAGGCATGACTAACCACTCAAAGAATTCGTTGGGTGTCCTAAATGCGGTCTTATCAATACTATCATCAGCGACCCTATGATGAAATCCAGTGGCTAAATCAAGCTAAGAGAATACCGAAAAGCCAACCAACTGGTCAAAAAGATCATCTATCCCAGGAAGTGGATAATGGTTCTTCTTCGCGAGCTTATTTAATTTTCTATAGTCTACGCAAAGTCGAAGGGAACCATCCGCCTTAGCAACGAAGACGATTGGAGCTCCCCACTCTGATATGCTCCTTCTTATGAATCCTTTCTCCAAAAGCTCACGAACTTGCTTGCTCAATTCCTTCCTCTCCCTAGGTTCCATGTGCCTCACAAGTAATGCTACTGACTTAGCATTATCAGACAGATAAATCCTAAAGTCAATCTCTCTCTTAGGGGGTAGTCCCCTAACATCATTAAAGATGTTTGAAAAATTTCCGATGACAGAAACTGAATCTAACTCTGTTGATGATGAATCGAGGGAACAAAGGAAGCTCAATATAACTGACCCATGCGGGTCGCAAGAAACCTCGAGAGTCCTACCGCTGCATGTCTCTAGTCTAACGACTCTCCTCTCGTAGTCTAATATAGCTCCATATGTGGATAGCCGATCCATCCCCAAAAACAACCCATACCCCGATAATCCCAATACATAGGCATCACAATCAAATTCTACGCATAGGATAAAAATTTTCAAACCCCTACAAACCAGAGACAAGTGTGCCGATCCTCCTATGAGGTTTGAAACAACAATGGGGTCTACTACTGAAGAGATGTCTAAGTGCAAACAATCTACCAAAGAACTAGAGATGAAAGATTGTGATGCTCCAGAATCGAAAAGAGTCCGAATGGGAAAATCAGAAATAGAAATCAAACCTTCCATGGTGACTTTCCTACCTCTCTCTGGAACGCCGCTGGACGGTGTTGCATCTAATGCCTGAATCTGCACTGCCGGTGCACTCACTCCCTGCCCCGTCTTCTAGGAACAATTCCTACTCATGTGATCGAGTTTCCCATAATTATTGCACATTCCCTTCATCTTCTCCTTCCTGTAGTCCTTGGAGATATGTCCAACAATCCCACAACTATCGCACTTCACTCCTTTCTTGATTTTCCTCTGAGGGCCTTCTCCTTTCTTCTTCTCTTTATTGTTCTTCCAACATTTCTTCTTAGAACCTTCCGACTTAACAACTTCTTTAGACTCCCCCTCCTTAGTTGCATCAGACATAAGCGCCATCTCTACCAATGACTCGTAGGTAGCTCCCATTGGTACGTGAGTCAACAACAACCCTTGAAGGGGCTAATTTAATCCCTTCGCGAACTTCATAGCCTTCTTGTGCGGTGTATTCACCAACTCCATTCCAAACCATGACAACTCATTAAATTAGTTGATATACTCCTTCACAGACAAACTTCCCTGCTTTAAGCTAATAAACCGCTCCAACTGGACACTTTCTTCTGCTTGAGATAAAAACTTCCTATCAAATCGCTCCCAAAACCCATTCCTATTAATGTCTCTTCCTTCCAACTTAATAACCTCCCACAAATAAGAAGCTTCCTCTTTCAGCTGGCAAGATGCTAGCTGAACCCGCTACTGATCCTCCAATCCCAATAGCCCGAATATCCTTTCTATGTTCCTTAACCAAGCCCGTGCCTCCACAAAAGTCTCCGTATCAGAAAATGTTTTTCCTCCCAAATTCGAAAAATCCTTACAAAGCTTAGAGAAATTGACTACTATAGGTGGGTTGATGGGATTCCTACCCGCTGGTCTGGATTGGGCGCATGCCCGTGCACCTCTGGAGTCGTGGCTTGTAGATATCTACGAAACCAGCCTGGGACTGGAATACGCTCGGGAAGATTAGGGGCATCCGCCATTCTACGCAAAGAAAAAAGAATTTAGGAAAGAGTTGAAGGGAGATTGAACTAGACTTTTGAGGGGAGTTTTATAAAAACTCTTTTATACTTGAAAAATATTTCTAAGAGTTCCTTCTTGAAAAATACTTTTAAAAAAAGTTATTTTGAAAAATACTTTACTTTTAAAACAAATTTTTAGGAATCCTATAAGCTTAGGCTCTAATAGTAAATGAAACAACCTATACCCCTTAGTATACCCAAAAGGATGCACTAAAAGATGTGGTGCTTTGTAGGTATAGCTAAAACTTACAGAGACTAAGATTCACCAGACAAAATAGATAAAAACAGCGAAAACAATTAAAACAATAATTTACCAAAATCAAACTTCATAGGATAGAGTTAAAAACCAAATACATAGGATGTCTCAAAATGCCAATACATGTCTTATGAAAGTCATAACCCCAGTCTCATAAAAATCAGAGTATAAAACTATCCCTCAAAAAGTACCAGTACATCAAATAAGCTAAAAACGGAAAATGAAGAAAAGGACTACATGAGAAAATCTCCGCTACTGAAGTCTCCAAGTGTTCGTAATCTACCGTCCTTGCCCTGCCTGGCCTATGAGGGAAAAAGGGGAAAATAGAGGAGTGGGTCAGACTAAAAGTATGGTGAATGATAATAATTACTAGTATTCTTAAGCAAGGTAAAGATAATAGACTTTGCAACAGTTCTAGTATAAAAGGAATTAAAGAAATAGGAGGAAAGGTAAAGCTGGAAATAAATACGATTTAACTATTAGATTAATTCGATTGGATAACTTCGATTGTTTGCACTTGTCTTAGATAACTGCTTTGATTAGGATGAATTCCCAATCCTACTTTAATTAGGCTGAAGTCCTAATTCTACCCTTTGATCGGCCTTCTACTAATGTGTCTACTGTGAGCTAGACACCAGTGCCTACGAAAGGCACCTATTAAGCGCTTGGAACTCAATAGCGAATTATATCCCCAGCACCGAGGCCGCACGCTCGACCATCGTTGGGTTTACACTATCTGTTGCTCCCTCTTTTGACCTTTTATTTACCCTAGACAGCATAAGCATGCCCTCATCTCACTTCAAGCTATAGTGAGACACCTGTGTCCATAGAAAATAGGGAATTGTGTTGGTACTGGTCCCTGTCAAACAAAATCTAGTTGTGCCCCTTATCCAAATCCCTATGATTTGGACTTTTAATTATTGACCTTTTATCTACCCTAAACAACATAAGCATGCCCTCACCTCACTTCAGGTTATTATGAGACACCTATGTCCATAGAAAAAATGGAATTCTATCAGTACAGGTCCTACTTTTGCTTATTAACTTAGTATAAATTGTTTAAATAAGCCTCTAATTTTATCCTTGCTATCTTTTCTTATTAATTTATTCTAAGTCTCAAAATAATCCTTTTTCTGTTCTATTTCTAATTATAACCTATGTTATAATATTGCTTATTAACTTAATCCAAGGTCTAAGTATAAAAATAAGCCACTTTCTTTTTTTACTCTTCTTGATCATAACTATATATCATAATTAGGCTTAAATTCAGTTCAAGTCCAATTTATTACAGTTTTCACATTTTACATCTTATTTCCTATAATTTCAATGTTCTTATTATTTAGTCCATATTCGTGTTTTAATTTATTCTATTCCATTCACGTAAAAAGGAAAAATAGAAAGAAACTGACAATTACAGAAGAAAATCTCAAACGTAGGAAAGATGTAAATAAAACGTAAATAACAGTAAATTATAAATACTGCAAATAACTATAAATAGATGGAAAAGCTATAATTAATAGTAATTAACCACAAATAACTAAAGAGAATAGCTAAAAGGAAATAGACTAAAAAATAAATCTAAAACTGAAAATAAACTGGTAAAAAGGTTATTCCAAATCGTAGAAAAACTACAACTATTGGAAACCCTATTATTTTAAATTACTTAAAAATCTAAAAAAAAATACTAATCACTCACCTATGGTCCTTAGCGCTTCCCTTAGTCTTCCCAAATCCACTTGAGGGTAATAAATATTTTAATTTAAAATGATCTTCTCCTTGGAAAAAATTTCCTTGTAGGGTCTTGCTTGAGAAGGTGAACCCAAATGGAGAAAGCCTATAATGAGAAAAATAGCTAGGCCTAGGGTCTTATTTATAGTGGCGCTTGTGGATCTTGGACCGTTGGATTTGGAGATTGAATTTGGTGCAACCACATCATAAGCTGGATAGGAGCCGTCGGATGGAAGCACGGATGCACCGGATGAGAGGGAATGACCCAAAATGGCGTGTTCGAAGCTTACAGGAACGTTCAACAAGGTGGGTCGACCTAGGTGTCGACGCTCCTCTTGCTAGGTCGACATGTCGGTCGACCTAGGTGTCGACCTAGCCCATATATATATATATATATATATTTCTTCTTTTCTAATTTCTTACTTAATTCGTATATTCTTCGTTCTAGCTCGGATTCTGACGTTCTATATATGGAAATTGACCAGAAATTTCCATGGATGCAATGGTGCAACTCCCATAGCTCAATTCTGATAATTTCATAAAGTTATTTTATCATTTAATTAATTTGTTAATTAATTATTATAGCTTAATTTTTGGGTTGTTACGTGTTCTATCTGTGTTTTGCCATTGTGAACCAATCTTGTTGGTCATAGCAAAAGACACCTCTTTAGCGCTTAGGACGCAGTAGCGAATTATTTACCCTAATCGATGTTGCACACTCGGTCATCACCGGTACACACTAACCATCGCCCCCTATTTGACACTTTATTTACTCTAATCAGCATAAGCGTGCCCAGCCTCACATAACTGTTGTGAGACCATCAGTCCTAGACCTGAAAGGGAATACTGCCGGTACTGGTCCTAATAATCAATCTTCTAGTTTTGCGCCTCTTGTCCAAAATCCCCAGATTTGAGCCTCTATCTATTGGTCACTTATTTACCCTAATCAGCATAAACATGTCCCAGCCTCACCTATTATTGTGAGACCATCAGTCCTAGATCTGAAAGGGAATGCTATCGGTACAGACCACTACATCTATATTTGCTTATCAACTTAATCCAAGATCTATGTTTTAAAATGAGTCTCTTCTGTTTTTCTTTCTTTTCTAATTATAACCTATGTGTTATAATTTGCTTATTAATTTAATCTAAGTTTTAAAATAAGCCTCTTATATTTCTCTTTTTAGCTATAACCACTTGTTATAATTATGCTTGTGAATATCTTAAATTTTCCTATTTCAATCCATCTCTATTTTTATTTCAATTCTTTTTATTTTTACATCCGATTTCTGTAAATTTAGTGTTTTTCTATTTTAATTCATATTAGCGAATTCTTCTCTTTTTATTATCTTATTCGCGTCAAAAAGGATTAAATCTCTATAAAAAGAAACTAACATTTACAGGATAAATTCTAACTTTAAAACGGATGTAAATAAATGTAAATAACTGAATAAAATAGCTGAATAAAAATAGCTAAATAAAATAGACTGAAAAGAACTTATGAAATTTATTTAAAAACTAACTGTAAATAACTTATATAAAAACTGTCTCAAAATTGTAGAAAAACTATAACTATTGAGAATCCTATTATTTTAAATTACTTAAAAATCTAAAATAATTACAAAACACTCACCCGTGGTCCTTAGCTCTAGTCTTTGGCCTTCCCAGATCCACTTTTAGGGCGTACAATATTTTTATTAAAAAGATCTTCTCCGCAAAAAAAATTTCTATTTAGGGTTCAGCCTCAGGCAATGAACCCAATTGGGAGAAAGTCCGAATGAGAAAATTAGCTAGGTCTAGTGTGGCTTATGGATCCCAGGCCATCGGATTTGACGATTAAATCTGGTGCAACCACGTAATAGGCTCACTAGGAACCGTCAGATGCAACTAAGAATGCACGAGATTGCTAAAAATCAAGTTTTAACGTCATCGCTCGTACTTGGATGATTCTTCGTCCAATGACAAAGGCGGGTCGACCCAACCTATAGGAGGGTCGACCTATAGGTCGACCTATGTATATTGAGGGTCGACCCATGTTACCCGGCATCTTGGGTCGGCCACAAGATGATAATTATAGGAGTTCTAATTGAATCGAGACCAGACTCGAGCTAGTGAGGGGTTGGAAATATATGGAATGGATTCAATTTGAGTGGTTCGGCCTATATACACGGGTCGTCCTATATATATGGTTCGGCCGAGGAAGGGAAGACGTGTGTTGTTCGGTGTGAAATGGCATGTGTCGCTCGGTTAAGGAAAGGTGTTGGTAGGAACTCAATGCGTATCGCTCGTCCTAGAGGAGAAGTTCGTCGCTCGATCGAGGGAGGATAAACAAAGCATGGTTCGGTCAAGTCAGTTCGGAAAGCATGGTTCGATCAAGTCAGTTTGGAAAACATAGTTCGGTCAGGTTGGTTTGGGACACATGGCTCATTCAAGGACGAAGGTAATGCATGGCTCAGTCTAGGTGTGGAACAGATGCCGCTCGGTCAAGGGAGTTCGGCATGCCTCGTTCGGTCGAGTTGGGTCGGCATGTACGGTCTGGCCTTCATGGTTCGGCGTGCCACGGTCGGCAGTCCTGGTTCGGTGGACCTTGTGATGGTTATAAATCTCTTCGACCAACCACGGAGTGACGTGATCAGTCTTTCTATACCCCGGGACATAATGCCACTTGCTTCGAGTCAACAGCGAGACAACCACTGGACTGGCATTGGAGTTGTTGGTGGTCTTCAAGTTCCTACTACTTCCTACTGAGAACTTGCCCCAGGCTTGTCTAAAACTATGGCAAAGCTTGATCTTTTGGACATCTTCAACGAGCGTCAAGTATGGATAGATACATGTTTGAACTATGCTTGAAAGACAATCGATATTAGATATAACGACAAAAATATTCCCCCCGTGTGGTGTGTGGACTAGTGCAATCGTTCGAGCATAAGTGTGAAAGAATTAAAGATTTAAAGACTATTGAAGTGTGATTGAGCATTAAATTGTCATCTTCGAAGACCGTCATCGCTGACCGTCTCCGAGAGCTTGTCCTATGTTCGATAGTATTGGTCTTGAAATCAGACATTGGCATTATATGTTTTAGGCTGTTATTTGCTTTTGTTAAGTTGGACTCGCGTTTATAGCTGTTATAACTATGGAGTTATTAGTCCAAACCATTTCCATATGCTCATGTGCTTAAGTCCTTGGCATTGTTCTACGATCAGGCGTGGAAGTATATGACCTTGGCAGGTGCTATGCTTAAGTGGAGATGATTTTGTTTGTCAATGCCGAACCCAAGGCCCAAGGCCGGTCGTCTTTCTGGACCTCCATATCGAGCTACCTATTTACAAGTTACCGAACGACCCCTTAGACTAACAACACAGACCCACTCACTCTCCTCACCAATGCTCTCTCGCCGCACTCAAACGATCGAACCACACTCACTCCCTAAAAAGACCGAGTAGCCACGTTCCTAAACGCATCTTGGCAGAACGACACTCTCTCATTCTAGACCGAACGACACTCTTTCTCTAGCACTACACCCACAGGGGATTTACCAACCAACAGACTTCCACTCGAAATACCGAACCAGAGTCGTGACTTCCTTCGCCGAACGGCTACAATTCACTTGTACCGATCCGCTCACCTTAAAGTCAATGAATGACCTCAGCCTAGCGTATGCCGAGCCACCCATTCTCAGATTCTCGACCTACTTTCCTATGTCCCCAACTTCGAAGTCGAGGATATAGTCATTCCTAGCAGAATTCCGCGAGTTATACACCAACCCCCAAGGATCGCCAAACCTTCCTCTTTCTTATGTCCCCAACTTCGAAGTCGAGGATATAGCCATTTCCCGTGATAACTTACCCTAGCTCCATCGAGGTCAAACCAAATTCCTAGCCTAAAACGCGCTCCTGTCTCCAATTCATCC
This sequence comes from Allium fistulosum, assembly GCA_030737815.1. Classification (NCBI taxonomy): domain Eukaryota; kingdom Viridiplantae; phylum Streptophyta; class Magnoliopsida; order Asparagales; family Amaryllidaceae; genus Allium; species Allium fistulosum. The sequence goes on from CM060904.1 coordinate 931,810,110, forward strand.
CTCTCTTCACCGATTTCTACTAGCTCCTATCTAGGAACCCATGTACTCAAACCTCGGACAAGACTCCAAGCAAAAGGGGATAGGTTAAAGAACAAATCCATACCTACAAGGGAAGCTAGAAGTTTGTGAAAATCGTAGGACTTAGAGATGAGGATTGTTCGAGTTCGAGAATGTCTGGAGTTGCAAGGTAGGGGGTCTAGGTTCAAAAGTAGGAGGGATGAGTATGATGGTAAACAAGGATTGAAGGGAAATAGATAATCGTACTTGTAAGAGCGAAATAAAAGTAAGAAGAAGAAGAAGGAACAATGTCCATGGTTTATATATGGCACAGGGGGATACAAATCGACATCTTCCTATGGACCCGGTCACCTTGTGTCACTCGATCGGTAAGTGGGCATGTCGAACGTTACTAAAGTAAACCGAATTTGTGGGTCGGTCTCTTTACACCGAGCCACCCTTTGTTTGAAAAATATAAATAATAATAGCAACGATAAATAAAATTTCCATAAATGGTGATAAAATGGTAAGAATGTAGATAATAAAATGAAATGTGTATATGAGAAAGAATACACAAGATCAAGTGATGCGAAGTTCCCTCGAAGGCTGGGGGGAAACGGTAATCAGCTATTATTCTGAATGAGCTAACTTTTGAGAGCGAGGACTAACTATCGATTCAAAGTGCGCCATGTTGATTCACACAACGCACTTTGGGGGGGCAAATGTTACCCGACACCTTGGGCCGGCTACAGGATGATAATTATAGGAGTACTAATTGAATCGAGACCAGACTCGAGCTAGTAAGGGGCTGAAAATATATGGAATGGATTCAATTTGAGTGGTTTGGCCTATATGCACCGGTCGACTTGTATATATGGTTCGGCCGAGGAAGGGAAGGCGTGTGTCATTCGGTGTGAAATGGCATGTGTTGCTCGGTTAAGGAAAGGTGTTGGTAGGAACTCAATGCGTATCGCTCGGCCTAGAGCAGAAGTTCATCGCTTGATCGAGGGAGGATAAACAAAGCATGGTTCGGTCAAGTCAGTTCGGAAAACATGTTTTGGGACACATGGCTCGTTCAAGGACGAAGGTAATGCATGGCTCAGTCTAGGTGTGGAACAGATGCCGCTCGGTCAAGGGAGTTCGGCATGCCTCGTTCGGTCGAGGTGAGTCGGCATGTACGGTCCGGCCTTCATGGTTCGGCATGCCTGGTTTGGTGGACTTTATGATGGTTATAAATCTCTTCGACCAACCACGAAGTGACGTGATCAGTCTTTCTATACCCCGGTGTTATCCCACCTTTTGGCAAAGCTGAGATACCCAAAAATTAACTGAAATCAATAATAACTAGCCATGAATATTAAATATGCATTGCAGGAAAATCATGGATATCAATGAATTTTGTCCGAGTCCAGATCGTGTTGCAATTGACAGGAAATGACAAGCAAAGCCATGGAAGCCAACGTTCCAAATTTCAGGTTAATCGGAGTTCATATGAATGAGATATGATCGATACAAGTTAGAGAAAGTACACTGTTCGTATCCATGGAGGGAGGTTGGATTTCGAATCGATCTAGCTCGACTCGATCAGCATGACGATCTGTTCGAATCGATCTAGTTCAAAGTTGAACCTCGGTCGGCCTATTCGAATCCATTAGGTTCGTATCCATCAGAGTGGCACCGCCTCAGCATGTTCGAATCCATCAAGTTTTGAACAGTTCGAATCCATCGGGTTCGAATCGATCAGATTTACACATGCTTGGTTGTTCGTATCCATCCTGCTTCTCAGTAAACAGGCCGTTTGGAGCTATGTTATTCGTATCGATATCGAAGGGCCTAATTCGTATCGACCGAATCACGAAGTGGTCGACACGAATTCGACTCCGATGTTGGATGCGAATAAGACTCCTTCAACGCGGCACAAAAGGTGGAGCGATCCAAGAATCTCGTGCCGCGTCACTACGTGCTCACGTGTCCAGGTCGATTCGAAATGGTGGATACGAAAGCATGGATTCGAACTCAGCAGCAAACGAAAATCATAAACTTGCATCGATCATATCTCCTAAACCACAGATCCATATGCAACGAAATTTTCACAGTAGCTTGCGTGCAAGGTAAAGAATGTCCCTGCCAAGTTTCAGCTCGATTGGAGCATTTTTTGATCGATACGAAGTTGTTTTGAATCGATCCCAGATGGAGTCGAAACTCGGTGGGACCGGGCGCATGGGCCCACTCACGTGCCTGAAAAAGTCTCCCGAAGTTTGAGCGCGATCTCAACCTCCTACGCCTATAAATAGCCCCCTGAAGCTAGCAGAAAAGGGATCTTTTGGCTGACCAACGTCCAGACTCTACCGGATTCAATTCTACTTCTTTCCATTGCTGTTATACTCAAATTCATTCATTGTATTTGCTGTAATCATCTGTAATCAGCAAAGAACATCAATAAAAGATAAAAATCATTGAAGTGGACGTAGGCCGGAGATAGCCGAACCACTATAAATCTCATGTTCTTGTGATTTATTTCTGGATTGCTGCTTATTGCTAGCTTAGACCTGAGCTTTGTGTCTGAATATTGCCGATTTGTATTCATACACTGGTGCTTTCACAATACTTGGGGTTTGTGACCATTTTTGGCGCAAACACTTTGGTGCTTTCACTGAGAAGCAACTAGCACCCGCTATGAAAGATTTGAAGTTCATATTTGAAATCTTGAAGATTTGAAAGACAATGACTCAACAAACAAGACAAAGAGCTGAGAGAAGCCATCAGGGAGGAAGTCAAGAGGCATCCTCTGGCACTGGAGAAGAACCAGCTTCGATCTACATCACTAGAGATGAGATGGAGGCTATGAATAACCTAATGCATGAAAGAATGATGAAAAGCCAACAAGAGATGCTGCAGAATTTATTTGAATAGATGAGAGCTGCAGGAATACAAAACCTAGGACCAGCTACAACGGCTGTGAATGTGGAACAAGGAACTAGAGTTGCGGAACCCAATGGAGGACGGAACGCAGAACCAGAAGGCGGTCAACAAGGACTTGGGGGCAGACCCTCAGGATATGATGCTGGAAGGCCTACGGATGGAGCTCAACAAGTTGGAGCCAACACTGATGCTAACGGGCCACACGAAGAGTACGTACCAGAATACCCTTCAAGACCAAGAGGGCAACCTCAGGATGGAGATGAAAAGATGGCTGGATTAGTGCGACGAATCATGAGAGGAGGATTGTCTAGCGGAGGGTTGGACGAAGTCAGTCGGAGTCCGTTCGCTCCGAATATCAGGAATGCAAGGAACCCTCCAAAGTTCAAACTACCAACGCTGGATCCATATGACGGGAAGTCGGATCCGACCATGCATATTACCAGATACATTAGACACATGGAAGTACTGGGAGGATCCGAGGAAGTGATGACACGATGTTTCCCTTTATTTTTGTCAGACTTGGCTGCACTTTGGTTCAGGCAATTAAAGACTGGATCGATCAGGACATGGAGCGAGCTTGTAGATTGCTTCATGGAACAATTTAGGGTCCATGTGACAAGACCCAAGAGTGTGATGACTTTAGCTTCGATAAAGCAAAGGACCAGAGAGTCCATTAAAGGTTTTCTGCTGCGATTCAATGCAACGGTGGCTTCTGTAGATCGCCCGGATCCATCGATGATTTTGATGGCGGCGGTGGTAGGAGTTGGAGAAGGCACCGAATTCAAAGATTCATTGACAAGAGATTCACCACAAGATCTTGGAGAGTTTTACCATGAAACCGAGAAATTCATTCGATTAGAAGAATCATGAGCCGAGAGGCAGGAAGTAAATGCTGCACAAGGCGAAGAAACCGCCAGGGAACAGTCCAGGGCAGACAAAGGAAAGAGAAAGCAGGATGACGCACATGATGGTCCTGATAAACGAAAGAAATTCCGAGAGCCTAGATTTAGGCAATACACAGATTTGACGGCAAGCCTAGAAAGGATTTACATTGAAACTCGAGGGCAACTCCCCTATCGAAAACCACCCAGGAGAGATCCCACGGAGCGGGAACGCAGGACTGGAAAATACTGCCTATTCCATGAGCTGGATGGGCACACTACCGATGAATTCCGCCACCTAAGTGATGAGGTGGAAGAACATGCCAGGAGTGGTAGATTGCCACAATATACCAGGGAACGGGCAGCGACAGTAAGACCTGAACAACCACCGCCTCCACCTAACAAGAATGATCCTGGATCGGGATCGCGACTCGTCATCAACTGATTGTGATGGCAAGGGACAAGTTCAAGATTTGGACTTTGGTCGATTAGTTTTCTTAGATTTTATTTCCAAAATAAAACGGCTATCCCACTTACTCATGTACGGGAACCAGAGAGATCCCTAGGCATGCTCTGAGATGGAGATAGGCCAATCTGCCCGGAGAGGCAGTGTTTAGTTTTTTCCTGATGTTTGAGATTGAACATCTAGGATCTAAATTTAATAAATTAACTTTAATTTCTTGAAATAAACCTTTGACCGGAGAGTTAAAGGATAAGTATTAAATACCAATATAAAAATGATCGCTTTATGACCCTACCCGGAGAGACGGGGTCCGGAGTGCAAGAAGTGGGTCGCTTTGCCGGAGAGCGATAGGATCGACTCACTTAAGCATCGTTTCCTATTCACCGAAGAGTGATTGGATCGGGATTCGATAAGAGCCCAGAGAGGCTATGATCGGCCTAAAGATTTTGGCCAAGACATCGCTTAATGTTCAGATACACTGAACCGGAGTGCAAGAAGTGGGTTGCTTCACCGGAGAGCGACAGGATCGACTCACTTAAACATCGTTTCCTATTCACCGGAGAGTGATTGGATCGGGATTCAATAAGAGCCCAGAGAGGCTATGATCGGCCTAAAGATTTTGGCCAAGACATCGCTTAATGTTCAGATACACTGAACCGGAGTGCAAGAAGTGGGTTGCTCCGCCGGAGAGCGACAGGATCGACTCACTTAAACATCATTTCCTATTCACCGGAGAGTGATTGGATCGGGATTCGATAAGAGCCCAGAGAGGCTATGATCGGCCTAAAGATTTTGGCCAAGACATCACTTAATGTTCAAAGACGCTGAACCGGGGTGCAGAGGGTATGGCCGCTTCGCCGGAGAGCGACAGGATCGGCTCACTTGACGTTGTTTCCCCTTCACCAGAGAGTGACAGGATGGGATCCAGCAAGAGCCCAGAGAGGCTACGATCGGTTTAGAATGACCAAGATATCGCTTTACGCCCTAACTGGGGCCAGAGTGCAATAGGATCTTTCTATTCGATCGCTAAATATGGAATGAGCTTGGCAAGGGTCCGGAGTGACCATCGATAGTACGGGGAGACTATAGAATTTCATTCTTAACTTCGACTGGAAGAAATTGATAACGATTCAGCTTCGAACAGCCATGAACTCGATTGAAAATATAATAAGATTCGAATAAAACATGAGCTCACTACATTCGACTTGAAACTGATCAAAACACACCTTTTACCAAAAGGCATGTTTTGGGGGGCAAAGTGTTATCCCACCTTTTGGAAAAGCTGAGATACCCAAAAATTAACTGAAATCAATAATAACTAGCCATGAATATTAAATATGCATTGCAGGATAATCGTGGATATCGATGAATTTTGTCCGAGTCCGGATCGGGCTGCAATTGACAAGACATGACAAGCAAAGCCATGGAAGCCAACGTTCCAAATTTCAGGTTAATCGGAGTTCATATGAATGAGATATGATCGATACAAGTTAGAGAAAGTACACTGTTCGTATCCATGGAGGGAGGTTGGATTTCGAATCGATCTAGCTCGACTCGATCAGCATGACGATCTGTTCGAATCGATCTAGTTCAAAGTTGAACCTCGGTCGGCCTATTCGAATTCATTAGGTTCGTATCCATTAGAGTGGCACCGCCTCAGCATGTTCGAATCCATCAAGTTTTGAACAGTTCGAATCCATCGGGTTCGAATCGATCAGATTTACACATGCTTGGTTGTTCGTATCCATCGTGCTTCTCAGTAAACAGGCCATTTGGAGCTATGTTATTCGTATCGATATCGAAGGGCCTAATTCGTATCGACCGAATCACGAAGTGGTCGACACGAATTCGGCTCCGATGTTGGATGCGAATAAGACTCCTTCAACGCGGCACAAAAAGTGGAGCGATCCAAGAATCTCGTGCCGCGTCACTGCGCGCTCACGTGTCCAGGTCGATTCGAAATGGTGGATACGAAAGCATGGATTTGAACTCAGCAGCAAACGAAAATCATAAACTTGCATCGATCATATCTCCTAAACCACAGATCCAAATGCAACGAAATTTTCACAGTAGCTTGCGTGCAAGGTAAAGAATGTCCCTACCAAGTTTCAGCTCGATTGGAGCATTTTTTGATCGATACGAAGTTGTTTCGAATCGATCCCAGATGGAGTCGAAACTCGGTGGGACCGGGCGCGTGGGCCCACTCACGTGCCTGAAAAAGTCTCCCGAAGTTTGAGCGCGATCTCAACCTCCTACGCCTATAAATAGCCCCCTGATGCTTGCAGAAAAGTGATCTTTTGGCTGACCAACGTCCAGACTCTGCCGGATTCAATTCTACTTCTTTCCATTACTGTTATACTCAAATTCATTCATTGTATCTGCTGTAATCATCTGTAATCAACAAAGAACATCAATAAAAGATAAAAATCATTGAAGTGGACGTAGGCCGGAGATAGCCGAACCACTATAAATCTCGTGTTCTTGTGATTTATTTCTGGATTGTTGTTTATTGCTAGCTTAGACCTGAGCTTTGTGTCTGAATATTGCTGATTTGTATTCATACACTGGTGCTTTCATAATACTTGGGGTTTGTGACCATTTTTGGCGCAAACACCCGGGACATAATGCCACTTGCTTCGAGTCTTTTGACCGCCTGCTTCGAGTCAGCAGCGGGACAACCACTGGACCAACCGTGGTGGTTCGGCAACCACCATCCGGTATGCCTGGCTTGGTGCATAGAAGTCACATACTGTGGGCTGAAGTACATTGTCCCTGGGCCTGCAAAGGAAGTCCATCCTATCGTCGTCTATTAATAGAGGGGCAGGGGTGCAGTGTAAAGGGACATTTTTTGGGAGAACTCCAGGGAGACTCTGCCATTCTTCTACTCACTTCTTTCAGTTCGAACTTGGATACGAGTTGTATGTTTACGGATTGAATCTGTATTCAAATCATTTAAAAAAGCAATAAAGATTACATTAATAGTGGACGTAGGCAATCACGACGAACCTCTATAATTCTGGTGTTTTGATTTCTGCAGTTACTTTTGCTTATATTCCTCTATTTTAATTTACTATCTTCATTATTCTCTCTACATAAATCTATTCTTGGGTGTTAGTGACCAACTCTGGTGCTAACATATTGGTGCTTTCACTGAGAACGCAATCACAGGCTGTTAGGATCTCCTTTGTTGCTATTGGATTGAGGAAACCCCCTAAAGAAGATCCAAGTTCATTCACAAGAAGTTTACAGATTCTACTCAGAGTTCCGACCGATAACTCTACAATGGGAAGACTACATACCAGATCAGCCTCCCACAATGCAGATGTCAACGAGACTGCTAGCATCCAACAAATAGGACCCAGTAACCAACAAGCTAATCCGGGTGCAGGGACCGCCGCCGTCCCAAACCAAACAGAAGTTGTCACTAGAACAGAGTTCAACGAGCTAATGAGGGAACTTGTGGAAAGCAGGAGACATCTTAATGAGCAGATTCAAGCTAACACCAATCACATGACCCAGATTTCTCAGCAAAAGCATTAGAATGCTGGAGGAAGCACCCTTTCTTACTCATCATTTGACAGCTCCGCTTCGTCGGATGAGCATCACAGGCGTAGACGCCGTAGGATTGAAGTGGCACAAATAGCTGCAGTAGAACAATCCAACAGAAATGGTCCAGGCACTCTACTCGGAACCGCGGCCCCTCACTTGATCCGGGAAAATCGCACTCAAGCTGGAGTAGGAAATTTAAGATCTGGAGCTCAGGTGGAATCTGTTGCACCACCACGCCAGGGTCATAGCGAAGCGGGTCCCCAGGACATGCATTTGGGAGATCACTGACCAAGGAGGCACCGGCCAGAACGGTCCCGAAGGACGGAGTCTAACTTGCCACCTCCCATCCAGACCCCAGATTTATAAGCTATGGTCAAACAACCGATGAGAGAAAATCAGGGCTTATCTAAAGACGATTGGGGTACAGCTATGAGTCATACTCCGTTCACATATGCTATCCTACAAGCTAAGTACCCCCGGAAGTTTAGCATGCCGACTATTATGGCCTATGAGGGGAAGACTGATCCCCGACAGCACGTAATGAGATACGAGTGGATGATGGACTCGACTAGGGCAAATGATGTGACAAAATTTAGGTGTTTCGCAATAACCCTATTCAGAATCGCCACCATGTGGTTCATCAGACTTCCTCCGCGATCAATCTCCAAGTTTGATGAGTTAGCGGCTAAATTTGTGGAACAGTTCAGAATTCATACCACTCGCCCAAAGGACGTGATGTCTTTATCCAGTGCAATCCAGGCTCCAGGGGAGTCGTTAAAGGAGTATTTGTAGAGATTTCATGTTGTTGCTACCGAAGTTAGCAACCTGAATGAACATGCTATGCTCATGGACGTTATGCGAGGAGTAGATCCGAAATCAGAATTTGGTGATTGGCTGGCAGGAAAACCTCCGGCTACCTTAGAGCGTTTTTTTCAAAGCGCACTAATTTATGAGAAGGGAGGAAGCCAGGTGGATGAGGCGAGGCAGTGCTCCAAGGCCTGGAAAGGAGACAGTGCAAAGAAATATTTCAGTAAAGCAATCTGGCGACAATTCTGGAAAGGTCCAGGTTAATGTTCAAAACAAGCCCGAGCAGTCTAAAGGATCCGAAGGAGGAAGTTTCGGTAAGAAGAGGGAGGCAGGAAAGTGGAAACCAAGGATCCCGACATACAGTGAATACACTCTTCTGAATACATCTCTGGAGAATATTTATTTATCAACTTGTAATACATTCCAATATCGAAAGCCGCGCCCAAAGGAATCCACTGAAGAGCAAAAACAGACCGGAAAGTACTGCCGGTTCCACGAGACCTATGGGCACAACACCGAGGAATGTAGACACCTCCATGGTGCTATAGAAAAACTGATTCAGCAAAAGAAGCTACAACAATTTGTTAAGAATCCGCAGGAAGGCGGACAGGGGACATCCGACTCCGCTCGCGGGCAGGCTCCAAATCAACCTGAGGAACCCACTCGGACTGTACGTAGACTGATCATAAAAACGATAGTTGGCGGGTCCCACCCGGCAGATAAGAATTGGCAAGAAATGGAGCGTTATGCTAGTTCCCTAAAGCATGTGGATTTTGAGTGTTGCTCAAACATAGAATATGGGACCCCGCGAAATAGCAGCGAATGATGATGGATGATATAGTGTTCAGGAGCAGAGATGCCGATAAGGTGGAGACACCTACCATAGACCCGATGGTCATCTCAGCAACGATTAGGCCGGCGTTTGTGAGAAGGATATTGATTGATTGCGGGAGTTCGGTGAACATTATTTTCAAAAAGGCGTACGACCAAATGAAGATGGAGACAAAGGATTTGAAACCATCTATAGCCCGTATTCACGGTTTTAATGGTGCAGCAACTGATGTGATAGGTTTTGTTGAATTACCGGTTAAGTTAGGAGAAGGCGAACATAGGAGGGTACGAATCCCACCGTTCATTGTTTTGGATGTTGGTTCCATGTATAACGTTTTTCTGGGCCGACCGGCCCTGGCGGAGTTTAGGGCAGCTTTGGTCCCGTGGTGTTTGACTCTGAGTTTCCGATAGATAAAGGAGTTGGGGTAGTGCATGGCGATCAAGCGACTGGTCGTGCATGTTATGTGGCCGAGCTGAGAGAGGCTCAACGAAGAGAGAAGGGAAAGTTGTGGACAACTCTGTCCGCATCCAAGTTGCACAAAATTGAAAAATAGTGCCTGAGCCTTGGCTCGGGCAGCTGGGTCGGATCTACAGAGACATAGATCCAAGAGATGAAGAAGAAGAACATAAGGATTCTAAAGCAGCACCGGCTAAACTGACGATTGACATTTCGGTCAGCCATGATGACCCGTCATGGGTGCTTAAGATTGGATCACAACTCACTCCCTCGATGACTAAGGATCTAACTGACTTCCTCCGAGCGAACCTGGATTTGTTCGCTTGGACCCACTCTGATATGTGCGGGATTTCTCCCGCCATCGCAAGTCATATATTGAACAGTGAACCAAAATACGTACCAGTAAAATAGAAAAGGAGAGGTATGGACCCAGAGAGGTCTGTTGCTCTCCGAGAGGAGGTGGACAAACTCAAAGCCAATGGGTTCGTCCACGACACCCTCTACCCTGAATGGTTTCTAACCCCGTACTAGTGAGAAAGACAAATGAGAAATGGAGGACTTATGTTGATTATTCAGACCTGAACAAGGCATGCCCTAAGGAAAGTTTCCCTTTACCTAGAATTGACCAGCTGGTTGACTCGACAGCAGGGCATGAATTATTGTCATTCATGGATGCATATTCGGGATATAATCAAATCCCGATGCACATCCCAGATCAAGAGCACGCTAGTTTTTTCACGGACGTCGGATTGTATTGTTATGTGGTGATGCCTTTTGATGCAGCGCTAGAGACGCAAGGAAAACAACTCACCTTAGGTCGCGTACGACCTAACTTCAAAATCACTTCCCCTAAATCGTGAAGCTCTGATTCGCAAAGGCCTGAACCGCAGAGCCCTAGATCGCAGCCGAGTTCCAGCAATGTCGCGACGTTTCCCCTGAATCGCGAAGCTCTGATTCGCGAAGGCTTGAATTGCGAACGACATAACCAAGAATTCCGGAAGTCGCTGAAACGAAGGTCGTGAACCCCTTATGCCGCCCCAGCTAAGTCGCTCCAGATTTCCATAGCAGCATCTCCTTATGTCGTGAACGACATTCCAGTCGAGTGCCTCCTTAAGTCACGAACGAGCTATGGTAGATCGCTGAAGATTCCCTAAGTCGCGAACGAGCTATGGTAGGTCGTGAACGAAGTTATGTCGTTGCCTCTTATGTCGTTGTTCATTCCTTAGGTCGCTCAGACTTTAAGTCGTGAAGTTTATTTTAGGTCGCTGCTTGGTTGTTGTTAAGTCGCTTTGTTTTGAAAGTCATTTGTTTGTATTTTGTTAAGTCGTGTACTGTTGTGTTGTAACTTTCTTATGTCGTTTGTATTTGTTTTGTAAGTCGTTTGTTCTTATGTCGCCTATTTTTGAGTCATGTAACTTGTGTGATGTAATTCCCAATAAATAAGGATGTGTTGTCATTTGTAAAAAGGTTGAATTTTAAATAAAATGTGGTTTGTGCTTCTTGCCTCCATTAAAATTGGTAGTTGAGTGTTATCTCCTATCTCCACCTTCGGCATTCGAGTGCGCTCGAATCAACGATTGTTGAAGCCAATTCACAGAATCAAGTGCGCTTGATCAACATTCGAAGAATTGTAGATCTTCTCTCATGGCATTGTGCGCGATCAACGTATTGAAGATTGCTAGAATCCGGTATCTTCGTGATCAATGGATTTTGGCATTTGGGTATTCTTAAATTCACTGATTTATCATCGATTCACTTATTATTTCTGCTAATCGTGTGAGATCCTGGACGGATTCGATTTACATCATCGAATTCGCTTCCTTGGCTGCATCAGTTTGGTATCAAAGCTAGATCGCAAGAAGTTTGCATTATTTGGAGAATTGGGTTTCGAGAATTTGAAGTTTGGAGATCGGATTTGCATTGTTGAGAAGTTTATTGTTCATCGTGTTCATCGTGAAGTTGCAACAAGTTGGGAGTTTCGATCCATATCATTTTGGATCAAAGTTCGGAAAGTGTTTGAATTTTGCATGTTGGTTTGCGCCTTAGGTCGTGAACATTTCGCTAAGTGTTCGTGTTAGCAGTGTGAAGTTTAAATTTTTGAAGATTTGTTTGAAGTTTAATCATGCCTCCAAGAAGAGTTAATCATCATCAGAATGTTGCAGATGTGTATCGAAGAGAAGATGCTGAACAAATGGAGCAACGAATTAGTGATAAATTCAATGAGAAGTTTGATGAAGGAATTGGTCGATTAGAGAGAATGATGCTTGAAATGAATCAAAGTAGAAGAAGGGTTTCACCTGAATCGAGCCATGGGGGAAATAAAGTTTCACCACATTCAGATCGGGAGAGAAGAGAAGATCATGATCGTAGAAATGTTGACGATCGTGATAGGAATGTTGATGTTCGAAATCGGAGAGATGTGGATGATCGTGATCGGAGGAATGTAGATCGAAGGGATGTTGATGGTAGAAATGGTGGTGGTAGAGATGTTGGTGGTCATGATCGACATCGATATGCATTAGATTTTGATGAGGAGTTTGATGATGGTAGTGTTCATGGTCGAAATCGAAGCCAAGGAAGAAATCATTCAGAGTATGATCACAAATGGGAGTCCGGAATGAAAATTGAAATTCCAGAGTTTAAGGGTGGTATGCAAGCTGAAGAATTTCTAGATTGGTTATCAAATGTTGAAGAGATCTTTGATTTCAAGGAGGTTCCGGAAGATCGTCGAGTGAAGTTGGTTGCTACTAGGTTGAGAGGAAGAGCTATGGCATGGTGGCAGCAAACCAAACTTACACGAGAACGGATGGGGAAGTCGAAGATTGTTGCTTGGGAGAAAATGAAGAAGATGATGAAGGCTACATTCTTGCCTTACAATTATCAATCACTCATGTATCAGAGGTTGCAGAATCTGAGGCAAGGGACGAAGACTGTTAATGATTATGCTGATGAGTTTTATCAACTGATTGCTCGAAATGACATTATGGAGACGGAGGAACAATTGACTGTTAGGTTTGTTGGGGGGTTGAGGATCCAGATCCAGGATATGGTAAATATGTTTGACCCTGGACCTGTGGCTGAAGCGCACCATAAGGCGTTGGCTTGGGAGAAGCAGGGAAGATGAGGAGGTGGTGTGTTTCCAAGTTTGAATACTCAGAGAAAGGGTGCTAGTGGGAGTTCCAATGTTTCTAAAGCTGTCAGTAAACCAATTGTGAATGAAGTTGCGAAGGCGAAGGTCAACAACAGTTTCAAGTGTTATAATTGCCAGGAAGTGGGTCACAAGAGTGATGAATGCCCGAAACCGAAGAGGCGAGCTATGATTGCTGAAGTGGAAGGTGAGGATGTTGATGAAGGTTATTCTAGTCCAGTTGAGGAGGATGAACAGGATATCGCGTCGGGAGATGAAGGATGTAATCTAATGTTGGGGAGATCATGTTTGACACCGAAGCAGGAAGAGGAGGCTAGTTGGTTGAGGAGTAATATCTTTCAGTCGACATGCACTATACCGGGGAAGGTGTGTAAATTTTTGATTGACGCGGGAAGCTGTGACAATATCATTTCTACCGAAGCTACGAGAAAGTTGCAGTTGAAGACGGAGAAGCATCCAAATCCTTACAAGTTAGCGTGGTTAAGGAAAGGAGGAGAGGTGAAGGTGGACAGGCGAGTTCATGTTCCATTTTCTATTGGGAAGAAGTATAAAGATGAGATCTGGTGTGATGTGATGGAGATGGATGTTTGTCACTTGCTTTTGGGAAGACCATGGCAGTATGACCGAGAAGTGCAGCATGATGGTCGAACCAATAGCTACATCTTTATGTTTGAGGGTACTAAGGTCATTTTTATTTCGAAGAAGAGACAGCAAGGAGAGAGCAAGTCAGAAGAGATTGAAGAGCTGAAGACTTTGTTGACTTTGAAGGAGTTTGTTGAAGAAGTAGAGGACATGAAGCTACTGAATCTGTTGAAGTTCCAGAGGAAGTAAAGCCAGTGTTGGAAGAATTCAGAGATGTGTTTCCTGAAGAGTTGCCAAAGGAGTTACACCGTTGAGAGATATTCAGCATCAGATTGATCTTGTGCCAGGGGCAGCATTACCTCACAGGCCACATTACAGGATGAGTCCTAAGGAGCATGAGGAACTGAGAAGGCAGGTGGAGGAGTTGTTAGAACAAGGGCGTGTTCAGGAGAGCTTGAGTCCTTGTGCAGTGCCAGCCTTATTGGTACCGAAGAAGGATGGGACTTGGCGGATGTGTACGGACAGTCGGGCTCTAAACAAATAATTGTGAGATACAGGTTTCCTATGCCGAGGTTCGATGATTTGATTGATCAGTTGAGTGGGGTTGTTATGTTCTCAAAGATTGACTTGAAGAGTGGATACCATCAGATTCGTATTAGACCGGGTGATGAGTGGAAGACTGCTTTTAAAACTAGGGAAGGTCTATACGAATGGCTGGTTATGTCGTTTGGCTTGTCAAATGCTCCTAGTACTTTTATGAGAGTGATGAACCAGATTTTTAGACCATTTATTGGGAAGTTCATAGTAGTTTACTTTGACGATATTTTGATCTATAGTGGGAGTATGGAAGAGCATATCCGGCATTTGCGAGAAGTGCTGTTGATTCTACGACAGGAGCAATTCTATGCAGCAACGAAGAAGTGCGTGCTCATGATGCACAGTGTTTTGTTTCTGGGATATGTTCTGTCGAAGGAGGGTATTCAAGTGGATGAAAGCAAAGTGGAAGCTGTCAGGAGTTGGCCACAACCCAAGACAATTACTGAAGTGAGGAGTTTTCATGGGTTGGTATCTTTTTATCGAAGATTCATTCCACATTTTAGCAGTGTGATGGCACCTGTAACCGATTGCATGAAAGGAAAGAAGTTCATGTGGACAGAGGAAGCAGAGTTAGCTTTTGAGGAGATCAAGACACTTCTGACGACAACACCCATTCTGGTACTGCCGCATTTTCAGATATTGTTCGAGTTACACACTGATGCTTCGAAGGTTGGGATTGGTGGAGTATTGAGTCAGAATGGAAGACTAGTTGCTTATTTCAGTGAGAAGTTATCTGGAGCCAAGTTGAGATATAGCACTTATGACGTGGAGTTTTACGCAACTGTTCAAGCTGTGAAGCACTGGAGACATTATTTGTTTCAGAAGGAGTTTGTTCTTTATGTGGATCATGAAGCTTTGAAACATTTGCAGGGACAAGACAAAATTTCAGCTAGTCATGCTTCATGGGTCGCGTATCTGCAGCAATTTACTTTTGTTGTAAAGCACAAATCAGGGGTGATGAATCGTGTAGCTGATGCCTTGAGCAGGAGGAGTCATTTGTTGACAACGATGAAGGTTGAAGTGACAGGATTTGAACTATTGCCAGAGTTGTTTGAGGAAGATCCTTACTTTGCGAAGATTGTTGAGAAATTCAAGGATGGGAGTACTGATGAGTTTGTGTTGGTAGATGGATTCTTATTCAAAGGAAATCGATTGTGCGTACCAGATTGCAGCTTGAGAATGAAAATTATAAAAGAGTTGCATGAAGAAGGACATGTTGGTCGGGATCGCACATTGCAGTCGATTTCTCCGTATTATGGGAAGATGCTTGAAGAGGAGAGCGTGAATTCGAGGACGAATTCATTTCAACCAGGGGAGGATGATGCAGCGCGAGATATGCAAGGAAAACAACTCACCTTAGGTCGCGTATGACCTAACTTCAAAATCACTTCACCTAAATCGCGAAGCTCTGATTTGCGAGGGCCTAAATTGCGGAGCCCTAGATCGCAGCCGAGTTCCAGCAATGTCGCGACGTTTCCCCTGAATAGTGAAGCTCTGATTCGCGAAGGCTTGAATCGCGAATGACATAACCAAGAATTCTAGAAGTCGCTGAAACGAAGGTCACGAATCCCTTATGCTGCCCCAGCTAAGTCGCTCCATATTTCCATAGCAGCATCTCCTTATGTCGTGAACGACATTCCAGTCGAGTGCCTCCTTAAGTCGCGAACGAGCTATGGTAGATCGCTAAAGATTCCCTAAGTCGCGAACGAGCTATGGTAGGTCGCGAACGAAGTTATGTCATTGCCTCTTATGTCGCTGTTCATTCCTTAGGTCGCTCAGACTTTAAGTCGCGAAGTTTATTTTAGGTCGCTGCTTGGTTGTTGTTAAGTCGCTTTGTTTTGAAAGTCATTTGTTTGTATTTTGTTAAGTCGTGTACTGTTGTGTTGTAACTTTCTTATGTCGTTTGTATTTGTTTTGTAAGTCGTTTGTTCTTATGTCGCCTATTTTTGAGTCATGTAACTTGTGTGATGTAATTCCCTATAAAAAGGGATGTGTTGTCATTTGTAAAAAGGTTGAATTTTAAATAAATTTTGGTTTGTGCTTCTTGCCTCCATTAAAATTGGTAGTTGAGTGTTATCTCCTATCTCCACCTTCGGCATTCGAGTGCGCTCGAATCAACGATTGTTGAAGACAATTCACGGAATCAAGTGCGCTTCATCAACGTTCGAAGAATTGTAGATCTTCTCTCACGGCATCGTGCGCGATCAACGTGTCGAAGATTGCTAGAATCCGGTATCTTCGTAATCAACGGATTTGGGCATTTGGGTATTCTTAAATTCACCGATTTATCATCGATTCACCGATTATTTCCGCTAATCGTGTGAGATCCTGGACGGATTCGATTTACATCGTCGAAATCGCTTCCTTGGCTACATCACTTTTGGGTTAAAGAACGCCGGAGCAACTTATCAGCGCTTGGTAAATTGAATGTTTACAGACCAAATTGGTAGAACAATGGAAGTCTATGTGGATGACATGCTCGTGAAGTCACGACAGTCAAACGACCAAATTTGAGACTTGGCGGAGATGTTTGATATACTAAGATACTACGGAACGAAAATCAATCCACTAAAGTGTTCCTTTGGTGTAGCGTCGGGAAAGTTTTTGGGCTTTATTGTCAATGCATGGGGAATTGAAGCTAACACAAAAAAGATTCAGGTTATTCGGGACATACAAGCGCCCAGAACTATAAAGCAAGCACAAAGCCTGAATGGAAAGGTCGTCGCGTTGAGTCAATTCATATCTAAAGCGACCGACAAGTGTATTCCCTTCTTCGATGTGATAAAGAAAGGGAGGAGAAACTTTGAATGGACGCTCGACTGTGAGGATGCATTCCGAGCTCTGGTAGGACACTTGGAAAGTCCCCCAGTTTTGTCAAAGCCTGTAGACCATGAAGTGTTATATGTATACTTGGTCGTGTCTCAACATGCCATCAGTACGGCCTTGGTTCGCGAGGAGGACCGAATTCAAAGGCTAGTACACTATGCCAGTAAAAATTTAACAGGGGCAGAAAGAAATTATCCCAAGATTGTGAAGCTAGCATACTACATGGTGATTGCATCACGCAAGCTCCATCCGTATTTTCAGGCACACCCGATCGGTGTTTATATCGATCGACCTTTGCGACAGGTGCTCCAACGACTAGAAACCTCTGGGAGGTTACCTAAGTGGAACATCAAGTTAAGTCAATTCCATTTCACTTACCTGCCACGAGGGTTATCCAAGGGCTAGCGCTAGCATACTTCATCGCAGAATTCACCATATCGGGCGAGCCAAGGGGTGTTGATGTCATTCCCCCCATTCGATGGAAACTATATACCGATGGGACATCCAACGACCGTTGTTCTGGGGCTGGTGTTATTCTAGTAACTCCCAAAAACCGATCCATTTGTTATGCTTTGAATCTCGATTTCCCAGCTACAAATAACGAAGCTGAATATGAAGCATTAATTGTTGGCTTAAAACTTACGAGGGAACTCGAAGTGAAATCGATTGAAATATTTTATGACTCACAATTGGTGGTGTATCAAGTACGGGGAGACTACCAAGCAAAGGGATAGAGACTTGCCCCGTACCTTGCTCGGGTTCAAGAACTGTTGGCAGACCTCGAATATTACGATATTTCGCATATCCCGCGTGAACAAAATGGAGAAGCCGATTCATTGGCAAAATTCACAAGTACTGGTGATGCACAACATATGGGTTTGGTTCCCGTTGAAATCTTACGTACCCCGAGTATAAATGAGATGGAAGTAGACTCTGTCTCAGAAACAAAAGTTGAGAGGGAGTCGTGGATAACCCCGTTCAAGCAATACCTGCTACACGGGACTTTGCCCGAAAGAAAGAACGAAACACAACAAGTCATTTGCAAAGCCTCGCGGTATATAATGTAGGGTCGAATAATATATCAGAAAGGATTTTCGGTTCTTTTACTTCGGTGCATCGCCCACGATGAGATAAAGCGGGTCTTGGAAGAAGTTCATGAAGGAGAATGTAGCGACCATACTGGGGGGCAGACCCTAGCCAAGAAGATCCTCCGCTATGGATACTATTGGCCAACTACTAATCGAGACGCCATAGACTATGTGAGAAGATGCAACAAATGTCAAAAGTATGTGAAGATTCCGAGAGCTTGGCCGATGGAACTCAGACAAATGGTTAGCCCCTGGCCATTTGCAATATAGGGGATCGATATAATCGGCTCCTTGCCAATCTCCAAAGGTGGTGCAAAATACGCAATTGTTTTGGTCGATTACTTTACCAAGTGGGCAGAAGCAGAACCCTTAGCTACGATCACCACCAAAAAGGTCATTAATTTCGTTGTACGAAACATCATATGCCGTTTTGGCCTCCCACGAACTGTCATTACGGACAACGGAACTCAGTTTGAGAGTAGAGAGTTCAAAGAATTCTGCCATAAGTATTGCATTGAGAAAAGATTTGAGCCAGTCGCTAACCCAAAAGCAAATGGACAAGTTGAAGCCGTAAAAAAAATAATCAAATCCGTATTGAAAAAACGTTTGGAGAAGGCTAGAGGCAAGTGAGTGGATGAACTTCCGATAGCACTCTAGGCTTACAGAACCACCCACAAGTCCGCGACTGGCCACACTCCATTCATGTTGGCGTATGGCACTGAAGCTGTTATACCCGTGGAACTTGAAGTTCCTTCTCACCGAGTGACTCACTATGATCCTAAGACGAATCAGGATCTTTTACTGGAATTGCTGGACTTTGTGGACGAAAAATGTGATGAAGCTGATTTAAGAGTAGCCGTATATAGGCACTGAGTCGCTCGATATTACAATGAAAAAGTTTGACCAAGAATCTTTGATGTGAGCGATCTTGTTTTGAAGCGAGTTTTTCCGATCCCTTCACATATGAATCCCACATGGGAAGGTCCCTACATCATTGAATGGAAGCTTAGAGAAGGAACTTTCAAGCTAGCGACCGTCGATGGCGTGACGCTCCCCCGAGCATGGAATAGCGAGCATTTGTGCCGTTATTACACTTAGCCCATTTCTTTCGCATTTTAGTAGAAATTATTTCCAGTATGTTTTTCTTTTGTTGTTCTTTGTCTTCGGCATGTAATAAGGTAATTCAGTTTGTTGCTATATGTTATGATCAATAAAAGGCTTGAAGCCACTTTTCTATGAACTGTTGATGTTCCTTGTTATAATTCTATGGCAAAATATTAAATCACTTTATTTTGTCAAGCGCATGAACACGCGCATAAAATTAAAAGTCAAGCGATTCAAAAAATCTCTAAGTCCCCAGAGCGTGGACTGGAGTACTCTGAGTCCCCATAGTGCGGACTAGAGTATAAACGACTTAAAAATCTCTAAGTCCCCGAAGTGCGGACTGAAGTACTCTGAGTCCCCAGAGTGCGGACTAGAGTATAAATGACTTAAAAATCTCTAAGTCCCCGGAGTGCGGACTAGAGTATAAACGACTTAAAAATCTCTGAGTCCCCGAAGTGCAGACTAGAGTACTCTGAGTCCCCAGAGTGCGGACTAAAGTATAAACGACTTAAAAATCTCTAAGTCCCCAGAGTGCAGACTAGAGTACTTTGAGTCCCCGGAGTGCGGACTAGAGTATAAACGACTTAAAAATCTCTAAGTCCCTGGAGTGCGGACTAGAGTACTCTGAGTCCCCGGAGTGCGGACTAGAGTACAAATGACTTAAAAATTTCTAAGTCCCCGGAGTGCAGACTAGAGTACTCTGAGTCCCCGGAATGCGGACTAGAGTATACACGACTTGAAAATCTCTAAGTCCCCAAAACGCAGACTAGAGTACTCTAAGTCCCCGGAGTGCGGACCAGAGTATAAGCAATGCAAAAAAAAATTCTAAGTCCTCAAAGCGCGGATTAGAATATTTACGATTCAAGAAATTTCCAAGTCATGTGGAATGACTTTAAATTTCGACTACAAGTTAGGCAGTAAGCTAAATAGTGAAAATCATCGAAGATAAATAAACAAAATTTTATTTGCTAATCCAAAATAAAGTTCCATTACAACTTTCCTCGAGTTTAGAGCAAAAAGTCTATTTACAATGACGATGAAAATAAATAAAAATAACTGCTTAATTCATACTTATTCAGATTGGATGTGGCACGACTGGATAGCTACTTTTTTTATATTTTCTCCTTCTTCGGCTTCTCCGAAGGCTCCTCCCCCAAGCTCTTTCTCTTGGACGCCTTGCTTCCCAGCGAGATGGTGCCCAGGGAAGGAGGAGGAACTTCAGGTGGCGTGATCCCCCCGGGGAGAATTATCATTAAGGGCCTATTTAAAGGATCGTCAAGTTCCATCACTTGGGGTTCGACTTTAACTTTGGCCTTCGCTTTCTCCTCTTCTGCGACTCGCTCCCCCATGCTAAGTTTTGAAGTAGGTCCGGAGGCGCCAGTGATTTCAACCTCGTCATGTTCGTCCGCGGGCGAGGGATCCTTGGCCTTGTCCTTATCGAGTGCTTCGATTACTTGGGCATCGGGTCCAGGAGCATCCCCAGAGTGAAGCTCTTCCACTATTTTTTCTTCCTACTCCGTGGCGACATCGCTCCTTGGATTTGGTTCAGGATCAGAATGACCTACATGGAGTCATAAAGGATAAGTGTTAGAATACATCTATTGTTCATCAAAAGCAATGGTCCTTTCAACCCTAGAAAGAAAAAATACACACCGGCTTCCAGTAGACTCTCAGCTGTTTTAGGAGTCTCACCCTCGGGAATAGGAGAAAGAACATGAACATCAAGCCCGGGTTTCTCTGGGTCATATCCAATATGCTGCTTAAAATGATTGAGTGATGAGCAACCAGCCGGCGGGGTGGAAGGAGGAACTGGAGACTTGGTTCCAGATGATCCAACAACGTTGTCCTTCCCTTTTGGTGAGGAGGAATCTCTTCCGTAGAGGGCTTTGGCTGCGGATAAGTCGGAAGGCTCATTTACTCGAAGCACTTCCTTCACAAGAGACACCTCATCAATTTCTTCGGTGCCCAATTCCACTCGCTTAATTTTTACTAGAGTATCCCATGCTTCAGCTAACGATTCGAGGTAGCCTTCACCCAGAAATGATAAATCGCGATGCATGAGAACTCGAGCGTTGTATTCAGCAATAAGAGGATTGAATAAGCATTTAATTTCTTCCCTCCCGGCTTCAGCAGCTACCTCAAGGCGAGAATCAATCTCTGTCAATGCCATTCTTTTTCCCTCTTCACGGGGCGCATCCTTTAACGCTTTGGCTTTAGAAGGTTCCTCGTCGAGCTTCGTTTTTAAGAGCCGTGTTGTGATGATTTCATCGCTACCATTGCGACTCTTCTTGTGCAGTGGTTTTCTCTTCTTTTTCTTTAAGCAGCAGCTCCTCCAGTTCTTTAACTCGCCGAGCGAGCACATCCTTTTCTTTCTGGATGGAGTCTTTTTCTAAGGCTAGAGCACCACTACGTTGAACCGCCTCATCGATTTCCTTTTTATGAGTAACTTCCAGATGGCTGACTACCTCGGCTGTATCTTTGGCGTTTTGTTGGGCGACCTCAAGTTAGATTTATACGAGGAGAGCTCTTCGTCCTGGACTTTGATAATCTCTTTATCATGAATGGCTTCAAGTTTCAGGCGATCGATTTCATGCTGACGTTCCATAGAAACTTCTGAAACTTTTTCTACCAAATGGACAAATGCATCATGTTGGACATAGACGTCGTTATTACAGGCGATGGTGCTTTGTTTGACATGCCCTGGAATTGGGTGAATCGCAGGAAGAAATTTTAGCCCGTTGAAGCATATCTTAGGAAATATGGCTTTAAGCTCGGCTAATCTTTCGACAATCGATGGGTCATGCGTAGGAGTTGGAGGAGTATGCCTGGCCGAAGCCATAGACTTTTTATGAGGCTCACGAGATTGTTTTGTGCTGGATGAGCCAGAATGTTGGTCGCAGGGAGCTTCAGATTGGGATCCCTTCTGAGCAAATTTATCCTTACTGTGCTTTGAGTTAGGTAGAGGGTCGTTGGAGTATGAAGAGTGGCTGTATGTTTTTCTTCATGAAAACGACGAGTCTCTGGGCGGTAATCCCTATCGCCGCTGTCATCTCTTTTCCGGCATCTACTTGACCCCGAATCCCGACTGGAGTGATGGAAGATAGAGGACCTGCGAAGGTGGTCAAATCCGTGAGTGCGCCCCATATCACCTGCACAGAAATCAAATGAGGGTGAATTAGCGAGAATAATATGATGGCTAAAACTTAATTGTGGGGTGGAGTGTAAGTGTTCATGTGTGTCCTAGTGTTTCCCCCAACGGACCAGTTTCTTTTGCTTTACTTATTGGAGTTTTATCTCTCTGATGATGAATTTGATCGCCTCCATCGCCTCTCGCAGGCGAATTAAGTCCCATATCCCCTGGGTCTTTGAAACCGTAATTCAGTAGGTCATCAAGGATGGTCAGGTCTGAAAGACCTTTCAATGAACCCTCTAGATGTTGAGGAGGCGACTCTTTCTCAACCGGAGTGATTGTAACCTTAGAATTTCCCCTACTGTTTTCTTTTTTAATTTATAGGCTAAGCTTTTTTGCCTCTTCGAAGGGGGAAGCGATTTGGTGATGCCAGATGTGACCGTTATTGGTGCTGTGTCGGAGCCTAAGTTCTCATCGGTCGTTTTTGGCGCCTCGGCCTCCTTTATTTCACCTTCTTCGGATATATCGAGAGTTCCTCCTATAGAGGGCATCGAAGGCCCAGCTTGCCCTTTGCCCTTATCCGTGGCGGGTCTGGTTGTAGCGACGCCAGTTGGGAGACTAGTTCGACGACCTTCCGCTAACAATCCAAACTTTGAAAGCGATTCATTGGAAATAACGGACTTGATCTCCCGGTCTTCCACAGGAATAGCTCGGATGGCCTCGACGGCCTCAGAATACACAGTACCTTCGGGACGTGGGATGATACCTATAAAAGTCGAAAGAAGTTTAGAAAGAATACACTTCGTGCCTTAGACGAATATTGTTCAGGGAATGGAACTTACTCCCTTCCAGCCATCTTCTCGCAAAGCTAGGGGCAGCGTACATAAAACCATTCCTGCTTATATTAGGAGAATTTAGTCCATGCCCCTGTTAGGATCTGACACTTGGAATGTGGCTCAAGAAATACGAAGGATGGACTATCAGACCGTCTTTTGAAGCGATAGATGTAGCGGATATCACCAGGAGTAGGAAGCCGAACAAAATGCTCATGAAAAGAATACAAGTGCCATAGATGAATGCATGACTATTGGGATGTAGCTGTGCCGAGGTGATCCCGATATACTGTAACACTTCACGAAGAAAGGAGTTGAAAGGTGGCACGCTACCAACCCAGCACATGAATTTATTGCACGTTGTATATCCAACTAGGGGCAGGTGAGGCCGATCTTGCCCCGATGAAACTAGAACATTGTCGAAAGGGATCCCGTGAATTGTACCCAACCGGCGAAGAGCGGTTTCACCAATTTTTGAAGCTTCAGAATCTATAGGATTGTCCAGAATGATTGCCCCGTCTACAACGTCAGGAGCCGGGCCAATAGCCACAGTTGATGGATCAGGAATACCTTGCGTAGGAGATGTTGGTGGACTTCAAGTTCCTACTACTTCCTACTGAGAACTTTCCCTAGGCTTGTCTAAAACTATGGCAGAGCTCGATCTTTTGGACATCTTCAATGAGCGTCAGGTATGGATAGATACATGTTTGAACTATGCTTGAAAGACAATCAATATTAGATATAACGACAAAAATATTCCCCCTGTGTGGTGTGTGGACTAGTGCAATCGTTCGGGCATAAGTGTGAAAGAATTAAAGATTTAAAGACCGTTGAAGTGTGATTGAGCATTAAATTGTCATCTTCGAAGACCGTCATCGCTGACCGTCTCCGAGAGCTTGTCCTATGTTCGGTAGTATGGGTCTTGAAATCGAACATTGGCATTATATGTTTTAGGCTGTTATTTGCTTTTGTTAAGTTGGAGTCGCGTTTATAGTTGTTATAACTATGGAGTTATTAGTCCAAACCAGTTCCATATGCTCATGTGCTTAAGTCCTTGGCATTTTTCATTGTTCTACGATCAGGCGTGGAAGTATATGACCTTGGCAGGTGCTATGCTTAAGTGGAGATGATTTTGTTTGTCAATGCCGAACCCAAGGCCCAAGGCCGGTCGTCTTTCTGGACCTCCATACCGAGCTACCAACTTACAAGTTACCGAACGACCCCCTAGACTAACAACACAGACCCACTCACTCTCCTCACTAATGCTCTCTCGCCGCACTCAAATGACCAAACCACACTCACTCCCTAAAAAGACCGAGTAGCCACGTTCCTAAACGCATCTTGGCAGAACGACACTCTCTCATTCTAGACCGAACGACACTCTTTCTCTAGCACTACACCCACAGGGGATTTACTAACCAACAGACTTCCACTCGAAATACCGAACCAGAGTCGTTACTTCCTTCGCCGAACGGCTGCAATTCACTTGTACCGATCCGCTCACCTTAAAGTCAATGAACGGCCTTAGCCTAGCGTATGCCGAGCCGCCCATTCTTAGAGTCTCAACCTACTTTCCTATGTCCCCAACTTCAAAGTCGAGGATATAGTCATTCCTAGCAGATTTCGCGAGTTATACACCAACCCCCACGGATCGCCAAACCTTCCTCTTTCTTATGTCCCCAACTTTGAAGTCGAGGATATAGCCATTCCTCGTGATAACTTACCCAAGCTCCATCGAGGTCAATCCAAATTACTAGCCTAAAACGCGCTCATGTCTCCAATTCATCCCTCTCTTTACTGATTTCTACTAGCTCCTATCAAGGAACCCATGTACTCAAACCTCGGACAAGACTCCAAGCAAAAGGGGATGGGTTAAATAAGAAATCCATACCTACAAGGGAAGCTAGAATTTTGTGAAAACCGTAGGACTTAGAGCTGAGGATTGTTCGGGTTCGAGAATGTCTGGAGTTGCAAGGTAGGGGGTCTAGGTTTAAAAGGAGAAGGGATGAGTATGATGGTAAACAAGGATTGAAGGGAAATAGATAATCGGACTTGTAAGAGCGAAATAAAAGTAAGAAGAAGAAGAAGGAACAACGTCCAAGGTTTATATATGGCACAGGGGGATACGAATCGACATCTTCCTATGGACCCGGTCACCTTGTGTCACTCGATCGGTAAGTGGGCATGTCGAACGTTACTAAAGTAAACCGAATTTGTGGATCGGTCTCTTTACACCGAGCCACCCTTTGTTTGAAAAATATAAATAATAATTGCAACGATAAATAAAATTTCCATAAATGGTGATAAAATGATAAGAATGTAGATAATAAAATGAAATGTGTATATGATAACAAATACACAAGATCAGGTGATGCGAAGTTCCCTCGAAGGCTGGAGGGAAATGGTAATCAGCTATTATTCTAAACGAGCTAACTTCTGAGAGCGAGGACTAACTATCGATTCAAAGTGCGCCATGTTGATTCACACAACGCACTTTGGGGGGCAAATGTTACCCGGCACCTTGGGCCTGTTACAAGATGATAATTATAGGAGTTCTAATTGAATCGAGACCAGACTCGAGCTAGTAAGGGGTTGAAAATATATGGAATGTATTCAATTTGAGTGGTTCGGCCTATATACACGGGTCGACCTATATATATGGTTCGGCCGAGGAAGGGAAGACATGTGTCGTTCGGTGTGAAATGGCATGTGTCGCTCGATTAAGGAAAGGTGTTGGTAGGAACTCAACGCGTATCGCTCGGCCTAGAGGAGAAGTTCATCGCTTGATCGAGGGAGGATAAACAAAGCATGGTTCGGTCAAGTCAGTTCGGAAAGCATGGTTCGGTCAAGTCAGTTCGGAAAACATGTTTTGGGACACATGGCTCGTTCAAGGATGAAGGTAATGCATGGCTCAGTCTAGGTGTGGAACAGATGCCGCTCGGTCAAGGGAGTTCGGCATTCCTCGTTCGATCGAGGTGGGTCGGCATGTACGGTCCGGCCTTCATGGTTCGGCGTGCCCCGGTTTGGCATGCCTGGTTCAGTGGACTTTGTGATGGTTATAAATCTCTTCGACCAACCACGGAGTGACGTGATCAATCTTTCTATACCCCGGGACATAATGCCACTTGCTTTGAGTCTTTTGACCGCTTGCTTCGAGTCAGCAGCGAGACAACCACTGGACCAACCGGGGTGGTTTGGCAACCACCGTCCGGTATGCCTGGCTCGGTGCACAAAAGTCACCTACTGTGGGCCGAAGTACATTGTCCTTGGGCCTACGAAGGAAGTCCAGCTTATCTTCATCTATAAATAGAGGGGCAAGGGTGTAGTGAAAAGGGACCTTTTTTGGGAGAACTCCAGGGAGACTCTACCATTCTTTGTACTCACTTCTTTCAGTTCGAACTTGGATACGATTTGTATGTTTACGGATTGAATCTGTATTCAAATCATTTAGAAAAGCAATAAAGATTACATTAATAGTAGACGTAGGCAATCACGCCGAACCACTATAATTCTGGTGTTCTGATTTCTGCAGTTACTTTTGCTTATATCCCTCTGTTTTAATTTACTATCTTCATTATTCTCTCTACATAAATCTATTCTTGGGTGTTAGTGACCAACTCTGGTGCTAACAACTTATAAGTGGACCTGAGAAAAACAAGGGTCGACCTATGCCCTTGTTATATTTTTTTTTTCATTTTCTTTTGATTTCTTATTTCTTTCGTAACTTCTTCATACTGACTCGGATTTCGACAAGTTATATATGGAAATTGATCAGAAAATTACCATGAACCAAATATTGCAACTTTCGTGGCTTGATTATGACAATTTCAAAAAATTATTTTATTGTTTAGTTAATTCGTTAATTAATTATTATAGCTTAAATTTTGGGTTGTTACACATGGGATTGTGGTTTAGGTGCCATTTTATCGGATACACATCTCAACCGTGTCAAACTTCGGGCATTGGTCAGGCTTTTTTTACCCACCTAAGATGGTGATCAGGACTACCCTATCTAGTGTAAGATTGTGAAATAGGGATCTTAAGGCTAAATGAACACTAGAGGGGGGTGAATAGTATTTTCTAATTTATATGAATCTTTTTGAAATCTTTTGAAATTATACTTAGAATAATGAGATTAACAATCACAGAAATAATCATAGCATTAAAATATAGATAAACAGTAAATGCAGTAAGAGTAAAAGAAAAGGATACACCAGGATGTTGTAATGGTTTAGAGTTACCCTACATCCAGTCCCGTACAATTCCTTGTACGGATTATTTTCAACTAGTAGATGCAAATACAATGTCGATTTCAAGGCTGCGAGACACACCCTCTAGAATCCCGATCTCTGGGTAGAGCCACTTGATTTTCGGGCAACAAGCACACCCGCTATATTTACGGGCTACTAAGCACACCCAATTGATTTCATGGGTTACAATCACACCATAAGTATATTAGTTTGATTTTATAGAGATCAATAAACTCAAAACTTCAACCTTGATTAAAAATGATCCTATAATCCTTGAACAACACTTAGATCTTGAGAGGAGTGAAAGAGGTGATAGAAATCAGAGAGCTAATGATAGAGAATCAAACTAATAGTGATTGACTTTTATACTAGTTGACATTCGATAGATTGTGGTTATACTTTTGTTTAGAAAATAAAAGAGAAGAAGGAGGAGAGAAAAACAATGAAAAGTGATTGAAAAATTCGTTGGAAACATGTGTATTTATAGAGAAATAACGGTCATGTCTATTTGTGAAGAGATACGACGAATAGACACTTCTTTTGAAAATTGAATTTTAAAATTCATGGCTTGTATGTCGACATATTGGCCCCTGCCAATAACTCTCTCCAATCATATTTTTCATGGGTTTACTATGAACCTGTCTAAACTGACAACTTCTTGATCATTCTTTGGGCATCCTATGTTCTGGTCTACCTGACCTCCAGGATGCAATTCTACTCATTCAGAAGTTAACTTAAATATATTCACTATTGAGTCAACCTAGCTGGTTATTCTGCCCTTACTCCCAAAAATACAATTATCGATCCATTATGTAGTGAATATATTTATAGAAGAAGCAATAAGATAACATACCAACATTTTTGGTTTAATATCCGTGTAATCATTTTCACATGAAACATGGTTAATCCCTTTAACCCATTCTTTTTAACAAGGGAAGCTTCTTCAAAACTCCAAAAATAAAAATAAAAACATTTCAAGGCTCTTATATATTGCCATGGGTTTTCCTTTAAAAATGAGATTGGGTTCTTTGTTTTGAAAACTAAGGCTTTCGAAACCTTAGACCTTTACTTTCCAAAACCATTAGAATATCTCTTTCAAAAGCACTCAAATCTTCTTTTCAAAATAATGAGCATATGCCTTTCAAAACACTTTAAAACATCTCTTTCAAAAGCATCAAAGCCTTCCTTTCAAAACCATCAAAACTTTCCTTTCGAAAGTATGAAAACATATCTTTCCAATTTATAGAAGCATAGCTTCAAAACCATTTGAAAGTACCTCTTCCAAAACTATTGGATTTATCCTTAAAATAACTTTTTGGGTCAAAGTGAACATAAGCAAAAGTACCCCTTTTGAAATCATTAACCTTCAAGTAAAGGGTTTGGGGAAAACAGATGGTTTCGAAACCATCCTTTCGAAAGTTTTAATCTTTTAGTAAAACAAGTGGAAGGATAGCTTCGAAACACCTTTCGAAGCCATTGCCTTCGAAACCTTTAGTTCAAATGGCTATTGGAGCCCTTTCGAAAGAATTGGGAAGCAGCTTTATATTTATAAAATAAAAGCTTGCCTTTTGAACTCATTGAAAACTTTTAACCTGTTCAAAAGGTATGAAGACGGCAGCAAGGTTTTGACTTGGTTCAAAACTACCATTTCGAAAGCTTTATTTTTGAACATTTTTTAGAGCAAGACGGTTGTGTAGCGTGTCACTACACAGCCGGTTATATAGCATAATAATATGTAAATAGTACGATCAACAAGCCTGATCGCTGGCCAAAATGGGAGAAGACTGCACAACAATCACACAAACAGTCAACTACATAGCAGAGTCATAGATACATAACAGCTTAATACATATATCAGTATATAAAGTAGATAAGTACTGCAGTATGTTCAGCGGTGGTGTCCAGGTTGCCTTCTGGTAGGAGTTGCGCAAGAGCTGCCAACCGATTTAGCTGGCGATGATCTGGAGAATGGCAGTCTAAGCCTGAATGGAACTGAGAAACTATGGCCTGATAAAGATGAGAAATAGTAAATAATATGCCTGCATGTTCCATCGAAGTGATATTTGGGCCTACTGAACACGTGTGCATTTCGCTCGGCCCAAATGCACCAACTGAATATAGCCACAAAGGGATCTATGTGCTTGTTGGGGGGGTTATGCTGCCAATATTCGAAAAATGAAGTGGTTGTTGGGATATAGCCGAGTATGTGAACGGATGTTGCAACCCAAACCCTAAAAGAAAAATCACATTCTATGAATAGATGTTGGATACTTTCGGTTGCGTTAGAGCATAAGGCACGGTTTGGGTCCACCGCGATGTTATAACGAATGAGTCTGTCTCTGGTGTTGATGCGGCCGTGGATAAGGCACCATTGGAAGAAAGCGATGCAAGGTTGGAGCTGACATTTCCAAAGTCTGGGGAAGTTGAAGAGGCGTCCATGGTTGTTTAGGTGAGCATAGCAGGAGGCGACGGAGAAGCCAGTTGTGGGATTTGGGGCCCAGATGAACTTATCTGGCAAGGGTTGGAATTGAATGGATTGGAGGATGGAGGCTGCTTGGTGAAGCTCGGCTAAGGTGGAAAGGTCAAAGTAGGTGAATGGAAAGAGGTGGTTAAGGCACAAGCTAAAGGAGTCGGATGTGGTAGCATGGATTGTGGCTGAGTGAGAATATAGGTTGGGGAGGATAGAGGAAAGGGGTAGTTGGTCGTGCCAGATATCTAACCAGAAGAGGCAGTTTGCCCCCATTACCCAAATTGACATGGAAGAGTGATTTAACACGGGGGAGGGTGGCGAGGACTCCAGTCCAGAATGGGGATGGTTTAAGGCTGGTGGTGGAGTGAAGGACAAGGTGTGGATTGGAGTGGTAGTGAAGTGTGGTAATCCATGTTTTCCAAAGGAAGGTTCCGAGGGTGAGAAATCGCCAGAGCCATTTTGCGAGAAGCGCGAGATTGAAGTAGTATAAGTTAACAATTCCAAGACCACCGTTGTCAGTGTGCAGACAAACGGTCCGCCAGTTTACGATCTTCTTTATTCTTCCCCCATTCCATAGAAAGGAACTTCTGATCATGTCGATTCTTTTGATTACCCAGGTTGGAAGCTTGTAAAATGACATCCAATATGAAGGGATGGCTGATAAGACTGACTTAACAAGGACAAGGCGACCAGTTGAAGAAAGGGAATGTGCCTTCCAAGAAAGAAGTCTATTTTCAATTTTGGTAATGAGGGGGAGCCAATCTGCTCTGAGTAGTTTGGTTGGGCGGAGGGGAATACCGAGGTATGAGATAGGAAATTGCGCGATGTTGCAGTTGAGCAAATTGGAAAATGTTGGCCCAAGGTGATCGGAGTTTCCAAGCATGATGATGGAGCTTTTATTGAAGTTGATGGAGAGGCCTGATATGATTTCAAAAGAGTACAGTGCTATTTTAAGGCAGTGGATGTGGTTAACGGTGGGCGATGCAAAAAGGATAGTGTCATCAGTGAATTAAAGGTTGGATATGGCCAGATTCGAGTTGGGGAGCTTGATGCCTTCAAAGTGGTTGTTCGATATAGCTAACTTGATCATACGGTTGAATACGTCAGCGACAAGGACGAAGAGCAAAGGAGAAAGTGGGTCGCCTTGTCGCAGGCCACGAGCAGACTTGATTAGGCCTCCAGTAGCACCATTAATCATGATTGAGGAAAAACTAGATCTAAGAATGCATTGGATCCAATTGCACCATTTTGTGGGGAGACCTCTATGCTCCATAAGCTCCAGAATGAATTGCCAATTAACCGTGTCAAAAGCTTTAGAGAAATCGAGTTTAAGGAGTATACCTGGCGTTGAAGTTTGGGGGCAGAAGGAGATGACTTCTTGGGTAGACGCCACGCAGTCCATGATGTTACGGCCGAGGATGAATGCGGATTGCTCAATTCCAATAAGGGGGGCGATGACAGCTTGAAGGCGATTGGCTAGAACTTTGGTTATGATTTTGAAGGTGGTGTTAAGGAGGCTTATAGGTCGGAAGGATGGAAGGGTAGTGGCTCCTGGGATTTTGGGGAGGAGGATGATATTAGCATAGTTAAGGCGAGCAACAGATGATGGATCGGCTTGGAATTCAGAACACATCTCGATAATGTCGAATTTAATGGTTTCCCAATAATGTTTGAAGAATAGTAGGCTGAAGTCATCTGGGCCAGGAGCTTTGTCATCTGACATTCCATTCAGCGCAGCCCAAATTTCCGCCTCCGTGAAGGGTTGGTCAATAGGGATGGGGAGCAGTTTGGGTAGAGTAGGTTCCAGTCTATGTGTGGGAGAGGGGGGTGGTGTTTTCCCAAAATGTTTCAATAATAGACGGAGAACAGATTGATGATGTCGGACTGATCGGTGACAGTGATACTGTTGTGGGTGATTTCGGGGATGAAAGTGGATCTGCACCTACCGTTTGCAAGGCGGTGGAAATAGGCCGTGTTTTTATTGCCATCCTCTATCCATTTTGCTTTGGAACGTTGTTTCCAGCCTATTTCCTCTTGCATTGTCAATCTGTCCAGTTCCACTTCCGGGTCTCGCAGGCGAGTCCGATCAGATTCGATAAAAGGGATAGATTCTTCGAGTATGTTTAGGTCCAAAATTTCATCTTGAATTGTTGAAATACGTGAGAAAATGGAGCCCCAAACTGACTTGGCCCAGGGCTTGATAATCATTCGGAGTGATCGAAGTTTGGAGACGACTCTAGCGGTGGCTGAGGGGATGTGGGAGGTTTGTGACCAGATTTTTTTGATGAAGTTGTCAAATGACGGCTCAAGGAGCCAGAGTCGCTCGAAGCGGAAGGGTCGGATAGGACAGGTGGAGGAGCTAGTGTCGAGGAGGAGTGGGCAATGGTCGGAGATGTTTGTGGCTAGGCCTGAGACCAAGGAAAGTGGGTATAAGTCGTCCCAGGCTGGATTGAATAGGAAACGGTCCAGTTTGGCTAATGAAGGTTCAGGTCTGCGGCTTGACCAGGTAAAAAGGTGGTTGCTGATGGGTGGGTCTATCAGGGATCAGAGGTTGATGAAAGAGTTAAAGGAGACAGAGTCATGTGAAAAGTTACCCGAATTTCTTTCGACTGAGGATCGGGTGGTGTTGAAATCTCCACCAACCACCCAAGGGCCATTAATGTTTGAGGGGAAGGTGAGGCAATTCGACCATAGATCGTTTCGATCTTGAGTATTTTGTGGACCATAGATATTGGAGAAGAAAAAGATCGCCCCAGTTTGCAAGTGACGAAGGGCTACGTGTAGAGCTGATGTGTGTAAAAAGTTTGGCAATGGACCACACGGATTCATTCCAGGCTGTCATAATGCCTCCACTAGAGCCGACAGCATTCAGGTGGGCCCACCTAGATAGGAATGGCCCACCAATTTGTCTGAGTAGGTTAGGGGATGGGTCTGATAGTTTAGATTCTTGCAGGAAAAGGATGTCGATTTTGTGTGGGGCTATTATAAGGTTAACAGAATGTCTTTTACTGGGGTCCCCCAACCCCCTTATATTCCAAGAAATTAGCTTCATTGGGAGAACGATAAGCGCTCCGATTCGAGTGCATGCATGGAGGTGTAGTGTTCATCACGCAAACTCGCGCCCATGCAACGTGCCATTTTTTTGTTTAGACTTTTATTAAGAGAGGAGAAAACAACATGTTTAAAGAAACTACTAGGGTATGATGCCGCTTTGTCCAGTCTGGAGCTCCGGCGGACAGACGTTTGAGTGACGAGCTGGGACCACTGACCTGTCGCTGGATGGGCCACTTGGCTTTGCTCAACAGGCTGGGGAACAGGGATTTTATGAGGAGGAGATTGAATATCTGTCTGAGGGGCTTCATTGTGGTGCGGTTGAGGCGGTGTTTGGGTTGTTGGTGGTGGTGAGATTTGCTGAAAAAGGGGGGTTGAGAGGTCCATGTCAGCGTACGGGTCCCACCTTTGCTCCTAGACTGGCCATGGTTCCCAGCCCCTTGGACCTACTACTTCAATTGACTGATCTTTGAATTGGCCAAATTCCGGTGGGGATTCTGAGAAGAGAGGAACGTAGTTCATTACGTCAAACCTGTCCTCTGAATCCAAATCTTCAATCGGGATACGCCGCTCGAAGTGGGGGAAGTCTCTCTCATAGTCAATTCCAAGCAAGTGGTTTTCCGGCCGCCTATTCAGGTGCTCGTGCTCCCATTTCCCAATGGTCAGAAGGTACTCCACGTTGTTCAAAACAGCGACGAAAGAGGTTGGGGAGTTGATGCCGCTATAGAATTGCATTTTGATGTATAAAAAGCGATGGTCGAAATTCGCCCAATCGCAGTCGTCTTGTGCCAGGAATCTTCCCACTGGACTGACAGCGTCGGAAATGGCCTCCGAATTGAACCGCAAGAGTTCCGGAAAACCCGTAATCCGCGCCCATGACGGTGGATCCAAAGGCGGAGCTGGATGATCTAGTTCGGGCCATGGCTGAAATTGTACAAAACCTCCTACTCCAGTAATGGTCGAACACTAAAGGATCTGATCTCGGATTGCATGTGAGGGACTAAAGAAAATGAAGCTATTATTGGTCAGGAACCAAAGCGGCCAGTCACGGTGATGAAAGGTAGAGGAGAGCGCATGGTGAAGGGAGTCGATTGACCAAGCACCACTGATGATATTTGCGGTGAGGAGTAAAGATGGGTCCGCCATTGAAAAAGTTTTCGAATTCAATTTTGTGTTATGATGCTGCATTGGGGATTGTGGTAGATTTTGGGGAGCTGGAGAGGAGAGAGAGTGCGTTGGGCTGAGGGAAGGTTTCTGTTGAGCTGAAGGGGGATTTGACTTGGGGACCCACTGGACTGAACTGGATTTGTTTTTAGCGGGAGAGAAAGAGCCGCTACTGTTTTTTCGTGCACGAGTGGGTTTAATTAATTTATCGGGACAGTGGGTTTGTGGATGCCCGAAAAATCCACATTTGTTACAAACCTTTGTGTCCCTACAATTCTTCGCCACGTGTCTCAAGCCCGCGCAACGAAGGCAGCAACTCTTCGATTTCAAAAATTCAACAGCGTGACGCACATTTTTGAAAAGCGACAAGGGGAGGCGCCGCTTGGACGGGGGTTGGGCAGAAGGGGAGAGCGTGGTGCCGTGGCCACCACCTGGGCAAAGGTTTTGGCTATGGTGATCTCAATGCAAAGAGGTTGGCTGGGGATGGGAGTGGGCAATGTGGCTTGGGTTGAGAGCGGAGGAGGAATGGATGTGGCCGCGGAGGCAGGCAGAGTATGAGGACGATTGAGGATGGTGTTATATTTTCTAGGGACGAAGGAGATCGGAGGTACGGGGGGAGGAATGGAGGAGGAGGACATCATTAAAATATAAATACGCGTGTCTTCATCCAATACAATCACTGAAGTATGAAGAAAAATAAACGAAGAGCAACTTATTTTTGAACATAAAACGCGGTAACTCATTCGAAAGCTGCCTTTTCAAAACAAGAAGGCAGACCCTTCGAAAGTTATATAAAAGTAATTCAACTCTTACGAAAGCATCCATTAAAAGCAAGGCAAGTGGCATCTCTTTTGAAAGCAAAATAAAGACCTTCGAAAGCTATTTAAAATGGCCTCGTCCCCTCCGAAAGCTTGGTTTCGATTCTATATCTGTCGCCTTTCCCACTTCACTACATATCAAAGCATTGATACCACATGTATATTGGTTTCGACTTGGTTAGGGGCGGAAGTATGGGGTCGAAAGGTTGGTTGCTACTGGAAGTGGTGAAAAAAAAATTCTTTACAAAACTGTTTTGTTGCCTTTTTAAGTAAATGTTTTTCAACTAACCTGCCTATTTGTAAAAATATAATTGGTTGCCATAACTTTACCAAAAATCTTTTCTAAAAGATTGCCGAATTCATCCAGAATTAATTAAAATTATTTAACAAAGAAGCTCTTCCCTTTAGCAAAACAATTAAGAAATTTAAGTCCTCCAACTTAATTAATTTAATTTCCATAGTAAATCACTTAGGAAAAATCCCCTAAAATCATCAAAATTCACTTTTACTATGTTATCTAACATATATAAATTACAGACCCAAAATCCTTTATATAATAGCTGAAATAAATTTTTAAACCCAATTAATTATTTCTTCTTTCAAAAATTCATAATAAACTATCCATAGCTTGGATAATTACGAAAATTTAAACCCATCTCCAAAATGATTTTTTACATAACCTATTAAATCCTCATGACATTTGAAACCCAATAAATATGATTTTAGCTTTAAAATCGAATAAAACATTTATCAAACTTACTTGTTTGAATCAAACATATCATGTAGTCCAAGCATATCATCATTAAAATCATCATAAAGGTTTTAAACTTAAAACCTGAAACCAAATGCTCTTTATAAATGAAAATGAGACGATTTTTCTTATTATTCACCTTGCTTTAGATAAGGAACTTCAGATTTGATCTTGCTTAATTCTCCTTGCTTGATTCTTTAGCTTTTAATTAAATTTTCTTCTCTTTTCCCCCAGGTTATGGCCGGCTTGAACTCTTTGGTTTATGTTTTAGAATTATGAACTTGTGAAATGGAAATGGGAATAAGGGTTTAGGGTTAAGGGCTATGGTAGATGGCTATTCCCCATAATACCCTTGTCATACTCTCTTATAAGTTAACTTATAAAACCATTTCCATAAACTCATTCTTTTAAATTTTTATTTAGTTAAGCACGGCCTCTAATAAATTTCAAATCTCAATCCCCTTATCACTCTAATCTTTACATTATTCTATTTAATTTATCTAATTAAATCTCTTGAATAATGTTATTTAAAATTAGGGGTGCTACGGGCTCCCCTCCTTAAAGAATTTTTTCCTCGAATTCAGTAAAGACTAAATACTAAGCATAGCTATCATCTGTAACATCTCCTAACTACCTGCTAGCCTATGTGACTAGCAACAGTCTATATAAAACAAATATAGAACATACCCTCACAACAGATCAGGATAAGTATCTCTAATCATGCCTTCTGTCTCCCAAGTACAGTCCTTCTCGTTGTCGCTCCACTGCACTTTCACCAACTTGACTGTCTTGTTTCTTATCCTCTTATCATCTCTCACTACAACCCGAACTGGTTGTCTAACAAAAGTCAAATTCGATTTAACTATCAAATCTTCCAACTCTGTCGGAGGAAAAGTAGTCTCTAGATCATGCACATACTTGCGAAGATGAGATACATGAAACAATTATGGACACCTACC
Source organism: Allium fistulosum (assembly GCA_030737815.1). Lineage (NCBI taxonomy): Eukaryota > Viridiplantae > Streptophyta > Magnoliopsida > Asparagales > Amaryllidaceae > Allium > Allium fistulosum. The sequence goes on from CM060904.1 coordinate 931,846,788, forward strand.
ATACTGCTCGACAACTATACTCTATATGCGAGCTTCTCGATCCTCTCTATAATTAGGAACGGACCAACATATCTTGGTGCTAGTTTCCTTGACTTTCTGAATCGTACCACACCCTTCATCGGTGATACTTTAATGAAGACTCTATCTCCAACTGAGAATTCTAGATCTTTATGCCTCTTATCTGCGTAACTCTTCTTTCTAGACTGAGCTTCCTTCATCCTTTCTCGGATTAACTCAATCTTTTCTATCGCCTCTCGAACCGGATCTGGACCCAAGACTAATCTGTCTTCAATCTCCAACCAACAAGCTGGTGATTTGCATGGCCTTCCATACAAAGCTTCAAAAAGGGTCATTCCTATACTAGTCTAATAACTATTATTATAGGAAAACTCGACTAAGTGTAGGTGATCATCCCAATATGCACTGAAGTCCAATACACAAGTTCTTAAAAAATCCTCGAGTACCCTGTTGACTCTCTCTATATGCCTATCCGTCTGAGGGTGATACGCAGTACTTAACTTGAGCTTGGTACCTAACACATCCTGTAGACTCTTCCAAAATTCACTAGTAAACAAAGCATCTCTGTCCCTAACTATAATACTAGGAATTCCATGCAGTCCAACGATCTTCTTCATGAACAACTTAGCTAAAACAGGTCTCGGCCCGATCGACTTATGTAACATCCCCTATCTTGAGGCCTGAAGCTAAGCACTATAGATGCTACAGTCATTCATAGTATTAACTTCCGGTGATAAAATACGGTAATGTTAATGGTATTTGTTATATCAGAAGCAATATGAAATAAAAAATCAACACAGATTTGAAACAACTTTTCGATTACATTTCAAATCAATATTTTATATTCAGATACTTAATTCCAAAATGATTCTCAGGTTGTGATCAAATATAATTATTACAAATTACGCCAAGAGCAACATATGAAGATGCCCCCTTGGATGATCAGAGTACTAAATAAACATATCGGTCATAAATATCACGGCGGAAATAAAACTAAATAGCTCCTATATAGCTAGCTTTACCTCCTGCACGTCTTCGGAAGCTTATTCGTCCCACCTACTAAACCTGAAAAAACCTTAACTCTCAATCTACCCAAATTATATTTTTAGCACCCGAGAGTTTAAGGGGAAAACATAAACTTCGAGTCAGACATAAAGCCTAGTGTGAATAATACTATTACATCTCGGTTTATTGATATTAAGTGAGACAACGCCGCTTAGCTGAACGAGTTTCTCCTCACTAATATCCCTTAAAAACATGTTTTTTTGCAATTAGAATCCTGCAATCAAACTGATTAAAGCAATAATAGCAATATCATATATGCACATAAATCAGATAATTAGTGGATTATCTGTCCGAACAATGTAGTTTTGTTTGGCTAATTACTAACCATTGGCTGACTCTCGGGCCTACCGGATAAAATAAATAATTCTAACTTCTGTTAGACAAACTTCTAAATGGTCTGTCCTTAACTTACTTCTCCAAGGGTCAACTGATCATAATGGTTTTGCGGGCTCACCAATAATCTATCCTTCTCTGTATATATTCCTTTCTATGTGTAACATCATTTTAGTCTTACTTGTGACAAAGCCCTACACACTAGAATTTTGTACTTATATTAGCTAGGGGCTATAGCTAAAGTATAGGGCGCGACCCTATATCAGTCCCATCTGGTATTCTAATATCTGAGTCATTTACTTAGGGTTAACTACCCCATCAAATTTTCCTTGAAAACATTTCTTTCAAATTGATTTAACTCTTTAAATCATAGTAAAACAAGGAAAATATACTTTTTGCTTCACTCAAATGTCTTAGCCATGATATATGCTTTACACAAAACAATGTTGATGAAAACCTTCGAAACCCTCGTTTAAAAACTTTAAACGGTCCCTTTCAAATCCATTGAAAGTACCCCTTTCAAAATAAGTTAACTACTTTACCTTGAATCACTAGGCCGAAAGGCCAAAACATACCTTTCAAAACCTTTAAAATAAACCTTTCGAAATCATTGAAAGATCCCTTCGAACCTTTATAAACCTTAGATATCCTCTTTTCAAAATACTATAAACTTGCCTTTCGAAAGCATTGGGAACCTTCCATTCAAATACTAAAGTAAACCTTTCGAAACATTAGGGGATCTCTTCTTCGAAACCTTCATTATATATCTTTCGAAAGCATTAAAGTTCCTTACTTAAAACACACCTTTCGAAAGTATTGGGTCCAAGTAAAAGTTTATGGAACATAGCTTCGAAACCATTTAAAACTATTCCTTTCGAAACCTTTGGGTTTAACTTCCAATATATCTAAAGGTCTTAAAAGAACTGAGATGAAAGCATTTGCTTTCGGAAGCATTATTCCTAAGTAAATGAAAGTGGATTGTTTCGAAACCAACCCTATCGAAAGCATGGATAAGCGACCTCAAAGTTTTAGGCAAAAGAACCCTTTCAAAAGCCTTGGTTCGAAAGGTTGAATGTGGCAGTAGGGGTTTCAACCCTTTCAAAAGCTTGTTTTAAAAACAAAAGGCGGCAACCTCTTTTGAAAGCCCTTTTCTAAAACAAAGGCATATTTGACTAAGTCGAAAGTTATTTCCTTCGAAAGCCTCATTTTGTAACCAAAATAGTTCTGAGTGTATAAAGACTACTTCTACCCCTTCAAAAGCATGTTTCGACTTTGTACCTTCCGCTTATTTCCAATCCACTACGTACCAAGGCATGATACCATATGTATTGGTTTCGACTAGGTTGGAGGGGGCAGTATGGGATTGAAAGGTGGCTACTATAAGTGGTGAAGCAGTAATTTCTTGCAAAACTTATTATTAACCTTCTAAAGTAATTTCTTTCCAACTAACTTGCCTTGTTGGTCAACTTATAATAAGTACTGCCGAATTCAGTAAATAACAATTAAGAACATTTAATAAATTGCCCCTTCTCCTTTTATAAACATATAAAACATTTAGGTCTCATACCTTAAATAATTTTATATTCTTAATAAAATACTTAGGAAAATTTCTCCAACAATTCCCATAAATCACTTTTAATATGTTTTCTAACATATTTAAATTTCTGACCCAAAGCTAACATATAATACCCGAAAATAATTTAAACCCAATTTAACCATTTTCTTTGCTAAAAAATTCATAATAAATCCACATTAACTTAGAAAATTATCAAACTTGAAACCCATCTCAAAAAAAATGTTCCTGACCTTATATCGAAAATGCAAGCCACTAGATGTCATTTGATAGGTTTTTCAAATCAAATCTTATCATAAAATCAATATGAAACAACATAAATCATCAACAAGCATATATAACCATTAAAACAACCAAAACATGGCATTTTTCTTACAAAATAAATTTGGATCTTATCTAGAAACTGAAAGCAATAAAAATGATATGTAATCTATTACTTTGCTTGATTGTTAAGAAGGTTGAGATTTGCTCTTGAATTGATTTGATTAAGCTTCCTACTTGAATCCTTGCTTATCTTCCTATAGATTATTCCTAATTGTGGTTGGCCAAGCTCTAGGTTTAGTTTTGTTTGTGAATATTATAAATGAAATTTGAATAAGGGTTTAGGGTATAAAAATATAACATATTCCTATTTTTCCCTTATCTTATTACCTTTACTTACTTCATTTTAATTCTCTTTGGCTTTAGATTATTAGGCACGGCTACCCTATTATCATACAAATCTCAATCCTTTAACCATTTACATTATTTCATTTAATTTATCTAATTAAATGTCCTAAATTATGTTAGTCAAAATTAGGGTCGGTTATAGGCTCTCCTCCTTAAAGAATTTTATCCTCGAAATTACGATAAGGTACTTATAAAATCAATCATAAAGGTAAAACTTACCATGAAACAAGCTAGGATAAGTATCTCTAACCCTACTCTCAGTTTTCCAAGTACATTCTCTCTCGTCGTCACTCCACTGGACTTTGACTAATCTAACTATCTTGTTCCTTAGTCTCTTCTCATCCCTTGTGATGTAGCTCAGACCGGAGACGAAGGCATAAGTCGTAGGCGACTTATGGAAGGAGCTATGAGTCATCTACGAGTTAAGGAAACAGGCATGAGTCGTGACCGACTCAACTGGGGTGATGGCATAAGTCGTAACCGACTTAAGAAGGCGGTGATGAGTCGTCTCCGACTCAACTGGAAAAACAAAGGGGACGTTGCTTCAAGGCTGCGACTTAACGAAGCGGATTTAAGTCGGCACCGACTTAAGGAAGGTGATGAGTCGGCACCGAGTTACAAGGCACAAGTGTTAAGTCGGCACCGACTTAAGAAAAGTGATAGGTCGGCACCGAGTCACGACTTATTTAAGTCGGTCGAAATTTTAAGTCGCGAAAGCCCTGATGCCGTTGATTCCTCTGCCGAGTTAAGATGGACCGTTGATTTCTTGAAACCACTAATCTGAGATGCGCATGTTTTAAGTCGCCGAAGACTTGTTGCCGTTGATTTCTGCTGCCGAGTTAAGCTGGACCGTTGATTCCTTAAGTCGCTACTAAGATGAGTCGCGTAGCATTTTTAAGTCGGCAACGACTTAAGTACTTGTATTTTCTTTGATGTTTTTGTCTGTTTGTTAAGTCGGAGTCTTTGTTAAGTCGTAGGTCGTAAGCTGTAACTCGGAACCGACTTAGTACTTGTATTTTTTTTTAAGCTTTCTGAACTGTGTGTAAATAAGGCGACTTATGTTAAGTCGGCAAGGTTGATAAGTCGGTTGCCGACTTAAGACTTGTACTTTTTCTGTTTTGGTGTGTTGTAGCCTATAAATAGGCAAGTGAAGTCATTTGTAATGGTTGTTGATTTTTGAATAAAATTCTCTTTTGATTGCTTTGTGCTTTCATTCAAATTGGTAGTTGAGTGTAATCTCCTATCTCCTCTTTCGGATAATCGAGTGCGCTCGATTCAACGATTGTAGAAGCCGATTCGCGGAATCAAGTGCGCTTGATCAACGCTTGAAGAATTGAAGATCTTTGAACCCGGTATCGTGCGCGATCAACGAGTTCGAGATAGCTAGAGTTCGGTATCTTCGGATCAACGAATTCGGGCAATTCAGCATCCATCAATCCACCGACTACTACTTTCACCGATCTACATTTGTTTTGAATTATCCGCTGCGTCAGTTTTTGGTATCAGAGCTTGTTCTAGCCAATCATAGCTAGATCGAGACTTGGAGCCTAATCATTTGAAGAGATTTGAAGTTTGAAGTGATAGCCGAGAGCTTGAGGTGTGAGCCGTGAGCAAGTGAAGTTGTTCGACCTTGCATTGAAGATTGTTTGATCGAATTTGTAGTGGGAGACCGAAACTTTGTCCATCGTGTTCATCGCGATTTGCTACAAAGTGGAAGTTTTCGATCCGTTTCATTTTGAATCAAAATCCGAAAAGTGTTTGAATTTGAAGATTTGTGAAGTTTTCAAGTATGCCGCCAAGAAGAGCTAATCGCCACCAAAACGTAGAAGCTTTATATCGAAGAGAAGAAGCTGATGAGATGGAGCAAAGAATCAATGAGAATTTTAGTGAAAAGCTTAACGAAGGAATTGGCCGGTTAGAGAGGCTTATGACAGAGATGAATCAAAATCGGAGAAGGGTTTCACCAGAATCTAACCATGGAGGTAGTAGAGTCTCACCACATTCCAATCGAGACCGAAGTGTTGAAAATGACCAAGGGCGTGGGAGGAACGTGAATGGTCGTGAACGGAGGAATGTCGATAGAAGGGATGAAGGTGGAAGGCGTAATGCTAGTAGAGATGTTGGTGGTCAGAATCGACATCGTTATGCATCTGATTTTGAAGAGGAGTATGATGGTGGTAGTGTTCAAGGAAGAGGTCAAGGAAGAAACTATTCTGAGTATGATCACAAATGGGAGTCGGGGATGAAGACAGAAATTCCTGAATTCAAGGGTGGTATGCAAGCGGAGGAGTTTCTAGATTGGGTGGCTAATGTAGAGGAGATTTTTGATTTCAAAGAAGTACCAGAACATCGTAGAGTGAAGTTGGTTGCTACGAGGCTGAGGGGTAGAGCTTTGGCATGGTGGCAGCAAACCAAGCTTACACGTGAACGAATGGGGAAGTCAAAGATTGAATCTTGGGAGAAGATGAAGAAATTGATGAAAGCAACGTTCTTACCATACAATTATCAATCTTTGATGTATCAACGTTTGCAGAACTTGAGGCAGGGCACGAAGACAGTTAATGAATATGCTGATGAATTTTATCAACTCATTGCAAGGAACGATATTATGGAAACAGAAGAGCAGCTGACATCTAGGTTCATTGGAGGATTGAGAATGCAGATTCAGGATATGGTGAATATGTTCGATCCAAGATCTGTAGCAGAAGCACATCAGAAAGCGTTGGCTTGGGAAAAACAAGGGAGACGAGGAAGTGGTGTGTTTTCTAATTCTAACAATCAAGCGAAGGGTGTTGGAGGAAGTTCTAATGTTTCTAAAACTATCAGTAGACCAGTGGTGAAAGAGGCTGAGAAGGCGAAAGTTAACAATGGTTTCAAATGTTACAATTGTCAAGAAATGGGTCATAAAAGCAGTGAGTGTCCAAAGCCAAAGAAGAGAACCATGATTGTGGAAGTTGATGATGAGGATGTTGATGAGGAGTGTTCTAGTCCAGTTGAGGAGGATAAGCAGGATATTGCGTCAGGAGACGAAGGTTGTAACCTAATGCTGAGGAGATCGTGTTTAACACCGAAGCAGGAAGAAGCTAGTTGGTTGAGGAGTAATATCTTTCAGTCAACATGTACTATTCTGGGGAAGGTGTGTAAGTTTGTAATTGACGCAGGAAGCTGTGATATTATTATTTCAACCGAAGCTGTGACGAAGTTGAAATTAAAGACAGAGAAACATCCGAGTCCATACAAGTTAGCATGGTTGAGAAAAGGAGGAGAAGTGAAAGTGGATAGACGAGTTCGTGTACCATTCTCTATTGGGAAGAAATACAAAGATGAAATATGGTGTGATGTCGTAGAGATGGATGTTTGCCACTTATTATTGGGAAGACCATGGCAATATGATCGAGCAGTACTACATGACGGTCGGACCAATAGTTACAGTTTTATGTTTAAAGGCACAAAGATTATCTTAGTTCCGAAGAAGAGATCACAAGAAGAAAGTAAGTCAGAAGAAATTGAAGAACTGAAAACTTTATTATCTTTGAAGGAATTTGTTAAGGAGGTTGAGGAGGAACCAGAAGTATTCTTGTTAATTGGGCGAGAGAGTAGTGAAGAAGTTGAAATTCCTGAAGAAGTTAAACCAATCTTGAAAGAATTTGACGATGTATTTCCAAAGGAGTTACCAACGGAGTTGCCACCGTTGAGGGATATACAACATCAGATAGATCTTGTTCCAGGTGCTGTGTTGCCACACAGACCACATTATCGAATGAGTCCGAAGGAACATGAAGAGTTGCGAAGGCAGGTAGAGGAATTGCTTGAACAGGGGCGTGTGCAGGAGAGTCTGAGTCCTTGTGCTGTACCAGCTTTATTGGTACCCAAGAAGGATGGGACATGGAGAATGTGCACTGACAGTCGAGCATTGAATAAGATCACTGTGAGATATAGATTTCCAATGCCGAGGTTGGATGACTTGTTAGATCAGATAAGCGGAGCTACTATCTTTTCTAAGATTGATTTGAAGAGCGGATATCATCAAATTCGTATCAGACCAGGAGATGAGTGGAAGACTGCTTTCAAAACCAGGGAGGGTCTATACGAATGGTTGGTCATGCCATTCGGCTTATCAAATGCACCAAGTACTTTCATGAGGGTGATGAATCAGATTTTTAGACCGTTCATTGGGAAATTCGTGGTGGTGTATTTCGATGATATTCTAATTTACAGTGGGAGTCCAGAGGAGCATTTGAATCATCTTAGAGAAGTGCTGATGGTATTGCGACAAGAACAATTCTATGCTGCAACGAAGAAATGCGTGTTCATGACGCATAGTGTTTTATTTCTGGGGTATGTTGTTTCAGAGAAAGGAATACAGGTTGACCAAAGTAAAGTTGAGGCGATCAGAAATTGGCCGCAACCCAAGACGATAACGGAAGTTCGTAGTTTTCACGGGTTGGCTTCATTCTATCGAAGGTTCATTCCACACTTTAGTAGTGTGATGGCACCTGTTACAGATTGTATGAAAGGCAAACAGTTTTCATGGTCAGAAGAAGCAGGAGTTGCTTTTGTGAAGATCAAGGAATTGCTGACGACTGCACCAATTCTAGTATTACCTGATTTTCAGTTGGTATTTGAACTACATACTGATGCATCCAAGGTTGGGATTGGAGGGGTGTTGAGTCAGAAGGGACGTCCAATTGCCTATTTCAGTGAGAAGTTGTCAGGAGCGAAGATGCGATACAGTACGTATGATGTGGAGTTCTATGCTGTTGTACAATCTATTAAGCACTGGAGACACTATCTGTTTCAGAAAGAGTTTGTTCTGTATACTGATCATGAAGCATTGAAGCATTTGCAAGGGCAAGACAAGATTTCAGCGAGACATGCATCGTGGATTGCATATCTGCAACAGTTTACTTTTGTTGTGAAACACAAGTCAGGGGTGACAAATCGAGTGGCTGATGCTTTGAGTAGGAGGAGTCATTTGTTGACTACACTGAAAGTTGAAGTGATGGGGTTTGAAATGTTGCCGGAATTATTTGTTGAAGATCCTTACTTCATGAAGTTTGTTGATAAAGTTAAGGAGGGAAAGACGGATGAGTTCTTGATGGTAGATGGTTTTCTTTTTAAAGGAAGTCGATTGTGCATACCGGAGGGTAGTCTGAGAATGAAGATTATCAAGGAGTTACACGAAGAAGGGCATGTTGGAAGAGACCGTACCTTACAGTTAATTTCAAAATCCTACTTTTGGCCATCGATGAGGAAAGAAGTGGAGAGGTTTGTGGAGCGTTGTCATATTTGTCAGGTTTCGAAAGGAACTGCGACTAATGCTGGGTTATATATGCCATTACCTGTACCAAGTAAACCATGGGTTGATGTGAGTATGGACTTCGTGTTGGGATTACCAAGGACACAGCGTGGTAACGATTCCATATATGTGGTGGTGGACAGATTTTCGAAAATGGCGCATTTTATTGCTTGTAAGAAGACGGCGGATGCTGTTCATGTTGCTCAGTTGTTTTTCAGGGAGATCTATCGACTTCATGGATTGCCAGAATCTATTGTGTCGGATAGAGATACTCGATTTCTGAGTCATTTTTGGTTGAGTTTGTGGAAAATGGTGGGAACGAAGCTGAAATTTAGTAGTGCTTATCATCCGCAAACGGATGGACAGACTGAGGTGGTTAATCGATCGTTGGGAAACTTGTTAAGGTGTCTTGTTCAAGATAATCTAAAGAGTTGGGATGTGAAGTTATGCCAGGCAGAATTTGCTCATAATCATGCTGTGAATCGAAGTACTGGGTTCAGTCCATTCCAGATTGTTTATTCAAGCTTACCGAAAGGACCGTTGGATTTAACAACGATACCACACTCAAAGGGGACAATTAAGAAAGCTGCTGATTTTGTTGAAGGGCTGACGGAGTGTCATAAAATCGTTCAAGAACGATTAGAGAAAGCAAATGAGAAGTATAAGCGTTCTGCAGATTTGAAACGACGAAGTGTTGAGTTTAACGAAGGAGATTTGGTTTATGCAGTGTTAACGAAAGATCGTTTCCCAGTAGGCGCTTACAATAAATTGAAAGCACGGAAAATTGGTCCGGTAGAAGTTGTGAAACGAATCAATGAAAATGCTTATAAACTGAAGCTGCCGGATGATGTGTATACGTCTGACGTATTCAATGTTAAGCATCTCGTACCATATCATGGGGATGAGTTTGTTGAGGATGAAGAGCGTGCAAATTCGAGGTCGAATTTCTCTCAACATGGGGAGGATGATGTAGCTCAGACCGGAGACGAAGGCATAAGTCGTAGGCGACTTATGGAAGGAGCTATGAGTCATCTACGAGTTAAGGAAACAGGCATGAGTCGTGACCGACTCAACTGGGGTGATGGCATAAGTCGTAACCGACTTAAGAAGGCGGTGATGAGTCGTCTCCGACTCAACTGGAAAAACAAAGGGGACGTTGCTTCAAGGCTGCGACTTAACGAAGCGGATTTAAGTCGGCACCGACTTAAGGAAGGTGATGAGTCGGCACCGAGTTACAAGGCACAAGTGTTAAGTCGGCACCGACTTAAGAAAAGTGATAGGTCGGCACCGAGTCACGACTTATTTAAGTCGGTCGAAATTTTAAGTCGCGAAAGCCCTGATGCCGTTGATTCCTCTGCCGAGTTAAGATGGACCGTTGATTTCTTGAAACCACTAATCTGAGATGCGCATGTTTTAAGTCGCCGAAGACTTGTTGCCGTTGATTTCTGCTGCCGAGTTAAGCTGGACCGTTGATTCCTTAAGTCGCTACTAAGATGAGTCGCGTAGCATTTTTAAGTCGGCAACGACTTAAGTACTTGTATTTTCTTTGATGTTTTTGTCTGTTTGTTAAGTCGGAGTCTTTGTTAAGTCGTAGGTCGTAAGCTGTAACTCGGAACCGACTTAGTACTTGTATTTTTTTTTAAGCTTTCTGAACTGTGTGTAAATAAGGCGACTTATGTTAAGTCGGCAAGGTTGATAAGTCGGTTGCCGACTTAAGACTTGTACTTTTTCTGTTTTGGTGTGTTGTAGCCTATAAATAGGCAAGTGAAGTCATTTGTAATGGTTGTTGATTTTTGAATAAAATTCTCTTTTGATTGCTTTGTGCTTTCATTCAAATTGGTAGTTGAGTGTAATCTCCTATCTCCTCTTTCGGATAATCGAGTGCGCTCGATTCAACGATTGTAGAAGCCGATTCGCGGAATCAAGTGCGCTTGATCAACGCTTGAAGAATTGAAGATCTTTGAACCCGGTATCGTGCGCGATCAACGAGTTCGAGATAGCTAGAGTTCGGTATCTTCGGATCAACGAATTCGGGTAATTCAGCATCCATCAATCCACCGACTACTACTTTCACCGATCTACATTTGTTTTGAATTATCCGCTGCGTCACCTTGCTACTATACAAACTGGTTTTCTAACTATAGTCAAATTCGGTTCCACTACTAAGTCATCTAACACAGTCGGTGCTATAATAGTCTCTGGATATCAAATACATTTTCTTAGATGAAAAATATAGAAAACATTGTGGACTCCTGCCAAACTACTTGGTAACTCCACTCTATACGCGAGTTTCCCAATTCTTTCTATAATAAGAAATTTTCCAACGAATCTCGATACCAATTTTCCTGATTTTCCGAATCTGATTACACCTTTCATCGGTGATACCTTCACGAAAACATGATCTCCAACCGAGAACTGTAAGTCTTTCTGTCTTCTATCAGCATAGCTCTTCTACTAGACTGAGCTTCCTTCATTCTTGCTCGAATGAACTTAATATTTTTTGCAGCTTCTCTAACCAATTTTGGATCAAGAACTAATGTATCCCAGGTCTCTACCCAACAAACGGGATATTTGCATGGCCTTCCATACAACGCTTCAAACGGTGCCATCCCTATACTATCCTGATAAATGTTGTTATATGAAAATTTGACTAACTGTAGATGGTCTTCCCATGATCCCCTAAAATCTAGTAAACAAGCTCGTAACAAATCTTCTAAGACTTTGTTAATTCGTTATGTTTGCCCATCTGTTTGTGGATGGTAAGCGGTACTCATCTTGAGTTTGGTACCCAAAGTTTCCTGTAGACTCTTCCAGAACTCGCTAGTGAATAAGGATTCTCTATCACTTACTATACTACTAGGAATTCTATGCAGTCTAACTATATTCTTCATAAATAACTTAGCTAAAACAGGTGTCGTCCTGCTTAACTTAATTGGAATGAAATGGGCACTCTTGGTCAACCTATCCACTATAACCCATATGCTTTCATTTCCTCTACTCGACCTTGGCAACCCATCTATAAAATCCATTGAGATAGAATCCCATTTCCAAAATGGAACTTCTAAAGGCTGAAGTAACCCACTTGGATTTTGATGCTTGGCTTTTACCGGTTGACAGTTCAAACAGTGCTTCACCAATAAGCCTACATCACTCTTCATGCCTTCCCAGAAGAAACTTCTTTTCATGTCCTAATACATCTTAGTTCCTCCCGGATGAATAGCGAACTTCAAATGATGGCATTCTGCAAGAACTTCCTTCCTAATGTTTCCCACATTCGGAACACATAGTCTTCCATTCTTCCTCAACCACCTTTTCTGGTCAAGATCGAAATCTTTTAAGTCATCACTCTCCATTCCATTCCTTAACTTTCTGATTTGCTTAGCCAATAATTGATCCTATGCTTGCTTAGAAGCAATCCTTTCGATCATCACTGGTCGAACTTCTAAACATGACAACATAACAGTTTCCTCACTAGATCTAGCTTTAGATCTCCACTGTATTCTGCATGTAGTCAATGCTTCTAAATCTTTCCACTCGGCTATCATTGTCAATACTGCATTTTGATGTTTCCTGCTAAGTGCATCCGAAACCTTGTTGCATTTTCCTGGTGTGTACTTAATACCAAAGTCATAAGTGGCTAAAAACTCCAACTATCTTTGTTGCCTCATATTCAACTCCTTCTGAGAGAATAGATACTTCAATGACTTATGATTCGTATACAACTCGAATCTCTCTCCCAAAAGGTAATGTCTCACACCTTCAACGCAAAGATTACCGCAGCTAATTCCAAAGCTTTAGTTGGATATCTAACCTCATGCGGTCTGAGCTGTCGAGAAGCATAGGCAATCACTTTATCTCTTTGCATTAACACAGCTCCTAATCCTGTTCCACATGCATCCGTGAGCACCACTAAGTCCTGATTCCCCTATGGAACAACTAACACAGGTGCATTTGTCAATAAGTGTTTCAACTTCTAGAATGCTTCCTCACACTTATCAGTCCAGACAAATTTCACGTCTTTCCGCGTTAGCATAGTCATCGGTGCCGCTATCCACGAAAAATCCTTTATGACTCTCCGACAGTAACCAGCTAATCCAAGAAAACTCTTTATCTCAGTCACTATCTCGGGTCTCTTCCAACTATTCACTGCCTCGATCTTAGCTGGATCTATAAACAACCATTTCTTTAAGACTACATGACCAAAAAACTTCACTTCCTTCTTCCAGAAATGACACTTCGCAAATTTCACTTTTAGTAGATGTTGCCTCAACGTCTCAAGCACCACTCTAAGATGAACTTCATGCTCTCTTTCATCTTTATAGTATACCAAAATATCGTCTATGAATACCAATATGAACCTATTCAAGTGCTCTCGGATAACTCGGTTCAAACCTACAAAGAATGCTGGCACATTAGTTAGTCTGAACAGCATTACTAACCATGCGTACGATCTATATCTAGTTCTAAACGCTGTCAAAGGAATACTATCCTTAGCCACTCTAAGTTAATGGAACCCCGTTGCCAAATCCAATTGAGAAAATACTTTGGCCCCAACCAATTAGTCGAACAAATCGTCAATTCTAGGTAATGGATATTGATTCTTTATCGTCTTCTCATTCAACTTACGATAATTGGTACACAATCTTAACGATCTGTCTGGTTTCCTTGCAAACAAAGCGGCTGCTCCCCATGGCGAACTTCTTTGTCTAATAAAGTTCTTACCTTCCAAATCCACCAACTGCACTTTTTACTCCCTCATCTCGGTAGGTGTCATTATGCTTGGTGGTCTACTCACCGGTTCTGCTCCTGGTACTAAATCTATCTGAAACTCGGCAGCTTGTTTTGGCGGCAGTCCTGCTACGGGCTCGAAGACATCTGCGAATTCTCTAACAATGAAAACTCGATTTAACTCGTTTTCTGGCTCCACAACACCAAATAGAGCATTAACATCAAAGTTAGGGTTTTCTATGGAGTATATAATCCGATCACTGCAGTCAGGGTGTCTAAGTGATATTTTCCTATCATGGCAAAATATCCTAGCATCGTATTTACTTAACCAATCCATACCCAAAATAATTCTAAACCCTACGAAATTAAACACATGCAAACTACAAACAAATACATGACTTAACAATTCAAACTCTAGATGGTCACTCCTCATTCCAAGAGTCGCATATCCTCCTATCGGATTCGCAATCCTTAAGGAAGTAACTAGGTATGAGGGTTCTAGGTTAAGCTTTTCCCTTTTCCTCTACTGTTGGTCTCGAGGTAGCTGGCTCTAATGCAAATATCTTGCCTTTACCATCCTTGGCTGACAGCTTATACTGGTTCTTATAATGTCCAATTTGATCGCAGTTGAAACATCTCACTCCTTTCTCGTCAGCAGCTTTCTTCCCTTTGCTTGTTCGGCACTCATGAGCATAGTGTCCCTTCTTATCAAACTTATAACAGATAACTTCTGTATTTCCCTTCTTGGCAGCTCCACTCTTCTGAGCTCCTTTCTTGTTGAAAAACTCCCTCTTCTGTTATGCCCTCCTTGAGCTTTCCTTGCCTTGTTTCCTTCAAGAAAAGCAAGCATCTCTTCCTACCTTAAAGCCATCTCAACAACTACATCGCACGAATCTCTAATATGCGATAATGTGGCCTTAGAAAGCTCAGGCTTCAACCCGCGAATGAACTTCTCATTCCTTTTAATGGCAGTATCAACCGTATTGTATCTGTATCTTGATAGCTCCTCAAATTTGGTTGCATACTCAAGCACTATCATATCTCCCTATTCCAACTCGACAAACTTCCTGCGTAGGGTAGACTTTGTAATCTCCAACATAAACCATTCTTCAAACCTCCTCCTGAACTCAGCCCAAGTCATAGTCTCCTCATTGACTCCAACCGTAACACTATTCCACTAGTACAGTGCTGCTCTCTGTAACTGCCTAGAAGCGAATCTCCTTTTCTGCTCATCATTAAGTCCCAAATCAGCAAAAATCCTCTCACAATGATGTAACCAATTCTCCACTTCAATTGCATCTTTTGTCCCGATAAACGGTTTTCCTCCCAGCCTAACATAATCTCTACTCAACAGAGCATAATTATTGACCACTGTTGCTCCCTGATTTCCTCCTTCAACATTTACTCCAACTACAACCGCAGCAACTCCAGCCTACATTATGTTAACGAAGAACTAATACATAGCTTCCATATCAACTTGTGGCATTCCAGCGCCCACATTAGCAGCTTATGCCTGACCTGGGTTCCTTCTAGTATTTGGTATGGCATTCTCATTGGTTTTAGTGCTTACTCCACCAATGTTAACTTTCCCCCTCTAGCATCCATATCTTACATCAGTAAAATATTCATTTGCGTCTTTGTAAGATGCAGAAGAGTAGCCTTAGAAATGGGAGAATAGAGATAAAGCGTATACTACTTATATATAGCAAATACAAGTATGTTACTATAGCGTTATCCATACCCCCAATCTTTTCTCTAATTCCATAGGATTATGTTTTCTAAATCATTTTAAGTATGAAATTTCTTTTAAGTTTTTCATAAACCTATGCTCTGATAACAAGTTGTAACATCCCCTATCTTAAGGCCTATAGCTAAGCGCTATAGATGCTGCAGTCATTCATAGTCACTACAACAAAAAAGATCTTTCACAGCGTTTTAAAAATGATGTGAACCACTTTTGCAGCATTTTGAAGAATGTTGTCTAACAACATGCTGCAATAGTGTCAGGAAATATCGCAGTGTTTTTGAAACGCTGCAAAAAAGTATCATACTGCAGCATTTTATTTTTTGTAGCGTTTCTCAAATGTTGTGGTATATTCTGACACTATTGCAGCTTTTTGTTATACAGCGTCCTTAAAAACGCAAATTAGTTCATAGCGTCTTTAAAATGCTGTAAGATACCTTTTTCATAGAATAAATGAAACACTGCAGAAAGCTATATATTGTTTTATTGATTTTCTAAAACACGTTAATCATAGAAATATCTTTATTGATATGCTTCAATTAGCCAATATATAAAACATATTCAAATAAAACTCAAACAATAATCATATGAACACATTTAAATAGTTCAACGCATTATATATAATAAACATATCTAAGTTTGCACAATATATATAAATAAGTCAAACTACAAAAATGCTACTCCAAACGAATTACATCATCTAGTCCACTATATTACCTAAAAGCAAATATAAATTGCATTGTTGTGACCAGAATGAGATTACACCAACTAACCCATTGGGTAACTTCTACAATGGCTGAAGCATCTTTATCGTGATTGGCTGAAGCTGACAATACACTTTTGCTTTCCTTGTCATATTCAATTCCTAGAAATATTACTCTAGAGGAACGATACTTGGTTACAAATGCACTTCCAAATCCCCAATCAAGACCGAGACCTACTCCACAACCTCCACCTTTGAAAGATTATAAAGATTAAAATGAATTTTTGCATTAAATTAAATTTATACATATATCCAGTTTGTTGTACCTGCACCAAGGCCAAAAGCATTTAGTGGCATTCCTGAGTGAGCAAGAAACAATAAGCATAAAGTATATTGGCTAATTTGTTGATTAAACATGTCTGATAGAACATATAGTGTGCCTAACTTGAAATTACTATCATACTCCTTCCTTCACAATGTATTAATCATGTTTACAACAACAACAACAACAATAATAGTGTGCTTCATTTTCATGCATTGTCTGTATTAATGTATTGATGGTTCAAAATAGTTTCATGTCAAGTTGGCTGCAACTATCACTGATGGGTATTCTTTATAAAGGCAAGTATAAATAAATTATATGTCGGTTAAAGTCACTACTGTCTACATGGATGAATATAATAGTATCTGCTTACATTTTAAAATATATATTACACACCATAAGCCTTTTTCTTGTTTAGCGTTATAATTCTTTTGTCATTGGCAGGTATTGGGCCTGTGACATTATAAATGCTTGTGCGGGTAGTATAATATCTGCAAGTTAATGCTACTCTAATTATTTGAAGAAGAAAAAAGTGTTGTATTGTGTTTACGTGGGACGACTGTGTAGTACTCTTTTACAAACTGTAGGGATCTTTTAACGTGCTCATGTCTGTTTTCTTATGTTGCTTTTTTAACCTCTGTAGAGCTGATTTTAACTAACTTACATATTCATGTGTTTATTCATTTTCCAATCGCCCATCATCATTCTTCTATTTATTCCATGTTTGTCTTTATTACCTCAACACATGTTTGGTAGGACTGTGTACAACTAGCCCACCCCAAAACCCCACTCAAGAGGAAGCCTAATGCATTGGATAATGAATAATGAATGATGAATCAAACACAAAGGTGTAAATCAGAAATGTCAGAATCGACTATAATGTAAATTATCTAACCATTTTGAGGACTAGGCGAAGATTGTGCAGCATTGAAAAAGCACTGTTGGCAGCAGAGGCAGTGAACTGACCCATATTCCTTAATTGATTTTCTTCATTAAGCTGATTTTGGGCCATTGTTGAGCTGCATTGCAGATTGCAACTGTCTGTTTTGAAACTGCCGTTGTGATATTGGTTGATTATACTACATCTGGTGTTGGTTAAGTACCTTGAAAAACATGTTTATTTAAATCAAATGAGCAAAAACATGAATATGATACTCATGCTCAAGAAAGAAATGATTGCATAGATACCAATTGAAATTTTGGTTGGGATTGGCTTTGTAAATCATGTAGCCAGGACATGGTATTCTGCAACAAATAACCACTACTCCTGCGAAGAGATCAAAAAAATGAACAAAAATCTAGACAATTTGACCAAAATAACTAGGAGTTTGTTGGGACCATGTATTTTTTTTCCCAGGTGCAAGTTAGGAGAAGGTGCTACATTGAATGAGGATTTTAACCAGCCCAATATAACATTACTTCAGAAGCAGATGAAGTCTATCCAATAATAAAAAATTATTTGATCAAGTATTGTTAGTGCAGCAATAAATCTGCAAATAAGTAGCCTTGAACAGATTTATAAGTTATGCGTAAGGTATTGAAGTAGAAAACATCAGTCTACCAAGCATTCAAGCGCTCAGAAATATAGAATGCTGATTAACAATAAATCGGCTATTTGAGTGTTGACTCGACTCATGCAAGAGTATTATTTATTTTATTGGTTTAGCTATGAATACAGATAATGAGCATTAAGTATATTTTATTTTATTTACATATAATGAGCATTAAGTATATTTTCTAATTTTATTATTATTATAAACTTGTTAATTTTTATAAACTAAGTTAACTTAGTTAGTTTTTTATAATACTTAGTTAATTTTTATAAAATTATTTATTTATAAAGCTTAGTTAATTTTGATAAAATTTAGTTATTGCTATTATTATTATTAAATTTTATAATAGTTGGTTATTTTATAAACTTATTTAATATTTATAAATTTTAGTTGTTGTTGTTATTATTGTTGTTATATTATTATAGAAGATTTAGCTATATTTTATATCTTTGTAATACTTAGCTAATTTTTATAAACTTGGTTAATTTATTATCATTATTATTATAGACTGGTTTAATTTTTATATAACATAGTTAACTTATTTATTTATTTATTTATTATACGGATCAAGTAGGATATTGCTAGTATTTATGGTTGCAATTCTTATAATTTAATTTAATTTTCATAAAACAAAGGTAACTTTGTTTTTTTTGAGAAAGACGGTTGTGTAGTGATAAACTACACAGCCGGTTAATAATAATAGTAGAATAATAGGGAATAAGGTCCGGTTGACAAGCCCAACCGGTGGCCAAAAAAATAGGCTAGGCTAATTAACATAATAATGTACATAAGAGTTAATGGATTACAAGATGGGA
Organism: Allium fistulosum; assembly: GCA_030737815.1. NCBI lineage: Eukaryota > Viridiplantae > Streptophyta > Magnoliopsida > Asparagales > Amaryllidaceae > Allium > Allium fistulosum. The sequence continues at coordinate 931,865,610 of CM060904.1, forward strand.
CACTATCACCATAATCGATGATTCAACAGACAAAATGGGGTCAGACAGATTCGCTTAGGAGCTGCTATCGAGGGTTGGCGCTGGTGCCGGCCATTGATTCCGCAGAGTCAGCAGGAGCGGACCTCAGTCGAAATCTGAAGGGGGCCGAGTTGGTACCTGTCCAGTAATTGAAAAGTTGTGAGATTCGACTACAGATGGTCGTGATTGAAGATCTAGGTTTGTTGAAGACATATGCATTTCGTTCTTTCCAGATGCACCAACAGTAAATGGTGATAAAGATGTCGAGATTGTGATTTCCGAGGTCTTGCTGCCAGTATTCAAAAAATGAAATGAGCTCCGGAATGTAACCCAAGAGATGCGCGCTGGTTGGGGCCCAAATTGCGAAAGAGAAATCACAGTGTAAGAAAAGGTGGGTAATTGTTTCGACGTGAGAGGAGCAAAGTACGCAGAGAGGATCAGTGGGGATGTTTAAGCGAATAAGTCTGTCTTTGGTGTTGATGCGGTTACGAATGAGGCACCATTGGAAGAAGAGGAATCTTGGGTGTGAGTGGCAATTCCAAATCCTGCTGTAGGGGAAAAGACGGCCAGGGTGGATGAGGAAAGAGTAGCAAGATGATACGGAGAAGCCTTTGGATGGATTGAGTGCCCAGGTGAAGCGGTCTGGTGAGTGGGATAGGCGAAGGGATTGGAGGATTTTCGAAGCTACGAGAAGCTCATTGAAAGTTTCGATGGAAAAAAGGGAGGGGGGATGAAGGCTACTGGGGCCCAGGTGACACAGGGTATAGGTGGTGGCAAGTTGGAGATTTTAGGAGGAGAAGAGGTTAGGTAGTGTTTTGGCTAGGGGGGAAGGGGCCACCCACGTGTCATGCCAGAATAGGCAGTTGTTGCCATTGCCTATTAAGACTTGAAAGAGGGATTTGACTCGGGGGATGGTGTGGAGGACATTGGACCAGAACGGAGAAGGTCTGCAACTGGGGGGGAGGTGTAGGGCTAGGTGTGGATTAGAGTAGTGATATGAATGTAGGATCCAATCCTTCCAGAGGAAATTATCAGGGGAGAGAAAACGCCAGAGCCATTTTGTTAATAGGGCAGTGTTGAGCGAGGGGAGATCCGGGACACCAAGGCCACCATGGCGTTTTGGGAGGCAGACTGAGCGCCAGTTGATAAGGCACTTTGCTTTGGAGCCATTCCATAAGAAGGTCCTGCGAGATTTGTCAATTTTATTGGAAACCCAAGAGGGGAGTTTGTGGAAGGAGATCCAGTAGGAGGGGATGGCAGAGAGGACCGATTTAACTAAGATTAATCTACCAGCTGTCGAGAGGGAAGCAGCTTTCCAGGATGCAAGGCGGGATTCAATTTTGTTGATGAGGGGTAGCCAGTCAGGACGCGTGAGTCTGGTGGGCCGAATAGGTAGGCCCAGATAGGAGATTGGAAACTGGGAAAGTTTGCAGTTGAGGACGGCAGCGGTTGCAGGACCAAGGTGGTTGGTATTGCCAAGCATGATAAGGGAGCTTTTGTGGAAGTTGATGGAGAGGCCAGAGATTAATTCGAAAACATAGAGGAGAACTTTGAGGCAGTGGAGGTGATTAGGATTGGGTGAGGCAAAGAGGATGGTATCATCAGCAAATTGTAGGTTGGATATTTGAAGGTTAGATGTAGGGATGCTAATTCCGGCCAAGTGGTTGTTGGAGATGGACAGTTTAATCATGCGGTTGAAGACATCTGCAATAAGAACAAAAATTAGGGGGGAGAGAGGGTCTCCTTGACGTAGACCTCTCGTAGACTTGATCAGACCACCAATTTCACCATTGACTGATACAGAAGACATGCTGGAGTTCAGGATAAAGGATATCCAGGAGCACCATCTCGGTGGGAAGCCTCTATGTCGTAATAGTGCGAGAATGAAGTTCCAGTTGACTGAGTCAAAGGCTTTAGAGAAGTCAAGTTTAAGTAGGATTCCTGGGGGTGTTGGTTCTGTGACAGAAAGACACCACTTCTTGAGTGGCGGCCACACAATCTAGGATATTGCGACCGAGTATGAAGGCCGATTGCTCCAGGCCAACTAGAGGGGATATTACAGCTTGAAGTCGGTTTGCAATGATTTTTGTAATGATTTTGAGGGTGGTGTTGAGGAGGCTGATAGGTCGAAAAGAATCAAGGGAGGAAGGGTCATCAGTTTTTGGGATGAGGGAAATGATGGCATAATTGATTCGTGCAACCGAGCTGGGATCATTTTGAAATTCAAGGCACATGTCTATAATGTCAGATTTCACTGTACTCCAGAAGTGTTTGAAGAAAAGGGGGCCAAAGCCGTCAGGTCCAGGAGCTTTATTGTCCGACATATCTTTGACTGCAGTCCAGATTTCTTGTTCCGTGAAGGGGTGATCTACTTGCATACTTTGAGGGTCAGGGTAAAGGAGACTCCAATCTATGTCTGGTAGAGGGGTGGAAGGTTTGCCTAGGATGTTTCGGTGATGGTTGGTGAAGAGGTGGAGGAGATCGGATTGGTCAGAGTAGGTGATGTTGTTGTGTTGAATGTTAGAGATGGTCGAGGATCTACGACGCCCATTTGCTAACCTGTGGAAGTAAGCCGTGTTTCTAACTCCTTCTTCAAGCCACTTTGCTCTGGATCGTTGTTTCCAACCAATTTCTTCCTGTTTAAGGAGCCTATCCAATTCCTTTTCAAGGAGGATCAACTGTTGCATTTCTGGTTCGATTAGGGGTTGAGATTCCGCGAGGATATTAAGGTTGAGGATTTCATCTTGGACTTGTGAAATCCGAAATTTAAGGGAGCCCCAGATGTATTTGGCCCATGGTCTTATCAATTTTCTGAGCGAACGGAGCTTGGCCACAGTACGAGCAGTAGGAGATTCTAGATTGGTGGGTTGAGACCAGGCCAACTTGACAAAGTCATCAAAGGATGGCTCTAGAAGCCAGAGTTGTTCGAATCTAAACGGTTTGTGAATGGTGTTCAGAGAGCCAGAGTCAATCAGGAGGGGGCAATGGTCCGAGATCGTGGTTGCCAATCCCGAGACAGATGAGAGGGGATGTTGGTCTTCCCAGGCTGTGTTGAAGAGGAATCTATCTAATTTGGCCAGGGATGGGTGGTCTCTACGGTTAGACCAGGTAAAGAGGCGGTTACTGATGGGGGTATCAATTAGCACACAAGAATTGATGAAATTATTGAAGGCGGTTGAATCTTGGGAAAGGTTACTAGAGTTTCTTTCGGTGGGGTGTCTAGTGGTGTTAAAGTCTCCGGCAATAATCCATGGGCCATTTATTCGGGCTGCGAAGTCCATGCAATGATCCCACAAGACAGCCCTGCCTTGTGAGTCGGAGGGTCCATACACATTCGAGAAGAAGTAGATTATGCCAGATTCTGAGTTTCGCAGTGCGACATTAGATATTGAGGGGAATTTGATAATTTGATGTAGGGACCATTTATTTTCATTCCATGCCGTTATGATCCCGCCACGGGATCCAATGGCATCAATGTGGGCCCACTCAGATAAAAGTGTACCAACAGTTTGTGTCAAGTGTGATTGTGTGGGGTCAGATAACTTAGTTTCTTGAAGCATTATAATATCAATTTTGTGGGGGGACAGAATAGTGTTAACAGCGTAACACTTAGATGGGTCCCCCAACCCACGAACATTCCAAGTGATGAGTTTCATTGGGATTGGGAGATACGCTCTTGTTCTAGAGTTTGAATGCATGTGAAGTGTTCATCATGCAAACTCACACCCATGCAACGTGATAAAACTTTATTAAGCCTTTTATTTGCGGAGGAAAAAACAACAGGCAATAAAAAACTACCAGTTTGTCCAGGATCTGAAGCTGCCCCAACCAATCTGGAGCTACGCCTAACCAGTGCTGGGGAGAAGAATTTCGCTGGGTCTATCTAGGGAGTCTGAACTTCCACGTCTTGATTGAGTTCAAGTGGAGGGGCTACAGTTATGGGGGAGGTGACGTCGACGGGGTGTGTGTCGGCTTGGGCAGGGGCTGGGATAATGGGGGAGTCAGGGAGGATGAGGTTGAAGGGGGCGAAGCCAGGTTCGGGAGGCTGGATAGATTGTAGGTAGAGAGGGACGGAAAGATCGAGGTCTAACATTGGGTCCCATCTATCAAATTGGGCTGGGACCCCTCTTCTAGGACCCGAAACTTCAAAAGAGGCATCTTGTAGTGGCAAAGCTGGAAGAATAGGGGGAGGCAAGGTGGCTTCATGAAACATGGCATCAAATAGGTCGTCTTGGTTTAAGAGTATTTCAGGGGTAGACCACTTCTGGTCGAGAAAGTTGAAGTTTTGTTCAAGGTTGTAATCCAGGCCAAGGTAGGTGATGTCAGGGGCACGGTACGGATGAGAGTGTTGCCAGCGGTTAATGGTTAGGAGGAAGTCAGAGTTGTTGAGGGAGGCCACGAAGGAGCAGGGGGTGGAGATGCCCTCGAAGAATTGGAATTTAGCATAGAGAAACCTGTGGTCAATGAAGGCCCAGTCGCAGTCGTCCAAGGCAATGAATCTGCCCATGGGTTTCAAGGCTTCTCTAATGGCATCTGAGTTGTCCTTGAGGAGTTCGGGGAATCCTTCAACTTTCGCCCATGACTCAGGTTCGAGGGAGGGGGCGGAGAAGTTATCATGATCAGCCCAAGGTCTCAGAAAAACAGTACCACCTGGTTTAGCTAAGGAGCCAGTCGTGACGAAGACATTTCTCTCGATCTCATAGTCGTAGCAGATGAGAAAGATGTTATCGGTCATCATCCAGATTGGTCTTTCTCGATACCCATGTTGGTTAAGGGCAGCTTGGATGTCCAGCACACTCCAGAAACCTTGGGTTATTGTGGCAATGAGGTAGCGGGCTGAGTTCTCCATGAGAAATTGAGGGCTTGGAAATTTTTTTGCGGAGAGAGGAGCTAATGGGTTGTGTGGGGAGATTTTGGGAGAGGAAGGGCTTAAGTTAGCATTGGAAAGTGGAGATAGGGCTGATGATGACGATGGGATGTGAATTGACTTTGTATCAGGATGTGGGACCCTCGCTTCTGTGGGACCAGGGGGAAGATTAGGTGTGGGAAATCGGGTTTGGGGTGCGGAATGGGGATTATTATTTGGAGGGGAGTGCTTTTTGGCATTATTAGTCTTGGAAGATGAGAGGACGGACTGCACAGGGAACAAAGCCTGTCTCTTCGAGGGGCAGGTGGATGAAAAGTGACCAAAGAATCCGCAATAATAGCAAATCTTTCCATTTCTGCATGATTTTGCCACATGTCCAATACTCGCATATTTCAAGCACCGCCCTCTGGAACACATGAAATTGACCGTTTCCCGCGTGGATTTGAATTTTGGGACGAGTTTGGGACGCTTGGGTTTGGGAAGGAGAGGCGGAGGTTGATGAGATAACACGACTTGAGCGTAGCTGGGTCCTCCCTTTTGGTATGTGGGGTGTTTGCGGGCATAGCAGTAGGACACTTCTGGCGAGGCAAGCATCGGATCATCGGGGGGGAGGCAAACAATGGTGGTGTAGGGAGGATGGGAGGTTGGGCAGAGGCAGGATGACGGAAGTGTGGAGCATATCTGGGAGGAACAAAGGAGATTGGAGGAGGATGAGGGGTGGAGGAGGAGTTGAGAGCAGTGGGCAGGGCAGTGGTAGACGCCATTGAAAGTTACAAAGGTAACTTTGTTAAATTTTATAAACTTGATTATTTCTATAAACTTGTTTAATTTTTATAAGACTTGGTTAACTTAGTTAATTTTTGAAAATTTAGCCATTTTTTTGTAAAACTTAGTCTACTTAGTTATCTTTAATCTAGTTAATTTATTTTATAAAACTTAGTTAACATTGTTCCTTTTTACTTAGTTATTTTATTTATTTAATTTTTAAAAAATTAATAAGTTTTTGTAAACTTAGTTATTTCTATAAACTTATTTAATTTTTATAAAACTTATTTAACTTAGTTAATCTTTTAAAATTTAATCATTTTTTTATAAAACTTAGTCAACTTTTTATAAAACTTCATTAATGTAATTAATTTCTATAAGACTTGGTTAACTTAGTTAATTTTTGAAAAGTTAGTTATTTTTTTTGTAAAACTTAGTCTACTTAGTTATCATTAATCTAGTTAACTTATTTTATAAAACTTAGTTAACTTTGTTCCATTTTACTTAGTTATTTTATTTATTTAAGTTTTTAAAACTTAATTAGTTTTTATAAACTTAGTTATTTCTATAAACTTATTTAATTTTTATAAAAATTATTTAACTTAGTTAATCTTTTAAAATTTAGTTATTTTTATAAAACTTAGTCAACTTTTTATAAAACTTCATTAATGTAATTAATTTCTATAAGGACTTGGTTAACTTAGTTAATTTTTGAAAATTTAGTTATTTTTTTTGTAAAACTTAGTCTACTTAGTTATCTTTAATCTAGTTAATTTATTTTATAAAACTTAGTTAACTTTGTTCCTTTTTACTTAGTTATTTTATTTATTTAATTTTTTAAAACTTAATTAGTTTTTATAAACTTAGTTATTTCTATAAACTTATTTAATTTTTATAAAACTTATTTAACTTAGTTAATCTTTTAAAATTTAGTTATTTTTTATAAAAATTAGTCAACTTTTTATAAAACTTCATTAATTTAATTAATTTCTATAAGACTTGGTTAACTTAGTTAATTTTTGAAAATTTAGTTATTTTTTTTTTAAACTTAGTCTACTTAGTTATCTTTAATCTAGTTAATTTATTTTATAAAACTTAGTTAACTTTGTTCCTTTTTAATTAGTTATTTTATTTATTTAATTTTTAAAACTTAATTAGTTTTTATAAACTTAGTTATTTCTATAAACTTATTTAATTTTTATAAAACTTATTTAAATTAGTTAATCTTTTAAAATTTTATTATTTTTTTATAAAACTTAGTCAACTTTTATAGAACTTCATTAATGTAATTAATTTCTATAAGACTTGGTCAACTTAGTTAATTTTTGAAAATTTAATTATTTTTTTGTAAAACTTAGTCTACTTAGTTATCTTTAATCTAGTTAATTTATTTTATAAAACTTAGTTAACTTTGTTCCTTTTTACTTAGTTACTTTATTTATTTAATTTTTTAAAACTTAATTAGTTTTTATAAACTTAGTTATTTCTATAAACTTATTTAATTTTTATAAACTTATTTAACTTAGTTAATCTTTTAAAATTTAGTTTTTTTATAAAACTTAGTTAAAGAATGCACACAACCTTCGAAATTTCTATTCCCAAATATCATAGTTGCTACAATGATATTTGAAAATACACACAGGTAAGTGAGTTTATGTACATTTCAAAATTTAAAACATTTTATATGCAATCATTTACCATTCTTAGAAATGGCAGCTAACACTGACTCATCTTGAAGTGTAAGGATCAAGAGTTCTCAATTGGAGATAGGGTTTTCATTAAAGTATCACCAATGAAGGGTGTGGTACGATTTGGAAAGTTGAGGAAACTGGCACCGAGATATGTTGGACTGTTCCTAGTTATAGAGAGAATCGAAAAACTCACGTACAGAGTAGAGTTATCGAGCAATTTGGAAGGTGTCCATAATGTGTTTCATGTGTCTCATCTTCGTAAGTATGTGCATGACCAAAGATTACTATCCCTACGATTGCATTTGAAGACTTAATAGTATAACCGGATCTGACTTTTGTTAAACAACCAGTTCGGGGTGTAGTGAGAGATGAGAAGAGGTTAAGAAACAAGACAGTCAAGTTAGTGAAAGTTCAGTTGAGCGACAATGAGAAGGACTGTACTTGGGAAACCAAAGATAGGATTAGGGATACTTATCCTAATGTACTTTAAGGGTATGTTCTATATTTATTTATATAGACTATTTGCTAGTCAGGTAGGCTAGTATGGTAGTTAGAAAATGTTACAGATGATTTGTAGATACTATGATTTGTATGTAGTCCTTACTGAATTTCGAGGAAGAAATTCTTTAAGGAGGGGAGCCTGTTACACCGCTAATTTTAAATAGCATTATTCATGAGATTTAATTAGATAAATTAAATAGAATAATGTAGAGACTAGAGTGATAAGAGAATTGAGATTTGAAAACTAATTAAGGTCGTGCCTTAACTAAATTAATTAATGAGAAAGAGTTATAACTTAAAAACCTAAGAGAATAAGGCAACGGTAAAATGGGTATAGCCAAACCCCATAACCCCTAAAACCCCTTACTACATTCCCATTCTTATTTACATTCTTTCAAAACAAAAACATAAACAAAAGAAAAACTAGGCCGGCCATAACTCTAGGAGAAGAGAGTTCAAAAATCAATTAGAGGCTAAGATTCAAGCTAGGGAGATTGAAGTGTAGAACAAATCTTAAGTTCCTTATCCAAACAAGGTGAATAATGATCTAAACCATCTCATATAAGTCATCTTGAATGTTTTATTTCAGGTTTGAGGTTTAAAACTATATGATTGGATGAATAATGATATGTTTTGATTTAAATGCCATGTCATAATTTAAACAAGGATTTTGTAAAATAATATAGTTCGGTTTTAAAGTTAAAATCATGCAAAGTGATTTTCGAATGCCATGATTTTTGAATATATTATGTAAAATATTATTTTGGAGATGGGCTTAAATTTTCATAATATTCCAAGCTATGGATAATTTATTATGAATTTTCAAGTGAAACAAATGGATATTTCGGGTTTTAATTAATTTAAGCAATTAATTAATTATTTTCGAGCTAAAAAACTTTATATGATAAAGATGTTATCATTTTGGAATTTGGGTGAATTGCTGAGATTTTTCTCAAGAGAATTGGATGAGTTTTGGATATAGTTAGAAAGATTAGTATTTAAAGATTAATTAAATAGAAGGGGGTAGTTAATAATTTTTAATTAAATATTGGAGCATTGGAGATTACATGCCGTAACAAATTCTGAAAACAATTTTATAAAGGTTTTGTTACCCAATAGGAAATTTACAACATAAGGGGTTATGTAAAAAGAAATTGCTTTGTTTAGTTAAAAATTAGTTTTTATGATAATTACAACAACGCCACTTGCCTTCAAAAGCATTGATGCCTTTGAAAGCATACAATGTAGCTTTTCTTTAAACACTAAGGGGATTGGGTTATCGTTGTAGCTAACATATAGTCTTATCTAGGATGATGGCAGAATGGTCCTTCTGCACTAATCAATAGTGTCGAAGGGGTCCCTCCGCATACATACACTTTAACAAGTGTGCACCGCTACATTAATTGATCCAACTATCACGGAAAGGTCCTTCCGCACTAGTAGATAGCGTCGAAGAGGTTTCTTCCGCTCTTATAAGCTCAGGAAGTACGTTAGTAAATGGAGACGGAAGGGGTGTGTCACACCAATCAATGATGTCGACAACATACCTTTTGCACCTTTATATTTGAGTAAGTCCAACCATTACAGAAAGTACCTTCCGCACTAGTTGGTAGTGTCGAAAGGGTCCTTCTACATGCATGTTTAAATATAGAGGTGAAAGGATTGTGCTGCACCCGATCAATAGTGTCGACAGGGTCCTTCCATATGGTTTCAAAGAAGTAGTGGAAGGGGCCTTCCACATAAGCAATGATTTCGAAAGGTCATGCCCGCTAGAGTCGAGAGGCGAAAGAGTTATAGCTGCTTATTTCGAACCCATTAGTTAAATGGAAGCGGACGGAGAGCTTCTTTGCTCCATGCCGTCGAAAGGGAGAGTAAAGGAGGGTAGCTCATGATGTCACAATAATCCGAAGGATATAGTCGAAAGCCTTAGTTTTCAAATTAGAGAACCAAATCTCATTTTTAAAGTAAGCACATGACAATGTAAAAGCGTTTTGAAATAATATTTAACTTTGAAATTTTAGAGGAAGCTTTCCTTGCTAAAGATAGTGGGTTAAGGGTATTAACCATATTTTATTAGAAAATGATTACAAGGAATTAAACCATGGATGTTTATATTGTTGTGTTATTTGATCAGTTATCATGTATGCTTGTGTAATCATATTCACTTCATTTATAACTCTTAACCGCATTTTGGGGTGTTAAGGGCAGAGTAACAGGCTAGGTTGACCCAGTAGTGAATATACAATGATTTAACTCCTTTGAGAGTAGAATTGCATCTAGGAGGTCAAAAAGACCAGAATATTGGATGCCCAAGACTGATTAAAAGATTATTGGTTTAGACAGGCTCCTAGTTAGCCCAAGAAAACTATGCCTTGGGAAACATTATTGCAGGGGCAAATAGGTTCTTAGTGATCCCTTGAAAACTATGTCAGGAACAGGTTGCTGAGAGAGATCAATAGGTTCATAGTCAGCTCATGAAAACTATGACATAAGAGATGTTATTGGAGAATCCAATAGGTTCATAGTGACCCATGAAAACTATGATTGGATGATGTTATTGGTAGATACCAATAGGTTCTTAGTGATCCTAAAAAAAACTATGAAACTGGACAGATGGTCAGTAAGCTTGGAACAGGTTATTAGTCAGCCCATGAAAACTAATAGGTTAATAGTGACCATAGAAATTATAACTTGAGACAGATAGTCAGGTGAATGGGGATGGGAAATCCAGAGCATATTGCATATTTGCATATCATCATGATAAATTTTATTATGTTATGTCTTAACCATTATTGATGCAGGTGCACAGTATATGGTTATTATAAATTGGGTTAAGATACTAGTGAGGGGAAAACCCATTCCGCTAGGCAGCATGGTCTCACTAGATATCTATATGGTTCGAGATGGTAGGTTATTATTCACATCAGACCTTTTGTCTGACTATAAGTTTATGTTTCCCCCTTAAACTCTCGGGTGCTCAATTGATTTTGAGTAGTTTGAGAGTAAAGGTTTTCAGGTTCTCCTTTAGACAAATAAGCTTCCGGAGACATGCATGAGGCAAGCTAGCTATTAATAGTTCTTTCTGTTTGATTTCGATGTGTAATTGGATGTAATGACAAAGTTATTTAGTGCCTATATTTAGACTCCGATCAACCAACGGGGCATCTTTATATGTCGCTTTTGGCGTAATTTGTAATAATTATATTTCTTTGAATGTGGTTTACGAATTGGGATTATGTAATGAGTTTGAAATGCGATTTGAAATTGAATGACAAATTTGTTTTAAAATTGAGTTTAAAATTTTTCATATCCATGTGTTTCTGGTATATCAATGTATCTAACATTACCGCATTTGGTCACCGAAAAATAATAACTATAGATGACTGCAGCATCTGTAGCAGTTAGTTTTGGGGCTCCAAATAGGGGATGTTACATTAACTATATCCTATTTTATTTATATATAACTATCTATAACTATATTATTATTATTTACGTAAAAAATATATAAAAATAGTTAAAAATAATTTAAAATATATTTTATATTATTATTATATTATTTTAATATACAAAAATATAATAATATAAAAAAATAAAAATCACACATTATTCAACCAATATTATTATTAATCTATAGAATATTCCTAACAATCAAACAATCAAAAATTCAAACGATATAAAGCTTTTAATGTATTAAATGCGTACCTTTTTCTGATCCTATTTTACCAATTATATCTGAATTATGTATTGCTTCGAAGCACGTATTGGCTATTTCCATATCTGATTCATTCTCACTTGATGATGTGTCCAAATCATCTAGTGTTGTAGTATAGACTCTTCTCCGTTTTCTAGATGAACTGGTGTTTGGTGTGGTTTTCAGTTTCTCAGGATGTGGGAAGTCTCATTTTAAGTGATTAGTTCATCGCAGTTATCTGATGCCATTTCCGTTTTCACTTCCTTTTCTAGGATTTTTGTTGTCATTTCTTTTAAAATTATTCATCTTCCTATATTTCATGAATTTTCTGAAGTTGCTTGTCATGAAAGCAATTTCTTCGTTATTATCACTATCTGAATCCAGATTATCCGTCATTGCATTGAATACTATGGATTTCTTCTCTATTTCTTTGCTTTCTCTTCTTCCCTGCATTTGTGCCTCAAATGACATTAAATTGCCAATTAACTCTTCAATCTTCAGTGTTCTAATATCATTAGCCTCTTCAATTGCAAGAGTTTTTTTGTCCCACTCAGAAGTAAGTGAATTGAGGATTTTTCTAACTTGATCCTCTTTAGAGAAATATTTACCCAATGTAATAAGTGAGTGTACATCTTGAATCTACTATACATATCAGATATGGACTCATTTTAAATAGTTGAAACTAGTTTGTTAACATGGAAATCTTAGTTTATTTGACTTTACTTGTGCCTTCATGTGTTACTTGCAAAGTTCTCCAAATTTCAAATGCTGACTTGCATATAGATACTCTATTAAATGCATTTCTATCTAATGAACAAAATAATACATTCATAGCTTTAGAGTTACTTTGTGCAACTACCTTTTATTCAGTAGTCCATTGTGCAAAATCTGTCTCAGGTTCAGTGTACTAAGTTTGTGTGATATTCCAAGTATCAAATCCAATTGACTGTAAATAAATTTTCATTCTACATGATCAGTATGTGTAGTTACTACCATTAAAAAGTGGTGGTCTGGCAGTAGATTGTCCTTCAACAAATGAATTACTAACAAGTGTATTAACAGTGTTACTACCAATGCTATTGCCAGTGTTGGTAGCCATTTAAACTTTTCGATAATCAGATTATGAAAACTTTGAAAACCAACGCTCTGATACCAACTGCGGAATAGGGATCTTAAGGCTAAATTAACAGCAGAGAGGGGTGAATAGTGTTTTCTAATTTATATGAGTCGTTTTGAAATCTTTTGAAATTATACTTAGAATAATGAGATTACAAATCATAGAAACAATCAAAGAATCAAAAAACAGATGAACAATAAATGCGGTAAGAGTAAAAGGAAAGAACACACCAGGATTTTATACTGTTTGGAGTTACCATAAATCTAGTCTCGTACAATTCCTTGTACTGAATTCTTTTCAACTAGTAAATGAAAATACAATCTCAATTTTAAGGCTACGAGACACACCCTCCTAAATTCCGGCCTCTAGGTAGAGCCGCTTGATTTCGAGCTACAAGCATATCCACTAGATTTACAAGCTACTTAGCACACCTAATTGATTTCATAGGCTATAATCACACCCATATGTATATCGGTTTGATTTTTATAGAGATTTACAAACTCAAAACTTCTATCTTGATTACAAATGATCATATAATCCTAGAATAACACTTTGATCTTGATTGGATTGAAATAGGTGATAGAAATCAGAGAGAAAATGATATAGAATCAAAATAATGGCGATTGAGTTTGATTTTGGTTGATATTCGGCAGTGTACGGTTATATTTTTGTTTAGAAAATGAAAGAGAAGAAGGAGGAGAGAAGAACAATGAAAAGTGATTGAAAAATTCATTGGAAACACGGTTACTTATAGAGGAATAACGATCATGTCTATTCATGAAGAGATATGACGAATAGACACTTCTTTTGAAAATTGAATTTTGATATTCACGGCTAGTATGTCAACATATAAGGTTAGAGTATGTTGACATATTCTTTGTAATTTAAAAAAAAACATTAAAATATTATTTTGAAAATGTATTGCTTTGTGAAATAATTTTATACTTTGTTAGTATGTTTAAATATAATATATATACATTATAATCATAATAAAACTTAAGTAAAGCTATATGATAAGAATTTTGAAAAATAAACTAATATAAATCAAAATCTAATAAAAAAATAAATTGGTAAAATATTAAAAACTAAAATAATAAGTATAAGTATTTTAAAAACTATTAAAAGCTATTTTGAAAAAAATATTTAAAAACCAAACATTTTAAAACTATTTTAAACTTAAAATAGAGAGAGGGGGAATCAAATGCTGTCAGAATTTTAACAAACATTCTAGACTCTATAACTTATCTGCCATATCATGGAATCTTGAACTCTTGAATACTCATGAGTCTTCATTCTTGAGTCTCAATATCAACATCTTTAACTCTTCAATCTTTACTTTATACTGTACAATCTTTTTATATCAATACATGTCTGATATCCTGCACTATATACCTTGATGAAGCATTAGTATTTATATTTTATATGATTTCCTAAATTTGTTGTCATCAAAACCAAATCCTTAGGTACTAACATCTAGGACGTCTACTCATGAACGTGCCAAATTCCAGGCATCAATCGATGTTCATAGATGAGATCCCACCAAACTCTAGACGTGGATCTTTTGCCTTTCTTACTCTGAGCAATGTTTGAATGTTGTCGTTTTAGACCAGGCCTAACTCCGGGGAGATGGTCAAAGCTTGGGTAAGATCTTGCCTAACTCTGGGAATGAGTCATCAGATGGAAGGTCAGGTCATGTCCTTTTTAATCCATCGACCTCGCTAAACTCTAGGTGTAAGCTATCGGATGGACGGTCTTGTCACATCCATTTTGAATTACTGGTCTCGCCATCCTCTGGGCAAGACATTAGCACTCTACCAAACTCTGGGTGTGAGCTAATAGATGTATGATCTTGTCACGTCCCTTTTGGTTTATACTCCTTCCTCCCGCATCAAGGGCGAGAGTTAGTGGATGGACGGTCAAGTCGCATCCTTTTAGATGTATACTCTTGCCCTCATATCAAGGGCAAGAGTTAGTGAATGGATGGTCATGTCATGTCCTTTTAGGTTTGAACTCTTGCCCCCGTATCATAGGCGAGAGTTAGTGGATGGACAGTCAAGTCATGTCCTTTCAGGATTATTGTCTTGCACCCATATCAAGGGAAAGAGTTAGCGGATGGACGGTCAGGTCACGTCCATTTTGGTTTATACTCCTACCCCCACTTCAAATGCAAGAGTTAGCAGATGGATGGTCAAGTCATGTCCATTTTGGTTTATACTCCTGCCACCACATCAGGGGCATGAGTTAGTTGGCACTCATCTCTGGACCCAAAACTGGTTGAACTCCAAGGGTCTGATCATGGACCATAGAAGTTTGGTTAGCACATATCTCCCGATACCTGCATACCTGCATTATACACATGCAGATTCATTCGAGTTGGTCATATTTTAAAACTCTTAAGCTTTGTAAATAATGACATGTTCTGTCTTATTACATGGCTATACCTAATTATGTATAAATTTATCCCTAAGTGAAATAGCGTCGCAAGTGTTCACTATTTCACGCCATTGGGAGTATGATCTCGTCCACTGCTGCTAGTTTGAAAGTGCCATCTCCAAGCCTTTGCTCTATTGCGTACGGACGTTCCAAAGTCGGGCCTAAGTTTCTAAGGCCTAGGAGGATTCGTTTGAGAACCAGTCGCCAATTTCAAAAGTCTAATTCTTGACCTTGGCATTGTAATATTGGGCTACTCAGCTTCGGTGTGCAGCTGCTCTCAAGTCAACTTCATCGCGCTTCTCAATGATCATATCAAGAGATTCCAGAAGATGTTGTTCATTCATCCGTTGATTGTAGTGAGTCACTCAATGAGAAGGTACTTCCAATTCAATTGGAATCATAGCCTCTAATCCGTAGGCTAAGGTGAACGGAGAATGGCCAGTCGCTGACTTATGGGTCGTTCGATAAAGTGCTAATGGAAGTTCATCAACCCACTTGCCCTTATCATTTTCCTACCACTTTTTGAGAATGGACTTGATAATCTTATTTACAGCTTTAACTTGTCCATTCGTCTAAGGGTATGCCACTGCAGCATATCTCCACTCCATGCGATGTCGGCTGTAGAGATCTTTAAACTCAATGCTGTCGGATTGGGTTCTGTTATTGATAATGATTGCCTGTGGAACTCCAAAATGACAGACGATATTTTGGATTGCGAAGTTGATTACTTTCTTTGTGGTGATTGTGGACAATGGCTCTGCCTCAGCCCATTTGGTGATGAATCAGCTGCGATAATAGCGTACTTCGCACCACCTTTAGATATCGACAATACACTAATAATGTCAATTCCCCAGACTGCAGACGACCAAGAACTGGCAGTTTGAGTAATCCCCATCATCGGGGCTCTCAGAATCTTAGCATTCCTCTGGCACTTGTCACACTTTCCGATGTAATCAACTGTGTCTCAGTTGACGGTTAGCCAGAAGTATCCATAGCGGAAAATATTCTTTGCTAGGGTCCAACCCCCAGTGTGGTCGCTACAGGCCCATTCGTGAACTTTTCTCAGGACTTGCTTGGTGTTTTCATGAGCGACACACCGAAGCATAAGGATAGAGTAACCCTTCCTACATGATATATCTCAAAGCTTGGTGAAGGAGTTTTCATCGTTCGCTCTTCCTATCCGAAAGGATTCCCTTCTGCATATAATTCTTTATGGGAGCCAACCATAAATCCTTCTCCTTCTCGGCCTCCAAGATCCAATCGACATTCATATGGTCAATGCTCGGAGTCGAAAATACTTCCATTTGAACTAGGCCCATGAGCTTCCATCTTTAGAACTAGCCAGCTTGGCCAGTTGGTCACCCTTCACATTTTCCTCTCTAAGAATATTCGTTATAGTGTAATATTCGTTATCACTAAGTAGTTCAAAGGTCTGGTTTAGATAAGGAGCCATCCTCGCTCCTTTCGCTTGAAACTCTTTCTTGACATGACACACCACCAGCCAGGAATCATAAAAGATGTGTAAAGTTTTAACTCTCTGTTCCTTGTCAATCTTGAGTCCCGAATCAATGCTTCGTATTCTGCTTCGTTGTTTGTTGCAGGAAAGTCAAGTTTCAAAGCATAACAAATTAAGCGTTCCTTAGGAGCGACAAGTACAACTCAAGCACCGAAATAGCATTCATATAATGCACTATCTGTGTACATCTTCCACCTAGCATTTTTCTCACCTCTGCTCTCTAGAGTATCATCTTGCACAGTGAATTCAGCTATGAAATCAACCAAAGTTGACCCTTGATAGCTCTCCAAGGGTGATAGGATATATCATTTGGCTCAATTCAATGTTCAATTTCAACAGCCGTCTAGAAGTCTCAGGTCATTGCAAGACTTGTCGTAAAGGCTGATCGATAAGAACATTGATCGGATGAGCCTGAAAGCAGGGGCAGAGCTTCCTTGAAGCCATCAACAGGAAGTATGCAAGCTTTTCCAGCCTTGGGTAACGTCTTTCTGGCCCTGTTAATCACTTACTGATGTAGTAGACTGGTCGATGGATGCAGGATTCCTCATGTATGAATGCGGTGCTCAATGCATGCATCGACACTGCCAGATATATAAATAAGTCTTCGTCATCCACCAGCTTCGAAAGAATGAGGGTCCCTTCAAGTGATTTACCAAAGCATGGAATGCATCTTTACACTCCTACGTCCAAGCAAAGTTCCCTTTTCCCTTTTTATTACGTCAAAGAATGGAATGCATTTGCCCATTGCTTTGAAGATGAATCGACTCAGAGCAGCGATCTTCCTAACACGGCAGGAGCAATACCGGTTCTCAAAAGGATAGGTGTCGAATGTGATCTTCGACCCAGCAGCTTGTGAATCTACATCCCCTATCCGTTATTTAAGGACAGTGGAGTGCTTCCTCGATTATGCTGATGGTTCCACGACACAGAATATTTAACTTGTAAGAATACAGTTTTATTGGTTTAAGTAGCTAATCTTATTAATGGATAGAAGAAATGCATGTCCTGCCTATTTGAAATGCCCCTAGTATCACTGGGAGGCTTATTTGTGAAGGGAAATTAGATAATGAAGAATGAGGTACATTGTCATAGGTTGTTGCTTTATCCTTGGGTGACCAGTTAGTTGATGAACAGTCTTTCATCAGCTCATCTTTGCCCCTGTCTGATGAGTATGGGTAGTTCTCCTAGAGTAGGTAGACCCTAGGGTCTTGCAGTTTCTTCGTCGTTCGATGGTTCTTTAACGTACCATTGAAGCTTGTTATTCCTTAACAGCTCCTTATCATATTTTTCAGATGTCGACACTCATTAGTGTTAGGTCTTTGAGTTTCATGAAATCGACAAAACTTTCCTGAGCGCTTTTGTTCATCAGTCGCCTCTCTCTTGGGCGGCTTCTTGTATTAATCCATCCCATGTATAGCAAGGTAGATGTTTCCAATGTATCATTCAGAGGTGTATATTGTTCTGGTCATAAATTCCTGGAGTGCTTGTTGTTCTCATTACGTTGGCCGCTTAGAGCTTGATTCCTCTTTCTCTGATTATCAGAATCTCCGACATTAACTACTGCATTTGTAGAGTTTCCTTTGGTCTGCTTCACATCGACATTGTTTTTATCACTTCATCTGAATTCCCAGCACCATTCCTTTGGGAATGATTATGTGCTTCCTCCAAGCATGAGTATTGATTTTCCTTTCATAAGAAAAATGTCCATCGTTGGTGATATTTCCTTTCCAACCATTCCCCGTAATCCATCTTGGGATGAATCTCCCCAAATCAGCACCATCAGCACTATATCATCTTTAGCATTTGTAACGTCCATTACAGCTGTATTGAATTTATTCAAAAAATCATTTAAAGACTCTCCCTTGCACTGGAAGAGGTTTGATAAGGACATCGCGTCTTTCGGGCGTGAAGTGTGTAGACGAAACAGCTCTAGATACTTTCGCGTGAACTCAGCAAAAGATGATGTAGATCTTGACGATAGCCAGGTAAACCACATCGTAGCTACTCCCTCTAGAAAGATTGGAAAACAATAGCACTTTATGGCATTAGTTTCTCTAGTAGTGTGTATATGCCACTCATATTTCATTAAATGTTGCCTTTGAACCGTTTTTCCACTATACAACAACATTATCGGCATTACAAACCTTCGAGTATATCTCTCATGTAGAATGTTCTCTATAAATGGATTCCGACTGGGAGAGATACCCCATTCACCATTGCTTCTTAACTAGTTTTCACTTACAAGTCTCCTGACCATATCTTCTAAGTACTCCGGCTCTACAGGTTCGTCTGAACGACAATAATCGGGGTCCGCCCCGAGTGTTCGGCCCGATGAATGCTCTTGGGTAGGTTCTCGATACCTAGGCTCTCTAGACTTTGGGAGACCAATTTGTCCAGCAGTCCTCCTTGATTGATTCCCCTAGTTGTATCATCAGCATTTGTCTGGTATTCATCATTCTGATCATCCAGGCGTGTTCACAAGTCAGATCCACCCCACCATCCAAAGGGCGAGCGTTGGGCCCACCATTGGCTGGATCGGTACCAATCTGTCCTCTTTGATCGGTACCGATCCACAAACATGAGCCTCTAGCTTGTCTTCCTCCTTGATATGACATCCCAGTAGTGTTTTAAGTCTTCTTCTATTTTCTATCCTTCTGTCATTGTTCAGATGATGAGGAGCTTTCAGACTCTAAACTAGAATCCCTCTTGCTCCTCCTACGGCTGTTCTGAGTTAGCTCATTCAGCAGTCTCAAGCTCCGTTGCATCTGCTGGTTCATCTCATGGTGACTCGCCTGAAATCTATCCTCCATCTATTTCATCATACGATCCATTACCACTCTGGTCACGACATTAGTTGGATTTTGGATCTTTGGTTGTTCTGGTTGGGCAACTTCATCCACATGATGCAGTTCTTGGTTTTTAGCATCAGTTGTAGCTTTGGAAGTTACAGTACGTTGTTTCATTGATGGGGCCATGGCAAATAGGTTCCCTTAGATTTTTGGAAAATCTAAGTAGTAGAAAAGTAGGGTTGGAAAATTGGATCTATCCCTTGGATTTAAGAAATCCAATAATAGATGATGAATCCAAATAGCCTGAGTTCAATTCTTAGTAAAAGCACCAAAATGTTTGAACCAAAAATGGCACAAACACCCAAAAAATTATGTAGAGAATAAAAAGTGAAGAAATAAATGGAAAATGAGCAAGAAAAGAACACACATCGTTTATAGTGGTTCGGCTAATCTTAGCCTACGTCCACTCAGTGATTTTATTGATGATATCACTTGGTTGCTAGATTGCAAATAGTTGTTCTTATGGACCAGTATAAATCCATTACCAATCGGTATAAATCCGAGTGTGATTACAAGAAAATTGAGTATATGAGAGAGAGAGCAAAAAGATCCTTAGAAATGAGCCTTACTCCCTTATTTATAAAGGTAGAAAGCCTAAAATCTTGCTCCCGTGATCTCCAAATCCTTTTCCACGCCATAGACCACTTCTCCAAAAAAGTAGGACAATAGCTCAACAAGATTTATGGATCGGTACCGATCCATGGGCATGGATCAATACCGATCCAAAAAATAGCCAAATTGGTAGGCATGGATCGAATGTTGTTAGCTTCATTATTCCACAGCTGTTTGCACCATTATTAGCTTGTTTCTAAGTCGAAATAATGGATCGGTGGAGAAGCAAAGTTGCTGATTCAAGAGCTCATGGAGATCGATAGAGAATCACATGGGATCAACAAAATAACACTTGAAGGCTTCTAGCACCAAATAGAGTAGGCAGTAGAAGATGGGCACTACTGGTTAAAGAAAGTTGGATCGATATCGATCCATGATGTTGGATCGGAATCGATCCACCAATTGGGTGGATCTTGCCGTCTATTCTCTTTGGACGGTTTAGTACTTGCCTTTTGGCTCTATATTTGTTAACTGAACTAACTTTAAGTCCTATCTAAGAAATTTGAGTGTTTTCTTAGGGCTCGACCTAATGATTTTTTGAGATTTTTATGCTCTGAGTTTTCCTTCGCTTGCTTGGAGTCAAACCCGAGACTTTTATGTATCCGACACGAGCTTCTGTGCATCCAACCCGAGTTGCTTGCTTGGAGTCAGACCTGAGATTGTTTTGTGTCCGACCCAAGTTTTCATGGATCGGTACCGATCCAACAACTTGGATCGATACCGAACCAACTTCAGGTCGTGCTTAGGGTTTCTACATGGATTGCTTCAGGTCATGCTTGGAGTTTTCTAAGGCTATCCTGCTTCGAGTCAGACCTGAGGATTTTGTGGGTTTACTCTGAGTCGACTCTTTTAAAAACTTGAACTTCCAAATCTTCAAAATTTTCGCCCATTTTTTTGGTATCTCTTTTTTCCTTTCCTTTTTATGATATTCCTAAAGTCTTTAGGTCATTTCTCCATTATTTGCCCGTCCAATTCGATCGTTTAAGTCTGTTCGAAGATTATGACAAATTCGACTGTAACAATTATATATATATAGTATATAAAGTATATGTGTAACAAATGCACATACAACGCATAGATCTGTACAGGGCTTAATGTGCCCATGTATAAATGTTGGGATTTACACTATAACAAACACATTTGCCTCTTTATAAACATATTTTCTATCCATAATTAAATTTTTATTATATACATACATATATATACATGAATATATATATAGTATATAAATTTAAGATGTTGACCAATTCTAATAATTTAAACTAGTATTTAAAAAATCTTAAAGTGGATTTAAATTCAAAACAGATCCTGATGTAGAATAAAAATGTATTCCAAATTTCAAATGTTGATATATTTAAATACATGCATGCATACATACATATTTATTTATATCTATGTATCTATGTATGTATACGTACGTACATATGTATACAAATATATATATATATGTATGTATATATGTATGTATGTATGTGTACATATGTATGTATGTATGTGTACATATGTATGTATGTATACGTATGTATGTAGGTACAAATATATATATATATATAATTTCAAAATTTATTTATAGAATATTAATTAGTAAATATAAATAATCATACGTTAAAAATTAATTTTTTATTATTTTTTGCCAAAACCCTTTTTTAAATATATTTTTTATTGCACAAATCCATGTGGAAATTTAAAAGGTAATTTTTATATTAAATATAAAATATGCATGGATTTTATATGTATGGATATATATTTAAAAGAAATATATAAAAAGATTAAAATACACAACAATTTAATGAAGTTTCAGGATACGTTTATAAATTTTTATTTATTTAGTTTTAATTATATATATATACAATTTTTTTAATATATATAAATAATAATTAATAAATTACTTTGTATGTAATATATATATATATGTATACTAATTTAAAAATTCAAATTTTAATTTAAAAATTATTTTAAATCATTTATTAACTTTTAAAATTTCATTTTTATTTAAAATGGCTGAAAAGAAATGTATGTTATATATATATATATATTTGTGTGTGTTTATTTTTGGTTCAATATAAATTTGTGTGTATTCGTATGTAAATTAGACATCAGATAAATATATAAATTCATGATAATGCAAGGATCTAATCAATATGTGTATTGACACAGATAATTATGTATATAACAGAATATAGATTAGACATTACCAATGTTCTAGCCTTGAATGTGCATCTTGAATGTTAAATCTGGAACTCCTTAGGTCTGATCCTAAACATCTTCGAATTTGCAACAAACAATAGACGAACACCACACTATGCTATTGATATTGATTTGAGTTAGCTTCAGAAACTAATGGCAAAAATGCCTTTGATATTTTTAGCGAGAAAAAGTCTAAAGTAGAGTCTCAAATGAATGAAAGTAGAGATCTTAAATAGGCATCTAGATAGAGACAAAAGTAGAGACATATTC
The DNA here is from genome assembly GCA_030737815.1 of Allium fistulosum. NCBI lineage: Eukaryota > Viridiplantae > Streptophyta > Magnoliopsida > Asparagales > Amaryllidaceae > Allium > Allium fistulosum. The sequence goes on from CM060904.1 coordinate 931,888,127, forward strand.
TCCTTTCTTTACTCGGTCTTTATTTTCCATTACAAATCCTTTTTGGCTATTTAGATCTTAACCAAGCACTATAACACCCTGCAAAATTTAACCAAAAATTTAATAAAAGAAATTAATTTAAATATATTAAGGGTAAAAATGGAATTGTTACAAATGTAACAATTTGGCTATGAAACTTATACCGTTGCATTTGTGGTGACTTTCTCGACAACTTTCATATATAAAGTTTTGATATCGGAGTTCATATGAATAAACTATTGAAGTTTAAAGGTTTAAAATTGAAAATAATTTAATATATAAAAAGGAAAGAAATCTTAAATTAGGAAAGTTTAACTAGTCGATAGTTAGGTTGGGACCAGTCGACCCCCAATGGTTGACTACACCAAACCAACCGGTCGACTAGTCATGCATCATCGGTTAGGGTTAGTCTAGGCCGAATGACCCAGATTTTATATTTTTAGATCTAATGGTTGGTGTTAATAGAGCCTCTATAAATAGAATGTTAACCTAACAGTAATATTACACAGAACCCTAATCTATTCTATATGCTCCAAACTCTATGTAACATCCCCTATCTGGAGGCCCAAAGCTAAGCGCTACAGATGCTGCAGTCATTTATAGTATTAACTTCCGATGACCAAATACGGTAATGTTAATGGTATCCATAATATCAAAAGCATTTGAATATGAAATAAAAACATCACAGATTAAAACATTTTTCTGATTTCATTTCAAAACAACATTTTATATTAAAATTACATAATCCCATAATTGTTTCCTAGGTTCAAATAAAATATAATTATTACAAAATACGCCAAAAGCGACATATGAAGATGACCCTTGGTTGACCAAAGTACTATATAGTCATTTGTGATTTACGACACAGAGGAATTAAACAAAATAAAACAACAACTCCTAAATAGCTATCCGTCAGCCACCTGCTCGTCTCCGGAAGCTTTATTCGTCAACCTACTAATACTTGTAAAACCTCAACTCTCAGCCTACTCAAATCAATTTTGAGCAGCCGAGAGTTTAAGGGGGAAAACATAAACTTCGAGTCAGACATAAAGCCTAGTGTAAATACTCGGTTATTTGATATAAAGTAAGACCACGTCGCATAGCAGAGCGGGTTTCCCCTCACTTATATCCTTTTAAAACATATCTTTTGCAAACCTTTATCCTGCAACCAAAAATGGTTAAAACTGTAAAGCATTATTATGTCAACATACATATCAGGTAACAAATGAACTATATGTCCGAACATTATAGTTTGTTTGGCTACCTACTAACCTTTGGCTGACTCGGGCCTACTAGAAAATATAATCAAAATAATCTAACACCTGTTAGACACTCCTCTTTTGGATGGTCTGTCTTTAACTGTTTGTTAAATACTCCTCTTCTGGATGGTCTATCCCTAAGTTGACATCTCCCAGGGTCACTTGATCTTAATGGTTTTGCGAGCTCACCAATAACCTATCTGTATACAAACATATATTACCTTCTGTGTGTAATCATAAATTTAGTCTTACCTGTGACAAAGCCCTACACACTGGAATTTTGGACTAAATAAGCTGGGGCTAATAGCTAATGTATAGGGCGTGACTCCATACCAGTATCATCTGGCATTCTAATATCCGAGTCATTTTTCTTAAGGTAATCTTCCCCTAAATTTTCCTTGAAAACCTTTTCATCTCCAATTGATTTAAAACCTTCAAACCAAACTTAAATAATGAAAATATATACTTTATGCTTTACTCAAAATCACCTTGCCATGTTATATATACTTTACTCAAGTCTTTGTTGATGAAAACGTTTAAACCTTTTGAAAGTACCCCTTTTGAATCCATTGAAAGTACCCCTTTCGAAACCAAGTAAACCCTTCTTTATAACCTAGGCCGAAAGGCAAAAACATTCCTTTTGAAACCATTCAATCTTCCTTGAACATTGAAAAACCATTCCTTTGAAAGCATTAAAAACTTAGACATCTTATCTTAAACATTTAAACTTTTCCTTTCGAAGACATTGGAAAACATTTCCTTTCAAACCTTTCGAAACCATTGGGGAACAACCCCTTCGAAACCATTCTTTAAAACCTTTCGAAAGCATCAAAGCCTTTGTAAACAACAAGCCTTTCATAAGCATTGGGTTCAATTAAAACATATGGAAACACCTTTCAAAACCATTAAAAATCATCTCTTTCGAAACCATTTGGGTTCTACCTTCAATAGAGCAAAAGGGTCATAAAACATTTAAGTTGAAAGCACTCTTTCAAAAGAATTTCCTAAGCAAAGAAGTGATGGTGTCGAAACCAATCTTCTGAAAGCATTGGAGAAGCGGCTAAGTTTTAAAAGCAAAGTATACCTTCTGAAATCATTAACGTCGAAAGGTAGAAAAGCGATAGCTACGGGTTTCGACCCCATTCAAAAAAATTTACTTAAAAAAGGCGCAACTCGTTCGAAACCTTTCCTTTAAACCATTTGACTCGGCTGAAAGCCGACCAAGTCGAAAGCATACCCTTCGAAAGTAAAGTAGGTGCATTTTCATTTGAAAGAAAAGTAGCACTTCGACCCCTTCGGAACCTATGTTCTCGATCCAGTACCTTTCACCTTAGTCCAATTCATTGCGCACCAAGTCTTTGATGCCATGCGCATTGGTTTCGATGGTGATGGTGGTGGAGCTACTAAGTCGGAAACCCTGGTGCCGAAAGTGGCGAAACATGCTAAAAGCATGTAAAAACTAATTTTTACTTTAAAACGAATTTTCTTTTCAACTAACCTACCTTGTTTGTCAAAATATTATTGGTTGCTAATTTTCTTTTCTAAAAGTGCTGCCAATATTTCAGAAATAAATAATTTAATTTATTTACAAAATACCCCTTCTTCTTTTATAAATATATAAAACATCTAAGTCCCATACCTTTAATAATTTTATATATTCATCATAACACTTAGGAAAATTCTACAAAAATTCCAGAAAATCAACTTTAATATGTTTTCTAACATATATTAATTCCAGACACAAAATATTAATTATTTAGTCGTAAATAATTTAAACCAATTAATCATTTTCTATACTAGAAAATTAATATAAAATCCACATTAATTCAGCAAATTATGAAAATTGAACTAAAATATCATTTCAGATCTATATCTAAAATTGCAAGGCATTTGGATGTCATTAAATATGGTTTTCACATTGAAACAAATCATAAATAAGCATAAATCATCAACAAGCTTATATAAACATTCAATCATACAAAAACATAGCATAATCATGCAAAATACTTCATTTTCATCTTAAAACCGAAAACAATTAGAAAAATGAGATGTAGTCATTATTCACCTTAGCTTTGAGATTAAGGAGTTTGAGATTTGAATGGATTAAATTGATTAATCTTCTTTCTTTAGCCCTTTTCTTCCACTTGTTCTTTCTAATCGTGGCCGGCCTCTAAATTTTAATTTTTGCAAATGAATGTGTATAACATACACGGCTAAGGGTTTAGGGTATTAGAATACTCATTTTCCTATTTTGCCCACACCTATTATACTTAACCATTTTATTTTAGTTCATTTGTTATCAAGGCACGACTACCCCTTTATTAATTGCAATCTCAATCCCCTAATCATCACATTATTTTATTTAATTTAGCTAATTAAATATCCTAAATAATGTTACTAAAAATATGGGGTGTTACAATCTCCTCTCCTTAAATAATTTCATTCTCGAAATTACGATAAGGTACATAAGAAACCAAACATAATGGTAAACCATACCATCAAACAAATCAGGATAAGCATCTCTAATCCTACTCTCAGTCTCCCAAGTACAATCTCTCTCATCGTCACTCCACTGGACTTTCACTAATCTGACTGTCTTGTTTCTTAGCCTCTTCTCATCTCTCGCAACTATCCGAACTGGCTTTCTAACTATAGTCAAGTCTGGTTTTACTACTAAGTTATCTAACACAGTTGGTGCTATAGTAGACTCCGGATCTCAAACACACTTCCTTAGCTGAGAAACATGAAAAATATCGTGGACTTCTACCAAACTGCTCAGTAACTCTACTCTATATGCGAGTTTCCCAATCCTCTCTACAATAAGAAATGTGAAAGTGTGTATGGATCGTGTATTTATATCTAATATGCAAGTGTAATAAAAAAACAAACCTATAACTAGTATAGTAAAGTAAATAGAAGTAAAGAAACAACCACACCAGAGTTTTTATACTGGTTCGGACCTCCCGTCCTACGTCCAATCCTAGAGCACCTCTTCGGCCTTAACTAGTAAACAACCCTCGCTTTGCCCGAAGGAATAGGCTTGATACAAAAAATCTTTCTTAGACAAGTATGTGTTCTGAGAAACACTAATTTTGACGGCACAGTACAAATCTTCCTATAATCACCTTTGAGTACTATGTGTATGTGAAGCTTTGCTCTTAGGAAGTGATAAAACTGATACATTTATTGCTTTTAGAAATCAGAGTATGCAAAGAGTATAGATATGAGATTCATAAAATTCAAGTAAGTTATTTCTTAGAATCTTTACATATTTATATATGTTGAAGAGTTTTCTTAAAGAGTAGCATCTGTTATTGTGTTCTATTTCAGTCTAAAGGTTGCAATCATTGAGAAGGAAAAGGTGCATTGAAGAGATACAGATTTAACCATTAGAATGAAGTAAGTGAATGTTCATTGATTTTGCTTATTACATAGCATAGACGTCTGTCCATAATATTTAGACGTCTGTTTATATATATTTTTTTAAACAGAGGCCAGAGTCAGACGTCTGATATGTATTGACAGACGTCTGATACATATTAATTTTTTAAACAGAGACAATAGTCAGACGTTTGATTTATATTGGCAGACGTTTGATTCATATTATTTTCTGCAGTTGCCCTATTTGAGATAATGAAGACTTACAAAAGTTTTGTCGTGCAATTTTTGTGTTAAAAAACTACTAAAAGAGATTTTACAAGCTATATATCTATGATTATAACACACTATAATAGTATTTCTTGTATCAATGATTCTTCTCCTTTGTTGGTCGTCTTCAAGTCAATATATTGTGAATTTTGAAAGCTTTTACCTGCGATGGAAAATACTATATGTGCATGATTGTATAGTTGTTTTCATCGAAATCATAGAATAGAGGTTCTAACATTCTCCCCCTTTTTGATGATAACTACTATACAATCACTTATCGAATAAGCATATAACTCCCCCTGAATGTGATTCGTCCCCCTATATACATGTAATATGATATCTCTCCCCCTTTGGCATTATCAAAAAGAGATACAGAAAGAACGAAATATAAAGAGCATAAGTTTTCACAGAATCACAGATAACATTTGTCATAGTTATGCAGAAACATTGTTTGGAAGAAATCAAACAAAGGATACATAAAACCTACATGATTAAAAAATAAAAGAAAACTCACAAATAGTTGTAATAACCCAAAAAATCAGATAAGTCTTCATTATATCCGTCGTGTTGCCACTGGGACTGATCGTTGTACTCCTCATCCTTTCGAATAGAGAGACCCTAAAATGATGCGTAATGAGTGTAATGTGAAGGGTCTTATGGAGGCCAAGTGATATCTTCGCTTTCTTCAGTGTCAAAAATATAATTGGTGATTTAAATACAAAAGATTCTACCAGACATCAATTAAATCAAATGAGTCACGTTGCATTTATTTCAAATTTTGAACCTAAAAACTATAAAGAAGCATCGAATGAAGAATCATGGATTATGGCGATGCAAGAAGAACTTAATCAATTCGAAAGAAATGAAGTATGGGAACTTGTACTGAGACCTACGGATTAATTTGTAATCAGGACAAAATGGGTTTATAAATATAAAACTGTTGAAAATGGAAAACATTGTTTGTAACAAAGCAAGGTTAGTAGCACAAGGGTATAATCAAGAGGAAGGCATTGACTATGAAGAAACGTTTGCTCCAGTCGCATGTCTAGAAGCCATCCGAACGTTACTTGCTTTTGCATGTCATCATAACTTTAAACTTTTTCAAATAGACATAAAAATTGCCTTTCTAAATGGTTTTATAAAAGAACAGGTTTATGTTGAGTAGCCTCCGTTGTTCATACATGAAAAATTTTCTGAACATGTATATAAATTAAAGAAAGCTTTATATGGTTTAAAACAAGCACCTCGTGCTTGGTATGATAGACTAAAAACCCATTTAATAAATTATGGATTTCAAGTTGGAAAAAAAGATACAACCTTGTTTATAAAAAGAAATCATAATGTTTTTTTATTTGTTCAAATATATGTAGATGACATAATTTTTGGATCAACTAATGAAAACCTATGTAACGAGTTTGCAGATATCATGAAAAATGAATTTGAAATGTCCCATATGGGAGAATTAATTTTTTTTCTTAGGATTACAAATTAAATACTTAGAAAATGGTATTTTTATAAATCAAGAAAAATATTGTCACAATTTGTTAAAACATTTTAGAATGGCGAAAACATCGAGTAAACCAACGCCCATGAGCAGAAGTACCCATTTAGATAAAGATGAAAATGGAAAGGATTTTGATCAAAAATTATATCGAAGTATAATAGGATCACTATTGTACTTAACAGCTAGTAGACCCGATATCATGATGAGTGTGTCTTTGTGTGCAAGATTTCAAGCACAACCTAAAGATTCACACTATCAAGCAGTTAAACGTATTTTGCGTTACTTAAAAAACACTAAGGATTACTGTCTTTTCAATCCTAAAGAAGGCTCTTTTGAACTTGTATCCTATAGTGATGCAGATTTCGGTGGTTGCAAAACCGATAGGAAAAGTACAAGTGGAACCTGTCACTTTATCGGTTAATCTCTAGTCTCTTGGTTTGGTAAAAAATAGAATTGCGTATCACATTCAACCTATGAAGCAGAGTATATTGCTGCTGCCTTAGCTTACGCTCAAGTAATATACATGCAACAAACACTTAAAGATTTTGGAAAAATAATAAACAAATCTCCAATATACTGCGATAATACTAGTGCTAATAAACCTATCTGAAAATCCAATAAATCATTCTCTAACAAAACATATAGATATTCGTCGCCATTTTTTAAGAGATAATGTCGAAAAAGAAATAATAACCGTAGAATTTGTAAATACCGAAAATCAAATAGCCGACATTTTTACAAAACCACTAAGCGGACAAACTTTTATTAAGTTAAGACGTGAACTAGGTATTATGTCATTACACGATTTATAATGCAATCTTAAAATATAATTTTTTTTATAGTGCATATCTTAATTTTACTGGCGGCCATATTTTTTAAACCTTTCATTTATTTTCCTGGATGAAATTTTTCATTTGTTTTTCAATGGCTGAAATTCTCTAAGAGTTATTAACCTTAACTTAATTTTATTAATATAGCCTATAAACTGAGTATGTGTGTGTGTGTATGTAACTAATCAAAATTTTTATATACAAACTTTGAATAATTAAACAAAGAATCAAAATTCTAAACAACCATATCAAAAAATGTCGTCTGATCACGATTTCACTTATCCCACAATTGACTATGCCTCCCGATCTTCCGACAGCACCTACGTTTCTCCCACAAAAGTCACTCCTGCATCATCTCCGTCTCTCCACATCATCCCTTCACCGACTTACCATACTGGCTTCTCTTTGAAAGGTAAGAAAGCTAAACATGGAATCGACCTACAATCATCCTCTCTCTCCAACAAAGTCGACGACATTCATCATTATCAACAAGAAATGATAGGTGTTCAAAGAGAAATGTATTATGAACAACGCCATCAAGGATTATATTTAAACTTTCTCGAAAAATGTATCCTCGCAATATGTGGTCATTCACCAACGAAAGACTGCATACATCAGATATCTGTACGTTTAGAAGAAACTCTTCTAAGAGCACACAAGATCACTCCACGAAAGCTATGGGGAGAAGGGACATCGCACACAGAACACGGTCCTGTTCGTTCTTACTGGTCTCCTCTTAAGCCATCATTCGAGCATACCAAAATCGAAACAAATTCATGGGAGCCAAATATCATTCTCCCGATTCGCCTGCCGACAACTAAAGAAACTTTTCGTAAATGACGGACGGTTAATATATATTAAATAAACATATTTATTCATAATCATTTGTATTTCCTTCTCTTTAATAAATTGTTTACATATATCAAAGAAAATAGAAATAAAATAAGAAATATTATACATGATTAGACGTTTGAATAAATAACCAGACGTCTGGTAACAGGTCCGGGAATATTACTGTTTCAGCACAGACGCCCAAAATACCATCAGTCGTCTAAATTCATGAACAAAAATTTGTTCTTCACCACAGACGTCTGAAAATAATACCAGATGTCTGTGTATTGGTTCTGTCAAATAAAAAAACAAAAAGCTTCAGCACAAACGTCTGAGTGAATATCCAGACGTCTGACAAAACTCTTTGGAAAAATAATTTCTCTATAGACTGACGTCTAGATTTACACTCAGATGTCTGATTGACCTTTCTATCTCAAAAAACAAACCCGTTCAGACTTCTGATCTCCAAATACAGACGTCTATCTGTGCCTGAGCCCGCACCTTTTCAAATCACTATAAATCATCTTTTCCTCCTATTTCATTTTTCACCGTTCTCATTCTTCCAAAACCTCAAAACCCCAATTCCCAAATTCTATTTTCCCTTTCCAATTTCAAAACCAATGGCTCCAAAAGCTAAAGTTCCCGTCATTAAACATAAGAAAGCTGCTACATGCCAAAGTTCACAACCTCCTTCTCAACAATTCGTCATGGACCATCACATTAAGGAGTGGATTGTTAAAAAAGAAAATGGAAAACAAAAATTACAGGAATTTGAGAAGAATCCTCTCCACTCGGGTCCATCCTATCCCATTCGCCGTTTCATTCACTATGATGCTATTGATCTAATTGAAGATGCTCATATCTACCATCTAGTTAACTATGACGACAATGCTGGGAAGATAGATCAACTAGCGGTATTCCTCTTTTTAATTAATCTTTGCTCCTTAAAACTTTGGAATCCATCAGATGAGGACAACTGGATTTGGACAAGTGTTTATGGACACATAATAAAATTTAATGTTGAAATGCCTGATCAAATTCTTAATTGTTCATATACGGGAATTCGATTACAAGAAGCTCTCGATACACGATATGCTCCGAGGGATGATATTACTCACCTTATTTGGGAAGATGATATGCAGAAATTAAAAACATCTAGTTTCCATCCAAAAGCCCGACTACTTAACCGTATGCTCATAAACACAGTCATCCCTAGGTTAGGTAGTCATGAACAAGTATACGAAGAAGATCATAAATCCTTGTATGCTATATTTAAACATATTGAAGTCAATTGGGCACAATATATTTTTGACCAAATTAAAAGCTTTTGGACTCCTACACGTCGTAGCATCATCTACGCTCCATATATATTGAGAATTCTATAGTCATTTGGAATTCCTTCATATCTCTCCCAATATGAATAAATCTCCATTAAAGATAGTGGCATTAGATTTCTCTCTCTGATGCATCTTCCAAAAACACCACTAAGCATAACCCCTTCTCCCAGTACCAACAACCTCAACAACAACAACAAACACCTCCAACTCAACCTTCCCAATCTGCCAGAGCTTCAAAACTTACAGAATATTACTCTGATTCCGAAATACAAGAAGCCAGAATTGCAGCGGGACCGGGAGAAAACTATCGAGATGTTGCACTTCAAAACCAACATCTCCTCTCCTTAAACCAAAAGTTATTAGATCAAAATATGTCTCATATGGAACTATCTTTTTCTACTCGCATGACCAAAGTAGAGAAGATGTTAGAAAAAGTCGTTTCCAATTTGGGAAAGGTCCTCGGAAAGGTAAGGTGTCGTTCCTCATCTCGGTCTTCATCTTCTCCATCCCCGACACCACCACCGCTGCCATAGGTATTTCAACCAGGACGGTCTTCATGCGTAGGTCCATCAGCTGATCCGGCACCACACACTCGTTCTTCAGGTGTTAGAACCTCTATTCAATGATTTCGATGACAACAACTATACAATCATGCACATACAATATATTCCATCTATTTGTAGGTAAAAGCTTTCAGAATTTACAATATATTGACTTGAAGACAACCATCAAAGGAGAAGAATCATTGATACCAGAAAAACTATTATAGTGTGTTATAGTCATAGATATATAGCTTGTAAAATCTCCTTTAGTAGTTTTTTTAACACAAACATTGCACGACAAAACTTTTATAAGTCTTCATTATCTCAAACAGGGAAACTGCAGAAAATAATATGTATCAGACGTCTGCCAATATAGATCAGACGTCTGACTATTGTCTCTGTTTAAAAAATTAATATGTATCAGACGTCTATCAATACATATCAGACGTCTGACTCTGGCCTCTGTTTAAATATATATATATATATATATAGACATCTTAATATTATGGACAGACGTTTGTGCTGGGTAACGGGAAAACTCAATGAACAGTCACTTACTTCATTCTAATGGTTAAATCTGTATCTCTTCAACGCACCTCTTCCTCCTCAATGATTACAACCTTTGGACTGAAATTGAACACACTAACGGATGCTACTCTTTAAGAAAACTCTTCAACATCTATAAATATGTAAAGATTCTAAGAAACAACTTACTTGAATTTTTTGAATCTCATATCTATACTCTTTGCATACTCTGATTTCTAAAAGCAATAAATATATCAGTTTTATCACTTCCTAAGAGCAAATCTTAACATACACATACTACTCAAAGGAGATTATAGGAAGATTTGTAATGTGCAGTCAAAATCAGTGTTTCTCAGAACATATACTTGTCTAAGAAAGATTTTTTGTATCAACCCTATTCCTTCGGGAAAAGCGAGGGTTGTTTACTAGTTAAGGCAGAAGAGGAGCTTTGGGACTAGACATAGGACGGGAGGTCCGAACCAATATAAAAACTCTGGTGTGGTTGTTTCTTTACTTTTATTCACTTAACTCTGCTAGTTATAAGTTAGTTTCTTATTACACTTGCATATTAGACATAAATACACGATCCATACACACTTTAAATATGGTCCTACGAATCTCGGTGCCAACTTCCCTGATTTCCCGAATCTAATTACACCCTTCGTTGGTGACACCTTAATAAACACATGATCTCCAACAGAGAACTCCAAGTCTTTCCTTCTTCTATCTGCATAACTCTTCTTCCTTGCCTGAGCCTCCTTCATCCTAACTTGAATCAACTTAATCTTCTCTAACTAAATCTGGACCAAGAACCAACTTATCCTCGGTCTCTAACCAACAAACGAGAGATTTGCATGGCCTTCCATACAAAGCTTCAAACGGTGCCATCCCTATACTGGTCTAATAACTATTGTCATATGAAAACTCGACTAAGTGTAGATGGTCTTCCCATGATCCCCCAAAATCTAACACACAAGCTGGTAATAAATCCTCCAAGACTTTGTTAACCCTTTCTGTTTGCCCATCAGTTTGTGGATGGTAAGCGGTACTTATCTTGAGCTTGGTTCCTAAAATATCCTGTAGACTCTTCCAGAGCTCGCTGGTGAATAAGGAATCTCTATCACTTACTATACTACTAGGAATTCCATAAAATCTAGCTATATTCTTCATGAATAACTTTTCCAAAATAGGTGCCGTCCTGGTTGACTTAACTGAAAAGAAATGGGCACTCTTGGTCAATCTGTCCACTATAACCCATATACTTTCATTTCCTCTATTCGATCTTGGAAACCCGTCTATAAAATCCATAGAAATAGAAACCCACTTCCATACCGGAATATCTAATGGTTGTAGCAACCCACTTGGCTTTTGATGTTCGGCTTTTACCTGTTGACAGTTCAAACACTGCTTCACCCATAAGCCTACATCCCTCTTCATACCTTCCCAGAAGAAACTTCGCTTCATGTCCTGAAACATCTTAGTTCCTCCCGGATGAATAGTGAACTTTGAACGATGGCATTCCTCCAAAACTTCTTTCCTAATGCTTCCCACGTTCGAAATACACAACCTACCATTTTTCTCAACCACCCATTCTGGTCAAGAATAAAATCCTTTAAGTCATCGCTCTCTGTTCCATCTCATAACTCCCTAATCCACTCAGCTAGCAATGGATCCTCCTCCTATTTAGAAGCAATCTGTTTAATCATAACTGGTCGAACTTCTAAACAAAATAACACAGCAGATCCTTCACTAGACCCAACTTCAGATCTCCACTGCACTCTGCAAGTCGACAACTCTTCCAAATCTTTCCACTCCGCTATCATTGCCAACACTGCATTCTGATGCTTTCTGCTAAGTGCATCCTCAACCTTATTACCTTTCCCTGGTGTGTACTCGATACCGAAGTTATAAGCGGCTAAAAACTCTAACCACCTCTGTTGTCTCATATTCATCTCCTTCGGAGAGAATAAATACTTCAACGACTTATAATCTGTATATAACTCAAACCTCTCTCCCAAAAGGTAATGTCTCCACATTTTCAATGCAAAAATCACCACAACTAATTCCAAATCATACGTTGGATATCTAACCTCATGCGGTCTAAGTTGTAGAGAAGCATAGGCAATCACTTTGCCTCTCTGCATTAACACAGCTCCTAATCCAGTTCCACATGCATCTGTATATACTACCAAATCTTGATTTCCTTCCGGAACAACTAATACAAGTGCATGGGTCAATAAGTGCTTCAAGCTCTGGAATGCTTCCTCACACTTATCGGTCCAAACAAACTTCACATCCTTTTGTGTTAGCTTGGTCATCGATGTTGCTATCCATGAAAAATCCTTTATGAACCTCCGATAATATCCAGCCAATCCAAGTAAGCTCTTTATCTAAGTCATTGTCTCGAGTCTCTTCCAACTATTAATAGCTTTGATCTTATCTGGATCGACTGACAACCCTTTCTCTGAAACCACGTGACCAAGAAACTTCACTTCCTTCTTCCAGAAATGACACTTCGAAAACTTCGCCTTCAGTTGTTGTTCCCTCAATGTCTCAAGCACCACTCTAAGATTAACTTCATGCTCCCTTTCATCCTTAGAGTATACCAAAATATCATCTATGAAAACTAACACAAACCTATCCAAGTGCTCTCGGAAAATTCGATTCATTAAATCCACAAAGAATGCCGGCGCGTTACTTAGTCCAAACGGCATCACTAACCATTCGTATGATCCATATCTAGTTTTAAATGCCATCAAAGGAATATTATTCTCTACTACTCTAAGCTGATGGAAACCTGTTGCTAAATCCAATTGAGAAAATACAATAGCTCCACTCAACCGATCGAACAAATCGTCAATTCTAGGCAACATATATCGATTCTTTATCATCTTCTCATTCAAATTACGATAATCGATACATAACCTTAACTATCTGTCCGGCTTCATAGCAAACACTGTGGCTGCTCCCCAAGGTGAACTACTAGGTCTGATAAAGCTCTTGCCTTCCAGATCTACCAACTACACCTTCAGCTCCCTCACCTCTGTAGGTGTCATCCTACTTGGCGACCAACACACCGGTTCTACAACAGGCACCAAATCTATCCAAAACTCAATGGCTCGTTTCGGTGGTAATCCTACTATAGGCTCAAAAACATCCACGAATTCTCTAACTACAAAAATGCGATTCAAATCATCTTGCAACTCCACTACACCCAACAAAGCATTCACCTCACAGCAAGGGCTTTCTACGATATATACAATCTGATCACTACAGTCAGGGTGTCTAAGCGATATTTTCCTATCATGGCAAATTATCCTAGCATCATACTTACTTAACCAATCCATACCCAAAATAATTCCGAACCCTACAAAGTCAAACACATGCAAACTGCAAACAAAGGTATGACCTAACAAATCAAATTCTAAGTGGTCACACTTCATCCTAAGTGTCGCATACCCTCCTATTGGATTTGCAACCCTTAAGGAAGTAACTAAGTATGTGGGTTCTAGGTTAAGCTTATCTACCAAACAACGAGATATAAAAGAATGCGATGCACCATTATCAAGCAGAACGCTAACAAACATACCATGGATCTGAAGCGTACCTCCCAACACTGCCTTCCCTTTCTTCTGCACTATTGGTCTTGATGTAGTGGGCTCCAATGCAAATACTTTGTCCCTTTCATCCTTAGCAGGATCTTTGCACTGGTTCTTATAATGAACAATCTTATCGCAGTTGAAGCATCTAATATTCTTCTTCTCGATCACCTCCTTCGCCTTTCTAGTACGACACTCATTAGCGAAATGCCCCTTCTTGTCGCACTTGAAGCACACAAACTCAGACTTTCCCTTCTTCTCTGCTCCACCCTTCTGAGCACCCTTCTTATGAAAGAATTTTCTCTTCAGACCTTGCCCAACCTAGACCTCTTTCGCCTTACTCTTCTCTAGATAAGCAAGCATCTCCTTGTGTCTCAAAGCCATCTCTACAACCACATCACAAGGGTCTCTGATAATGAGGTAAGGTAGCCCTTTCCAATTCAGGCTTCAACCCCTTGATAAACTTCTCATTTCTCTTCATCATTGTATCAATAGTGGCATAACCATTCCTTGACAACTCCTCTAACCTTCTAGCATATTCCAACACAGACATCTCCCCCCGCTCCAACTCAGCAAACTTTCTGAGTAAAGCAGACTGCGCCATTACAGACATGAACCTCTCCTGAAACCTACTCCTAAACGCAGCCCATGTCATCTCCTCTTCATTCACTCCAACCGTCACACTATTCCACCAAAATAAAGCTACTCCCAGAAGTTGTCTCGAACCAAGCGTTCTCTTCTGCTCATCATTGAGCCCCATGTCTGTAAAGATCCTCTCACAATGCAACAACCAGCTCTCCACCTCATTAGCATCTTCAGTTCCAATAAATGGCTTCCCTCCAAGCCTAACATAATCTTTGCTCAAAATAGCATAATTATTCACCACCAGAGCTTCTTGAACTCCTACTCCAGCATTCCCTCCAACCATTCCAATATCAACACCCGCCTGCATCATATTCATGAAAAACTGGTACATAGCTACCATATCCACTTGTGGGACTCCAACACCAATATTCCTCGCTTGTGCCTGACCTTGGTTCCTTCTAGTATTCGGTCTAGCATTACCATTTGTGGCAGTGCTTCCCCCAAGATTCACTCTTCCAGTTCTAGCATCCATATATGTATTCAAACCTCGTGAGATACAATAGAATAGCCTAAGAGAGATAAAAGAATAGAGATATAGCATATACTTATATATAGCAAATACAAGTATGTTACTATAGAGTTATCCCATACCCCGATCTTACTCTAATTCCTTAGGATTGTGTTTTCAAAAATCATTTTTAGTTAAAGATTTACATAAACCTATGCTCTGATACCAAGTTGTAACATCCCCTATATGGAGGCCCGAAGCTAAGCGCTACAGATGCTGCAGTCATCTATAGTATTAACTTCCGGTGACCAAATACGGTAATGTTAATGGTATCCATAACATCAGAAGCACTTGAATATGAAATAAAAACATCACAGATTAAAACATTTTTCTGATTTCATTTCAAAACAACATTTCATATTCAAATTACATAATCCCATAGCCGTTTCCCAGGTTCAGATAAAATATAATTATTACAAAATAGGCCAAGAGCGACATATGAAGATGCCCCTTTTGTTGATCAGAGTACCATATAGTCATATTTGACTTAATACAGCACAACGGAATTAAACAAAATAAAATAGTAACTCCTAAATAGTTATCCGTCTGCCACCTGCTCGTCTTCGGAAGCTTTATTCGTCAACCTATTAAAACCTGTAAAAACCTCAACCCTCAGTCTACTGAAATCAATTTTGAGCACCCAAGAGTTTAAGGGAAAAAACATAAACTTCGAGTCAGACATAAAGCCTGGTGTGAATAATACTATACATCTCGGTTATTTGATATAAAGTAAGACCACGTCGCATAGCAGAACGGGTTTCCCCTCACTAATATCCTTTTAAAACATATCTTTTGCAAACCTTTATCGTGCAACCAAAAATGGTTAAAACTGTAAAGCATTATTATGTCAACATAAATATCAGGTAACAAATGAACTATCTGTCTGAACATTATAGTTTTGTTTGGCTACCTACTAACCTTTGGCTGACTCGGGCCTACTAGACAATATAATCAAAATAATCTAACACCTGTTAGACACTCCTCTTCTGGATGGTCTGTCCTTAACTGTCTGTTAAATACTCCTCTTCTGGATGGTCTATCCCTAACTTGACATCTCCCAAGGTCACTTGATCCTAATGGTTTTGCGGGCTCACCAATAACCTATCTGTATACAAACATATATTACCTTCTGTGTGTAACATAATTTTTGTCTTACCTGTGACAAAGCCCTACACATTGGAATTTTAGACTAAATTAGTCGGGGCTAATAGCTAATGTATAGGGCGTGACTCCATACCAGTATCATCTAGCATTCTAATATCTGAGTCATTTTTCTTAAGGTAATCTTCCCCTAAATTTTCCTTGAAAACCTTTTCATCTCCAGTTGATTTAATACCTTCAAACCAAACTTAAATAATGAAAATATATACTTTATGCTTTACTAAAAACCACCTTGCCATGTTATATATACTTTACTCAAGTCTTTGTTGATGAAAACGTTTAAACCTTTTGAAAGTACCTCTTTCGAATCCATTGAAAGTACCCCTTTCGAAACCAAGTAAACCCTTCTTTATAACCTAGGCCGAAAAGCAAAAACATTCCTTTTGAAACCATTTAATCTTCCTTTCGAAAACATTTAAAAACCCTTCCTTTGAAACATTAAAACCTTAGACATCCTATCTTTAAACATTTAAACTTTGCCTTTCGAAAACATTGGAAAATCTTTGCTTTCAAACCTTTTGAAACCATTGGGGAATGACCCCTTCAAAACCATTCTTTAAAACCTTTCGAAAGCATCTAAACCATTGTAAACAACAAGCCTTTTGAAAGCATTGGGTTCAATTTAAAACATGTGGAACACCTTTTGAAACCATTAAAAATCATCTCTTTCGATGGGTTCTAACTTCAACAGAGCAAAAGGGACATAAAACATTTAAGTCAAAAGCACTCTTTCAAAAGCATTTCCTAAGAAAAGAAGTGTTGGTGTCGAAACCAACCTTCCGAAAGCATTAGAGAAGCGGTTAAGTTTTAAAAGAAAAGTATACCTTCCGAAACCATTGACGTCGAAAGGGAGAACAGCGGCAGCTAGGGGTTTCGACCGAGTTCGAAAGCATTTACTTAAAAAAAAGGCGCAGCCCATTCGAAACCTTTCCTTTAAAATATTTGACTCAGCCGAAAGCCAACCAAGTTGAAAGCATACCCTTCGAAAGTAAAGCAAGCGTGTTTTCATTTGAAAGCAAAGTAGCGCTTCGACCCCTTTGGAACCTATGGTATCGACCCAATACCTTTCGCCTTAGTCCAATTCGCTACGCACCAAGTCTTTGATGTCATGTGCATTGGTTTCGATGGTGATGGTGGCGGAGCTACTAAGTCGGAACCCCTGGTGCCGAAAGTGGTGAAACATGCTAAAAGCATGTAAAAACTGATTTTTACTTTAAAAAGAATTTTCTTTTCAACCAACCTACCTTATTTGTCAAAATATTATTGGTTGCTAATTTTTTTTTCTAATTGTGCTGCCAATATTTTAGAAATAAACAATTTAATTTATTTACAAAATAACCCTTCTCCTTTTATAAATATATAAAACATTTAAGTCCCATACCTTAAATAATTTTATATACTTATCACAACACTTAGGAAAATTCTACGAAAATTCCAACAAATCATCTTTAATATGTTTTCTAACAGATATTAATTCCAGACCCAAAATATTAATTATTTAGCCGTAAATAATTTAAAACCCAAATAATCATTTTCTACACTAGAAAATTAATATAAAATCCACATTAATTCAGAAAATTATAAAAAAAGAAACCCATGTCTAAAATATCATTTCAGATCTATTTCTAAAATCGCAAGGCATTTGGATGTCATTAAATAGGGTTTTCACATTGAAACATATCATAATATTTATATGAACAAGCATAAATCATCAACAAGCATAAATAAACATTCAATCATACGAAAACATGGCGTAATCATGAAAAATACTTTGGATTCATCTTAAAACCAAAAACCATTAGAAAAATGAGATGTTGTCATTATTCACCTTAGCTTTGAGATTAAGGAGTTTGAGATTTGAATGGATTAAGTTGACTAATCTTCTTCCTTTAGCTCTTTTCTTCCTCTTGTTCTTACTAATAGTGGCCGGCCTCTAAATTTTAATTTTTGCAAATGAATGTGTAGAACATACGTGGCTAAGGGTTTAGGGTATTAGAATGCTCATTTTCCTATTTTTCCCTCACCTATTATACTTAACCATTTTATTTTAGTTCATTTATTATCAAGGCACGGCTACCCCTTCATTAATTACAAATCCCAATCCCATAATCATCACATTATTTTATTTAATTTAGCTAATTAAACATCCTAAATAATGTTACTTAAAATATGAGGTGTTACACTCTATGTCTCCTCCAAACTTTCTAAAAACAATTTAAAGAATAAATTAGCTCTTAGGAAAGAAGACATTATAATCAAGGTAGAATTTAGCAAGGAAGGGCGAATCAAGTCGACTAAAAGGAAGAAAGGTTTTGAGGGATGAGTTGGTTTATCATTAATTGTGGTGATTTACATGTAGTTGAATTTATTCATATATACTTGATTTGGGAATTAAATAGTTCTAAATCTAAAGATGAAAGTTTATTTATACACCTATTTGATCTAGAAATCTATCCAATTCAATCTGAGATAATGTTTATTTAGTAATTACAACTAGTTAGGTATATGATGGAAGTCTAAACCATATGAATATGATGCCTTTATGATTTAATTTTGATTAAATTTGAGATATAAGTTGATTTAGATTGATTTTAATATGAACACACCCATTTGTTCACTTCGAATTGAATATTGAATTTCATGTGTTTATATCTATACCCAGTTAATTTCACCCTGAACCAATTTGAGATAAAAATACATCTATGTAATTACAAATGGATAAAACTAAAAGCGTGTAAACAAAATATAAGTGATACACGGAAATTATTGTAATTGTAGACTTAAACAAATAGGTGAAATCTAGTTAGAAGCTGGGATTTAATCACTGTTAACAAAATAAGGTCGCTGTTGAAAATGAATAGGTAAAAGTATGACTAATTATTAAATGAAAAAGTAAAACAAATTAACATTTTAATGTAATAAAACCCGATCGATCGACAGGCTCACTGTAGTCAATCGACAGAAAGCGGTTGACCACTATAATAGTCGGCGATTGACCGATGGTAGCGGTCAACCGGTAGACGTCTTTTCTACACAATTTGAACCTCGACATATGGCCCAGGATTACAAAATATATATATATATTAATAGAGAAATAAGTCCCCTAATTCTTGGCTTTTGATGTTACGGGACTAGGTAGATGTGTACGCGGGTAATTAGGTCTAGACACTATTCATTCAACGAATTAATTATTCGATATTAGGCAGTTCGATTGCGGGGAACTAACCAGGAAGTTCCTCGACATAAGCTAAATGCTATTGTTGGATGCTTGACGTGATGTAGGGCTTGGCACTAACCGAAGGTTCCTCGATTCATACGGTAATTTGGACGTAACACTGTTGTCGAATACCTGACGCGATGCAATAAGTGGCGTTACCATTGAGCTTGGACACGGATGTAGGGGACCCTAAGTCGTCTTTTGGCATGAGTCGGCATTGTGGGTTCCTCTCAATGCATAAGTATTATATGCCGTAGTCATAGTTTGGGTAATGTAGTCCAAAAGGAGATATTATATGTGATCATATGTTAGGGGCAGTCTCGGAGGTTATTAGTTTGATCCATTATTGGCTTATGGTTCAGTTAGTTGTCCGACCCTATGTATAAACCTTCACAAGTTATTTGGGTGCAGGCGTATTTGGATTTATCTTTCTTAGGTTAATAAGATCAACCCTAGCAAGAAATTCGCAAACACAAGTAGGATACCTAGGTCACGTAGATTATAAATGAATTCAATTATTCATGATCATCATATATTAATGATGCAACTCATTCACCAGACTTTTGTCCGACCCACTCCTTTCCTTTTTTTCCCTATTATAGGAAGATAGGGTAGCAAGTGATTGGCCCAACTCTTGTACATGGGGAAGTGAGCTTGATGTTGAAATTGCATATTACTCTTCATTAATCTCCATGTAACTATCTATCGTATTTAGCACTTATCAAACTTAACGTCGTTATTTTGTAATCTGGATTTTGACTACGTATATTTTGAGACTGTTTTTTTAGGATATTTTATGAGATGGTATTTTTCTTTATTTATATTTTACTACCTCCATTGTGTGATCTGAAGTGCATAATGTCTTAGATTTTATCTTTTATAATCATGCCCTGTAACGAATTAAAACCCGATAGCTCGCACTTTTTGGCACGACGCTAGTCCGAAAGTCACCCTAGGCTTTGGATCATGTGTCTAGAGGTGCGGGTTGTTAGAAGCACTCGTGTTCGGCCATACTAGGAGGCTACATGTGTCTTTAAAATTTCCAAACATGTTTAATTATTAATTCATTTAAATCAAATTTTAATTTTTGTCAATATCATATATCGATACGTACATATATAATTTTTATATATGCACCCAGTTAATTATTGATGGAACCAAAAATCAAATAAAATTTAATAATTAATATTTATAAATATTAACTAATATAATTAATTTATAATAATTATAATTTGATTAAATCATGTGGCATTTTAGGGTATTTAACATTTTAGTTGTGCAACTCATAAATGTAAATTCATTAAGCGATTAATATTGAACAGTTCGAATATTAACATTCACATATCAACTTAGCTAGTGGTGTGATAATTTGTCAAATTTATCGCTTACTACTTTTTTGATAAAATCCAATTTTACAACTTTATGCAGTCCCGGGTATAACAATTATTTACACCAATTCTCTTTGTCAAAATTATATTATATTAGGACTTATGGAATTTGGTTCTGGTCAAAATTCCAATATCGTTCACATTCAAATTGTATAATCCAAACACATCCTTGGTTTAATAATGATAATTATTATTAACCGAATTGTTCTTGCCAGAGACATTGACTTTGAATTGACTAAAGTTCGTTGTGGTACTAACCTCATATAATCGAGGAGACGGATTTTCCATCGAACAGTGTTTCACTTCCAATACTTCAACTCGGACCAACTATAGTATTTCGATACCGCTATGCCATGATTTAACTATAATCAAAGTGAAGTGTCCAGATTAAAGTTTAACAATATTCTTGAGTTGAGAGAACTATGTAATATTGTCGCTTCGATATTCTATATTTGACCTTAATTATATTTACCAACAAAAAAGTATTGAGTGAGTCATTCTATAATTATCTAATAACTATTAATGCATAACCCGTTGGTTTCCCCTAACAACCATGAGTAATACACTACCCGAAATTGGAGAGCCTTACGTACTCTAATCTCAATGGATGTATCGATATCCTGTCTTGATACATCTTAACTACAAATATCTAAAACAATATCTTATTTTCATTTTAATAAATTTCTCATGATTACAACATATTGTAATTATTATCATGAAACATATCATTAATGATTTTCTATTAAATATATGTAACAACTCGTACCTCCGAACCAAGGCCCAAAATAGCATTTGAACTCATATCTGCTAGAAAGTACGAATCGTTAGGTTTTATGTTTGCTTGATACAAAGTCAAATACAATTATAAAGCATTCTATACTTTCAGATCTCACAATGAAAGGAAATAAAATATAAGTACTGAAAATAATTCTAAATTAGCATAGTCTCAAAATAACCGTGGTCCATACAAGTACTGATAAAATAAAGTCTTTGGATGATAATACAACAAAGCCAAGATAATAAATATAATATATGGTACATAGGAGTAACTATAAATAAATATATCTTTGAAGCGCCAAGTCACCTTCTCCACACACCTTATCCTGATCACTTCAGCTGCTACACTATTCTTCTATAATAGATATAAAGAGCGATAAATGGAAGGGATCAAACAAGGTGTAGTGAGTGAATTATATCACTAGAGTATGATGTCAATAAGTAATTAAAGTTCAGTTATAACCTACACAAACTATGGGTGTTCTTTTGTGTGTGCGTATACTATGTACAAGGGATTGGTTACTTTTCACTTTATAGGATGATAATACTTAATCTGTAACGACCCATTTTTCGATGCCCGAAAGTCGACATTAATAAGTCCACTGTATCAAATGTCGCACAATCGAATGCCGGAAAACCGAATCACTAGGGTTAAAGAAGAAAGAGATAGAAGAAGAAACAAGAAGAAACAAAAACAATAAAAGAATCTCATATTTGCAGCGGAACAATATATAATAGATAAATGAATAATCTTTAAACAAAAGAACTATATCAGTTCATACAATACATCATCAGAGTTTACCACAACAACACACAACACTGGCAGTTATAATAACCTGCCCTCATAACAGAATACACAGCGGATAATACATAATATAAGTGATACGTCTCGCCATCCAGCTCGCCTCTTGAGCTCCATAGCAATCCATTCAGAACTCTGCTGATAACCTAACTCTAGACTGCCCGTGTGGAAATTTATGGGCACCCAGAATTTAGAAAGGGAACAATAAACTCCGAGTCAGTCATGGGACTGGGATGAGATCTTAAAACAGTTATTTGCACAAAGGAATAAAAAGAAATCCGCTATGCTTTTGGAAAATGAAACTACCATAAGTAAATGGCAGGTTATACAACTAAAACCGTACAGGGTTCGTATTGTTTCTTGGGATTCCCAACAAATGATCAGGCTAAGGAACTTCCTACACCACATGGGTACGCCTTTGAAGGGACGCCCCGAGAACCTAACCGGATCTCTACCAACACAAGGCCGAGTTACCTCATGCTTCTAGTGCAATGAAGCTGTAACTAGATAACTCCACACACACAAGTATGCCATCCCGTCGTTACCGACCTTTATCCGAGGATCCTCAACACCAACAACCACAAAGTAATAAATTTGCAGCAACCACATAAGTTAAGTGTCTGGGCTCCATACCATGATACCACCATTTTTCAGAAGGAAATGGACATACCCTGAGGGCGCTACCCCCAAAACATCCTTGCCGCATCCTTCCTGTTTTGACCATTTTGGGTCGTGAGGTCCGACGAAGTCTCATCCACAAAGCTACGCTTTTCACAAAAGCCATGCTTTGATCAACAAATGATCAGCAACACTTAACATGCCACATTACCAAATTGGGAACGTATCACTAGTGACCATCAACAACATAACATCTGAGCTCATACGTCTCAGAGAAGGGTGTTAAGCTAAGAGAATAAATTCTCCGCCACCAATAGAAATGTATTTGATAGAAACCAGCTTTACATCTCAAAGTGTAATGTCAGACATACATCCATACAAGTTCGTTCAGGGATCGAACGGAATCGAAGGCACTTCCAAAGAAGCCCTTGCAATCCGGATAATCCCTAATCACGTCCGGATTCCCCATCACAAAGGGTGATAAAATCTCTATACCGAAGCAAATCGGTGCAGAGACATTCGATAGGTAATCCTTTCGTTTTCGAAAATACTCAGTCTTCAACACCATCTTCAAATGCAATCTCATTTTGTCGTATCATTATTTGGAATGGGTTTTATGACACAAAGTCCTCTCCCGGCTAATCCGAATAATGAGCGTTTATTTTTAAAAGCACATGGATACACAAGTCACAAAGATTCACTATTAAGATTCGATGTGGGTTTCGGATAACCATCAGGAATCCGACCCCCTGTCGTATCAAAATTCAAATGCCGTTTAAAGGCCAATATGGATAGTCGGTTATTTAACTATCAATCACTATTCACAACAATTATCAAATTTAAATAATTTTTCACATAATTATTTATTTTCAAAATATCTTTGCAAGATATATTTTAACACTTCAACACTTTGAAAACCAATTTCAAATCACTTTTCTTTTGCGGAATAAATTTCCAAATATTTATTTACTTCCACTGAAAATTTGCCGAGTCCGAATACTTCAAAATGATTTAAATCACTTAACCAAAAATATATGTACTTGGATACATTAAAAATAAAAACTATTTTTAAACACTTTATTTAAAACATTAGTTATGAAATTTAATATCAATATCTCATATAAAAACTCAAGTCCAAACTAATTTTAAAAATGAAATTATTAAATAGAGTATAATTATTTAAATCTCCATTTTCTAAATCAAATCTCAATTTGATCTTTAAAATAATCACTTCTATAATTAACCAAATAAATCTTTACTTTAAAGATTTAAAAACAATTTTCGAAAATAATTTATCCAAAGTATCCTTTTTAAAACCATCCTTAAAACTTTCAATTTATATTTATCAGCCATTTTGAAAACATACTCGGCTTTCCAGTGAAAATACACTTTCCATTTCAAAATGATTTATTTAAATCAATTAATAAATCCTTCTTGACTTATTTCAATTTACATTCCAAATCCATAATTTCATTCCACACTTTTTAAAATAAACCAATATTTATTTTTTAAAACAAAACTCCCTTTTCTTTAATAAATTCCTACTGTGGATTTAAATTTCCAAATATACATTGATATACGATTTTCAAATCGATTTCCAAATATTCACTTTCAAACACAAAATCAAATTTCCAAATTTATTTCCAAAATTTATTTTCAAATACCAAATCAATTTTCATTCAAACACCAAATCAATTTTCATTTAAACACGAAATCAATTTTCATATTGATTTCCCAAAAATTTATTTTCTTTTAAAATTAATTCCTTTATTTCTCCCAAACTATTCAAAATCTGAATTTTAAATAAATTCTTCAACTTTTAAATAATAATACTCAAAATCCATTTATAAAAATCTTTTTCCATATTTTGGAATTAATTCGATAAGATTTTAAAAAATCAATTTTTACCCATTTAAATTCCTTCTTTTAAATTCACCAATTCTTAAAAATGAATTTACTTAAAGTTTTCTACTTTAATTTCCAAAAATCCAATTTTATATTTCTGGTATCCTACGATACCAAAAATATATTCGGCTAAACCATAGCCTTCAACAATTTCAATCACAAATATAATCATACACAGATTATAAATAAATCAACACACAATATTGAAACAAATTCAAATATTTGAGGAATCTAGTTGGATCACTCCAACCTGTTTCCCTGCATCCACAGATGTTAGCACAACAATTAAATACCAATTCCACTTCGAGGTGGAATATCGTGGTATATGGGATTATATAAAATCATCTGCTATTATGCGGCGCATAGGGTCTCATCCGCTATATAATGCGGGAAATCAATCACTCCAAATATATATATATATATATATACACTATCATATATACTATCACAACCATTCAAGCAATCAACAATATTTTTAAATTTCAACCATTTAAATTAAATGTATCCAAATGTGAGTGAGAAGATCTCACCTTTAATTTTATCGTTTGCAATTCATTCCCATTTCAGCTTGTTTTCTTCATGTTTTTTAGACCTTGTATAAACAATTATACAATTAATTAATATTCAAAATAAATCGAATAATAAATTCCTATTAGATAAATTTAATTAACCAATGATTTTAATTTCAAAATTGAAATTTGATTTTTAAACTAATTTCTTTTCAACAAAATAATTTTTTGGAAAATAATCTATGTAGATTTTAAAATCTATTTTTTCTTCTTTACTGTATATACTTATACATACAGTATTAAATTAAAAATTAAAAATCGAAGAATAAATTGCTTTTATACCTTACAGTCGCAAAATTCCATCGGCGAACCCTACCCGCCGCAGCTAAATCCACCCACGCCATCGGCCTCGCGAACACCATCGCCTCGCGCGCGCAGAAAAGGTTTTCGGCCGGCCCTAACCGCGACCTCGATGCCGACCATGTCACCAATTCCAAGACCACCTCAATCAAGCTTGAACCCTCCGATGCCAATTGCCGCCGTTTGTCTCTTCTCGGTCAAGCCCCCTCCCTCCACGATTTCGACTTCGCCAGCCACAATGAACGCAAGAGCCTCCTTTGCCTTGAATAGAACTATCGATGTCGATTCTCCTGACTGCGATTTCGTCTTTATATACATATATATATTTATACGAAAGAGGGGGAACATCAACTTCGAACTGCAAGTAGGAAGGGAGGAAGTTCGATTTTTTAATTCTTTTCGTTTCTGCCTTTTTTTCTGTTTTGATTTCGTATAAGAAAGGAGTGAAGGAAGATATGTTGTAAGATTGAAACGAAGGAGGAAAGGGATTCGTTTCTTTCACTTTTTTAACGAAGACGCGTGTGAAATTAAAGGACAAGTGTTTTAAAAGAAATGCCAAGTGTTGAAGGGAAGAAACATGTATAATTGCATCATGAAAACATTATTTATATTCAATCTAAATTCAAATTCAAATTCAAATCGTCTCGAAAACGCAACTTAAAATTTCGAACTCCTATCGAAGCGTGCCGCCAGGCGTTTATAATGTTAAACCCCTATTCCGAACGCAATGGAAAAGGTTTCGAATCCAAATTCGATCGTATGGAGAAGATAGCTTTTTGGACCCAGCTATTATATTAAATTTTCCAATATAAATTCAGCGCGTTTGCTTATCGTACGATCACACGACAACTCCGAATGTTACAAAAATTGAAATCCGGTAATAAAACACTATTACGGATCCAATGGAACTGGTTTCGTTGAATTCCAAGACTGTGCCTCGGAAGGCTATTTTTAAAATATCGATTTAAACGATATATTTTCAAAACTGAACAAAATAGTTTCAAATTCAATTCTGAAGCTTTTATTATCTTCAGTATTATCAATATAGAATTTACTAAGCCTTTAAAATATTTTTAACAAGCTTACAAACCAAGGTTCACCATTTTAACCAATTCTCAATTATTAAATTTAATAATTTAATTGCCAAATAAATCCTGATATTTGAATTTCAAGTTAAACTATCTTCCAAATATTTAAAATCAATTAAATATTTCTATTTCAAATATCCAAAATTATGTGTCGTCACATTCTTCCCCCCTTAAAAGAATTTCGTCCCCGAAATTACTAGTTAAGAAGAATGATCCATAACCCGTTTAATTATTTTTTTCCAAAACCAAATAGTTTTATCAATTTTCCAAAACAAATCCTTTTATTGAAGACACATTAGCCCTCTTATTAACTTCCCAAACTCAACCATAAGTTTCAAACAATATTATTTTCTCAACAATTCAAATTTCAATTCAAATTCAAATTTAAAATTCAAATTTTTCTCAAAATTTTTCTAACTCTTTAAATTTTTGAAAAATTTCACCAGCGTCTCCTTTGCACGGCTAGCTTGGTACAACTACAAAATGCCACAACAGCCCCCCAGATTACAAAAGAAAACAAAAGGCCAAGTGGCTAGATAAGAAAAGGATCAAATTTCATATTGAAATTTAAATACATACCTTTTGTCGAGCAATTAAATTTTATCTTCGAAATAAAAAATCCAATTCCCTTTTCCTTTATAAGACCTATATATCTTACTAGCAATAATGTTCAATTACAACATTCAAAATCATTTTGCACATTTCTTTACGGAAGTTTCAATATTTATTTCATTCAAATCCGTACGATACACATATATCATCTGTACGCAATGCCAAATTCGATTGCTTACTCGATCACACAATTTCACTTCCAAACTAGTATCGTCCACCCGACATCCGAGTGCGGGCTCAGATCTGGTTTCTTGATCAGAAACCGTCATTCTCCTTGCATAGCCGTAAACTATAATAGAGAATTTCCAGAATCAACCAAAAATCCATATCCAGGGTTCGCCGTCGAAAATCGAGTGAAAAATCCCAACTTGGATCGATATAATTATCTCGAAATTATGTGTTCGAATTTTGGATCGAATCGCCATGCGAATAAAATAATATACGTACATCCTACGTATTTTATTCCAATTGATTATTAGCTATATCAATTTTCTTTTCTTTTATTCACATTGATTTTCATTTCTATCCACTTATTTTCAATCACCATTTTACTACTTCCAGTTTAATTTTCATTCACTTATTAACTTTGAATATTTCCTAAATTCTAAATTTTACTTAAGAATTTCACCATTTATTTCTTAAGTTAAATATAATTATTTTATACACTTCCTATATTTACTTCCAATTCACCACTTTGGTTTATAACCACTTATATTTAAACAGGATTTCAAATTCTATATGAATTCAATGTACCTTTAATTCAATTCATTTCAAACCATATTAAATTTGTCATTCCTTCAATTAGTTTCACTTACTAATTTTATTTCAATACTTTGCTTCATTTGATCCAACTTGAAAAATTTTCCACTTTACTTTGTTTATCACAGATCAAATTCAATTTTTAATTTCCATACAACAATGATAATAATTTAATATTATCACTTCCTAACAATCAAGCAACCATATACTATAATAATTTACGAAAAATGAATTCTTTTCTATACAAAAATAGTTTGGGTAAAATTATTTCATTTACCTTATTTTAAAACAATACTGTGCCGGTTTATCTTGTGTGATAACCCTGATATTATGAACAAGTTTTATAATTTAATTTAATATACTTGTTTGAATTATTATTTTTGGTTGCCTAGGAAAAATATATATGATAAGTTGACCATAAATATATATTGGGTAAATATTGATGTGTATACAAAATGATATATGTATATACTTCTCTAAAAAAAAAGTAGAAAATTATTTGTAAGCTAAAGAAAACTATAAATACATGAACATGACAGAATATGAATGTGCCATTGAAACAAGTCTAGGGTAAGGGAAATAAAGACTTAGGCAGAAATAAAAATATAGATAGTGTACAGGCATTTTAAACAAAGGCTGGCTAAAGAAAATTATTAGAAATTGCATGAAAGTAGCATGAGTTGTTGAAAAATACTTTATCCACTTTTAGCAATTTTCTTAGCTTTAGAGATATCATGCAAATATGGTGACTGAGGTAATAAAGTGTAAATTTCTGTTAATAGAACCAGGGACCATTTACCCATTTGCTCTTAAAAAAATTGAAAGAGAGGCTGATCATAAGTTGTAGGGTAGAATTGACATTGGGTAAATTCTAAAACCCTAGAGGCAGCCAAGGTCTGGTATAAAAGAGGGTTAAGGGGAAAGGATCTGTCACCATTTTCTTTAAATAAATATACAGAAAATATAGACAGTTAGCAAAAGAGGAAATCTGAGAAGCACTGGCCATTAGAGACAAGTAGGAGATAACAGATCAAAAGGAAAGGATTAAGGTGAGTAATCTCACTGAAAATTGGCATTAAGTCCTGAATATTGAGGCAGCCTAAATGGTTTATGTTTTTAATTAATCTGTGCTTGTTTTATGAGATTGATGTATTGATGATCTGTTTAAATATTGTGTGTGAATATATCCAGAAAATATATTGGTGACTTTCATGTTTGAATAATGATTGTATCATGAATTATCTTTGAGATGGGATGTTTTTTTTTATGTGACTGCTGCATATAAATTAATTCATGGGAACTCCAGGGATATATGATATAAGTCTATGGTCTAAAAAAAAATGGAAAACAATGGGACTGTAGCATAAAGTGGTTGCTGCTTATGTCTCAAGAATAAATGTGGTAACATAGAAGTGCAAAGTTATACTTGTGCTGAACTTCTATGTTTACAGATAAATCCAAATAAGATTAGAAGCTTGTGGTTTAGTCAGATCTTATGAATCTGTGAGTATCTGATTATGCCAGAGGTAAATGGATACATCAAAGCAAACTGAATATGACCATATATTTATAGGCATGATTCCTCAAAAGAAAAACCCCATGATTTAAATAATATGTACACTGAGAAATCAAACTAGCTTGTGTGAATAAATCTATGATTATGAAAAGATGATCTGTTATCCTTTGAACATATGCATGATGGTTGAGTTATTTATTGATGTATGAGATGCAGAAGGGATTAGCATGAATGAGGGAAAGAGGGAAAATGAACACTTAGTAATATAACTAAGGATTTGGATCTTAGGGCTACAAAGTAAGGCTTGGCAAGGGAAATATTGCAAGCTCACACATGGTATGATTATACCCAGGGGCCTGAGTGTGCTGGGTTAACAGTGAATATGCCCCAGACAGTGTGTGTTTTAATAGAAAGAAAGTAGCTAAAGTCCATCATAAAATACCTGTGATTGAATTTGGAGAATAAGTTCACAGGTAGGTTGGGTAAAATCCCTGATAGACAGAAAGAGTATAAATAAGGAAAATGATTAAATGATGATTATGTTGGTGGGTTCAGAGTATTCTATTGAGAATGAGATGTTTGTGCTTTCTGAAATAAATCCATTGAATCATGTATTTTTATGTTATGCATTAATAAACATGCACAGGTGGTAGAGGAATGTATACAAGAAAAACATCGCTTTACTATCTGTCTTAAAAAGTTATTTACATTTTTAGTAAGATTATTCATACCAGACAAGTTGGTCTGACCCTTTGTGTGTTTATATACCATTGGGTGTCTCATCTATTGATGAGGCAACTCGTGGTGATTGTGCAGGTAAATAGGCATTTTCTTGATCAAGAATTGGATGAATTAGCTGCTAAGGAAATGGATATAATAGTTACAGATTCAAGGATATTAAATAGATGTTAAATTGGACTTGTGTTATGAAATGTTAGTTAAGTTGTTTTGGGAGAAAACTGATGTAATGTTATTTTCTATCTGCAAGTATTGAACTACTCATGAGATTTCTATTAACAGTTGCAAGTTGCTTTTGAGAATGTTTTATTAAGTGATGATTTATAGTAATAACTCCCTGAATGCTTAACCTATGTGTGCAACAATAAGAATAATTTGAAATGATCTGTAAATTGGAAATTAAAAAGGGTAACCTGAGATCTGTTGTAAGTATTAATGGAAAATAGGTAAGATGAAAACCCAGATTAGTTTGTATAGGATGTGTGTAAAGTAGCAGAGGAATTCCGGCTAACATGACCAATTTTGTCAAGCCTGGGTTCAACCAGCCTATTACCCTAAGCTAATTAATTAAGAAATATAACAAATAAAGCAAACCAGAAAACTAGGATAGTTATATTGAAAATATATGTTACCTGAAATCACTCAGACACACACATGCACACAGATCACAAACACACACATGCACACAGAACAAAGATACACACATGCACAATACATATATACACACTTGCATAAGGGATAATTAAGTATTCAGTAGATCTAAATTCCTGGAGATCTAAACTAACTTCAAAACTAAAAAAAATATAACATCTAGAATTTGTGAAAAATTAAGTAAGGTAGAAAAGCTTTCTGGAAATTATTTTTGCCATAAGGAATTTTATAGAAAATCCCAAAATAAAATTCTCTGCATCCAAAATTCTTTTACTCTGATAAAAGAAAGGGAAAACCTTAAAGTATCATTTATACATGATTTCTTGAAAGTAAGTTAGGTGACTTGATTACAACAATATTTTTATATTGGTGAAAAGATCCTGGATAGTAGAGAAAGGATGTTCTCTTGAATAGACGATCACTATATATATTGGTAAAAAAAAAACTTTATGTAAAAGTGGGTCATCTCAATTTGGTATCAGAGCTATGTTGACAAATAAAATAGTAAAAATCTTGAATGAACTTGATTGTTTTGAATGTATGAAAGTATTGACTGTCTTGGATGCCTTGTCTTTATATACTTATGTTAATAATATCTGTTATAATTGAATGATAATAAGTTGGAATAGGTTAACTTATATAAGATTAGATAAAATGGACTAACTCAAGTGTTGTATCCATAGAACTATGGTAAGACCCAGACAACAAGGGGTAGGACCAAGTGAACCACCCATGGTGAATATGCAAGATTTCATGAGGGTCATAAGGGATGGGGTAGGCAATAGGCAAGAAAATCCACATGAGGAGCTTTCTAAACTACTCAAGACTTTTACCAATCTTGGAGGCAAGACTTTTGATGGAACAGAAGGAATAATGGGAATTCAAAATTGGCTCGGAATTTTGGATAGAATATTTGCTGATATGCAAGTGGAAGACC
Organism: Allium fistulosum; assembly: GCA_030737815.1. Lineage (NCBI taxonomy): Eukaryota > Viridiplantae > Streptophyta > Magnoliopsida > Asparagales > Amaryllidaceae > Allium > Allium fistulosum. The sequence continues at coordinate 931,920,411 of CM060904.1, forward strand.
AAAAGAAGAGGCTAATAGCATCTAGACAATTGAGAGGAGCAGCCTTGGACTGGTGGGAAGTCATTATAGCTGGAAGACCTGAAGGAGAGGTGACATGGAACCAGTTTAAAGAAATGTTGGAAGGAAGGTTTGTACCTGCATCAGCTAAAGAGTCCTTGCTGGAAGAATTCGTTAAATTAAGACAGGGAACTATGAGTGTTACTGAGTATACCCAGAAGTTTGAATCTCTAGCAAAGTATGGTGCAGTGCTCATCACAACTAAGGAAGCTAAAAATGGTAGATACATCCAAGGATTGAATGCCAGTCTCAGTAGAGCCATGCTGCCATATAAGGATAGGACCTTTGATCAAGTTTTAGATCTGACTTTGAGCCTTGAACAACATGATAAATCCAGAGAAAATTTCAAAGCATTTAAAAATAACCAAACCAAGAAAGGAAAGGGTAAGTTCCACCCTTATGACAAAAAGAAAATGGATGTAGCTTCCACCAAGCAATCAGAAGAGGTCAAAACCGCTGAGGTTAAAAAGAAGATCACTTGCTATAATTGTGGTCAAGAGGGACACATGAAGAATAGGTGTAAAAATCCCAAACCAGCATCTTTCAAGTGTTATCTGTGTGGGAAGGAAGGGCACATAAGAAGGAACTGTCCAGAGTTGAGGCAAGGAAAGATGGGAATGTTGGAAGGGAAAAGCAAAATGACTGGAAGTCCCAATGTTGAAAATCATGGCCAAGTTGAAGGTACTTTGCTTATTCACTCAATACCTTTTGCAGTAGTGTATGATACTGGGGCTACACACTCATTAATTTCCCATGACATTGTACAACAGCTAAAATTAAATTGTATGCTTGTAGATAAGCCCTTGCTTATTAAAAGCCCTTTAGGAAGTTCCTGTGTATTGGGAATAATATGTAAACAATTAGAACTGAATATAGGGGGACATATGTTTAGTGCAGACCTATATGTGTTGCAATATCCAGGCATGGGAGTTATTTTAGGAGTTGATTGGTTAAAAAGATATAAGACAGTTATAAATATGGAGAACTCCACCTTATCATTGAAAACTTCTGATGGAAAAAGAGTAATTGTTCTTTGTGAAGTAGATAAAAACAGGAACATGGCCACCCTTGACAATTTGACTGGTGAGAAGCACATGCCTGCATTGGAAGAAATCCTTGTAGTAAATCAGTACGCTGATGTGTTTGGTGAGGTTAAGGGAATTGTTAACCATAGACCAGTAGAATTTTCTATCAAACTAATTCCAGGAGCTAACCCAGTGGTTAAGAGGCCAACTAGAATGGGGCCTAAGGAATTAACAGAACTGAAAAAGCAATTAGTTGAACTAGAGGAAAAAGGATTCATTAGACCTAGTAGCTCATCATGGGGAGCACCAGTGGTTTTTGTTAAGAAGCAAGATGGATCTCTCAGATTATGTATTGATTATAGAGAGTTGAATAAAATCACCATTAAAAATAAATACCCCTTGCCAAGAATTGATGATCTTTTTGATCAATTAAGTGGTGCAAAAATATTTTCTAGACTTGACTTAGCTTCAGGATTTCATCAAATGAAAGTAGAGGAGGAGAGCATCAAGTATACTGCTTTTAATACTAGGTATGGGCTTTATGAATTTTTGGTGATGCCCTTTGGCTTGACTAATGCTCCCTCTTACTTTGTTGATTTGATGAATAGAATTTTTAGAAAATATTTAGATAAATTTGTATTGATATTCATTGATGATATACTAATTTATTCTAAAACAATTGAAGAGCATGAGAATCATTTGCATATAGTACTGCAGAAATTAAGGCAGGAAAATTTGAAGGAAAAATTTACAAAGTGTACTTTTTGGCAAAATGAGGTAAAATTTTTAGGTCATGTAGTATCAGAGAAAGGCCTATCTGTAGATCCCAATAAGGTGATGGCAATTCAAACATGGAAAAGGCCTACCAGTGTCATAGAAGTTAGGTCATTTATGGGGATGGCTGGTTATTATAGAAGGTTTATAAAGGATTTTGCAAAAATTTCAATTCCATTAACTAAATTGACTAGAAAGAATCAGGCTTTTATTTGGACTGAGGAGTGTAGGAAAGCCTTTGAGAGATTAAAAGAAGCATTGATACAAGCTCCAATACTAAAGGTGCCTGAAGGGAATGAGAACTTGGTGATATATACTGATGCTAGTGGACAGGGACTTGGGGCAGTGTTGATGCAACAACATCAGGTAATAGCTTATGCCTCTAGACAGTTGAAGCCCAGTGAGGTAAGGTATGCTACACATGATCTTGAACTGTCTGCTATAGTATATGTTCTTAAATTATGGAGACATTATTTGTTAGGGGCAAAATTTGAAGTTTATACAGATCATAAGTCACTCAAATATTTGTTTTCACAAAAAGAATTGAACATGAGGCAACAAAGATGGATTGAACTCTTAGCCTCATATGATTTTGAAATACTATATACACCTGGTAAAGCTAATAAAGTGGCAGATGCTCTAAGTAGACAGCATGCCAATGTAGCTAGATTGATGATAGAAGAATTTAATACTTTATCATTACTGATTGACTCAGAAGTGAAAAGGGGCAGTGAGAAAGAAGAAATAGGGAAGTTGAGTTTTGTTACTTTGGGATCAGAATTGAAAAATAAAATTGTGAAGCTACAAGACCAAGATCCATTTTTACTTGAGAAGAAAGTTCAAATATTAAATGGTGAGGTAGTGGAAGGATTCCAATTGAATAAACAAGGTCATTTGGAGAAAGGAAAGAGAATATGTGTGCCTGCCATAGAAGAATTGAAGCAAGAAATTTTGGATGCTTATCACAGAAGCAAGTATACTATACACCCAGGAAGTACCAGAATGTATCACAACCTAAAAAGAGATTATTGGTGGAGTGGGATGAAGAGTGCAGTGGCATTATATGTGTCTAAGTGCATGGTTTGTCAACAGGTAAAGGCTGAATATCAAAGACCCTCAGGAATGCTGCAACCTTTACAAATACCACAATGGAAATGGGAAGACATATCAATGGACTTCATTGATGGTTTGCCTAAGACTAGGAGGGGAAATGATAGTATTTGGGTTGTAGTTGATAGGTTAACCAAAACAGCTCATTTTATACCTGTCAAATCAGATAGGAATGCATGCACCTTAGCTCAGTTATTCATCAAAGAAGTAGTTAGATTGCATGGAATACCAAAAACTATAGTAAGTGATAGAGATACCATCTTCACTTCGAAATTCTGGCAAAGTTTCCACAAGGCAATGGGAACTGATTTGTGCTTGAGCACAGCATATCACCCTCAATCTGATGGCCAAACAGAAATTGTGAACAAATTACTTGAAGATATGTTGAGGGCATGTATATTGGATTGGGGAGGAAGTTGGGAAGATCACATATTTCTGGCAGAATTTGCATATAACAATAGCCATCACAGTAGCATAGGCATGGCACCCTTTGAAGCACTTTATGGTAGACCCTGTTTATCACCTTCAAGTTGGATTGAGTCTGGGGAGAAAGTGGTCTTAGGACCAGAAAATGTAAAAGAAACCTCTGAGAAGATAGCCTTGATTAGGAAAAGGATTGCTTCTGCCCAAGATAGGCAAAAGAAATATGCTAATCAAAGGAGGAAAGAAGTGCAGTATGATGTGGGGAATTATGTATTTATTAAAATATCACCCATGAAAAAGATTTTGAGATTTGGAAAACAAGGAAAGTTGATTCCAAGGTATATAGGACCATATAAAATTCTAGAAAGAATTGGAAATGTAGCCTATAAATTAAAATTACCAGAAGAGATGAGAGCTATGCATGATGTTTTTCATGTATCCCAGTTAAGGAGATGGGTTCATGATGAAGAAACAATTTTAAAATCTCCTGAGAAAGTGCAGATTGACCCCAGAATGGTGTATGAGAAGAAGCCTGTAGGCATAGTTGCAAAGGAAATTAAGAAATTGAGAAACAAAGAAATAAAATTAGTGAAAGTGCAATGGAGTCTTGACCCAAATGATTGCACATGGGAGGTGGAAGATAAAATCAGAAGTGATTATCCACAGCTAATTGATTGAATCAAAGGTAAAAAATATATATATATATATACATAAATATACTAATGAATGATTTGATTGAATACTTTGTTATGCATAGGAGTTTAATTAATAAGTGAACTGAGAATGATTGATTGCTGAATTGAAAATGTTTGAATTGAGTATGAAAGAATTGTGAGACACAATTCCTAAAAGGAAGGGTATATGTGATAACCCTGATTTTATGAACAAGTTTTATAATTTAATTTAATATACTTGTTTGAATTATTATTTTTGGTTGCCTAGGAAAAATATATATGATAAGTTGACCATAAATATATATTGGGTAAATATTGATGTGTATACAAAATGATATATGTATATACTTCTCTAAAAAAAAGTAGAAAATTATTTGTAAGCTAAAGAAAACTATAAATACATGAACATGACAAAATATGAATGTGCCATTGAAACAAGTCTAGGGTAAGGGAAATAAAGACTTAGGCAGAAATAAAAATATAGATAGTGTACAGGCATTTTAAACAAAGGCTGGCTAAAGAAAATTATTAGAAATTGCATGAAAGTAGCATGAGTTGTTGAAAAATACTTTATCCACTTTTAGCAATTTTCTTAGCTTTAGAGATATCATGCAAATATGGTGACTGAGGTAATAAAGTGTAAATTTCTGTTAATAGAACCAGGGACCATTTACCCATTTGCTCTTAAAAAAATTGAAAGAGAGGCTGATCATAAGTTGTAGGGTAGAATTGACATTGGGTAAATTCTAAAACCCTAGAGGCAGCCAAGGTCTGTTATAAAAGAGGGTTAAGGGGAAAGGATCTGTCACCATTTTCTTTAAATAAATATACAGAAAATATAGACAGTTAGCAAAAGAGGAAATCTGAGAAGCACTGGCCATTAGAGACAAGTAGGAGATAACAGATCAAAAGGAAAGGATTAAGGTGAGTAATCTCACTGAAAATTGGCATTAAGTCCTGAATATTGAGGCAGCCTAAATGGTTTATGTTTTTAATTAATCTGTGCTTGTTTTATGAGATTGATGATCTGTTTAAATATTGTGTGTGAATATATCCAGAAAATATATTGGTGACTTTCATGTTTGAATAATGATTGTATCATGAATTATCTTTGAGATGGGATGTTTTTTTTATGTGACTGCTGCATATAAATTAATTCATGGGAACTCCAGGGATATATGATATAAGTCTATGGTCTAAAAAAAAATGGAAAACAATGGGACTGTAGCATAAAGTGGTTGCTGCTTATGTCTCAAGAATAAATGTGGTAACATAGAAGTGCAAAGTTATACTTGTGCTGAACTTCTATGTTTACAGATAAATCCAAATAAGATTAGAAGCTTGTGGTTTAGTCAGATCTTATGAATCTGTGAGTATCTGATTAAGCCAGAGGTAAATGGATACATCAAAGCAAACTGAATATGACCATATATTTATAGGCATGATTCCTCAAAAGAAAAACCCCATGATTTAAATAATATGTACACTGAGAAATCAAACTAGCTTGTGTGAATAAATCTATGATTATGAAAAGATGATCTGTTATCCTTTGAACATATGCATGATGGTTGAGTTATTTATTGATGTATGAGATGCAGAAGGGATTAGCATGAATGAGGGAAAGAGGGAAAATGAACACTTAGTAATATAACTAAGGATTTGGATCTTAGGGCTACAAAGTAAGGCTTGGCAAGGGAAATATTGCAAGCTCACACATGGTATGATTATACCCAGGGGCCTGAGTGTGCTGGGTTAACAGTGAATATGCCCCAGACAGTGTGTGTTTTAATAGAAAGAAAGTAGCTAAAGTCCATCATAAAATACCTGAGATTGAATTTGGAGAATAAGTTCACAGGTAGGTTGGGTAAAATCCCTGATAGACAGAAAGAGTATAAATAAGGAAAATGATTAAATGATGATTATGTTGGTGGGTTCAGAGTATTCTATTGAGAATGAGATGTTTGTGCTTTCTGAAATAAATCCATTGAATCATGTATTTTTATGTTATGCATTAATAAACATGCACAGGTGGTAGAGGAATGTATACAAGAAAAACATTGCTTTACTATCTGTCTTAAAAAGTTATTTACATTTTTAGTAAGATTATTCATACCAGACAAGTTGGTATGACCCTTTGTGTGTTTATATACCATTGGGTGTCTCATCTATTGATGAGGCAGCTCGTGGTGATTGTGCAGGTAAATAGGCATTTTCTTGATCAAGAATTGGATGAATTAGCTGCTAAGGAAATGGATATAATAGTTACAGATTCAAGGATATTAAATAGATGTTAAATTGGACTTGTGTTATGAAATGTTAGTTAAGTTGTTTTGGGAGAAAACTGATGTAATGTTATTTTCTATCTGCAAGTATTGAACTACTCATGAGATTTCTATTAACAGTTGCAAGTTGCTTTTGAGAATGTTTTATTAAGTGATGATTTATAGTAATAACTCCCTGAATGCTTAACCTATGTGTGCAATAATAAGAATAATTTGAAATGATCTGTAAATTGGAAATTAAAATGGGTAACCTGAGATCTGTTGTAAGTATTAATGGAAAATAGGTAAGATGAAAACCCAGATTAGTTTGTATAGGATGTGTGTAAAGTAGCAGAGGAATTCCGGCTAACATGACCAATTTTGTCAAGCCTGGGTTCAACCAGCCTATTACCCTAAGCTAATTAATTAAGAAATATAACAAATAAAGCAAACCAGAAAACCAGGATAGTTATATTGAAAATATATGTTACCTGAAATCACTCAGACACACACATGCACACAGATCACAAACACACACATGCACACAGAACAAAGATACACACATGCACAATACATATATACACACTTGCATAAGGGATAATTAAGTATTCAGTAAATCTAAATTCCTGGAGATCTAAACTAACTTCAAAACTAAAAAAAATATAACATCTAGAATTTGTGAAAAATTAAGTAAGGTAGAAAAGCTTTCTGGAAATTATTTTTGCCATAAGGAATTTTATAGAAAATCCCAAAATAAAATTCTCTGCATCCAAAATTCTTTTACTCTGATAAAAGAAAGGGAAAACCTTAAAGTATCATTTATACATGATTTCTTGAAAGTAAGTTAGGTGACTTGATTACAACAATATTTTTATATTGGTGAAAAGATCCTGGATAATAGAGAAAGGATGTTCTCTTGAATAGATGATCACTATATATATTGGTAAAAAAAAAACTTTATGTAAAAGTGGGTCATCTCATCTTGTTTAAGAGTTTAGAAACCCCTATCAATACAGTTGGCCAAACTGCACCGAGCAGAATTTATAAACAATCAACCGATAAGTCAACACAATACAAAACAATTTTTATATTCACTAACAAATACGCGCTCATATCTATTATTACACTCACACTCATTCTAGAGTACTACTGACTCTATCTCCAATGAGTAATCCCCACTAGAGCCAAGGTTGTCGCTTAACCAATTGCTCTGATACCACTTTGTATAGACCCAATTTTTCGACGCCCGAAAGTCGACATTAACACGTCCACTGTATCAAATGCCACACAATCGAATGCTGGAAAACCGAATCATTAGGGTTAAAGAAGAAAGAGGTAGAAGAAGAAACAAGAAGAAACATAAAATATAACATAATCTCACATTCGCAGCGGAACAATATATAATAGATAAATGAATAATCTTTAAACAAAAGAACTATATTAGTTCATACAATACATCATCAGAGTTTACCACAACAACACACAACACTGGCAGTTATAATAACCAGCCCTCATAACAGAATACACAGTGGATAATACATAATATAAGTGATACGTCTCGCCATCCAGCTCGCCTCTTGAGCTCCATAGCAATCCATTCAGAATTCTGCTGATAACCTGACTCTAGACTGCCGGTGTGGAAAATTATGGGCACCCAGAGTTTAGAAAGGGAACAATAAACTCCGAGTCAGCCATAGGACTGAAGTGAGATCTTAAAACAGTTATTTGCACAAAGGAATAAAAAGAAATTCTCTATGCTTTTGGAAAATGAAACTACCATAAGTAAATGGCAGGTTATACAACTAAAAGCGTACAGGGTTCGTATTGTTTCTTTGGATTTCCAACAAATGATCAGGCTAAGGAACTTCCTACACCACATGGGTACGCCTCTGAAGGGACGCACCGAGAACCTAACCGGATCTCTACCAACACAAGGCCGAGTTACCTCACGCTTCTAGTGCAATGAAGCTGTAACTAGATAAATCCACACACACAAGTATCCCATCCCGGTCGTTACCGACCTTTATCCGAGGATCCTCAACACCAATAACCACAAAGTAATAAATTTGCAGCAACCACATAAGTTAAGTGTCTGGGCTCCATACCATGATACCACCTTTTTTTAGAAGGAAATGGACATACCCTGAGGGCGCTACCCCCAAAACATCCTTGCCGCATCCTTCCTGTTTTGACCATTTTGGGTTGTGAGGTCCGACGAAGTCTCATCCACAAAGCTACGCTTTTCACAAAAGCCATGCTTCGATCAACAAATGATCAGCAACACTTAACATGCCACATTACCAAATTGGGAACGTATCACTAGTGACCATCAACTACATAACCTCTGAGCTCATACGTCTCAGAGAAGGGTGTTAAGCTAAGAGAATAAATTCTCCGCCACCAATAGAAATGTATTTGATAGAAACCAGCTTTACATCTCAAAGTGTAACGTCAGACATACATCCATACAAGTCCGTTCAGGGTTCGAACGGAAGCGAAGGCACTTCCAAAGAAGCCCTTGCAATCCGGATAATCCCTAATCACGTCCGGATTCCCCATCACAAAGGGTGATAAAATCTCTATACCGGAGCAAATCGGTGTAGAGACATTCGACAGGTAATCCTTTCGTTTTCGAAAATACTTAGTCTTCAACACCATCTTCAAATGCAATCTCATTTTGTCGTATCATTATTCGGAATGGGTTTTATGACACAAAGTCCTCTCCCGGCTAATCCGAATAATGAGCGTTTATTTTTAAAAACACATGGATACACAAGTCACAAAGATTCACTATTAAGATTCGATGTGGGTTTCGGATAACCATCAGAAATCCGACCCCCTGTCGCATCGAAATTCAAATGCCGTTTAAAGGCCAATATGGATAGTCGGTTATTTAACTATCAATCACTATTCACAACAATTATCAAATTTAAATAATTTTTCACCCAATTATTTATTTTCAAAATATCTTCGCAAGATATATTTTAACGCTTCAACATTTTGAAAACCAATTTCAAATCACTTTTCTTTTGCGGAATAAATTTCCAAATATTTATTTACTTCCACTGAAAATTTGCCGAGTCCGAATACTTCAAAATGATTTAAATCACTTATCCAAAAATATATGTACTTGGATACATTAAAAATAGAAACTACTTTTAAACACTTTATTTAAAACATTAGTTATGAAATTTAATATCAATATCTCATATAAAAACTAAAGTGCAAACTAATTTTAAAAATGAAATTATTAAATAGAGTATAATTAATTAAATCTCCATTTTCTAAATCAAATCTCAATTTGATCTTTAAAATAATCACTTCTATAATTAACCAAATAAATCTTTACTTTAAAGATTTAAAAACAATTTCCAAAAATAATTTCTCCAAAGTATCCTTTTTAAAACCATCCTTAAAACTTTCAATTTATATTTATCAGCTACTTTGAAAACATACTCGGCTTTCCAGTGAATTTACACTTTCCATTTCAAAATGATTTATTTAAATCAATTAATAAATCCTTCTTGACTTATTTCAATTTACATTCCAAATTCGTAATTTCTTTCCACACTTTTTAAAATAAACCAATATTTATTTTTTAAAACAAATCTCCCTTTTTTTTTAATAAATTCCTATTGTGAATTTAAATTTCCAAATATCCATTGATATACGATTTTCAAATCGATTTCCAAATATTCACTTTCAAACACCAAATCAAATTTCCAAAATTATTTCCAAAATTTATTTTCAAATACCAAATCAATTTTCATTCAAACACCAAATCAATTTTCATATTGATTTCCCAAAAATTTATTTTCAATAAATTCCTTTATTTCTCCCAAACTATTTAAAATCTGAATTTTAAATAAATTCTTCAACTTTTAAACAATAATACTCAAAATCCATTTATAAAAATCTTTTTCCATATTTTGGAATTAATTCGATAAGATTTTAAAAAATCAATTTTTACCTATTTAAATTCCTTCTTTTAAATTCACCAATTCTTAAAAATGAATTTACTTAGAGTTTTCTACTTTAATTTCCAAAAATCCAATTATATATTTCTGGTATCCTACGATACCAAAAATATATTCGGCTAAACCATAGCCTTCAACAATTTCAATCACAAATATAATCATACACAGATTATACATAAATCAACACACAATATTGAAACAAATTCAAATATTTGAGGAATCCAATTGGATCCCTCCAACATGTTTCCATGCATCCACGGATGTTAGCACAACAATTAAATACCAATTCAACTTCGAGGTGGAATATCGCGGTATATGGGATTATATAAAATCATCCGCTATTATGCGACGCATAGGGTCTCATCCGCTATATAATGCGGGAAATCAATCACTCCAAATACACACACACACACACACACACTATCATATATACTATCACAACCATTTTCCAATCAACAATATTTTTAAATTTCAACCATTTAAATTAAATGTATCCAAATGTGAGTGAGAAGGTCTCACCTTTAATTTTATCGTTTGCAATCCATTCCCATTTCAGCCTATTTTCTTCATGTTTTTTGGACCTTGTATAAACATTTATACAATTAATTAATATTCTAAATAAATCGAATAACAAATTCCTATTAGATAAATTTAATTAACCAATGATTTTAATTTCAAAATTGAAATTTGATTTTTAAACTAATTTCTTTTTAACAATTATTTTTTTGAAAATAATCTATATAGATTTTAAAATCTATTTTTTTTCTTTACTGTATATACTTATACATATAGTATTAAATTAAAAATTAAAAATCGAAGAATAAATTGCTTTTATACCTTACTGTCACAAAATTCCATCGGTGAACCCTACCCGCCGCAGCTAAATCCACCCATGCCATCGGCCTCGCGCACACCATCGCCTCGCGCGCGCAGAAAAGGCTTTCGACCGGCCCTAACAGCGACCTCGATGCCAACCATGTCACCAATTCCAAGACCACCTCAGTCAAGCTCGAACCCTCCGATGCCAATTGTCGCCGTTCGTCTCTTCCCGGTCGAGCCCCCTCCCTCCACGATTTCGACTTCGCCAGCCACAATGAACGCGAGAGCCTCCTTTACCTTGAATCGAACTAGCGATGTCTATTCTCCTGACTGCGATTTCATCTTTATATATATATATATATTTTATAAGAAAGAGGGGGAGCATCGAATTCGAACTGCAAGCAGGAAGGGAGGAAGTTCGATTTTTTAATTCTTTTCTTTTTTGCCTTTTTTTCTATTTTGATTTCGTATAAGAAAGGAGTGAAGGAAGATATGTTGTTAGATTGAAACGAAGGAGGAAATGGATTCGTTTCTTTCACTTTTTTAACGAAGATGCGTGTGAAATTAAAGGACAAGTGTTTTAAAAGAAATGCCAAGTGTTGAAGGGAAGAAACGTGTATAATTGCCTCGTGAAAATATTATTTATATTCAATCTAAATTCAAATTCAAATCGTCTCGAAAATGCAACTTAAAATTTCGAACTCCTATCGAAGCATGCCGCCAGGCGTTTATAATGTTAAACCCCTATTCCAATGCAATGGAAAAGGTTTCGAATCCAAATTCGATCGTATGGAGAAGATAGCTTTTTGGACCCAGCTATTATATTAAATTTTCCAATATAAATTCAGCGCGTTTGCTTACCATACGATCACACGACAACTCCGAATGTTACGAAAATTGAAATCCGATAATAAAACACTATTACAAATCCAATGAAACTGGTTTCGTCGAATTCTGAGACTGTGCCTCGGAAGGCTATTTTTAAAATATCGATTTAAACGATATATTTTCAAAACTGAACAAAACAGTTTCAAATTCAATTCTGAAGCTTTTATTATCTTCAATATTATCAATATAGAATTTACTAAGCCTTTAAAATATTTTTAACAAGCTTACAAACCAAGGTTCACCATTTTAACCAATTCTCAATTATTAAATTTAATAATTTAATTGCCAAATAAATCCTGATATTTGAATTTCAAGTTAAACTATCTTCCAAATATTTAAAATCAATTAAATATTTCTATTTCAAATATCCAAAATTCAGGGTCATCACATTAATCCCCTTAAATCCAATAGTAAGGATTCCTACCCAAAGGTTAGACATTCTGAAACTAATCAACCCTAGAAACATCTCTTGTATACGGTCTCAGTAATTTTCCGCCTAACTACACATTGAGTTAACATTCTCAATGGTAAGCGCTTTACTATGCATTGAGTTACAGTTCCATATGGTAGTCGCTTAAGTTGCACCTAACCGAGTATACATCACAATGCCAAGCCATATATTAGGTTAATAATCCAAACATAACCTTTGGGTTGACAATCCTAATATAATCATTTGGGTAAACAATCCCAATAACAACTTTTTACCTAAGTATTGAGTAACCTCTTCATTAGTTCCCATTTCCTATGCCATATATCATTCAACATGTAGCAACAAGGATCGGTTAATTGATCCAACTTCTATAAGATTAACAGATCATACTATAACAAACGTCTCTGCCTGCTCTTTTCCCTTTTCACCAATAGGTGACTAGAACTGGCTACAAACAATAAGTGAACCTAATTGTGATATAATCACACACCACATTGAGTGTCGTGTTTGATAATCTTATGAAGTGAGAACCTAATGCATCACCGAGTGCTAAGTCGATCCATCTTATTGCTCAACTCTATGTAGTTGCCTGAACTCTCGAAAGAAAGGGAAGAAAATGGGAACAAGTTTACCTGATCTATCCAACTTGGCTTACACCAGGTCCATGTTCATCATGGGCTTACTTCAGCCATTTAGGCGTTTGAATTGTATATTTAGACGTCTGACCCTAGTTCAAACATTCTTACTTTTTGTATATTTTACCACCTTTTCATTTTTGTTTGTCCAATTTATTGTATATGATTATGTAATTATTTATACATCCATATCCATGTGTTTTTGGCTAGTTATTTGCCTAAATCCATTTTTATTTGCTTAATTTGCCCGTTCGTCGTTCAGTCTCCTTTTTTGACTTTGAATACAACTTACAATTCTTTATCATTTAATTTTAAACAATTATCCATATTCATTGACATCTTTTAATATGCCTAAACGAATATTGATTTCTTTTTCTGAGACATGGGGTTTTCCTAGAGTTTTCGTGGTCTGGCTCGGAGTCGCCTACGAGTCTACCTTTGGCCTGGCTCTGGTCTGCCCAAAGTTTCTGGGACTTGGGGCTTGCTCCGGGTTTTTCTGAGTTTGGCAAAGAGTCGCCCTCGAGTCTGCCTCAGGTCAGCTTCAAATTTTTCTATGCTTTTATCAAAATTGAATTTTTTGATGCAATTTTTCAATTTGGCACTATAAACTGTAATAATGTAAAATTTAACTTTCATTAGCTATAGAAAATTATATCCATAAAGTTTTAGGCTAAGTTTGTAAATCAATTTACCCTTCTGCTAATTCATATCAATTGTACAGTCCCTATTTGATTGTATATGATATTTCAATTAATTATCCACATATTTTTAGTATTATCTATGTACATTTCGATCAATTATCTATGTATTTTTCAATCAATTATCCATGTATATTTCTATCAATTCTACATATGTTTCAAAGTTTAATAGAGTTAAATCTAGGTAAATTCCAGCAGATGTATTCATTTATTTTTTATTCATCTAAACCAATTTAAACTTATCATGTAAAATCAGATCTATAGAATTATAGGCAGTTTCAATCTATACCCTTCCCTCCCAATTTACAATGATTATCTTATCAATTAATTTAATAGAGTTTTCCGTCTATTTCGATTCATAAGTATTTTTGAATAAAAATCATTGATTTGGATTAAAGGTCATATTTTCATTTCTAAAAAGGATATAAATGAAGTTTAAAAACTTATTTACAACATAATCACAACATAGATGAATCCATTCACCTTTTTAGCTTTCTCTTTTCTTTAAACTTGAAATGCCCCATTTGTGAGCCTCTTCTCATGATTCCTAGCTCTTAATTTGTTTGCTTTCTCTATTTCTCCTTTTAATTTGATTTTGTTTGCTTTCTCTCAGTTATATCATAGATAAATCCAAGATGAGTAATTTTACTTCTCTCACTATCCCATATTTATTGATATAGTGAAAATTGTGATTTTTAATATGAATTTCAATGTTTAAACATTTTAAAACATAGGTCTGATATTAATAACACCTTAGAACCAGATTTAAAAGGATAAATTGGAGTTTTATTTGTTTTACACCATTTACCAACCGTATCGTCACTTTTGCTATAAATCATATCTAGGGAGTCATATCCGTTTGAATCATGTTTGGGTTGATGATATGTGATGTTTGAATGTTATGTGATGATATATGATGATTTTATGAATTATTTGATATGTCTATTAGTTGTTTACGGTAGTTATAAATTAGATCATCATTTTGAACAAATCAATTTAAAAAATGTCAAAAACGTGATGTGGGTGAAAAATGATGTTGCTTGAAGTCTATGAAGAATCCAAAACAAGTCGAATGGAACTTGGAGTGGATTTAAGGGGTGGAAATCATGTCGGCATGAGGAGGCAAAATAGGTCAGTGGTGGATGTAACTCATGTCGGGGGTTGGTTGCTTTGTGAAGAAACTTTCAGAACTTTGAGCTTGAGAATAAGAGGTTTCGGGATTGCAAAGGGGTGGCGAAAAGAATAGAGATTTGTACTTGATATTTTGGCTAAGGAATATGGTTGGTGATGACCATATATGGTCGGTGACGACCTGGTCAGCGGCGACCATCTGTGATGGAGTAGCAAATTTAAGGCAAAGGGTTTTGGGTGCTTGGTGTTTGACTTCCGGCTACATGCGGTGGCGCTTCGGGTTGATGAAGGTATTGTTTTGGAGCATGGAAAGGTGTACTCTGTGTCCATATTAAGCATGACATACTTAGCCAAATTTGGCTAATTAAATTATGTCGACAACAACATGTCCCATCATGTCAATACCGACATGATTAGAAGTTGGCCAATCATGGACGAACTTTCTAGAGGTATGGATGATGCTATAAGGAGTGTGCTAAGTGCGTTCGTTCGATCGAAGTTCAATTTTTATGTTGTAGCACGAAGAAGGATGATGATCGGTGTTGAAATAAGGATGTGATGTTTTGACATGATGACTTTAGGACTTTGATGATATGACACTTAGATCTAGGATGGATGCATAGAGATTTTCTGATGATGCAACTCGATGAAAATGGAGTTATATTTGGACAATGATGACTTGATGTTGATGGAGTTGTAATTTGATGATGATGAGTTGATGTTGATGCAGTCATGATGATGGACGTATAAGGGAAAGTTCGATGTTGATGAAACTTATGAGTGGGACATGGTGATGTGTTATACTATGGAAATGATATGTGTTATATTATGGAAATGAATGGAATGGAATGGAACAAGAAGAGGTGTTCAACTATGATGATATGTGCAAAGGGATAATTGATACTCAAAGTGTTTTGAAGTGTGCTTGTAAAATAAAGGGAGGTGAGGATACTCGCTTGGAGTGATATTGATGGATCCTGAGTCTATGTCTATGGTCTGTACCTTGGACTTTTTGATGTTGAGTTTAGTTTCCTTCCCTTTGGAGTGGCGTGGATTCAAGCGCAGATAAATCGATACTTTTCCATTAGTCTTTTACAGTTAATGGTCATACGAGTTATCATATATCAAATGCACCCAAGTGATTGTGAGGATTGTTTGATGGATGGTATGTTTGTTATATTTTGTTTACCACCCTAGGGATGGAATATGATGTAGGTACCGTAGAATTGGATAACTAGACACTCGATATTGTACTTAGGATGTAGTACACCCTTATGATGTGTATAAATTAGCTTGTATAGTTGTATGCTAACTCTTTAGATGCAGAGGACATATCGGGTATGATTTTCCATATCATATGTCCTATACAATATTGATTTTCATGGTTGAGATTGTTTATCACCCCACCATATTGTTGTCTGACTCGAGGTTTTATATTCTACTTTTTATTGTCTCGAGTATTCTTAAATAAGTAGGCTAGATAGCAAGTCTATACGGTACATGTAGTTGTGCAGATGGACTAGCAAGAGACGACGCTTTCACATATTTATATATATGGGCTTATTATTACTCATTTCGCTGTTCGATACTGACAGTTTTTACTTATTTTAGAGACAGATATTTCAGTTTATTTACCTGTAATGTAGACTCTATTACTAATTTGTATAACTTTATTGAACATGTGTTGTCTTGCATGTTTTATATCTATGACTAATATGATATTTTATCCTTACGCCATAAGATATATGACAGGTTTTGTGATTTTTTAGTTATTTTACTCCTTGATGATCGTCCTACATCGTTATGGCACCATTGTAGTGCACTATATAGGTATATTGGGTACTAGAGGTGCAAAGCAGACGTCACATTCGGTATCAGAGCTTAGGTTATGTAGTTGACCTACTAGGATCCCTTGGAGATAGAGTAAGTGGAATACTCTAGAATGGATCAAGAGTATATGAGAGAGCATACTTGTTTTATATTTTAATTTACAAAACTATATAGTAGTATATATATAGTATAAGTCACATAGCACACATGAGTACTATAGATGCAGCTTTTCTTTATGAGAGATTGATCATTCTTTTTTCAAATTAAGAATGAGCCAGCATACAAGAAATGCTGTTGAGAACTCTGTCTCTGGAGTTGAGGAGGAATTTGCGGGCTTAGGAACTGCTAATCCTGATTTATAGATGATGTTTAATACCATGATGAGGAACATGTTGCAGAATGCTTAAGTGGCTGCTTTGAATATTGTTGTTGGTGGTGGTGCTTAAGTGTAGGCTCCAGAGTCGATTTCGCTAAGCAGAACAAGGATTTTAAAGTCTTAGTGGTAAACCATTCCAAAGAATGGAGCCGACTATGAAACTGTAGGATTGGCTAGGCACCTGCGAATTTGGAGTTGGATGGTACTAAGAGGAGGAGGTTGGCTACCTAATAACTATAAGGAAGGGCTATGAATTGGTGGAATACTCTTCGATCTGCGATTCCTACGGATCAGTTTACTTGAGATCGATTCAAGATGAGATCTGAGGAGAAGTTTATACTAGCATCTCAAAAATCGGTTCTATTTCATAGGTTTGAAGATTTGAAGTAGGGTGACACGTCTATTTTCGAGTATGTAGATGAGTTCGATGCTCTGTCAAAGTATAGGATGTCTTTAATCGACACTAACTGAAGAATGAGAAATTCATCACGGGCTTGGACGATTACCTAGGAGAGAAGCTAGTGGGACACATTGACGAGTCCTTTGAAAAACACATTGAGAAAGCTCTTGGACGCAAGAGTTTGTACCCCAAGTCTAAGCCAGCCGTTGTTTCCAAAGAAGAGCCAAATCCACAATCAGATGGGGAAGGCAAGAAGAAATAGACCAACAAGAGGAAGCAGTTGTAAAAAAATGATGGTCATAAAAAGGGTAAGTGGAACCATGTTTGCTATATTTGTGGAGATAAAGGACATCTAAGTAAGAATTACAAGGCTAAAGGCAAGAAGTGCTACAAACTGCTACAAGGTAGGGAATATGCAAAAGAATTGTCCCAAACCAGTGAAGCAGAAGCAAGTGGTAAAGGTATATGCTTTGGATGTTGTCCTAACTTCATCGGGTGCTCCCTTAGCTAAAGAGAAGGGAATGGAAATCATTATTCAATGTAGGTTTTCTATTTATGATGCTCCCATACATTTTTTATTCGATATCGAGGATTCACATTCCTTTATATCTAGTACTTGGTAGATAGATTCAGATTGAAACCCAAAATTGTTGACCGACCATTAGTTGTGACGAACCTTGTTGGAGGCTCCATTAGCCTATGTATGGTTTGTTGTAATTTGGTCTTATCGAGCCGTGGGTTCTCTTTTGTTTGTGATCGCTTTGTTTTGGGTTTTGTGAGGTTCGATATTATTTTAGGAATGGACTGACTGAGGAAGTATGCAGGAGTGGTGGATTGCGAGAAGCCATTGATGATGATTAGGACTAAGGATGGGTGGAAGGTAGAGTTGGGTTGCCTACTAGAGGATAAGGTTATGTTTAGCTTTCTATGTTCACTAGAGGTCCTACAGGACGAGTTGTTATATTTGTCTATTGCTAAAGAGCATCCAGACGTATTTGAGGAGGTAGCCAGATTCCGCCATACTAGAAAATAGAGTTTCGCATAGATTTAGTGAAGGTAACCAGACCGGTAGTTTTGCCTTTGAGGTGTTTGACACCTAAAGAGTAGAAGGAACTAAAGGTACAAGTGAATGACCTGATGAGAAAGGTGTTTGTTTGTAGGAGTATATCTGAGTGGGGTGCACTTGTAGTATTCGCCACCAAGGTAGATGGCTCTTTGAGGTTATGTGTTGATTACTGTGAGCTGAATAAGGCGATGAAGAGGAACAAGTCTCCACTCCCATGTATTGATGACTTGTTCGATTACTACATGATGTGAGGGTTTTCTCTCAGTTGGACCTTGTGACGGGGTTTCATCAGTTGAAAGTAGTAATGGAGAGTGTGTCAGTTATAACATATGTCGTTTGGATTTTATGAGTGGTTTTCTATGCCGTTCGGGCTAAACAATGCACCGACATACAAACTTATAAGTCATCAATGGTAGTCGGATCGCTGTCAAAGAGGAATTACCATTAAACTTATAAATCATCAATGACTTAATTAAACTTATAAGTGGTTTTCTTTCACTTTTGGGTATCATGTAGGATAGTTTAGTATCCTACATGGTAGGATTACCATTGATATTATTTGATTACTTATGGTTGCATGATTAACAGTTGACGTGATTACTTATGGTCGTTAGGCATGCGAGATAACTATGATTGACTTTTTCTTGTTTTGTTGAGGATTTCAGGGCCGAAATTCCAAAAAATGAAAGAGCGTAATGACCTGTATTTTACGTATTGGAGGATCATAAAATATTATTTTTAAAAATATATATTGGGTCAAATTTGGCTATAACTTTGAAAAATGTTAAATAGTGACATTTTTCATCCCTAAAAAATTTATTAGACGATTTCGACCCTGAAAATCTTGCAAGGCCTATAGCTTTTCATAGAAGCCGAATTAGGGTCTAAAACTACTTCCATTGCAATGAGATGATAGTTTCTCTTTTTGTAGATTGGTCATTATATGATTTTGGACTTACCATTTAGAAGTTATGAACATTTGAAGTTCTTACCGACTTTAAATAGATTAGTGGGTAACTAGAAGGTGGTTAGGGTAGCTCTTAATCAAATTTGGGATTAGGGTTAATACTTGACTTCTCTGGCCGCCATTATTCATTTTTTTCTAGAGGTTAAGCAAGGTTTTTTAAGCGGACCCTTACCTTTATATTATTAAAATGAAAACCGAGGAAGGAAATACATCACACCGAGGAAAAAGAAAACAACACAAAACATACAAGAATAAGGACTAAGAGTAGTCTAGTTATCATAAAGCCTAGCATCAACCAGGGAGGCAGTGAGATTAGGTCCCAAGTTAGAATAGTCCTCTTAATCTTCTTAGCACATTCCAACAGAACTAATTTACTATTTCTCTCAACACCTTTAAATATTTTGTTATTCCTTTCACTTATATTTTAGATAAGAAAACTTTTGAACTTAGGAGTAAAACCCTTGAGCTTAAGCTTTTCCATTAAGTTGCATTAAAAATAATGTACCATTCTTCCAGAGCCATGCATATCTGCTAGTTCATATTATTTAAGAAGAGAATCTTCTTCCAAATTTCAGAGGAGTACCAGCAATCAAAGAACAAATGATTGTTAGACTCATTGTCAAGCTTACATAACATACAGCAAGATGATGATAGAAATCCACAATGACTTAGTTTGTCTTGAGTTAAAATAGTATTCTTGATAACACGCCACATGAACAAATTCTGTTTATGATTTCCCAAACCATCCCAGACCCTAGAATGCCATAGGTTATAGTGATCACTCTAGATCAGTAGTTTGTACAATTTGCTAACCGAATGCTCTATGCGCTTGCTCCCCTGAAGAAGCTCATCGTGTTCACTAGTTAAAATTTTACAAGTAAGTACGGGCTGCCACACCTCTCTTGCCTTAGTGCTGCTGCAATATGATAAGACAACCTGACCTTCACAAATGTAGTCAGTTGCCTTAGCATTCAAGGGAATGCAAGATTGTATCATAGTTAGAATAATTAGTATACTCTGATTTTATGTTACAGTACTTTGTATTTTCCTATTATCGTTGTATTGTGTTGAATAAGTATGGGAACCTATATATAGCTGTGCACACATGTATCTGAGGATTATTATGTTGAATTGACATTTTCTTTAGTTCTCCTTTCTTTTCTATTTCTTCTCTAATTGTTTTCATGGTATTAGAGCATCATGCCTCACGGCTAATTTCAAGATTCGAAACTCTAATCTACTCCAAACCCTCGATCCGATTCAGATCTGATCAATCTTCATCAGATCTAAATTCTCGTCATCAATCTCATCGTTAATTCTCTCTCAAACTCGTTATCGCCACCCATTATCCTCTTCATCATGACCGAAAACAACAATAATCAATCCATCACTGATTCATCCAATACCACTGATACAATTCACACTCAATTCTCAAAAAACCTCGAAGAATCCTTAAAATCAATCATTAATCCCCAGACACAACTCATCACCGTGACATTAGATGAAAACAAGTTTTTGTTATGGAAATTCCAGGTAGGGACGGCAATCAGGGGCTATGGTCTTGAAAAATTCATTAGTGCTACCACTACTGTACCACGACAACTAATCACCAATGTTGAAGGCCAATTTGTAGCAAATTCGGAGTATATAACATATCATAGACATGACAGCTTATTGTGTGCTTGGTTACTCTCATCAATCAATACCAACCTTCTGACTCAAATTGTTGGCAGCAAGACATCACTAGAGGTATGGAATGCTATATATCTAAATTTCAATTCTCAGACTTCTGCAAGAATTATGAGTTACAAAAGGCAACTACAAAACATGAAAAAGAATAATATGAGCGTGAGAGAATATCTGAACAAAATAAAGACTCTATGTGATACTCTGGAATCATCAGGACATAAAGAGAGTGAGACAGAGCAGGTGTTGAACATTTTAAATGGACTAGATGATAGTTTTGAATCTGTTGTCGCTGTTATCTCATCTAAGGATACCACTCCATCTGTTCAATATGTGACATCAGTTCTTCTTGCACATGAAGGAAGATTAGAGCAAAAACAAAGTGCAACACAGGATTTCTCAATCAACTATGCCGCAAATATGAAAACCAGATCACAGCAGCAGAACAACTTCAAAGTAGAATCTCCAGCAAACAATTCTAATTATACTCAGGTCATGCAAGGTGGACAATGGTGTGGAAGAGGAGGAAGATTCAGCAGAGCTAGAGGACGAGGTAGGAATGCAAACAGTAGACCGAGATGTCAAATTTGTGGGAAGATAGGACATACAGCAGTGAGATGTTATTTATATTTGATAATAATTACACAAGCAATCAGCAGATATCACCCGATCAAGGCACATCAAAATCACATCAGTACAATGTGAACTTAAGTCAAGCACAAATCAACTCAATGACATGCTCAAGAGGACAGAATCAGACAATAGAAGATCAAGAGGCAACATCAAAGAACTTTGACATACAGGATGAAGCCTGGTTTCCAGACTCTGGGGCAACACATCATGTTACAAGCAAATTACAGAATTTAAATCTCGGTGGAGCAGCATACCAAGGTAAAAATTATATTTATATGGGAAATGGTACATCTATAAATATTACTCATGTGGGGAGATGCTTGTGTTGAATCTACTAAGGAAAATAGACAGCTATTATTAAAGAACTTACTTAGGGTACCTCAAATTAAGAAGAATCTTATGAGTGTCTAACAATTTGCTAGAGACAATGAAGTATTCTTTGAATTTCACCCTAAAATTTGTATGGTCAAAGACAAAGTAAGTGGAGAGATTTTACTTCAAGGAGAAATATGTGATGGTCTGTATAAATTCAATTTGAAAAATGGAAGAGAAAACAGTGATGAAACAAGACAATGTAATGCTATAAATCATGAAACTGATGATGTATATGATATTTGGCAGAAGAAGCTTGGACATCCCAACATAAAAGTGATGAAACTAGTGATGAACAAAGAAAATATATCATATTCTAACCCAGTATTACCATATGTATGTAGCCAATGTCAATTGGGAAAAGGTCACAAGTTACCATTCAGTTTGTCAAGTACTGTATATCATCAACCTCTAGAACTGGTAGAGTGTGATCTCTGGGGACCAGCTCCAATCAATTCAAGCTATAACTATAGGTACTATATAGCCTTTGTAGATGCATATAGCAGGTATACATGGATATACTTCTTAAGGCAAAAGTCTGAGACATCTGAAGCTGTGAAACGGTTCATCATTCAAGCTGAAAGACAGTGTGACAGCAAACTAAAGACACTTCAAACGGATGGAGGGTCAGAGTTCAAACCATTAAAAGAGTTCTTCAATGAAAAGGGAATACTGCACAGATTCACTTGTCCTCACACGTCTCAGCAGAACGCAATAGTCGAAAGAAAGCATAGACATGTAGTAGAGCTGGGACTGACTTTACTAGCACAGGGTGCTATGCCGCTGAAGTTTTGGCCAGAAGCCTTCTCCACAGCAGTATATTTGATTAACGTGCTACCTACAGGCGTTTTGAAGAATACAAGTCCCTATGAAACTTTATTTGGTCTGAAACCCGATTACAAAAGACTAAAAGTATTTGGATGCTTATGTTTTCCCTTATTAAGACCATACAATAGACACAAGATGGATTTTAGATCATCAAAGTGCACATTTATTGGTTATGGTTCAAATCAGAAGGGATACAAGTGTTTAACTCGTGATGGAAGAATTGTTGTCTCTAGACATGTTATGTTTAATGAAAGAATATTCCCATTCGCAGACAGTGAAGTAAAAAGTACTACAAGGGTCATAAATGCTAGACAATCAGTACCTCCCATACCAATATGTGAATCAGAAGTTAGAAGGTGCAGTTCACCGGTTATACAAGAAGTTGAAAGAAACCATACATCCTCATTAACCTCATCTCCCATCAGCAGCAACAATGATAACTCAAGAAGCCATGAAGACAGAGATACAACTGACAGAGTGCAAGAAGATATGCAAAAATTATCATCAAACACTCAATCATTAAATCTGCCTAACATTAATACACAAGAGAATGTACAGACGAGAGAAGGTCACCACATGAAAACAAGGTAAAAATGGGTATTTTTAAACCAAAAATATACACAGTTCAAAAATCAATGCAAGAACCTACTACCTTTGAGCAGGCAATACAACATGAAGAATGAAAGAAAGTAATGGAAGATGAATACAAGGCATTGATGTGCAACAAAACATGGAAACTGGTAACTCTACCAAAGAATAAAACAGTGATTGGATGTAGATGGACGTACAAACTAAAGTATAAAGCAGATGGAACAGTTGACAAGTGTAAAGCAAGGTTAGTAGCTAAAGGCTACACTCAACAACCAGGTTTCGATTTCAAAGAAACATTTTCCCCGGTTGTTAAACCTACCACAATCCGAGTTATTCTAACCATAGCCTTACATAATCACTGGCCTATTAGGCAATTAGATGTGAACAATGCTTTCTTGAATGGTGAGTTAGAAGAGGAGGTGTATATGGAACAGCCTAGAGGCTTCGAAGTTGTCAAGGGAAATCAACAAACATTATGTCAATTGAAGAAGGCAATTTATGGCCTAAAGCAAGCGCCAAGGGTGTGGTTCGAGAAATTAAAGAAGACATTAATGATGTTGGAGTTTCAGTCCATAAAGTTTGACAGCTCATTATTCATACAGAGAAAGGGAAGTGAAGTTATATATGTGTTAGTGTATGTAGATGATTTTATTGTGACAGGAAGTAACAATGCAGAAATTCTCAAATTGACAAGGCATTTGAATGATGTGTTCAAATTGAAAGACCTAGGAGAATTGAATTTTTTCTTAGGTATTGAGGTGGAAAGAAACAACAGAGGAGAAATACACTTAAACCAGAGGAATTATATTCAATCTGTTCTGAAATGAGCAGGGATGGAAAATGCGAAAGGCTTACCAACTCCAATGACTAAAAATCTGCAGATGACAAAGAATGATGGTGATCCAGTTGATAACCCACATCAATATAGGAGTATAGTGGGAGCTCTTCAGTATATTACTGTAACTCGGCCAGAAATTTCATACAGCGTGAATAAAGTCTGCCAATTCATGCAGAAACCGCTAGAGACACACTGGAAAGCAGTAAAGAGAGTACTTCGTTATCTAGCAGGAACATTAGATTATGGATTGAAACTGTATGCTCCTGGAAAACTCAATATCAGTGCATTTGCCGACGCTGACTGGGCTGCAGACAGAGATGACAGAAGATCGGTAAGTGGTTACTGTGTGTATCTAGGTAAGAACCTGATATTCTGGTGCTCAAAGAAGCAATCTACTGTTTCGAGATCGAGCACGGAAGCTGAATACAGAAGCGTAGCAGCAGTTGTATCTGAAATAATGTGGGTAAAATCGTTGTTATTCGATATCCTTGGAGAGAAACAGACCTTGGCTACAGTGTGGTGTGACAATGCAAGCGCAGTTGCATTAACTGCCAATCCCATACTACACTCTAGGACGAAACACATTGAACTAGATTTGTATTTCGTGAAAGAACAAGTTGCATTAAGGAACATATGTATTAATCATATACCTGCATTATATCAGCGTGCTGACATTTTAACTAAATCTTTGTCTCTGAATCATTTTGTCAGACTAAGAGATGGATTAAATGTCATCAAGGAAGAAAGAGAAGTCTGGAGTAAAGAGAAGAAGAAAGCAAGAGAAATAAAAGAGGAAGAGAGTTTGATTTGAAGGAAGGAGTTAGAATAATTAGTATACTCTGATTTTATGTTACAGTACTTTGTATTTTCCTATTATCGTTTGTATTGTGTTGAATAAGTGTGAGAACTTATATATAGCTGTGCACACATGTATCTGAGGATTATTATGTTGAATTGACATTTTCTTTAGTTCTCCTTTCTTTTCTATTTCTTCTCTAATTGTTTTCACCCATATAACTTAATTTATCTTTCAGAATAACTCCACTGGCAACCCAAGGATAGTTCCAAAAAGAAGCTTTAGACCCATCAGAAATAGCAAGTTGATATAAGTCCTTAAGCTCTTCCTTCGTACTAAGAAGACTGCGCCAAACCTAGCTAGCATTGGGTTTAATATCAGTACTCCAAAAATCTTTGCCTCCAACATAATGTTTCAAGCACTGGGATTTCCACAAGGATTTGCTACAGTTAACAACATTAGCCAAATGAGTGGAGTTAGCAGCTTTGTTCCACTTGAATAAATTATTGATGCCTAACCCTCCCTGCTTCAACGACAACTGTACTTTACTAAAAGAAATTGGGATCGTTTTTTTTGAGAAGGGAGGCCCAGACCAGAGGAAGTTATTGCAAGCTTGATCAATCATCTGCAGCAGCTTCTTGGGAAGTATGAAGACTCTTGAGTAGTAAACTTGCATGGAGATTGATATAGACCTGACGAGATAGTGAGCCTGCAGTAGAAGAAAGCTTCTTATTGTGCCAGCTGCCAAGTATAGAAGTGACCCTATTATATAAAGTCATACAATGCTACTTTCTTATCCTAGTAGTGGTCAGAGGAATACCAAGATAAAGCATAGTGCCTTCCTAGAAGTGAATGCTGAGAGGGTCAGTAACATCATGTAGCATATAGGGGGATTCTAGAGAAGATCAAGGAGGATTTCTCGGTATTCATAGAGAGACTAGATAGCTTATTAAAGGTCTGCAGGTTGGCAATGATATTAGTAAGAGAGTGAACATTTGGTTTGGTGAAAAGTAGGAGGTCGTTAGCAGCAAACAGAGGTTATTTTGGGGTCCTTGCATTTGAGACGGAAGTCTATGAGTTTAGTAACTTTAGTTATAAAATGATGATCCAGCAATGTAGGTAGCATCTCAATAATAGTCAAGAATAGGTAGGAGCTGAGCCTGAGGGGATCTCCCTGTCTTAATCCCTGCTTGCCTTCAAAATATCCATAGAGCTGAGAACTGGCCTGAACAGAATAAGTAGCGGTAGAAATGTAGGCTTTCACCCAATTTATATATTGCACAGGGAACCCGAACCTTGACAGAGCATAAAAGATGGCCTCTCATTTGGTAGTCATATGTTTTCGTAATATTAATTTTAAAACAACACCTTAGGGCTTAATGTTAGGCTATCATAGCCCTTCTAGCCTCCAATAATCTGAATTAAACCTAAAAACCGTTATTTCGTCAAGTAAATTAGCCTAATTAAGTGATTGGAGGGAGATTAGAAAGGGGAAACTGTAGATCTACTGTTCTAGCATCTTGGGATTCGTGTAGCTTACAGTTCTACTTCAGATTTGCCTAGGGATTCAGGTAATTTGGTATATGGTAAGTGATTTTACTTCTCTCACTATTCTATGTTTATTGATATAGTAAAAATGTGTTTTTTATTATGGATTTCGAAGTTTAAACATTTTAAATCTTAAATATGATATTAATAACACCTTAGAACCAGATTTGAAAAGATAAATTTGGATTGTGTTTTGTTGTACACCATTTACCAACCATATCGTCACTTTTGCTATAAATCAGATTAGGGAGTCATATGTGTTTGAACTTTGAATCATGTTTGGGTTGATGAAATGTGATGTTGGAATGTTATGTGATGATGTATGATGATTGTATGAATTGTTTGATATGTTTGTTAGTCGTTTAGGGTAGTTAGAATCAGGTCATCATTTTGGACAAATCGATAAAAATATATTTAAAACGTGATGCGGTTTAAGAATGATGTTGCATGAGTCTACGAAGACCCAAAAACAAGTCGCATGGAATTTGAAGTAGATTTAATAGGTAAAAATCATGTCGGCATGAGGAAGCAAAACAGATCGGTGATGGATGTAAATCATGTCGGGGGTTTGTTACTTCGAATTAAAACTTTCAGAACTTTGGGCTTGATTATAAGAGGTTTCTGCCTTGCAAAGGGGTGCTAAAAAGCATGGATATTTGGATTTTCCTCATCCATGAAGAAGACAATTTTATTTAGTTGACTCAGCATATCCACTAATAGATAGATATTTACCTCCTTACCGCAATGTTAGATAGCATATTCCAGATTTTAATGAAACCCAAAACCAACTAAAGATCGAAAATGAAATTTTAAATTACTATCATTCATGTTTACAAATGATAATTGAAAGAACATTTGAAATTTGAAAGAAAAAGTTTGCAAATGATACATGACATGCTAACATACAAATATAACGTGCAAGTAAAGGTTGTGACTACTACAATGGTTATTCATAATTTCATACGAACATATAATGAAGTAGACCCTTAATTAATGGTATATGACGATGATTCTGATCTTGTTCCGAAAGAATTGTATAAGAGTACTATAATACTCGAACGTTCAGGAATAACGACCGTAAAACAATTGAAAGAAATGCGACAAATTCCATGGCAAACATTTGAGATAACATACAAAATGAGATGGTTGCTATTGAACTACTTTAGTAATTTGTATTCTGTAATTGCACTTGTATCATTATTGTATTCGTAATTCAAAATTATTTTTTTAAGAGATAGTGGTCCTCTTATGAGGAGAGTACTTGTAATTTTATTAAATGAAGCATAAAAAACCATACAGATGTTTGATGGGAATTATTCGGTATAAATAAAAAGGATCATCACTTTGAAGATTAACAAAATGAAACATGTAAGAGCATACATATAAATATATTTACAGACTTTGAGATGATAGAAATAGGTATCATTGGAGCAACTTCTGGTTGTTTTGTGTGACATTGCATACTGGAAGCAGGGAGAAGTATGAGCAGGTTGGTAGAAAGACGTGTGTGTTGCCACTGGGCAGGGCAAATGGTACTTGCATGAACTGTAAGTGAACAGGCTTGTAGTGGTGCATTGAAAATTAATAGGCTTGGCTTGCAACTGTGATGTGAGGAATGCACAGCAAATGAACAAGAACAATGCAAATATTACTTTCTATTGAAACCTGTGTGTGCTGGCTTCAAACAAACAGGCATGAGTTGACAAATAACCTGGTGCATTGACGTTTAAAGGAAAAACTTGAACAATGCACATGCCTGAACCTTTCAAGTGTAACCCGGAGCAATGCAAATTTGGAACATGCTTAGAAGTGTACCTTGTCGTCAAAAAACCTGGTGCACTGCAAATGCCTGAAGCTTGGAGTGACATTTGCAAATGTAAGTGACAAACTCAACAAGCAGGGATGCATGAATAATATAAAATGCCCGTAGATAAAAGCTGACGCAACTACACTTGGCGCTGGCGGTGAAGAACGGGACGGGATATAACGCTATTCCAAAGGGCAAATATGTTGTGCATGCGCGTGTATGCTGTGTATATGCAGATTGAGAGCTCTTGCATGAAGCTGTTGTAAGGTGTCCCAGGATTAGAGAAGCAATTCGAGCAGGAGGGTGGAACGGCTTATGAAAGCAGTGTCAGCATAAGGATGGAGCAAATCATGAAGACTCGGGCGTAGAACGTGCAAGTAGATATGGGCAGGTAGCAAGGCATAAATGCAGAGCAAAGATTCGGACTGAAACATATTCGAATAGCTAGGTTTTGATGACGGCAGTTCTTAAATATGCGATTAGTGGGCGACAAGAAGGAGCGGCGTGTCATATGTTGCTTGTTCATGTTAAATTTTGGTGATACAAAATCACAAATAGAAGGAAACAAATATGCAAAAGGGAAAGTAATCACGTTTGTTCATTATGGAAATGCATTAATAATTGGATTGCATTTGAATGAGATGGAAATGAAATTTATGCATGCGCACGTTATGGAATAATATATATGCAAAAGATATGCATATTATTTCTTTCTTCGTAATCGCATTGCTTTTGGATTATTTTCTTCCATCTTTGTACGAGTGAATTACTTGCTATGTTTGCGTGATTTGTTACCGTTGTAATTTGCCTCCATTATCTTCTTACCATATTTTGGTAATTTGATTGATGACTCACATGAATTTATATTGGTTATATATTGAGGGTAGACTTCATTGTAAACCCATTCTGGTATTCAGCCAGTGATCTCCAGATAGAGTGTCTCTTTTTTGTTATCCCTAATTGGGGCTTTGGTATGTAAACTCTTAATTATCTTGTAATCTCTTGTAATTCTCTCAAGTGTAATAAAATCTCTCTTCTTTGGACTGGACGTACACTATCTAGATGATAGTGGAACCAGTATAAATATTGTGTGTCTTCCTTTTTTATAGTTATTTACTATTTATTTGGAGTATAGAATAATTGCTGCTAGATTAAGTGATGTTCAAATTGGCAAATCTAGATCCTGTTTATTGTTTTTCCGCATTTGTGCAATTTCCACACAACAGATTGGTATCGGAGCTAGGCGATTTGTTCAGATTTGTGCATCAGTGGCTTCTAGAAAGAGCGGTAGATCTGGTGGTGATTATGCTATTACTCATTTGGATGGAAAAAGGAGATTTTGTACAATATGTAGTGGAGGAGATTATGTTGAGAGAGAAAAGTGTTCCAGTCTTGAAAATTTGATGATAAGGAGTTTACTGTGTTGAAGAGACATCTGGATTTGGGAAATTGTATCTGCTTTATGGCTCGATGTTGATGTGAGAGTCTTATGTTGATTTCCATGGAAAATTTTTTGTTTGGCAGATAGGTATGTGGAAGGAGAGAGATTTGTCTTGTATACAGAGATTTGGATCAGCCTTGTTATGTCTGTTGGCTTTTTGTTTTCTAGCTCTGTATTTGATTGGTGATTGAGAGAATTTTTTTTGGCCTTGGTGGCTTTGAGATTATTTTGATATCTACCTTCTTTTGATTTTGGATATTTGCAACATTTTGTTGGCGGGCGGGGACATAGTCTGAGCTCGTTAGCAAGGTGTGATGGGGGGTGGCCTTGCCGGAACCCATTGGGTAAGTATTCATTTTTGATATCATCTCGTTAAGATATTTTGGTTGAAGGTGGAGTTTGATTTTAAGAGTTTTATGTTGAAAAGAGAATTTGACTCGAGGTGGAGTGTTGGAAATATGTGATTTTGCATCAAGGTGGAGTGTTAAATTTTGGTGATACAAAATCACAAATAGAAGGAAACAAATATGCAAAAGGGAAAGTAATCACGTTTGTTCATTATGAAAATGCAGTAATAATTGGATTGCATTTGAATGAGATGGCAAGGAAATTTATACATGCGCACGTTATGGAATAATATATATGCAAAAGAGATGCATATTATTTCTTTCTTCGTAATCGCATTGCTTTGGGATTATTTTCTTCCATCTTTGGAACGAGTGAATTACTTGCTATGTTTGCGTGATTTGTTACCGTTGTAATTTGCCTCCATTATCTTTTTACCATATTTTGGTAATTTGATTGATGACTCACATGAATTTATATTGGCTATATATTGAGGGTAGACTTCATTGTAAACCCATCCTGGTATTCAGCCAGTGATCTCCAAATAGAGTGTCTCTTTTTTGTTATCCCTAATTGGGGCTTTAGTATGTAAACTCTTATCTTGTAATCTCTTGTAATTCTCTCAAGTGTAATAAAATCTCTCTTCTTTGGACTGGACGTACACTATCTAGATGATAGTGGAACCAATATAAATATTGTGTGTCTACCTTTTTTTATAGTTATTTACTATTTATTTGGAGTATAGAATAATTGCTGCTAGATTAAGTGATGTTCAAATTGGCAAATCTAGATCATGTTTATTGTTTTTCCGCATTTGTGCAATTTTCGCACAACAGTTCAAGTCCAACAATCCTTTAGAGAAAGCTTCGCAGATCTGACTGAGTTCGAGTTATTCCTGTCCAAAGAGAGATATATCAAGCAGTAGGAAAAATAATCGAATTGGCGTATTTATAAGTATTGTTAAAAGTACGTTGGTTGCGTTCTAACCAAATGGTTCAACAGGTGATTGAGTAAATAGAGTGTAGAGTTTTCCTAGCCGTTTTTGTGAAATTTAATCTAAAATAGTTCCAGTAGTCTTTTAAAGGAGGCGCATGGGTAGTAATATCCATGCTAAAAATTTCGAGAATCTTATCAATAACATATTGAGAGAACGGGCATTTAAAAAAAAGCGAAGTGGTCTCCAGTGTTGGGTTACAGAGATAGCAATGGTTAATATTAATATTAGTATCAGCATTGGCAGTTATCCTTGAGTTTTAGGTTGGTTGCGGTATTTAGTTTATCATGTAAGGCGATTCACATATGTATTTTGACCTTGGGGGGTGCTTTGAGTTTCCAAATTGGTGTAAATTGTTTGAAGGTGCATGTACCCGAGTAAGATAGGAATTTATACATCGATTTAGAAGTATAGACTTTCTGCTTATCCCAACACCATATCAGACGATCGGGAATGTTGCTGATGTCAAAGTTTTCAATCATATTAATTACTCTTTTAAATTGGCCAAACGCTGTCCATGTCAGGTTTTGGTTAGTTATATCCCACCTAAAGAGAGCACGTGGTCTGTAGACATTAGTAAGAATGTCATTTTTGTTATTGGAGGCCAGGAACAGGTCCGAGAATTTATGTTTTAGGGCGATGGGAAAGACCCAAGGCTCATTCCAGAAGGAGGTCTTGTCTCTAGAGTTCACATTGAATCTAACTCCTATTTCTAAAAGCTAGTATAAATTGGTGATATTTTTTCAAAAGATAGAAATTTTTGGTTAATGTGTAGGTGAAGATTTTTTGATCCATTATTGTAGTAGTTACAAATAATTTCTTTCCATAATGAAGGTTCATCGTCTAAGAATTTCCAAATCCATTTACACAAGAGGGAGGTGTTTAAGGCTTTTAAGTTGATGATACCCAGACCCCCTTGAGATCGGGGTGTGCAAACAAGATTCCAGTTAACGAGATAGCTCAAATTAGAGATTTCCGTCCTTCCTTTCAATAAGAATCTTCATTTAATGTTTACAATTCTGTTAATTAACCAATTAGGGAATTTATGATAAAACATCCAATAAATTCTGATGTAATTCAAAATTGTTGTACAAGTGTAAATGTATTTATACCATTATTGTAGTTGAATTATCAAATTTACGAATTTAGTTACTGTAACGACCCACTATTTTGGACCATTCAAATCGACAATAAATCCATACATGTCGGACTTGAATAATACAAAATAATAGATTGTAAATAAAATTTGGCAAAACTCATAATATACAGAAAATAAATCACAGATCACAGACACAGAGTAATATAACAATGCAGCGGAAGCAAGAAATAGTAGTTCATGAAGCTACTGTATATATATATACATCAGAGTTAACAAGATACAACAGAAGTCTCAATATGATAATCAAGTATAAATCAGAATACATCACTGGAATCAGCTGAATGACTGAAAGCGAAATAGAGAGCTAGATCTCCAAGAAAAGCTCCATCTCCAAAGGTGAGTCTCGAATGCTGTATCACTCAGTCTGACCCGAGCGTAAAGCAAAACACAAAACACTCGAGTCAGGACATACATACTTATACAATGTAAACCAACTCAAGTGAACTGTAATATAAATGCACAAGTAATTTAAAGGATGCTTGGGATCGCCCATCCTTTAAGGATCCGTTAAACTATCTACTATGTAGTAATATTCACTATTATAATAATGTCTAATAATAAAATAAATTTACTTTTTAATAGCGTCAAGGGGTTACCATATATCCCTTAACACGTAATAGTCCCAGTAGTCCATCCAGTATCAACATACCCCCAGATTGGGAGCTACCCTAAATACTCCATGGGCTACGGGAGAAATACAAACTCGTAGTAAAGCTCGCTATGGTAGGTGACACGGCACACAAGGCAATGCCAGGGTAGATATACCAATTACACACACGGGCTGGTGGAAACGCGTAGCAGCCACTACCATCCACCTCGGACACACTCCCAAATCAAAAATCGAAGATGGCCATCAAATCAATCACAAGGTAAGAGTATAATATCGAAGGAAGGTGCCCGATCAGAGGAATGACCTCACTTGGCCGAGATCGCTCCTGTTTTAGCCACCTTAAGCCAACTCACGGTAGTCGGGTCCACGTTCATACCTCAATAGGATCGTCGCCACCATCCTACTTCATTCTGGAATCTCCACCGCGTACACAGTTGTTAAAGTGGTTTTCGGTATCGACAAAGAGTATGTCCATATCCGATCCCGGTCTCTTTAACGACCAATCGTTATTATAACCCATGGATATTTGTTCAAAAATCATTTACTTTAAAACCCAAAATATCATATCCATTTCAAAATTAAATACTATATTATTTCATTTCAAAGCCAAATCAATATATCATTTCCATTTTAAAAACCCAAAGTAATAATATATCATTCAAATTCCAAAAAAACCAAATCACTGAATATTCCTTAAATTTATTAAACTTGAACTATTTCTTTAAATCATCTTAAACCAAACCACTTTATAAAGTTACATTCTTAAATCTTCAATTTCAATAAGTTCCAATTTAATATATTTAAAGACAATTCTTAATTAAATACAATTTCAAAATTCATTACCAAACTATTTACATTCAATGTCAAATAATATTCATTTCAAAGTTGTAACATTTCTAAGTTCATTCCTTCAATTATTTCAAACATTTCAATTTTCAAAACATCAGCATTTATAAA
Organism: Allium fistulosum; assembly: GCA_030737815.1. Lineage (NCBI taxonomy): Eukaryota > Viridiplantae > Streptophyta > Magnoliopsida > Asparagales > Amaryllidaceae > Allium > Allium fistulosum. Next base: position 931,954,557 of record CM060904.1, read on the forward strand.
GTGCTGTGGTAGGTATATTTAGTATATATCAAACATAGTTCAAAATCAGAAATTACAGCATTTCAGAAATGCTGTTATAGGTTTATTTAGAAATTTCAGCATGTAGTTCAAATTTCAGAAGTTACAGCACTTCAGAAATGCTGTTATAGGTCCTTTTAGTATATTTTAGTATATTTTCAGCTATAGTTCAATTTCCAGAAACTACAGGACTTCAGAAATGCTGTTATAGGTCTTTTTAGTATATTTCCAGCCATAGTTCATTTAACCACATCATTTCAGAAACACTATAATTTCTTTTATACCCTTTAAAACAATATATCTTCAATTTTTCTCATTTTTAACTTATCAAATTCATTCCACTTTCCAAAAAAAATTATTTGGATATTACTTAACTTATAAATTTTAATAAAACAACATTTTTATTAATAAATGTCGAATTTAACTTAATTTCATTTGTTAGTCAATCCTTTATAAATTGCTTAACCTTCAGAAACATTAAAACTCCAATTCTAGCCATTTTTAACTTATAAAATTACATCTTCCACTTCAAAAATTATTCATTTGGATATCATTAAACTTATGATTCAATAAGATAAACTTTTATAAATAAATATCCAAATTAAACTATAATTCATTTATTAAGTCAAAAGCACATTCTTTTACTTAACTTTTATTTCACCAATTAACTCAACATTTTATTTTAAAATACCCATGTAACGACCCGTATTTTCACGGATCGAAACATCGTAAAATAGTTGACCTTTGGTTACATTGCTGTTAAGTCGTTTCAGATTTTAGCAGAATTTTTCTTAAGTCTTAAGTCATAGCCGACTTAGGAGGTTTGAACGAGTTAAGAAATAAGTCTGGACGAGTTAATGACTAAGGTGTAGGTCGGCGACGACCTAAGGAAGTTAAGTTAGGATGGCCTAGGTTGAGTGACCGACCTAGTAGAGTGAGCGACCTATGGGACTGACCGACCTAAGAGTTAACGACTTAGGTAGGATAACGACTTGAGAGATTTAGCAAGTTGACCGACCTAGGAGATAAGCTAGCTAACGACTTAGTAGTTAGGTCGTTAGACGACCTAAGGGGTTGGTCGTGTGGACTTTAAGTCGTTGAGTGTTGGCTAAGTCTTAGGTCGCGTGTTGGCTTAAGAGTTAAGTCGTAGAGTGGTTAAATAGTTAAGGCGTGACTCTGTTGAGCTGTTAGGTCGGTTACCCTGTTAAGTCGGAGGCACTGTTAGGTCGGAAGGTATAAGTCGGAGGGACTTGGGGTTTGTTGAGTCGTAGACTGGGAGTTTTGTTAAGTCATAGGTCGTTGAAGCGCCTGGGTGTTAAGTCGTTGGGACTTTAGGTCGGTGAAGAGTTAGGTCGTGCATATTAGTTAAGTCGTAGGTCGGCTTAGTAGATAGGTCGTATGCGCATGTGTTAGGCGGAGCAAATGTTAAGTCGTGTGAGTTGTTAGGTCGGTGGAGACTTAGGTCGGTAGGGAGTCTTAGGTCGTAGGTCGGAGACGACCTAATTCCGAGTTACGACTTAGGGAAATTTCGCCTATAAATAGAAGGGGGTTGGCTTCATTTTTGGGATCCGGATTTTGAAGCGACGAAGTGCTGCCATTTTCAGAGCTCGACTTCTACACTTCTTCACTTCTTTTCTCTACTCTAATCTAGTGATTCCATCCACCCAAGTTGAAGATCAAATTGAAGATTCAAGAGCTTAGATTGAAGATCTTCATCCTTTGAAGTGAGATTTCTTCGTTTGAAGCGGATTCGTGATAGATCAAGCTAGATCCTTCGCTGTCCAGATCTGAAGCGTGTTGATTTAAGGTTGTTTTGGTGATTTGGTGAGTGGTGATTATCTCTCACACGGATCCAAAGGAGTATATCGGATTGTTGGCTCGATTTGGTGTTAAAATAGTGATTTCCATACATTTTCTTCATCCTAAGTGTAGATCCATATAGATCCATTGTTCATGATGATGTTACATCCATTTTACTACATGTTAACCTATGCAAGTTCATTCATCAAGATTATAGAGATATTGTTCATGTTTTCATGCTTATTAGACTTTCAACTCTTTAATTACGAAATTGCCATTATTGTGATAATTGTCTACTTAGATCATATTTGAATGCTTGATTGCTTGGATTAATGTTTGATTTGGTTGATTGCTATGAATTAGATGATTGATGATTTAGATCGAGGATGATTCAAAAGCTAAGGGAAAGGCTCTTGAATGGGAAAAGCTGCTTGTGGCATTTGTAGCGGATGATGAAGCTCTTATGCGTAAATTTGATGATGATGTTGAGATGAGACTTTGCGAGGATGTGATGAAGCGAAGTATGATATGAGATAGTCTTGGCCTAATCTAGACGGGATCATTCCAAGCATGTTGGTAACTCGGTGATATGGCTCGAGTTGAGGATAATGGATGCTCGAGAGGCGCTTGAGCTAGTATGGAAATAGTTGTCGAGGAGGACGACTAGAAGGCTGAGATCTCATCGTTGTTGAAGGTTCTAGCATGCTCAAAGCAAGAGTACGTTGGGCAGATTCTATAGTCCCTGAAGGCTACTGATTGGGTAGTCAAGTACTCTGGGCAGATTCGATAGTCCTAGGCACGGGTCACGATGACGTGCAGGAGTTATGTCTAGAACCAGGGTTTCCATTAGCCCTTGACGGACGGCTGAAAGAATGTGCCGGTCATTCAATTAACGGTGATATCGAAGCAATGATAACAGTGATAGCCAGAGTCATGGATGTTTGGTTGTATCGTCATTCGGTTTCAAGAGCAGTGTTTTCTGGGTGCTTATCTGATCTTGGTTTAGGCCTTGGGGGTTTGTGCTTGGAAAACATCGCCCTTGACTCGAGTGATAATTTCTCTACTTTACATTGTATGTTCTGCTATGTTTGCTTCTGCTTAGTGTGTGTCTGGGGGCTATCACTGTAGAAAGAGGTTGGAGTGGGAGGGTTGTATTCCTATTCCTTTTCCTTTATGCTCTTTTGGTATGTTGCTAGTTAATTTACTACTCACTAAGACTGTTGTCTGACTCAAGGCTTTATGTTTTAACTCTTACTGCCTTGGGCTGTTCGTCCATTTTGGGACGGGCAGACTAGGTAGCAGGTGACAGGTGCTGTTCTCTTCTCACGATGCTGTTATCAAAGACGAGCTGGAGGGTTGCATATTATCTTCTTATTATATGTACTGGATGTTCCGCTGCTTTGTATTCTCTGAGTGATATGTAGTGAGGCTTGTTGTATTGACTATTTAGATATTTGTATTCAACTATTATGAAGTTTTATTGATGAGATTCTATTCTGTAAAGCTTAACTATATATATGTTCTATTGTATTTTGTCCATGCGCTGTGAGTAATACGATAGATTCTGTTGTTTTAATTTACCTTGACAATCGTCCATGGCTGCCTGGCACACTTTACAGCGCACTTTCTCTAGGTTCAGTGCAGGGGTTATGGGCGGTCGTCACATTTGGTATCAGAGCATTGGTTAATCGATTTTACCCAACGCTCGTCGACGTAACTACGTATGAGAGACGTAATTGTATTTTGATGGATGAATACTATATATAATATAGTAGCTTAGTAGAGTTTGAGTCCTTTATGCGGTTGTTTCTCTAGATGTTCTGACCATTTCTTTTTATAGATATTGAGAATGAGTCGAAGAGGGAGACCAGCTGCTAGGGAAGGCCGTGCTACTGAGGGGGCTATTGATTATGCAGCTATGTTCGAAGCTATGATGACTTCGATCATGAGAAGGATACCAGTTCCGGGGGCAGCAGTAGATGTTGGGGTTCAAGTTCAAACTCCAAAACCAGTGGATTTTGCTAAGCTGTGCAAAGACTATACTGCTCTTGGAGGAAAGGTTTTCTTGGGAACAGAATCAACCATTGAGGTCCAGAGATGGATAGATGCTTGTAGAAGGATTTTTGGTGATTTGGGAATTGAGGATGCAACTAAGAGGAAGTTAGCATCAAGGCAGCTTCAAGGGAGAGCTTCTGATTGGTGGAACTCTATTACCATCAATACTCCGGAGGAAGAGATTACTTGGGAGCAATTCCAAGCCAGATTTGAAGCTAAGTTCATTTCTACAGCTCAGAAGTCTGTTCTGTTCAAGAAGTTTGTGGAGCTCAAGCAAGGTGGAAGACAAGTTCTTGAGTATGTTTCTGAGTTTGAAGCTTTGTCCAAGTATGCCCAGTCGTATATTGAATCTGCTTATCAGAAGAATGAGAAGTTTGTGACAGGCTTGGACAGTTATCTTGGGAGACAGTTGGTGGATCATTTGGACGATTCATTTGAGAAGCTTGTGGAGAAAGCTCTTAGGCACGAGAGTCTGTTTCCTAAGGAAGGATCTGTTGTTGCTGTGACCAGGGAAGAGTCTAAACCTCAGCAAGGTGGAAACAAGAAGAGGAAGCAGCAACAGCAGAAGGGTAAGGATGGCCAGAAGAAGCCGAAGGGCGAAGTGACTTGCTACAATTGTCAGCAGAAGGGCCATTTCTCGAAGGATTGTAAGAATCCGAAGGCACCGATGAAGTGCCACAACTGTGACAAGCTGGGGCATTTCAGGAAGAATTGTCCAGAACCGAGGAGGGACAAGCAGATTGTGCAAGCTTATGCTTTGGGAGCTGTTCCGTCGTCTTCAAAAGCTCCTACCGCTGAAGAGAAGGGAAAGGGTGTGGTGGTTCAAGGTACTCTTTTCCTATGTGGTGTTCCAGTTAGAGTTCTGTTTGATACTGGAGCGTCGCATTCATTTGTTTGTAGTGAACTCGTAGGCCGGTTAGGTTTGGAACCTGATATTGTTGATATGCCATTGGTTGTGACTAATCCAGTTGGGGGTTCGTCTTGTTTGTGTATGTTATGCCGTGGTCTGATTGTATCGAGTCATGGTTGCTCTTTTGTTTGTGATTGTTTTGTTCTGAACTTTGCGGGGTTCGGAATTATTTTGGGTATGGACTGGCTTAGGAGGTATGCGGCAAAGGTTGATTGCGAAAGGTTGGAGGTGATAGTCGAGAATGTGGAGGGGCGAAAGATTGTGATACGATGTAAGCATGAAGAAGGCGTCTTCATGAGCTTCATGTATTCGCTAGTTGTTCCACGGGATGGACTGTCATTAGTGCCAATTGCGAATGAGTTCGAGGATGTCTTTGACGAAGTCAAAGGGTTGCCGCCGCATAGAGAGATCGAGTTTCGTATAGATCTAGTTGAAGGAGCCAGACCTGTTGTGATGCCTCTTAGGCGGATGGCGCCTAGGGAACAGCAAGAGTTGAGGGTGCAAGTTGATGATCTTTTGCAGAAAGGATTCATTCGGCGTAGTGTTTCCGAGTGGGGTGCACCAGTTATGTTTGCAACCAAGGCAGATGGGTCGTTGAGATTGTGTGTGGATTATCGTGAGCTGAATAAGGTGACTAAGAAGAACAAGTATCCATTGCCGAGGATAGATGACTTGTTCGATCAGCTTCACGAGGCTAAGGTGTTTTCTCAGATGGATTTGGCAACGGGATTTCACCAGTTGAGAGTAGCTAAGGATAGTGTGCCGAAGACTGCTTTTCGAACACCATCTGGTTTCTTTGAGTGGCTGGTAATGCCGTTTGGATTGACTAACGCGCCAGCATATTTTGTGGATCTTATGAATAGAGTGTTCAGAGATCAGTTGAACAAGTTTGTACTTGTGTTCGTGGATGATATTCTGATTTATTCCAGAACGGAAGAAGAGCACAAGACGCACTTGCGTATTGTTTTGGAAATCTTGCGGAAACATCAGCTGAAGGCTAAGTTTTCGAAGTGTCACTTCTGGAAGAGTGAAGTGAGGTTCTTAGGCCATGTTATCTCTGGAAGTGGAATAGCGGTTGATCCCGCTAAGGTGGCAGCAATCCAGGATTGGGTTAGACCTAAGAATGCATCTGATGTGAGAAGTTTTCTTGGATTAGCAGGATATTATCGTCGGTTTATCAAAGACTTCTCCAAGGTAGCTGCACCGTTAACAGGATTGACGAAGAAGAACCAGGTGTTCAGATGGGATGCTAAGTGTGAGCAAGCTTTTGGAATCCTAAAAGAGCGATTGACGAGTGCTCCTGTTTTGACTATTCCAAGTGGGAATGATGAGATGGTGGTTTACACCGACGCATGTGGTACTGGACTTGGAGCAGTACTGATGCAGAAGGATAAAGTTGTTGCGTATGCCAGTCGACAACTGAAGCCGCATGAAAGGAATTACCCGACTCATGATTTGGAGTTAGCGACGATTGTTTTTGCTCTGAAGATGTGGAGACATTATCTATTGGGAGTTCGATTTGAGTTGTTTACGGATCATAAGTCGTTGAAGTATCTTTTCTCCCAAAAGGATTTGAATCTTCGGCAGCAACGTTGGCTAGAGTTTTTGGCATCATATGATTTTGGTATAGCTTATACTCCGGGAAAAGGTAACGCAGTGGCAGATGCGTTAAGTCGAAGATATGCAGGATTGGGAGCCATGTTTTCAGAATGGAAGAATCTCGAGTATTTAGCTGGATTTGACTTCAGGCCTAGATGTGAATTGGAACCAGAGATGTTGGCAAACTTATCGATAAGACCTTCTCTTGTGGAAAGGATTGGCGAGAGCCAAAAGCGAGACGATAAGCTTGTCAAGATTATCCGTGATTTGGAATCTGGGTTGGACCTAGAAAAGGATAAAGGATTCGAGGTCGATCGAGAGGGTTGGCTTCGAAAGCAAGGACGACTAGTTGTTCCCGATATAGATGAATTGAGGAGTGAGGTTCTGAAGGAAAGTCATCACTCGAAGCTGACAATTCATCCAGGTGGAAATAAGATGTATCGGGATATGAAGAGAACCTATTACTGGGAAGGTATGAAGAAGGATGTTGGAAATTTTATTTCCAAGTGTATGAACTGCCAGTTGGTAAAAGCCGAGCAGAAGAAGCCAAGTGGATTGCTTCAGCCATTAGAAGTTCCTACATGGAAGTGGGAGCAGATATCGATGGATTTTATTGATGGACTACCTAGAACAAGAACGGGAAATGAAGGGATTTGGGTCATTGTAGATCGTCTGACTAAGAGTGCAAGATTCATTCCTGTTCGATCGACTAGGACTGCATCAAAGTTGGCTGGGTTGTATGTTAAGTGGATAGTTCGATTCCATGGTATTCCGAAGAGTATAGTGAGTGATCGAGACCCACTGTTCACTAGTGGATTTCGGAAGAGCTTCCAGGAAGTTTTGGGAACCGAGTTGTGTTTGAGTACAGCTTATCACCCTCAAACAGATGGCCAGACCGAGAGAGTCAACCGAGATTTGGAAGATCTTCTTAGAGCTTGTGTTTTGGATTTTGGAGGATCATGGGAAGATCACCTTCATTTGGTGGAATTTGCATACAACAACAGTTACCAGTCAAGCATTAGTATGGCACCGTATGAGGCATTGTATGGAAGACCGTGTAACTCTCCGACATTTTGGTTAGAAACTAGAGAAAAGTTGATACTTGGGCCAGAGATGATTCGACAGACTTCAGATTGCATAGAGATCATTCGGCAACGAATGAAGACAGCCCAAGATCGTCAGAAAAGTTATGCTGAAAAGCGTCGTAAAGATATGGAATTCGACGTTGGAGACATGGTTTATGTGAAGATTTCTCCACTGAAGAATGTTATTCGATTCGGGAAGAAAGGGAAATTGACTTCGAGATTTGTTGGACCATTCCCGATCATCGAGCGAATTGGAAAGCTCGCCTACAAATTGGAGTTACCAGAGAAGATGTCGAGTGTGCACAATGTTTTTCATGTATCATATCTACGGAAGTATGTGCACGACTCGAATATGGTGGTTTCTGCTGATAGCTATGAAGATTTCGAAGTTGATCCAGTCGATAGAAGACCTCGTAAGCCGCTTCGTGTTGTAGAAACCGACACGAAACAGCTTAGGAGGAAGATAGTTAAGTTGCTCAAAATACAATGGAGTGATGATGATAACGACTGTACGTGGGAGGTGGAAGAGAGGATGAAGGCAGCTCATCCTGAACTCTTCAAGGTATGGCCCTAAGGTGTCGTGTCATCTCACGATATTGTAACTAGTTCTAGTCTTTGATTGGTTACATGGTTTGTTGATTGCTATGGATGGTAGGCGTGCAGAATAGTCTTTGATTGCTTTGTTTGTTTGGAATTTCGGGGGCGAAATTCCTAAGGGGGAGAGAATGTAACGACTCGTATTTTCACGGATCGAAACATCGTAAAATAGTTGACCTTTGGTTGCATTGTTGTTAAGTCGTTTCAGATTTTAGCGGAATGTTTTCTTAAGTCTTAAGTCATAGCCGACTTAGGAGGTTTGGACGAGTTAAGAAATAAGTCTGGACGAGTTAATGACTAAGGTGTAGGTCGGCGACGACCTAAGGAAGTTAAGTTAGGATGGCCTAGGTTGAGTGACCGACCTAGTAGAGTGAGCGACCTATGGGACTGACCAACCTAAGAGTTAACGACTTAGGTAGGATAGCGACTTGAGAGATTTAGCAAGTTGACCGACCTAGGTGATAAGCTAGCTAACGACTTAGTAGTTAGGTCGTTAGACGACCTAAGGTGTTGGTCGTGTGGACTTTAAGTCGTTGAGTGTTGGCTAAGTCTTAGGTCGCGTGTTGGCTTAAGAGTTAAGTCGTAGAGTGGTTAAATAGTTAAGGCGTGACTCTGTTGAGCTGTTAGGTCGGTTACCCTGTTAAGTCGGAGGCACTGTTAGGTCGGAAGGTATAAGTCGGAGGGACTTGGGGTTTGTTGAGTCGTAGACTGGGAGTTTTGTTAAGTCATAGGTCGTTGAAGCGCCTGGGTGCTAAGTCGTTGGGACTTTAGGTCGGTGAAGAGTTAGGTCGCGCATATTAGTTAAGTCGTAGGTCGGCTTAGTAGATAGGTCGTATGCGCATGTGTTAGGCGGAGCAACTGTTAAGTCGTGTGAGTTGTTAGGTCGGTGGAGACTTAGGTCGGTAGGGAGTCTTAGGTCGTAGGTCGGAGACGACCTAATTCCGAGTTACGACTTAGGGAAATTTCGCCTATAAATGAAGGGGGTTGGCTTCATTTTTGGGATCCGGATTTTGAAGCGACGAAGTGCTGCCATTTTCAGAGCTTGACTTCTACACTTCTTCACTTATTTTCTCTACTCTAATCTAGTGATTCCATCCACCCAAGTTGAAGATCAAATTGAAGATTCAAGAGCTTAGATTGAAGATCTTCATCCTTTGAAGTGAGATTTCTTCGTTTGAAGCGGATTCGTGATAGATCAAGCTAGATCCTTCGCTGTCCAGATCTGAAGCGTGTTGATTTAAGGTTGTTTTGGTGATTTGGTGAGTGGTGATTATCTCTCACATGGATCCAAAGGAGTATATCGGATTGTTGGCTCGATTTGGTGTTAAAATAGTGATTTCCATACATTTTCTTCATCCTAAGTGTAGATCCAAATAGATCCATTGTTCATGATGATGTTACATCCATTTTACTACATGTTAACCTATGCAAGTTCATTCATCAAGATTATAGAGATATTGTTCATGTTTTCATGCTTATTAGACTTTCAACTCTTTAATTACGAAATTGCCATTACTGTGATAATTGTCTACTTAGATCATATTTGAATGCTTGATTGCTTGGATTAATGTTTGATTTGGTTGATTGCTATGAATTAGATGATTGATGATTTGATTTAGATCGAGGATGATTCAAAAGCTAAGGGAAAGGCTCTGGAATGGGAAAAGCTGCTTGTGGCATTTGTAGCGGATGATGAAGCTCTTATGCGTAGATTTGATGATGATGTTGAGATGAGACTTTGCGAGGATGTGATGAAGCGAAGTATGATATGAGATAGTCTTGGCCTAATCCAGACGGGATCATTCCAAGCATGTTGGTAACTCGGTGATATGGCTCGAGTTGAGGATAATGGATGCTCGAGAGGCGCTTGAGCTAGTATGGAAATAGTTGTCGAGGAGGACGACTAGAAGGCTGAGATCTCATCGTTGTTAAAGGTTCTAGCATGCTCAAAGCAAGAGTACGTTAGGCAGATTCGATAGTCCCTGAAGGCTACTGATTGGGTAGTCAAGTACTCTGGGCAGATTCGATAGTCCTAGGCACGGGTCACGATGACGTGCAGGAGTTATGTCTAGAACCAGGGTTTCCATTAGCCCTTGACGGACGGCTGAAAGAATGTGCCGGTCATTCAATTAACGGTGATATCGAAGCAATGATAACAGTGATAGCTAGAGTCATGGATGTTTGGTTGTATCGTCATTCGGTCTCAAGAGCAGTGTTTTCTGGGTGCTTATCTGATCTTGGTTTAGGCCTTGGGGGTTTGTGCTTGGAAAACATCGCCCTTGACTCGAGTGATAATTTCTCTACTTTACATTGTATGTTCTGCTATGTTTGCTTCTGCTTAGTGTGTGTCTGGGGGCTATCACTGTAGAAAGAGGTTGGAGTGGGAGGGTTGTATTCCTATTCCTTTTCCTTTATGCTCTTTTGGTATGTTGCTAGTTAATTTACTGCTCACTAAGACTGTTGTCTGACTCAAGGCTTTATGTTTTAACTCTTATTGCCTTGGGCTGTTCGTCCATTTTGGGACGGGCAGACTAGGTAGCAGGTGACAGGTGCTGTTCTCTTCTCACAATGATGTTATCGAAGACGAGCTGGAGGGTTGCATATTATCTTCTTATTATATGTACTGGATGTTCCGCTGCTTTGTATTCTCTGAGTGATATGTAGTGAGGCTTGTTGTATTGACTATTCAGATGTTTGTATTCAACTATTATGAAGTTTTATTGATGAGATTCTATTCTGTGAAGCTTAACTATATATATGTTCTATTGTATTTTGTCCATGCGTTGTGAGTAATACGATAGATTCTGTTGTTTTAATTTACCTTGACAATCGTCCATGGCTGCCTGGCACACTTTACAGCACACTTTCTCTAGGTTCAGTGCAGGGGTTATGGGCGGTCGTCACAACCCACTTCATAAATAAAACTAAATTCCCATTTATTTACTTAACTTAACAATTTCAGTTAGAACCAAATTTTTCCAATTATCAAGTTAAGTCGTATTTTATATTACAATTTCCTTCCATTTAAATCCTAATTATTTATTTTACAAACATATTCATAAATAGAATATCTTACCATTGTTAATATAACAATCAAATTTCCTTATAAAAATATTCATTTGACATCAAATAACTATGGATTTCAGTTAAACAAATTTTATTTCCAAAGTCCAAGCAAAACTGTATTTTATTTTATCAATTTAAAATACACTCTTTATTATCCAAACATGTCTATTTCATAAAATAAAATTCATTACAATTACCAGGTTAGATTTTACATTCCATATTAAATCAACATTCAATTATTAAGTTATTTATCATAAATAAAATTCTTTAAATTCCATTTAAACCAATTATTAACTTATAAAATTTAACTTATAGAAAACAATACACCTTTATAGTTTAAAGCCTTAAATCAAGTTCAAGTTAAATTTCATATATTTATAATTTCAGAATACTTAATAATTTTTCAGAAAATAATTAGACACTTAATAAATTTTTAGGAAAATATTATTTAAAATTTAACCATTGGCCTGTATAATATTTTCTAGCCTAGGTCAAGTGATACGGATATGTATCATTTCAATTCGTAGTTTAAAAAGAAAAATCCGGGTTCTATCATTTCAAACCCGCAATCCCAAGTCAAATAAATTACGATAAAATCACTCAAGCCTATCATTTCTGCTCATAATGATTTTTCCTTATTCTAATGTCCATTTGGGTATGTATCATTTCAACCCATAGTGATAGAGAACTTGCAGTGTGAGATACAATAATTAAAATGAACAGTAAAACATATAAAATAATAACAGATGATGCAACAGGTATAAAACAGCATTTATCACCATATAATATATCACAGGCATGTATGAATAACATATCAATTTATACAGATTCACTTGTCATCATTTCACAATAATATAAGTACATATGTCTAGAGTGATAAAACTCACCTTTTAAAAGCTAGAATTGAAATTCGAACCCAAATCTAAACTCCGCAAAGCACAAAAAGGCACGACAAAGCACGACTATATTCTTTTGAGTGGATGAAGAGTCAGATCCAAATCTTGTATACAAACAATTACACAAACATAAGTGTATAATTCAACATATAAGATTATGAATCAAACAATGAACAATATGGATCAAAGGGACATAACATTTTGATAAAACAAAGCAAGATGCAAACTTTAGTGAAAAGAGAGCCCAAAATCCACATCTTGTACATAACAAAATAAAGTAAACAAATATCCCAAATGTAACATCCCGAAATTTTCGACTTTCGATTCATAATACATTTTAAAACATCTTTTAAAATAATTACTTCATTTCATAATATCACTTCTCCAGAACATATCCATTTTACTTAACAATATATTCACTGTCCAAAATCGTGAATATATTTCACTATCCAAATTCAACATTTCTACACATTTTATTTAAAAGTTTACCCACTGTCCAAAATCGTGGATATAATTCCTTTAATTAACTTCTACAATTCACTTATCAAAATAAGTGATTTCGGATTCATAAACAACGTTTATAAATCACAATTTTATATTTTATAACTACTTCAACTTATAATTTCCTTTTATTATCCAATTCAATTTATAACTCAATTTTCTACCAAAAGTCCATTCTATAAGTTAAACACTTATAATTCGTTTATTTACAAAAATCGTTCTTTTAGGATTTCACAAATTATTTATTCTGTCCTTTATAAAACCCATTTTAACATCATTTAAAACGTCTTTAAAACTCCTTTATAATTTCATCACTTTGATTTATAAAAAATCAAATTTTATAAATCTTATATATAGAGCTTTCATAATAAATTCAAAAATCTCTATTTAAACCATTTTAGAAATAAATCGACTTTTATTTCAAAAACGACACTTCGGTTATATTTCACTAAAAATTATAACTTTTATAACTTTAAAATTTTAAGTTTATAAATCGATTCAAAAATTCCATAAAACGTATATTTTCAAAAATCACTTTAAAAACCCTTTTAAAGTAAAAGTCGTTATTTTTACATTTCAAAACTGAATCCGATGATGCAACAACACCAATTAGTCCATCACAACAGTCAATATCATATATCAATATGATACCAGGATATATATCAATATCTGTAAATAAGTAAATACAGTTGAGGAATCCAGTTGGATCCCTCCAACCTGTTTCCCTGCATCCAAAGACGTTAGCACAATACCAATTCCGCTCCAGTACGGAATTATCGCAGTATATGGGTTTTATAAAAATCCGCTTACTAACGGCGCAATAGGGTCTCATCCGCTATACGAGGCGGGAAATCATCAATCCAATATATACATATGCCAATATGTATATATTGCTATATATATATAGATATATCCTACTATATCTAATATCACATCCAATAGCAATCAAATAACTGCAAAAATTCCACATTCAATTTTGAGTGAGAAAAATCTCACCGTGATTTTAATTCTGATTTCAGCGTTTATTTCGAATAAAATTAAACACGCGTTTAATTTTACCCGAAATTCAAACTAGCTCCAAACGACTCCAATCGAGTTGCATTGCGAAGTGCTCGACGAAACGAAGCCAACGCCGCTTGTTTCGTAATTTTCCGACCTTGTAGCAAAAAGTTACAACATTTTTAATATCTCATGATTTAATATACAATTTTCTTTTTAATTTTATTTTAAATTTATAACCTAAATCCATCGCAGCCCTTTATTTTAAAATCTCAGATCCTGGCCGCTCGTGTGCTTCTTCTCCAATACGTGAAAACATGTCACGTTCGAACCCAACCGGCCGCCTATCAAACCCTAATACACGCGCCTCCTACCAACGTCCAGACACCATCACTCCACCGCCATACGAACCGCCTCCAGGAGAGCCTCCCACGGCTGCGACATGGTGGAGCTCGGCCACCTCCTGTGCATGGAAAACGAGGACGAAGCCGGTCCATTCAAACTGGATTTCCCATCGATCCGCCGCTTGAAATCAGATCTTGACCGTTCACATTAGAGATCTCACTGTCCTCTACCTTTTGCTAGTTGAACACTTCGCATGAATGTCGACGGCTTGGGAGATCAGAGGGGAAGAAGGTCACGCATTTCTGGCCATTCGTGAAGATAGTGGCGGCTAACCCTAGCTGCTAAGGGCTTTGGTGAAAATAGAATGATAGAGGGGTTTTTATAGAAAATATTTCAAAACACTATTCACCCGAAATTTTTCCGAACTCCAAATCGAGCGTGCCGGCTGACGTTTCTAAGGTTTACCCCGCGTTCCGAATGCAATGGAACGTGTTTCGAAAGCTAATTCGGACATCTTTGCGAGATACGGAGAAAAACGATCGATTTAAAATTAAACCGATTAAATCGATTTCGAGGCGTTTTAATTTGTACCGGACAAACGGTAAATCCAAAAATTACGAAATTTGAAACCATGCAATAATATCACATTACGGATCCGATGAAACTGGTTTCGTCGAAATCCGAGACTTTTTGAAAAATGACTATTTTTAACTCGACGATTTAAAATTAAAATAATTTCGACGCGTTTCGAGCTGCCACGGTCAAACGACAACTCCGATGGATACGAAAATTGAAATCCGATAATAACTAACTATTATGGATCCAATGGAACTGGTTTCGTCCAATTCTGAGACTGTCCGAAAATTGGCTAATTTTCAGTCGATAATTAAATATTAAAATATTCAATTTTCACAGATTAACTCCAAATTAAATTTTAAAAGTTCTATAACCTTTCTATAACTCCAGTATGATTAAATAAAATTTTCCAAATCGTTTTCAATCACATTTAATCCATATTTCAATTATTTCTGGAATTACAACTATTAAATTATCGATTTAATTACCCAGGTAAATCCAATATTCGATAAATAAATTATCCAACTTCTAAATTCCATTTATTGATATTAAAAATCAATTAAATATTCGAATTTTAATTATCAAAAATTCTGGGTCGTTACACCAAACATAAGAACATGATTCAATACAAATAATAGAGATTACAACAATGAAAAGATAGGAAATAAAATGACATAACCTTGATAACTTAAAGAAAGGTGATCAATACATGGCTTGGTTTGGTAAAGTTTTGGTGATGTTGTCTTCATGGTGGTCACGGCCTTGGATGGTGGTGAGGAGGAGGGATGATGGTCGGTCATGGTGATGTGGTGGAGATGGTGAGGTCGCCAATAGCATGGAGGCCAAACCTATCTTGAAGGAAAAAGAGAAAAACAAAGAAATATGGAAGAAGAAAGCAAGGAGAAGCCATGGAATAATTTTTTGAAATTTTTTTTTTCTCTGGAACGCAAATGAGATGTGAAACAAATTTTGTACGTGATTCACAAAGTGATGGCGGCTAGGGTTACAAAATTTGAACGGTTAGAGATGTGAAGATGAGTGGTTAGGAAATTAAAAAGGCACAATTTAAGGAGAAAGAATCTTGTAATTAATTTATTCATAAATGCAAATGAAAATGAGGAGTTTTGAAATGAGAAATAAATCTTCTTGTATGTGATTTGCAAATGAGAAATACACGGCTAGGAAAAGAGTTTGTACGGCTAAAGCAAGAAATAAAGAGGCCATGTAAATGAAAAGGCAAGAAATAAAGCAAATGTAACCCATGCCTAATTAATCAAAGTGACGAATGTCTAATTGATTTGTTTCCAAGCTATTAAAAATAGATAAATCAATCAAACTCAAATAAATTTAATCAAAGTTTATACAAATAAAAATAGAAAATAAAATTATAGAAAATTATTGCGTGAAAACACTGTAATTTATCCAGTTTAAAAAGTATAAGTTTTAAATTTCCAATAAATCCATATATTTGATTTTCTCAATCTTGTTATTGAATCAACTATTAACTTATCCCCTTATGGGTAATATTAACATTGGTTTATATACTAATACATTAATAATTTCCCAATTCATCCAAATTTCAATTTTAATTAGCTACAATAAATCCATTTATTATGGATTGAATCCCAATTAATTAATTTCCAATAATTGCCTTGCTTCAATTCTACTCTTTTTATTAAATCTATTATCTGTAACGACCCGTAAATTTTAACTGTTTTAATAACGTAATTAGTTGAAATTTTGTGAAATTTTTAAACGATAAAATTTTGAAATAAAATTTTAATATTTGAAATGCGTCTAGTTAAACATAGCAACTGGTAAATTTTCATCCGAAAATATGAAAGTTCATCTCGTGTGTAATTTTTATTTAAATTTAATCAGTTAGTAACTGATGAATATAAAATGTTTTTGAAACCTAAATATTTTTATATAGAAAAATTCTAAATCATCTTCTGAGTAAGACGTCATTTTTCGTTTTTTAAAATTTGGACTTCTTTAGCTCCGTTGATCTTATTTTTCGGCGTTTTGCTACATTTTCCGCTAGTAGAAAATTCGAATTTTTTTAATATATATAATTCAATCGTACCACTGATATCTGTATACCGTTTAGATTGTCTCGTCATGTTGATCTTCGTGGTATGTTCAATTCTGTGTTTTGAGGCCCGGTACGCGGCATAAACAATAAAACTGTGCGTCGTACTGTTACCGAAATTGGACTTTATTTCTTCCTTTCGTTCCAAAACTTCTGACGTGCTGCCCAAACAATAATAAATGCTTGTTAGCTGAAATTTTGGGTCACCGTTGCTTTTCTAAATGCTACTTTTCTAGAATATATTTATTTCTTCCTGGTACGTTTCCTCTTCTCTCCTCTTTATTCCGGGAACTGGCCTTTCATTCTTTTCTCTGTTTGCATTTCTTCTGTAACAACCCGTATATTTGGACTGTTTAAATTGACAATAATCCACACATATCAACTTAAATAGTACAAAACACGAATCATTAATGGAGTATATGTATATAAATGAGAATCATCACAGAATCACAGAAAATACATCGTAACAGAATAGTGCAGCGGAAATACAACATAGTCATAAGAGTAGTTCATGAAGCTACCCATAAATACAACAATGTCTCAAATAAAAGAAATAGAACAACATAGATGTCCAATAGTCCAAATAGAAAGAACAATACTGATAAGATAAGATAATGATAGTCTTCGGTCTTCAGCTCCAAGTAGAACAGCAACATCAATCCTCAGTCTGATCCGAGCATATGCACAAAAAAACACTCGAATCAGGACATATATTCTTATACAGATAATATAGTTCAAAATTTGAAACAACAATAACTCAAAGATGAATGGAATAAACATCTTTCAGGATCCGATAAACTATCTATACATAGTAGTGTACGATAAATAGATAATGTCTAACAATAAAGTAAAATATCAGGATAATGTTAAGGCATCACCATTATTCCCCTTAACACATTTTATATAAGCATCATATACTATACAGCACTGTAACTCCACCGTAAACTAGTGGGATATCAGGGAGTACTCCATAGGTATAATTCAAAACAAATTCGTAGTGGTCGCGTATATGGGAATACAAGTATGACAAAACACATGAGGCAATACCCAAGGTAGTGACACTACCATTTGCCTGATCCGGACTGGTGAGAACGCATCGCCGCAGCGATCGCAACACCGCGAAACAACACTCCCAAATCAAGGGTGCGCACCAATCAATCACAAAGTAAATGAATAGTTTACGAAGAAGTGTGTTCGCTCGAGGTAGCTAACCCCCATTTGGCCCGGCACGGCTCCTGTTTTAGTCATTTCCAATTTGACACAAGTGTCAAGGCTATCCATTAACGTTCTCTTTCTTCAATCATCGCGTTCGTCAATCCAACCACTTCATTCTGGATCATACTCCGCGTATAGTTATTAAAGTGGTTTTCGGTTTAGACAGTGAGTATGTCTCTAACTGATTCTGGTTCCTTTAATAACCTTCATAATTATAACACCGATTGGTCGTTAATATATTTCAAAACCAAATCAATTTCAATTCCAATTGGAATTCATAAATCGACATTTCGTTAGTCTTTCTAAATCAATTTCCAAAATTACATCTCATAACTTCCCAATTTCATTTTTAAATTTCTATAATTCAATTTCAAAGTTTCAATTTTAAAACAATTCAAATATTCATTGTATTTAGTATATAAGTTCATTTCAAAATCATTTAACTTAATTTAACGTTCAAATCGATTTAAACTCAATTATCGATTTCATTCGTTATTCATTCAATTAATTTATCATTAAAACAATTTCAATTAAATTTCCAATCCATTACATTACTTTCTTAAGTTCAACTTATTTTATCAAGCTTACAAATTTATTTTGATTAATTTGTCGAATCCAATTCTTCAAATTACAAGTCTTCCATTTGTTAACAAAACACATTCCATTTCTTATTAAAAGAATCCATTTCACTTATTATTTACTTAGTTACACTTGTTCAAAATTAAATTTCACTTAAATAAAATATTCAATTTAGTTTAACCATTAAATAATTCAATCTTATTCAATTATCAAATAATTTCAAATCTTAATTACTACTTAATTTTTTACAATTTCAAAACTTAATTATTAATAATTTCCAAAACATAATTATTACAAATTCCAAAACTTAATTTTTAACAATTCCAAAACTTCATTATTTATCAATTTAAATTTAAACAATGTTCTTCGTTAATTACTACGTTAATATTTGTCTCAATTACAAATATTCACATTTTCCATTCATTCGAATTTAAATTCCAAATTTTATTCAAAACCATATTATTAGTCAAATAAAACTTTATTTTATTTTAAATCAAAACATTTACCAATCGGGTTTAAATTTAATTTTCTATCCTAAGTCAAAGTTATTTGGGTATTTATCATTTCAACCCGATTCCATTTAAATTTAAATGAAAGCATAAAAGGGAACTTGCAGTGTGATAGCTGGGATGGTGTCAAAGTAAATAAATAAGCAATAGCATCCATTCACAACGATTCAACAATTTAAATAATCCCGAAATAATCGTATTAATTTACATTTGTTTTTATGCAAATTAATATAATTATTCCTAGAATCTACACTATCATTTCATGCAGATTAAAGATTATTACATTTTTACTTGTCGTCAAATTCAATTTCAAACTACAACAATTAATCCAAGATACGTTCAAAGGTTCAAGGTGTAATTTATCAAATTTTACGTGTATTAACTTAACAATTTAAAAGAAGTCACATTTAACTAGTCCATATTCATCATATAAGGGGTCAAGTTAATCGACATTCAACATATATAATTCACTTAATATTGTTAAATATCCTATATCACTTTCAACTTGCATACCTTATCACTTAACAATAACAATCAATATTAAATTTAATTATCACATAGAAATCAGTTATCAACCAAAATAGCATAAGAATATATGTCGTGAAAATTTATTTCACCTTTCGTGGATAAAGAAATTTGACGGCGAAGCACGAAGAAGCAAGAAAAGAGTCGGTACAGCACGAACAACGGACACGAAGACGGAGAAAGAACAAAAGCTGAAGATCAATGCTGCTGCGAAAGAAACTCAGTCGGTTGCTTCTGCACACAACGAAAAAGAAAAGTCGGTTACTATTTTGGCAACCAGAATAGATATTTGCGTAAAACATCTAAAGCAACATTGTGGTATAAATTTTCTTTTGTATATAGCACGAATCCTGCTCCACCAATACTTTGTTCGAACATGTTCATGACCGAATGCAACATATTCAAAGTTTTATCACCATGCACTCTCCTTCAACAATACAAGGCCAAGGCTTGCTTTCACGACAACTGCATGCTATACTCTCTCCCCTGCCTGCTATGACACGCACGCACCTTTCACCTCTCTCTTTTTTAAAAAAAAAACAAAACACACGCACATTGATACCAACATGCACTCACACTTAGAACGCACGCGAGGCCAAGAGAAGAGGTGCTGGCACGGTGGGGTGAGGAGGTGGAGGCGGTGAAGTGGAGTGGCCCAGGGCTGATAAGGCAGAGCGTGGCCATGCTGACGGTGGCGAGGTCGTGGTTGGGCTCGGTTATGAGCGACGTGACAAGGTGGGTTTGGCTGTAGGCGAAAGTGGAGGCTGACGCTGGGGTGCTGCTTCGGGTGGAGGGAGGAGGGGCTCTATGTTCGGGTTTCGGTCGTGAGATGGTGGTTGCAAAAGCTTGATGGCCATGGGAAGGGTTGGCGAGCTGTTGGCGTTTTCACTGGAAGGTTGGAAGGCTGTCGTACCCCGTACCCCCCTTCGTAGGGGATCTTATCTGAAAAAACATTCAACAGAACTTCCTACTTTGATGGTTTTGGGAATTGATTTCTTTGGATTTTTCTCACGTCTTCGAATGTGAATTTATGTGATTCGATTTGTTTCAACAATCGTTTTATGACTTGTCACATTAAAGATATGAAGGTTTTAATACTAGTAGTAAATATCAAAACTCTTTCATCAAATCGATTTCAACACTATTTTAAATATCAAAAGTTCGTTTTCTCAAACCGATTTCCAATCTACTAATATATACAAGCCTTTACTTCACTCGGATGAAAAATCGACTTAAACGACTTAGTAAAACGAGTGGTATGAAACGCTTGCGTTCACTTTGTCGGTTAGCTCTTGGACTTGTTCGATTGAACCCTTTTATGACAATTTCCTAGTGAAGATTTACAGCTTGTTCATAAATATTTAAGTTAAGCAAGTGGTTATGGGACATGAAGCTAAACTCATATATTTACTAGCTTGGTGTGATTAACACTTCCTTATGATCATGATGATCATTTTTGTGATTTAGACTAGCGATTGAGCGATGTCTCTTTGTCTGCGAGGGAGACTAGACCCCGCTTTTGTGATGTTTCGCCATCACTTATATGGGGTAGCACCCCATGGTCTTCGGGCCATTTCTGTGTGGAAATTTAATGGATAGCTTCCATGAGATAGCTTCTCATTCATGTGTTTACGCGTAGGTGAGTTTTCATGCTCCCATTCATGTGTTAGGCCTCCCCCTTTTTTATGTGTTTTCTGGATTTCTGGTGATGATTTCTGGAATTTTGTGCTTCACCAATTTTCATGATTTTCATTGATATGAAATCAGATTTTGTGCATTGGTGAATTTATGTGTTATTGACTTGTTATGAATACAAGTTTAGGGTATGATACCCTATTTCATCTTTGAGAAGATTCTTGTGATATTGATTGATCTTTTGTTGATTATCATTTACATACTTATAGTAGTATACCGTTATGGTTGTTACATGTTCATGCCATATTATTTATCCTATACCTTATCATCTGATATTTATAGCTAGACTGATCCGTTTATTATTTTCTTATAAATAATACTCGGGTCAGACCGAGATGTTACAGGTGCTTATGCTTGACTTCTCTTCAGGATTATTCTGACTTTTGGAACTACTTAGATTAGTAGTTTTTGGATGTACGCATTTGAGATATAGACTCTATGTTGTGTACTTATTCTTTTGTATAGCACGTGTTGCTATTCTTTTGTATTATCGTGGATCTTTCTGACCACTACTCTGATGTACATTTTCACGTGTTATATATATATTCATATCTTCTTCCGCCTTTGTGATATGGATGTCTGTGACTGATTTATGTTATGATTACTTCTATGTTTTGTTTCCGAAGATTATATATAGCCACCGTGTGATAGCTTTGAGTTTGTATCGGTATGTTGGATTTCCTCCTTAAAAGGTATGCATTCTATTCTATTTGACATATCGGTGCTCGCACAAAGAAGTTACATGGATGGTCGCTCCTCAACAGCCTTATTCTCCGTGCTAGTTGACAACATTACACCGTAGTGTTCTTGGCTTGCGTGGGTATTGAGGTGGGGCGTCACACTTAAGGTAGAATATTAAAGAATAATAATTATATATATATATATGTTATAATAATAGTGCATATATTTTGCTGTTTTCTCAAACTGATTCTAATTATCTTCATCAATTCAGTTCTGATTTGATTTCGTCTATTCCTATTTATCAGCTTCATTCGTCGATTCGAGTTCAATCTTGCCTTGTTTTGAGGTTCGTGCCTGGATTTCGTAATTCAACTTTGTTGTCTATATCTCTAGCCTCGAAAGGTGAGCAATCACTCACGATTAATATTCTTTTATTTATTAAATTTGATTTCAATTGAAACGACAAATGAAATATGCTGCTATAGTGATTTACACTGTTATATATGTTATTACCTGTATCAGTTCACTTATGACATCTGACACCATTATCTGTTAATTATTTATGCGATAATAATCCAGTTTGGTAGATATTTGATTGATTGATGATGTTATATTGGATGTTAAATTGTTAATGTTAAAGTGATAAATAATATGCAATCGAATTGATATAGGATAGTCAACAATTTAAATTGGATCTATATGTTGAATTTGATTTGTTAAATTTGTATAATATGACCCCCTTTAAATGTTTAATTACTCGACACGTAGTAATATGGTTAACTTCACCTTAAACCATTGAATGTATGTTGTATAAAATTGATGTTGTAGGAAATTGAATAATTGATATCAAATGAAGAACCGTATTAATATTAGTGTAACAATCTTTAATCTACATGAAATGATAGTGTAGATTCTAGAAATAATTATATTAATTTGCACAAACAACAATGTGAATTAATACGATTATTTCGGGATTATTTGAATTAATTATTGGATTGTTATTTATTGTTGTTATTGCTTGTTTATTTACTTTGACACCATCCCAGTTATCACACTGCAAGTTCCCTTTGCTATGCTTTGATTTTGAATTGAATTGGAATCGGGTTGAAATGATAAATACCCAAATTGAACTTTGACTTAGGATAGAGAATTAAATAAAACCCGATTGGTCAATAATTTGATTGAAAAATAAAATAAAGATTTTATTTGAATAAATAATATGGTTTTGAAATGAGGTTGAAATCTGAATTTTAATCAAAGGTAATGTTAATATTTAATAATCTGAAAAAAATATTAACATAGTAGTTGATGAAAGAACGTTGTTTTGAATTTAATTAATAATTAAGTTTGGAATTATTTAATAATTATGTTTTGAAATTAGTAAATAATTAAGTTTTGAAATTATTTAAAAATTAAATAAGATTGAATTATTTAATAATTAAATTGAATTGAATTCTTTATTAAGTGAAATTGAACCTCTTGAATTAGTGAAATTTAGTTTCTTTATTAATCGAGTTGTGAAATTTGTAACTAAGTAAATAAATAAGTGAAATTGAATTTCTTTAACAAGAAATAGAATGTGATTTATTGAAATTAAAGTAAGACTTGAAATTGAAAGATTTGGTTTGATGAATTTAATTTAATGCAATTTGTAAGTTTTGATACAATGAAGTTGACCTTAAATAATTGATTTAATAAATTGGAAATTAAATAGAAATTTTTTTGAATGATAAATTATCTTAACGAATATTGAATGAAATCGTTAATGAATTTAAATTGATTTGAATATAGATTAAATTAATTTAAATGATTTCAGAATGAAACTTATATACGAACTTAAATTAATATTTGTATTGTTTTACATAAAAATTGAAATTGTATGATAAGATTTTGAAATGGTAATTTGGAAGTTTTGAAACGTAAATTTTGGAAATTGATCTAGAAATGGAAATGAAATGTTGGTTTACAAATTCTAATTGAAATTGTAATTGATTTGGTTTTTGAAATATATAAACGACCAATCGGTGTAATAATTACGAAAGTTATTAAAGAGACCGGAATCGGTTAGGGACATACTCACTGTCTAAACCGAAAACCACGTTAATAACTACACGCGGAGTGTGATCCAGAATGAAGTGGTTAGAATGATGTAAGTGATGACTGAAGAAAGAGAACGATAATGGATAGCCTTGACACTTGTGTCAAATTTGAAATGACTAAAACAGGAGCCGTGCCGGGCCAAATGGGGGTTAGCTACCTCAAGCGAACACACTTCTTCGAAAACTACTCATTACTTGTTGTCGATTGGTGCACCCTTGATTTTGGGAGTGTTGTTTCCCTGTGTTGCGGTCGCTGCAGCGATGAGTTCTCACCAGTCCGGATCAGACAAACGGTAGTTTCACTACCTTGGGTATTGCCTCATGTGCCTTGTCATACTTGTATCCCTATATACGCGACCACTACGATTTGTTTTGTGTTATACCTATGGAGTACTCCCTGATATCCCACTAGTTTACGGTGGAGTTTACAGTGCTGTATAGACTATAACGCTTATATAAAAATGTGTTAAGGGGGATAATGGTAACGCCTTAACACTATTTTGATATCTTATATTACTGATAAGCATTATCTACTTATCGTACACTACTACATAGTAGATAGTTTAACGGATCCTTAAAGGATGGTTATTCCAAACATCCTTTGAGTTACTTGTATTTCAATTGCTATTTTACTTGAGTTGGATTTATTGATATAAGAATGTTAATCTTGACTCGAGTGTTTTGTGTTTTTCTTTACGCTCGGGTCAGACTGAGTGTTCCAGTATTCGAGACTCACCTTTGGAGTTGGAGCTTCGCTTGAAGATCCAGCTATCTACCCAGCTTTCAGATATCCAGTTGATTCCAGTGATTGTATTCTGATTATTGTATTTGACTATTGTATTTGAGACATCTGTTGTACCTTATTTAACTCTGATATGTATATAGTAGCTTCATGAACTACTATCTTTTATTTCCGCTGCATTTAATACTCTGTGTCTGTGATCTGTGATTATTTTATTTACTGTATATGCTCAGTTTTTCCAAATTTAAATTAACAATTCGGTATTTTGAATCATTCAAGTTCGACATGTGCGGATGCGAATGGTCCAAAATAGCGGGTCGTTACAATTGGTATCAGAGCTTTGGTAGCTCTAGGCAAAACATAGCATACAGGGTAAATTTATTTATAGAATCACTCTCATTCGAGTTTCAATCTCTTCCTTTGACTCAATTCCTTTGAATTTTGGAACGTTCCCCTCGGTTCCGAAATTCATTCGTGTCCTTCACTATTCATCTTCTTTCAATTCTTGAGCACCCCATAACTCCATTTTGAATGATATCTATAATAGATCGGCGGTCTCGCCAATCTTCGAATGATTCGTAAAGAAGCAAAACTCCTTTATAATAGGCATCAATTTACCTGAGATTTCTGTATCCTCGGTTCACGATGCTATTTATTCCCTGCTATACCTGAATTCATCTCTTGAGATCGAGTGTTGATTTACCTCGAAATTCAGCATCGATCTTATTCTTGAAGTTACGGACAACCCGGTTAAGGTTGCCCGTGAATAAAATAAACTCGTCCATCTTCCGATTGTGGTAATTGAATTATCTTATCTTCTGTTTCAAACTTATTTTCGAATCAAAATTCTCTTTGATTTGATTTCCAGCAAATTTGAATCGCTATACATGTTTTGAAATCTATTCTTGTATCGTCGAGCGAGGAATTGTATTTGTAACATTATATTTAAAATGTTTTAAAAATATATTGTGTTGTTTGAGTTGTTGATGTTGATTTGGATTTTCGATCGATTCGTCTGATCAACGCTATCGATAGGATTTCCAAAACACTTTAACAGAGCAAACCGACACAATATCGTTTTCAAATTTGGTACACAAAATAAATTTTTGAATGATTATATTATATATACAAGTATAAATTTTTCTGAAATTAAATTGTTAATGAGTTGTTGTCCGAAATGATAATATTTAATTTTCATTTATTATTTCATAAACCATTACTATTGGATAATATAAATAAATGAATTTATAAAAATAGGTTAAAATTGATTTTAAATTTAAATGGATTTAAACTAAATTTGAGAATTTAATATACGGTGGTTTCAAACTTTGATTTGAAAGTTTTAAAGTGTATAGTATTTAATTTTCATTTATTGTTTTATAAACCATTGACTATTTCATAATATAAATAAATGAATTTGTAAACTTGGGTATAATTTGATTGAAATTTGAAATGAATTTAAATCAAGAAACTGAGAATTTAAATTTTCGGTGATTTCAGACTTTGATTTGAAAGTTTTAAAGTGTATAGTATTTAAATATTTCGAATAGAAATCATTTTCAAAGAATTTTAAATGTTTAAATAAGTGCTCTTCTCTTTGTCGCTGGAAAATAATTTTGGTGATGGCGGCCGCATCATCGACATTCATTTTCGAGTTTCGAAGTGAAGAGACCATTCAGTAGCTTTGCTACACTTTTGTTTCGGAAATTGAATTTGATTTGAATTTTAACCGTTTTAATAACGTAATTAGTTGAAATTTTTAAACGATAATATTTTGAAATAAAATTTTAATATTTGAAATGCGTCTAGTTAAACATAGCAACTGGTAAATTTTCATCCGAAAATATGAAAGTTCATCTCGTGCGTAATTTTTATTTAAATTTAATCAGTTAGTAACTGATGAAAATAAAATGTTTTCGAAACCTAAAGATTTTTATATAGAAAAAATCTAAATCATCTTTTGAGCAAGACGTCATTTTTCATTTTTCAAAATTCGGACTTCTTTAGCTCCGTTGATCTTATTTTTCGGCGTTTTGCTGCATTTTCCGCTAGTAGAAAATTCGAATTTTTTTTATATAATTCAATCGTACCACTGATATCTGTATACCGTTTTGATTGTCTCGTCATGTTGATCTTCGTGGTATGTTCAATTCTGTGTTTTGAGGCCCGGTACGCGGCAGAAACAATAAAACTGTGCGTCGTACTATTACCGAAATCGGACTTTATTTCTTCCTTTCGTTTCAAAACTTCTGACGTGCTGCCCAAACAATAATAAATGCTTGTTAGCTGAAATTTTGGGTGACCGTTGCTTTTCTAAATGCTACTTTTCTAGAATATATTTATTTCTTCCTAGTACGTTTCCTCTTCTCTCCTCTTTATTCTAGGAACTGGCCTTTCATTCTTTTCTCTGTTTGCATTTCTTCTGTAACAACCCGTATATTTGGACCGTTTAAATTGACAATAATCCACACATGTCAACTTAAATAGTACAAAACACGAATCATTAATGGAGTATATGTATATAAATGAGAATCATCACAGAATCACAGAAAATACATCATAACAGAATAGTGTAGCGGAAATACAACATAGTCATAAAAGTAGTTCATGAAGCTACCCATAAATACAACAATGTCTTAAATAAAAGAAATAGAACAACATAGATGTCCAATAGTCCAAATAGAAAGAACAATACTGATAAGATAAGATAGTGATAGTCTTTGGTCTTCAGCTCCAAGTAGAACAGCAACAGCAATCCTCAGTCTGATCCGAGCATATGCACAAACAAACACTCGAATCAGGACATATATTCTTATACAGATAATATAGTTCAAAATTTGAAACAACAATAACTCAAAGATGAATGGAATAAACATCTTTCAGGATCCGATAAACTATCTATACATAGTAGTGTACGATAAATAGATAATGTCTAACAATAAAGTAAAATATCAGGATAATGTTAAGGCATCACCATTATTCCCCTTAACACATTTTATATAAGCATCATATACTATACAGCACTGTAACTCCACCGTAAACTAGTGGGATATCAGGGAGTACTCCATAGGTATAATTCAAAACAAATTCGTAGTGGTCGCGTATATGGGAATACAAGTATGACAAAACACATGAGGCAATACCCAAGGTAGTGACACTACCATTTGCCTGATCCGGACTGGTGAGAACGCATCGCCGCAGCGATCGCAACACCGCGAAACAACACTCCCAAATCAAGGGTGCGCACCAATCAATCACAAAGTAAATGAATAGTTTACGAAGAAGTGTGTTCGCTCGAGGTAGCTAACCCCCATTTGGCCCGGCACGGCTCCTGTTTTAGTCATTTCCAATTTGACACAAGTGTCAAGGCTATCCATTAACGTTCTCTTTCTTCAATCATCGCGTTCGTCAATCCAACCACTTCATTCTGGATCATACTCCGCGTATAGTTATTAAAGTGGTTTTCGGTTTAGACAGTGAGTATGTCTCTAACCGATTCCGGTTCCTTTAATAACATTCGTAATTATAACACCGATTGGTCGTTAATATATTTCAAAACCAAATCAATTTCAATTCCAATTGGAATTCATAAATCGACATTTCGTTAGCCTTTCTAAATCAATTTCCAAAATTACATCTCATAACTTCCCAATTTCATTTTTAAATTTCTATAATTCAATTTCAAAGTTTCAATTTTAAAACAATTCAAATATTCATTGTATTTAGTATATAAGTTCATTTCAAAATCATTTAACTTAATTTAATGTTCAAATCGATTTAAACTCAATTATCGATTTCATTCGTTATTCATTCAATTAATTTATCATTAAAACAATTTCAATTAAATTTCCAATCCATTACATTACTTTCTTAAGTTCAACTTATTTTATCAAGCTTACAAATTTATTTTGATTAATTTGTCGAATCCAATTCTTCAAATTACAAGTCTTCCATTTGTTAACAAAATACATTCCATTTCTTATTAAAGGAATCCATTTCACTTATTATTTACTTAGTTACACTTGTTCAAAATTCAATTTCACTTAAATAAAATATTCAATTTAGTTTAACCATTAAATAATTCAATCTTATTCAATTATCAAATAATTTCAAATCTTAATTACTACTTAATTTTTTACAATTTCAAAACTTAATTATTAATAATTTCCAAAACATAATTATTACAAATTCCAAAACTTAATTTTTAACAATTCCAAAACTTCATTATTTATCAATTTAAATTTAAACAATGTTCTTCGTTAATTACTACGTTAATATTTGTCTCAATTACAAATATTCACATTTTCCATTCATTCGAATTTAAATTCCAAATTTTATTCAAAACCATATTATTAGTCAAATAAAACTTTATTTTATTTTAAGTCAAAACATTTACCAATCGGGTTTAAATTTAATTTTCTATCCTAAGTCAAAGTTATTTGGGTATTTATCATTTCAACTCGATTCCATTTCAATTTAAATCAAAGCATAAAAGGGAACTTGCAGTGTGATAGCTGGGATGGTGTCAAAGTAAATAAACAAGCAATAGCACCATTCACAACGATTCAACAATTTAAATAATCCCGAAATAATCGTATTAATTTACATTTGTTTTTATGCAAATTAATATAATTATTCCTAGAATCTACACTATCATTTCATGCAGATTAAAGATTATTACATTTTTACTTGTCGTCCAATTCAATTTCAAACTACAACAATTAATCCAAGATACGTTCAAAGGTTCAAGGTGTAATTTATCAAATTTTACGTGTCTATTAACTTAACAATTTAAAAGAGGTCACATTTAACTAGTCCATATTCATCATATAAGGGGTCAAGTTAATCAACATTCAACATATATAATTCACTTAATATTGTTAAATATCCTATATCACTTTCAACTTGCATACCTTATCACTTAACAATAACAATCAACATTAAATTTAATTATCACATAGAAATCAGTTATCAACCAAAATAGCATAAGAATATATGTCGTGAAAATTTATTTCACCTTTCGTGGATAAAGAAATTTGACGACGAAGCACGAAGAAGCAAGAAAAGAGTCGGTACAGCACGAACAACGGACACGAAGACGGAGAAAGAACAAAAGCCGAAGATCAATGCTGCTGCGAAAGAAACTCAGTCGGTTGCTTCTGCACACAACGAAAAAGAAAAGTCGGTTACTATTTTGGCAACCAGAATAGATATTTGCGTAAAACATCTAAAGCAACATTGTGGTATAAATTTTCTTTTGTATATAGCACGAATCATGCTCCACCAATACTGTGTTCGAACATGTTCATGACCGAATGCAACATATTCAAAGTTTTATCACCATGCACTCTCCTTCAACAATACAAGGCCAAGGCTTGCTTTCACGACAACTGCATGCTATACTCTCTCCCCTGCCTGCTATGACACGCACGCACCTTTCACCTCTCTCTTTAAAAAAAAAACAAAACACACGCACATTTATACCAACATGCACTCACACTCAGAACGCACGTGAGGCCTAGAGAAGAGGAGCTGGCACGGTGGGGTGAGGAGTGGAGGCGGTGAAGTGGAGCGGCCCAGGGCTGATGAGGCAGAGCGTGGCCATGCTGACGGTGGCGAGGTCGTGGTTGGGCTTGGTTATGAGCGACGTGACAAGGTGGGTTTCGCTGCAGGTGAAAGTGGAGGCTGACGCTGGGGTGCTGCTTCGGGTGGAGGGAGGAGGGGCTCTATGTTCGGGTTTCAGTCATGAGATGGTGGTTGCAAAAGCTTGATGGCCATGGGAAGGGTTGGCGAGCTGCTGGCGTTTTGACTGGAAGGTGGGAAGGCTGTCACGACTTATGTTGGCTGTTGTTCGAATGAAAGGGAAATGGCCACTCGTCAAGGCTAAGGCTTCGGTCAGGGGAAGGGCAGCTTTGTTTCTTTTTTTAGAGAAGTATGACAAGCAAATAAGGAAAGGAAGAAAGAGGGATGGGGAAGACTTGTTTTTACCTGATGCTTGAAAGCAGAGAGGAGGAAATTGTGAATGAACAGTGAACTGGTTTCTTAGCCTTTGAAAATATAGTAACAGTAAATACTTCTCAAAATTCCGAACGTTACACATATTCCCAAACTTCTCACCTAATTCCAAACGTTCACCCTATTTCCAAGGTAATCCCATCTTCCAACTACCATATTAATTCCCAGCTGATTCAAATTTTCAATTTCTTTTGCAAATGGGCTGAAGGAAATTTGGGCTGAGATTTTATTTAACCGGTCCGTTCGGAACGATTAAATCAATGCGACTATTTTTCGCCGGACTCCGATTAGCACGAATAAATATACCATTTTGATCAGCGCGACGAGGCGCTTCTAACGGTGCACAGATAATGGTGGTACGTTTGTATTACAAAATTTCGAATTTTATATTATAGGGAAAAATGCAGAAAAAACGCCGAAAAATAAGATCGACGGAGCTAAAGAAGTCCGAATTTTGAAAAACGAAAAATGACGTCTTGATCAAAAGATGGTTTAGAATTTATCTATGTAAAAATATTCGGGTTCGGAAGATAAAATTTTTCGCGCTTTAAAATGAACTGTTATACAACAAAACGCAAACGAAATTTTCGGTGATATTTTACGATGAAACTTTTTCTATATTTATATCTAACTGGACGTATCCTATAAATAAAGTTTGGATGATAATTTAGATCGTTTATAATTTTCAAAATTTTATTGAAACGATGAATTTAAAATTTAAATTAGGTTGGAAATTTGGGGTCGTTACAATCTCCCCCACTCAAAACTTTTCGTCCTCGAAAAAGAACGAGACGAGTGAAGTAGGAATGAAATAAGCAGAAAAGTCAATATAGATTTAAGAAATTTGAATTATACCTGAAATTAGTAATTCGGGGTTTGAATCCCGGATACTATCCTCGGTCTCGCATGTGCAATCTCGCTCATCTGCACTCCACTGGACTTTGACGAGATTTACCGACTTCCTTCTAAGTTGTTTTGTCTCACGATCGACTATCCGAAGTGGCTTCCGCTCAGTAGTCAAGTCAGGCTCAATAACTATCTCATCCAATTGAGCAGTAGGGATGGTCATAGATGGATCGTGCACAACTTTATGAAGATGCGAAACGTGGAACACGTTGTGCACCCCGACGAACTTCTCTGGTAATGCAACTCTTTATGCTAATGTTCCGACTCTTTCCGAAATCTCAAACGGACCAACAAATCTGGGAGCTAGCTTCCCTTTCCTTCCAAATCGAACAATATTCTTCAAAGGCGACACTTCCAGAAATACTTTGTCTCCTATACTGAATTCGAGATCTCTTCTCCTTTTGTCAGCATAGCTCTTCTGCCTATCTTGTGTCGTCTTTATCTTCTTCCTGATTTCTTCGACTTTTTCAGAGGCTTCCATAATTACTTCTGGACCAAGCACTAATCGATCTCCAGACTCAATCCAACAAGCTAGCGATTTGCACGGCCGTCCATATAAGGCTTCGAACGGTGCCATATCAATGCTTGCCTGGTTGATTAAAGATGATTAATTCAAATTTAAATATACTTATTCAAATTTGAAATTTAATTTCTTTACCTGGTAACTATTTTTATAAGTGAATTCAACCAAGTGAAGATGGTCTTCCCAGGAACCACCAAAGTCAATAATACAAGCTCGAAGAAGATCTTCCAAAATCTGATTCACCCTCTCAGTTTGGCCATCTGTCTGAGGATGATAAGCTGTGCTCAGATTCAGTTTGGTGCCCAAAGTATCCTGGAATGCTTTCCAGAATTTACTGGTGAAAATAGGATCTCGATCGCATACAATACTAGATGGTACACCATGAAGTTTAACAACTTCTCTCATGTATATCTCGGCCAAACTCGAAGCTGTACGAGTGGACTTGACTGGAATAAAATGAGTGGACTTCGTTAGTCTATCAACAATCACCCATATGCTTTCGTTACCCTTTCTAGTCCTTGGCAGCCCATCAATAAAGTCCATAGAAATTTGCTCCCATTTCCAACCTGGAATCTCTAGAGGTTGAAGCAATCCTGCTGTCTTTCTGTGATCAGCTTTAACTTGTTGGCAAGTTGTGCATCTGTTGACATATGTAGAGATATCGCGCTTCATCCCACTCCACCAATATAACTTCTTCATATTCTGGTACATTTTAGTGACACCGAGATGAAATGAAAGCGAAGACTTATGGTTTTCTCTCAGCACTTCCTGTCTAAGACCATCAACATTAGGAACACAGATACGATCATCAATTCTCAAGATTCCATTACTATCAACATGTGCACCCAATTTATTATTAGCATTTTCAACTCTGCCAAGAACTATTTCTTTGATGCGATAAAGCAAAGTGTCCTCGTATTGCTTGGCTATAATACTATCCATAAGAGCTGGGGAGACGGAAAGCTGGAATAACATCCCTTCAACAAGATTACAACATATCATAGCTTGGTTTCTGCTCAAAGCATCGGCTACGGCATTTGCTTTTCCCGGAGTGTAATTAATATCAAGATCATATGCAGCTAGAAATTCGAGCCATCAGACTTGTCTCTGATTCAAATCCTTTTGTGAGAAAATATATCTCAATGACTTATGGTCAGTGAATAACTCGAATTTCGTTCCCAATAGATAGTGCCTCCATAGCTTAAGAGCAAATACGACCGCAAGAAGCTCTAAATCGTGAGTTGCATAATTTGTTTCATGGGTCTTTAACTGACAACCAGCTTAAGCAATAACCTTTCCTTTCTGCATTAAAACTGCTCCAAGTCCATCTCGACAGGCATCCGTATAGACAGTCAATCCTTCGCTACCATCAATAACTGTAAGAACTGGGGCGGATGTTAACTTTCGCTTCATCTCGTTGAAAGCTGCTTCACACTTTTCGCTCCAGATAAATTTCACATTCTTTCTGGTCAGTGCGGTAAGTGGTGCGGCAATACGAGCAAAGTTTTCTATAAATCAGCGATAATAGACGGCCAAACCCAAGAAAATGCGGATATCTGTGGGAGTTTTGGGGGTCTCCCAATCCTGCAAATTCCACAGATTCGAATGAAAATATTGATAAGTTGTTTTTGATAGAATTGACAAGTAAGAATAGAACTTACATTGATTACGGCGATCTTAGCTGGATCGACCGAAATCCCATTCTCCGAGACAATATGGCCAAGAAATCGAACTTCATCTTTCCAAAAGTGGCATTTCGAAAACTTGGCTTTAAGCTGATGACTGCGAAGAGTTTCGAGAACAAAAGCCAAATGTGACCTATGCTCTTTCTCATCTTTTGAGAAGACGAGAATATCATCGATGAAAACAAGAACAAACTTGTTAAGAACATCCCGGAAAACTCTATTCATTAAGTCGACGAAATAAGCTGGAGCATTAGTAAGACCGAACGACATAACCAGCCATTCAAAGAAACCATTTTCAGTGCGGAATGCTGTTTTAGGAATACTCTCCTCAGCAATTCTGAGTTGGTGAAAGCCAGTAGCCAGATCGAGTTGAGAGAATACTTTAGCTCCATGGAGCTGGTCGAATAGATCGTTGATGCGGGGCATTGGATATCTGTTCTTGTGTGTGAGCTTGTTTAGCTCTCTATAGTCCACACACATTCTGAGAGAACCATCTGATTTTGTGACGAATACCACTGCAGCGCCCCATTCTGAATGACTTCGCCGAATCAAGCCTTTAGCAAATAAATCTTCAATTTGAGCATTCAGTTCAGCCTTTTCTTTAGGAGCCATTCTCCGAGGAGGGAGGACTACTGGTCAGGCACCAGGAATAAGATCAACGCAGAATTCGATTTCCCGTGGAGGTGGTAGAGAATTTACTTCTCCAAATACATTAGAAAAGAATTGAACAACTGGAGTAGAGCTTAGTTCATTTGGATGGGAGTCAAGAGAGAATATAAAACTCCCAGCATATTCTTGAGGTGATTTGCCTTTAATAACTAAAGGTATACTCTTGTCGTCGATAAGAGAGACGATTCAAGCTTTGCATGAGATAATGGCTTCGAACTTTCGTAGCCAATCAATGCCTAATAGTATATCGAATGCCTCGAATCCAAGGACATAGAAATCCCAAGTGGAGCGGTGGATGCCATGTATAAGAGTGACATATTTGCAAACCCTTTTAAGGTTAGCGGGTCCTCCAATAGGGTTTGATACACATAAGAAAGTAGATGCAAGGATGGGTTCCAAACCAAGTTTATTGCACAAATCAATAGATATGAAACTATGTGTTGCTCCGGTATCAAATAGAACTTTAACGGGTAAAGTATGCAACATAAAAGTACTCTGTAATGTACCTTGGTTATCAGTAGGAGCAGGTGGGGTAGGTGGATCACGGGTGGAAGAAGTCATAGCAAATACCCTAGCCGTCTTTCCCTTTTTATACATAGGACAATCCTTCTTGAAATGGCCCGGCTGCAGACATACGTGACAGAGGTCGTTCCTGGTATTCTGAGGGGGCGGAACAGCGGCACTGGCAGATGTTGGACAGCTGTTGGCGTAGTGACCCCTCTGATCGCACTTGAAACAAGTGATGGAGGATAAGTCAATGGGCTTCTTCTGAGAATAGCCAAGCCCGGATTTCTACTGCCAATTCTTCTTCTGTTGCTCAAAATTTGGCTTTCTCTTTCCCGACTGATTTGCCGATGTCTGAGTAACTGGAGCTTTGGGGATAGATGTTCCCTTAGGCTTTCCCTCGTATCGAAGAGCAAAATCCATCAACTTAGTGAAAGTTCCATGGACATGAGCGGTGAGGAGCTCGTAATACTCTGGGCGTGCGCCATGTATGAACTTCTCATTCTTAAGCAGAGGTGTGTCAATCAACCTAGGTCCGAACTTAGATAGTTCGTTGAATTTCCTTTCATACTCAGTGAAGGTCATGTTTCCTTGCTTGAG
The DNA here is from genome assembly GCA_030737815.1 of Allium fistulosum. Lineage (NCBI taxonomy): Eukaryota > Viridiplantae > Streptophyta > Magnoliopsida > Asparagales > Amaryllidaceae > Allium > Allium fistulosum. The sequence goes on from CM060904.1 coordinate 931,990,043, forward strand.
ATCCATAAAAGACCGATAGAGTTGGGCCTTCCCAGCAGCTGGCATCCACTGAGCCATAAAGGAATCCCTATTACAAGTGATATGAAAGGAATCAAAATTATGACGAGATAAGAGAGAAATTTATTTAGTTGGAATTTAGATAGATTACTACCTAAACTGGGCCCAAGTGATGGTTTCCTCATCAGTTCGGGAAGTGACTGACTCCCACCAATCTTGTGCAGCATCCTGAAGCTGCCAAGCGGCCAACTTACGCTTCTGAGCGTCTGTGATCTCCAAGCCAGTAAAAATCCTTTCCAAACTCTTTAGCCATTGTTGTGCTTCGATAATACTCTCGGAGCTAGTAAATTTGACTCCTCCAAGCTGAGTATACTCCTTGCTAAGAGTGGAGAATCTGACTGCGGGAGCTAGAGCATGGGGACCAGGAGCATTTCCACCCTTGCCTCTAACATTTCTTCTGGTAGCCATCCTGGAATACCAAAAGTGATTTAGAATCAAAGATAGGAATTTATAGAACTTAGAGAAATTCTATTCAACGAATTCAATAAGAAAGATGAATCAAAGGATGTGGATTCTGAAATGATTCTCCTCATTCTAGGGTATGTTTACTCTATCTCTAATGAGCTTTAAACTCCACAGGCTAAGGTTATCGGGAACCAAAGCTCTGATACCAACTTTAACAACCCGTATATTTGGACCGTTTAAATTGACAATAATCCACACATGTCAACTTAAATAGTACAAAACACGAATCATTAATGGAGTATATATATATAAATGAGAATCATCACAGAATCACAGAAAATACATCATAACAGAATAGTGCAGCGGAAATACAACATAGTCATAAGAGTAATTCATGAAGCTACCCATAAATACAACAATGTCTCAAATAAAAGAAATAGAACAACATAGATGTCCAATAGTCCAAATAGAAAGAACAATACTGATAAGATAAGATAGTGATAGTTTTCGGTCTTCAGCTCCAAGTAGAACAGCAACAACAATCCTCAGTCTGATCCGAGCATATGCACAAACAAACACTCGAATCAGGACATATATTCTTATACAGATAATATGGTTCAAAATTTGAAACAACAATAACTCAAAGATGAATGGAATAAACATCTTTCAGGGTCCGATAAACTATCTATACATAGTAGTGTACAATAAATAGATAATGTCTAACAGTAAAGTAAAATATCAGGATAATGTTAAGGCGTCACCATTATTCCCCTTAACACATTTTATATAAGCATCATATACTATACAGCACTGTAAACTCCACCGTAAACTAGTGGGATATCAGGGAGTACTCCATAGGTATAATACAAAACAAATTCGTAGTGGTCGCGTATATGGGAATACAAGTATGACAAGGCACATGAGGCAATACCCAAGGTAGTGACACTACCGTTTGCCTGATCCTGACTGGTGAGAACGCATTGCCGCAGCGATCGCAACACCGCGAAACAACACTCCCAAATCAAGGGTGCGCACCAATCAATCACAAAGTAAATGAATAGTTTACGAAGAAGTGTGTTCGCTCGAGGTAGCTAACCCACATTTGGCCCGGCACGACTCCTGTTTTAGTCATTTCCAATTTGACACTAGTGTCAAGGCTATCCATTAACGTTCTCTTTCTTCAATCATCGCGTTCGTCAATCCAACCACTTCATTCTGGATCATACTCCGTGTATAGTTATTAAAGTGGTTTTCGGTTTAGACAGTGAGTATGTCTCTAACCGATTCTGGTTCCTTTAATAACCTTCGTAATTATAACACCGATTGGTCATTAATATATTTCAAAACCAAATCAATTTCAATTCCAATTGGAATTCGTAAATCGACATTTCGTTAGTCTTTCTAAATCAATTTCCAAAATTACATCTCATAACTTCCCAATTTCATTTTTAAATTTCTATAATTCAATTTCAAAGTTTCAATTTTAAAACAATTCAAATATTCATTGTATTTAGTATATAAGTTCATTTCAAAATCATTTAACTTAATTTAACGTTTAAATCGATTTAAACTCAATTATCGATTTCATTCGTTATTCATTCAATTAATTTATCATTAAAACAATTTCAATTAAATTTCCAATCCATTACATTACTTTCTTAAGTTCAACTTATTTTATCAAGCTTACAAATTTATTTTGATTAATTTGTCGAATCCACTTCTTCAAATTACAAGTCTTCCATTTGTTAACAAAACACATTCCATTTCTTATTAAAGGAATCCATTTCAGTTATTATTTACTTAGTTACACTTGTTCAAAATTCAATTTCACTTAAATAAAATATTCAATTTAGTTTAACCATTAAATAATTCAATCTTATTCAATTATCAAATAATTTCAAATCTTAATTACTACTTAATTTTTACAATTTCAAAACTTAATTATTAATAATTTCCAAAACTTAATTATTACAAATTCCAAAACTTAATTTTTAACAAGTCCAAAACTTCATTATTTATCAATTTAAATTTAAACAATGTTCTTCGTCAATTACTACGTTAATATTTGTCTCAATTACAAATATTCACATTTTCCATTCATTCGAATTTAAATTCCAAATTTTATTCAAAACCATATTATTAGTCAAATAAAACTTTATTTTATTTTAAATCAAAACATTTACCAATCGGGTTTAAATTTAATTTTCATCCTAAGTCAAAGTTATTTGGGTATTTATCATTTCAACCCGATTCCATTTCAATTTAAATCAAAGCATACAAAGGGAACTTGCAGTGTGATAGCTGGGATGGTGTCAAAGTAAATAAACAAGCAATAGCATCCATTCACAACGATTCAACAATTTAAATAATCCCGAAATAATCGTATTAATTTACATTTGTTTTTATGCAAATTAATATAATTATTTCTAGAATCTACACTATCATTTCATGCAGATTAAAGATTATTACATTTTTACTTGTCGTCCAATTCAATTTCAAACTACAACAATTAATCCAAGATACGTTCAAAGGTTCAAGGTGTAATTTATCAAATTTTACGTGTCTATTAACTTAACAATTTAAAAGAGGTCACATTTAACTAGTCCATATTCATCATATAAGGGGTCAAGTTAATCAACATTCAACATATATAATTCACTTAATATTGTTAAATATCCTATATCACTTTCAACTTGCATACCTTATCACTTAACAATAACAATCAACATTAAATTTAATTATCACATAGAAATCAGTTATCAACCAAAATAGCATAAGAATATATGTCGTGAAAATTTATTTCACCTTTCATGGATAAAGAAATTTGACGGCGAAGCACGAAGAAGCAAGAAAAGAGTCGATACAGCACGAACAACGGACATGAAGACGGAGAAAGAACAAAAGCCGAAGATCAATGCTGCTATGAAAGAAACTCAGTCGGTTGCTTCTGCACACAACGAAAAAGAAAAGTCGGTTACTATTTTGGCAACCAGAATAGATATTTGCGTAAAACATCTAAAGCAACATTGTGGTCTAAATTTTCTTTTTTATATAGCACGAATCCTGCTCCACCAATACTGTGTTCGAACATGTTCATGACCGAATGCAACATATTCAAAGTTTTATCACCATGCACTCTCCTTCAACAATACAAGGCCAAGGCTTGCTTTCACGACAACTGCATGCTATACTCTCTCCCCTGCCTGCTATGACACGCACGCACCTTTCACCTCTCTCTTTAAAAAAAAACAAAACACACGCACAATGATACCAACATCACTCACACTCAGAACGCATGCGAGGCCGAGAGAAGAGGAGCTGGCACGGTGGGGTGAGGAGGTGGAGGCAGTATAGTGGAGCGGCCCAGGGCTGATGAGGCAGAGCGTGGCCATGCTGACGGTGGCGAGGTCGTGGTTGGGCTCGGTTATGAGCGACGTGACAAGGTGGGTTTGGCTGCAGGCGAAAGTGGAGGCTGACGCTGGGGTGCTGCTTCGGGTGGAGGGAGGAGGGGCTCTATGTTCGGGTTTCGGTCGTGAGATGGTGGTTGCAAAAGCTTGATGGCCATGGGAAGGGTTGGCGAGCTGCTGGCGTTTTGACTGGAAGGTGGGAAGGCTGTCACGGCTTATGTTGGCTGTTGTTCGAATGAAAGGGAAATGACCACTCGTCAAGGCTAAGGCTTCGGTCAGGGGAAGGGCAGCTTTGTTTCTTTTTTTTAGAGAAGTATGACAAGCAAATAAGGAAAGGAAGAAAGAGGGATGGGGAAGACTTGTTTTTACCTGATGCTTGAAAGCAGAGAGGAGGAAATTGTGAATGAACAGTGAACTGGTTTCTTAGCCTTTGAAAATATAGTAACAGTAAATACTTCTCAAAATTCCAAACGTTACACATATTCCCAAACTTCTCACCTAATTCCAAACGTTCACCCTATTTCCAAGGTAACCCCATCTTCCAACTACCATATTAATTCCCAACTGATTCAAATTTTCAATTTCTTTTGCAAACGGGCTGAAGGAAATTTGGGCTGAGATTTTATTTAACCGGTCCGTTCGGAACGATTAAATCAATGCGACTATTTTTCGCCGAACTCCGATTAGCACGAATAAATATACCATTTTGATCAGCGCGACGAGGAGCTTCTAACGGTGCACAGATAATGGTGGTACGTTTGTATTACAAAATTTCGAATTTTATATTATAGGGAAAAATGCAGGAAAAACGCCGAAAAATAAGATCGACGGAGCTAAAGAAGTCCGAATTTGAAAAACGAAAAATGGCGTCTTGATCAAAAGATGATTTAGAATTTTTCTATGTAAAAATATTCGGGTTCGGAAGATAAAAATTTTCATGCTTTAAAATGAACTGTTATACAGCAAAACGCAAACGAAGCTGCTGTGTTCTGTGTTTATACTTGATTTAACAAGTGTTCTATTTTGTTATATATAATATGCTATATTGATATGTACATTGATTTTTTTATAAATATGTATAATATTAGCTTATATCTATAATATGTCTTTTTTATATTATAGAGATTTATAAAAAGTATGCTAGTCTAGTATATATATTATATATAGTGTGTGTACTGATGCTTTGAAAAGACTGTGTACCTACAGTTGTTTGTTCTATATTTGTATATATATATGGTATAAAGTTATGAGTATATATTAATATGTATATAAGTATTTTTTGTACAGTCTTGGTATAGATTAGTATGCAATGATTGTCCACGTTAGTATATATAAGATTGTCTGCATATGTTTTGTGAGTAATATGAGTTATATATTTCAATATTGAAATTATTACTTTTCATTGTTAAAAGTATATAGAGGTATTGTATCTGGAAGTTTAGTTGCACTATTAGTATTGTATAATATAAAATATATATATTTGACTTTAAGATTAAACAAGGATTTCATATTACTTTAATATTTGTCTTAAGGTAGAATATTAAAGAATAATAATTATATATATATATGTTATAATAATAGTGCATATATTTTGCTGTTTTCTCAAACTGATTCTAATTATCTTCATCGATTCAGTTCTGATTTGATTTCGTCTATTCCTATTTATCAGCTTCGTTCGTCGATTCGAGTTCAATCTTGCCTTGTTTTGAGATTCGTGCCTGGATTTCGTAACTCAACTTTGTTGTCTATATCTCTAGCCTCGAAAGGTGAGCAATCACTCACGATTAATATTCTTTTATTTATTAAATTTGATTTCAATTGAAACGACAATTGAAATATGCGGCTATAGTGATTTACACTGTTATATATGTTATTACCTGTATCAGTTCACTTGTGACATCTGACACCATTATTTGTTAATTATTTATGCGATAATAATCCAGTTTGGTAGATATTTGATTGATTGATGGTGTTATATTGGACGTTAAATTGTTAATGTTAAAGTGATAAATAATATGCAATCGAATTGATATAGGATAGTCAACAATTTAAATTGGATCTATATGTTGAATTTGATTTGTTAAATTTGTATAATATGACCCCCTTTAAATGTTTAATTACTCGACACGTAGTAATATGATTAACTTCACCTTGAACCATTGAATGTATGTTGTATAAAATTGATGTTGTAGGAAATTGAATAATTGATATCAAATGAAGAACCGTATTAATATTAGTGTAATAATCTTTAATCTACATGAAATGATAGTGTAGATTCTAGAAATAATTATATTAATTTGCACAAACAACAATGTGAATTAATACGATTATTTCGGGATTATTTGAATTAATTATTGGATTGTTATTGATTGTTGTTATTGCTTGTTTATTTACTTTGACACCATCCCAGTTATCACACTGCAAGTTCCCTTTGCTATGCTTTGATTTTGAATTGAATTGGAATCGGGTTGAAATGATAAATACCCAAATTGAACTTTGACTTAGGATAGAGAATTAAATAAAACCCGATTGGTCAATAATTTGATTGAAAAATAAAATAAAGATTTTATTTGAATAAATAATGGTTTTGAAATGAGGTTGAAATTTGAATTTTAATCAAAGGTAATGTTAATATTTAATAATCTGAAAAAAATATTAACATAGTAGTTAATGAAAGAACGTTGTTTTGAATTTAATTAATAATTAAGTTTGGAATTATTTAATAATTAAGTTTTGAAATTAGTAAATAATTAAGTTTTGAAATTATTTAAAAATTAAATAAGATTGAATTATTTAATAATTAAATTGAATTGAATTCTTTATTAAGTGAAATTGAACCTCTTGAATTAGTGAAATTTAGTTTCTTTATTAATTGAGTTGTGAAATTTGTAACTAAGTAAATAAATAAGTGAAATTGAATTTCTTTAACAAGAAATAGAATGTGATTTATTGAAATTAAAGTAAGACTTGAAATTGAAAGATTTGATTTGATGAATTTAATTTAATGCAATTTGTAAGTTTTGATACAATGAAGTTGAACTTAAATAATTGATTTGATAAATTGGAAATTAAATAGAAATTGTTTTGAATGATAAATTATCTTAATGAATATTGAATGAAATCGATTAATGAATTTAAATTGATTTGAATATAGATTAAATTAATTTAAATTATTTCCGAATGAAACTTATATACAAACTTAAATCAATATTTGAATTGTTTTGCATAAAAATTGAAATTGTATGATAAGATTTTGAAATGGTAATTTGGAAGTTTTGAAACGTAAATTTTGGAAATTGATCTTGAAAGGGAAATGAAATGTTGGTTTACAAATTCTAATTGAAATTGTAATTGATTTGGTTTTTGAAATATATAAACGACCAATCAGTGTAATAATTACGAAAGTTATTAAAGAGACCGGAATCGGTTAGGGACATACTCACTGTCTAAACCGAAAACCACTTTAATAACTACACACAGAGTGTGATCCAGAATGAAGTGGTTAGAATGATGTACGTGATGACTGAAGAAAGAGAACGATAATGGATAGCCTTGACACTTGTGTCAAATTGGAAATGACTAAAACAGGAGCCGTGCCGGGCCAAATGGGTGTTAGCTACCTCGAGCGAACACACTTCTTCGAAAACTACTCATTACTTGTTGTCGATTGGTGCACCCTTGATTTTGGGAGTGTTGTTTCACGGTGTTGCGGTCGCTGCGGCGATGCGTTCTCACCAGTCCGGATCATTCAAACGGTAGTTTCACTACCTTGGGTATTGCCTCATGTGCCTTGTCATACTTATATCCCTATATACGCGACCACTACAATTTGTTTTGTGTTATACCTATGGAGTACTCCCTGATATCCCACTAGTTTATGGTGGAGTTTACAGTGCTGTATAGACTATTACGCTTATATAAAAATGTGTTAAGGGGGATAATGGTAATGCCTTAACACTATTTTGATATCTTATATTACTGATAGGCATTATCTACTTATCGTACACTACTATATAGTAGATAGTTTAACGGATCCTTAAAGGATGGTTATTCCAAACATCCTTTGAGTTACTTGTATTTCAATTGCTATTTCACTTGAGTTGGATTTATTGATATAAGAATGTTAATCCTGACTCGAGTGTTTTGTGTTTTGCTTTACGCTCGGGTCAGACTGAGTGTTCCAGTATTCGAGACTCACCTTTGGAGTTGGAGCTTCGCTTGGAGATCCAGCTATCTATCCAGCTTTCAGATATCCAATTGATTCCAGTGATTGTATTCTGATTATTGTATTTGACTATTGTATTCGAGACATCTGTTGTACCTTATTTAACTCTGATATGTATATATTAGCTTCATGAACTACTATCTTATATTTACGCTGCATTAATTACTCTGTGTCTGTGATCTGTGAGTATTTTATTTACTGTATATGCTCAGTTTTGCCAAATTTAAATTAACAATTCGGTATTTTGAATCATTCAAGTTCGACATGTGCGGATGCGAATGGTCCAAAATAGCGGGTCGTTACATTATCACTATATAAACCTAGTTATTATTTGTTTATCATTCATTACATAAATATATATTCAAATTTTCATCTTTCTTTTGTAATAACTTTAATTTTCAATTATATTGAATTTGCCAAATATATACGTTTATCATAATTAAAACCTAAATCAATTTATTCAACTTGGTTTCATTCCTTTATTTCATCTTATGAATAAAATATACATTTCCATTTATGTCACTACATTCACACTTTACAGTTACAGTCCTATCTCACATCAATGAACATTTACCTTCATTTACATGTAATTGATTTCCTACTTTAAATTTAGCAGCCTAAATAAAATGTAACTTGCACTAAATGTTATCATTATCTTTATATTACACTCCAGTTTATTATTTCCACTAATTATCATAATTGCTTACAAAATGTTTAATTCATCCTATTACCATAAACTATATACTAATTCATTTATCCATACAACACTTACATTTATTAACTTATATTCAGTTTTATACCCAAATGTAACATTTACACTAGATTAATAGACCAATTAAATAGTAACTTACAACCGTTACTATAACTTTTAATCGTACTTTTGAATTCATTGTTCACAAACATATGTTACCATTCTTATATACCTAATCTTTATTCAATGGTCATTTATTTCATACTAAATCATTTATAAATTTTAATGTTTGCATTTGTTTTCTTACATAAATTTATAGCCAAGTATAACAATTTACATTACATCAATAAATTGTAATGTCATTTCAATTGTTAATAATTAGTTTTTAAATACATTGTCACATTTCATTTTTGCATTCATTTCATTATTAAATTACAAAGTTCTTAATTCTTTCAAATTTATTTACCAAAACCTAATTAAATTAGAACTTAAATTATTGAAAATTTACGGGTCGTTACACTCTCCCTCACTCAAAACTTTTCGTCCCCGAAAAGAAAGAAGGTAGGAGAATAGAAACAACTTGAAAGAAAAGAGATTGGAAAGCAAAGAAGATAATAAAATTTAAAACCATGGAAATTTCAACTTAAATTAATAATTGATTTTATCCATTTGATTTCACTTAAGTTATATAAATCTTAACTATCTTTAATCTCATTATCTCATTATACAATTATCTTAAATTAACAATTTTCCAAAGTCATGAATTTGAAAATCAGTTATTATACTCATAATTTATTCAATAAATTTTCATTCTTCCTTATTCCAGATTATTATTAAATTTATTCCACTTAATATATCTAATCATATTATTAAGTTTATTTACACTTTTATAACTACTCAAATTTGTTTATAATTCCCTTAACACCATTTTAAATTGTAAATTATTCAATTAACCTTTTATTCTATTCACCTCTATTAATCTTTTATAACTAAAATTTAAGTGTATAACATTTATTATACCACTCAAATTTTATTTATAAAATCCTTTTATATTGTACATTATCCAATTACATTGTTAACTTCTAAATAATTAAGGTAAGTTATATTGGAATGAAATAGAATATTATACAAATAAATCTTTCTTGTACAATTATTTCAAGCTTAAATATTTATTCAAACCTTTGGCTTCATTTTATAATTGAAATCATCCTTTAAGATAAAATTTAAGAATTAAGTTTTCGGTTAACTTCAAACATTTTTTTTCTTTTTAGAGATAACTAAATATATATACAATGTATGTATCAAATCAAATTTGAAATCATATACCAATATATATATATATATTATAAATCAAGTCAAATTTTTTTTTTAGAAATTCAAATCAATTTAATTCTTCAAATCAAAACTGTAGCAAAGCTACAGAATGGTCTCTTCACTTCGAAACTCGAAAATGAATGTCGATGGTGCTGCAGTCATCACCGAAATTATTTTCCAACGACAAAGAGAAGAGCACTGATTTAAAACTTTTAAAATTCTTTAGAAACAATTTCTATTCGGACATATTTCAAATAATATATCATTTTAAAACCCAAAGTTTGAAATCTTTGGAAATTAAATTCTCAATTCTTGTTTTAAATTCATTTAAATTTCCAAATTAATTTATAACTATATTTTATAGTTCAATTATTTATAAGTGAACAAAGCCAATGATTACAACATATGTACAAATCAATATTATTTCTTAACATCCAATTCAATTAACTATAAAATTTCAGAAAATTCTACATATATATAATATGATTATACAAAATTTCTCATTTACCAAGTTTGAAAACAATATGGTGTCAGTTTGCTCTGTTCAAGTGTTTTGGAGATCCTATCGATAGCGTTGATCAGACGAATCGATCGGAAACCCAATCAACATCAACAACTCAAACAACACAATATATATTAAAATATTTAAATATTAGTTTACAAAATACACTTCAAGAAAAAATGATTTGAAGATAAGTTGGAAACAAAAGACTAAGACGATTAAACAACTGAATAAAGGAAATGGATAAGCTTATATAAATCGTGGGCAACCTTAATCAGGTCAACCATGACTTCAAGAATAAGATCGATGTAGTATTCTGAAGCAAATCTACATTCGATCTCAAGAGATAGAATTCAGGCATGGCAAGAGATAGCAGCATCGTTAACCGAGGATACAGAAATCTTCGGTGAATCAATGCTTCTTGTAAAGGAGTTTCACCCCTTAACAATCATTCGAAGATTGGCGAGACCGCCTATTTGTTATAAGTATCATTCAAAGTGGAGTTATGGGATACTCCAGAATCAAAAGAAGATAAATAGGGAGAGACAAGAATGGATTTTGGAATCGCAGGGAACGTTCCAAAATTCAAAAGAAATCGAGTCAAAAAGGAAGAGATTCATGCTCGAACGAAAGTGATTCTGTAAATAAATTTACCATATATGCTAAGCTTTGCCTAGAGCCAAAGCTCTGATACCAACTGTAACGACCCACTATTTTGGACCATTGAAATCGACAATAAATCCACACATGTCGGACTTGAATAATTCAAAATAATATATTGTAAATAAAATTTGGCAAATCTTAGAATATACAGAAAATAAATCACAGATCATAGACATAGAGTAATATAAAAATGCAGCGGAAGCAATAAATAGTAGTTCATGAAGCTACTATATATATACATCAGAGTTAACAAGATACAACAGAAGTCTCAATATGATATCAAGTATAAATCAGAATACATCACTGGAATCAGGTGAATGACTGAAAGCGAAATAGATAGATGGATCTCCAAGCAAAGCTCCAACTCCAAAGGTGAGCCTCGAATGCTGTATCACTCAGTCTGACCCGAGCGTAAAGCAAAACACAAAACACTTGAGTCAAGACATACATACTTATACAATGTAAACCAACTCAAGTGAACTGTAATATAAATGCACAAGTAACTTAAAGGATGCTTGGGATCGCCCATCCTTTAAGGATCCGTTAAACTATATACTATGTAGTAATATTCGCTATTATAATAATGTCTAATAATAAAATAAACTTACTTTCTAATAGCGTCAAGGGGTTACCCATATAGCCCTTAACACATTATAGTTCCAGTAGTCCATCCAGTATCAGCATACCCCCAGATCGGGAGCTACCCTAAATACTCCATGGGCTACGGGAGAAATACAAACTCGTAGTAAAGCTCGTTATGGTAGGTGACACGGCACACAAGGCAATGCCAGGGTAGATATACAAATTACGCACACGGGCTAGTGGAAACGCATAGCAGCCACTACCGCCCACCTCGGACACACTCCCAAATCAAAAATCGAAGATGGCCATCAAATCAATCACAAGGTAAGAGTATAATATCGAAGGAAGGTGCCCAATCGGAGGAATGACCTCACTTGGCCCGAGATCGCTCCTGTTTTAGCCACCTTAAGCCAACTCACGGGAGTCGGGTCCATGTTCATACCTCAATAGGATCGTCGCGACCATCCTACTTCATTCTGGAATCTCCACCGCGTATACAGTTGTTAAAGTGGTTTTCGGTATCGACAAAGAGTATGTCCATATCCGATCCCGGTCTCTTTAACAACCAATCGTTATTATAACCCATGGATATTTATTTAAAAATCATTTACTTTAAAACCCCAAATATCATATCCATTTCAAAATTAAATACTATATTATATCATTTTAAAGCCAAATCAATATATCATTTCCATTTCAAAAACCCAAAGTAATAATATATCATTCAAATTCCAAAAAAACCAAATCACTGAATATTCCTTAAATTTATTAAACTTGAACTATTTCTTTAAATCATCTTAAACCAAACCACTTTATAAAGTCACATTCTTAAATCTTAAATTTCAATAAGTTCCAAGTTAATATATTTAAAGACAATTCGTAATTAAATACAATTTCAAAAATTAATTTCCAAACCATTTAAATTCAATGTCAAATAATATTCATTTCAAAGTTGTAACATTTCTAAGTTCATTTGTTCAATTATTTCAAACATTTAAATTTTCAAAACAGCAGCATTTATAAAGTGCTGCGGTGGGTATATTTAGTATATATCAAAACATAGGTCAAAATCAGAAACTACAGCATTTCAGAAATGCTGTTATAGGTTTATTTAGAAAATTTCAGCATATAGTTCAAATTTCAGAAGTTACAGCACATCGGAAATGCTGTTATAGGTCCTTTTAGTATATTTTCAGCTATAGTTCAATTTCCAGAAATTACAGCACTTCAGAAATGCTGTTATAGGTCTTTTTAGTATATTTCCAGTCATAGTTCATTTAACGACAGCATTGCAGAAACGCTACAATTTTTGTTATACCCTTTAAAATAATATATCTTCAATTTTTCTCATTTTTAACTTATCAAACTCATTCCACTTTCCAAAAAATTTTATTTGGATATTACTTAACTTATAAATTTTAATAAAGCAACATTTTTATTAATAAATGTCGAATTTAACTTCATTTCATTTGTTAGTCAATCCTTTGTAAATTGCTTAACCTTCAGAAACATTAAAACTCCAATTCTAACCATTTTTAACTTATAAAATTACATCTTCCACTTCAGAAATTAGTAATTTGGATATCATTAAACTTATGATTCAATAAGATAAACTTTTATAGATAAATATCCAAATTAAACTATAATTCATTTATTAAGTCAAAAGCACATTCTTTTACTTAACTTTTATTTCACCAAATAACTTAACATTTTATTTTAAAATACCTACTTCATAAATAAAACTAAATTCCCATTTATTTACTTAACTTAACAATTTCAGTTAGAACCAAATTTTCCAATTATCAAGTTAAGTCGTATTTTATATTACAATTTCCTTCCATTTAAATCCTAATTATTTATTTTACAAACATATTCATAAATAGAATATCTTACCATTGTTAATATAACAATCAAATTTCCTTATAAAAATATTCATTTGACATCAAATAACTATGGATTTCAGTTAAACAAATTTTATTTCCAAAGTCCAAGCAAAACTGTATTTTATTTTATCAATTTAAAATACACTCTTTATTATCCAAACATGTCTATTTCATAAAATAAAATTCATTACAATTACCAGATTAGATTTTACATTCCATATTAAATCAACATTCAATTATTAAGTTATTTATCATAAATAAAATCTTTAAATTCTATTTAAACCAATTATTAACTTATAAAATTTAACTTATAGAAAACAATACACCTTTATAGTTTAAAGCCTTAAATCAAGTTTAAGTTAAATTACATATATTTATAATTTTAGAAAACTTAATAATTTTTTAGAAAATAATTAGACACTTAATAAATTTTTAGGAAAATATTATTTAAAATTTAACCATGGGCCTGTATAATATTTTCTAGCCTAGGACAAGTGATACGGATATGTATCATTTCAATCCGTAGTTTAAAAAGAAAAATCCAAGTTCTATCATTTCAAACCCGCAATCTCAAGTCAAATAAATTACGATAAAATCACTCAAGCCTATCATTTCGGCTCATAATGATTTTTCCTTATTCTAATGTCTATTCGGGTATGTATCATTTCAACCCATAGTGATGGGAACTTGTAGTGTGAGATACAATAATTAAAATGAACAGTAAAACATAAAAAATAATAACAGATGATGTAACAGGTATAAAACAGCATTTATCACCATATAATATATCACAGGCATGTATGAATAACATATCAATTTATACAGATTCACTTGTCATCATTTCACAACAATATAAGTACATATGTCTAGAGTGATAAAACTCAACTTTTAAAAGCTAGAATTGAAATTCGAACCCAAATCTAAACTCCGCAATGCACGAAAAGGCACGACTATATTCTTTTGAGTGGATGAAGAGTCGGATCCAAATCTTGTATACAAACAATTACACAAACATAAGTGTATAATTCAACATACAAGATTATGAATCAAACAATGAACAATATGGATCAAAGGGACATAACCTTTTGATAAAACAAAGCAGGATGCAAACTTGAGTGAAAAGAGAGCCCAAAATCCACATCTTGTACATAACAAAATAAAGCAAACAAATATCCCAAACATAAGAACATGATTCAATACAAAGAATAGAGATTACAACAATGAAAAGATAGGAAATAAAATGACATAACCTTGATAACTCAAACCAAGGTGATCAATACATGGCTTGGTTTGGTCAAAGTTTTGGTGATGTTGTCTTTGGTGGTCACGGCCTTGGATGGTGGTGAGGAGGAGGGATGATGGTCGGTCATGGTGATGTGGTGGAGATGGTGAGGTCGGCAATAGCATGGAGGCCAAGCCTATCTTGAAGGCAAAAGAGAAAAACAAAGAAATATGGAAGAAGAAAGCAAGGAGAAGCCATGGAATAACTTTCTGAAAAAAATTTCTTTCTCTGGAATGCAAATGAGATGAGAAACAAATTTTGTATGTGATTCACAAAGTGATGGCGGCTAGGGTTACAAAATTTGAACGGCTAAAGATGTGAAGATGAGTGGTTAGGAAATTAAAAGGGCACAATTTAAGGAGAAAGAATCTTGTAATTAATTTATTCATAAATGCAAATGAAAATGAGGAGTTTTGAAATGGGAAATAAATCTTCTTGTACGTGATTTGCAAATGAGAAATACACGGCTAGGAAAAGAGTTTGTACGGCTAAAGCAAGAAATAAAGAGGATGTAGATGAAAAGGCAAGAAATAAAGCAAATGTAACCTATGCCTAATTAATCAAAGTAACGAATGTCTAATTGATTTGTTTCCAAGCTATTAAAAATAGATAAATCAATCAAAATTAAATAAATATAATCAAAGTTTATACAAATAAAAATAGAAAATAAAATTACAGAAAATTATTGCATGAAAACACTGTAATTTATCCAGTTTAAAAAGTATAAGTTTTAAATTCCCAATAAATCCATATATTTGATTTTCTCAATCTTGTTATTCAATCAACTATTAACTTATCCCCTTATGGGTAATATTAACTTTGGTTTATATACTAATACATTAATAATTTCCCAATTCATTCAAATTTCAATTTCAATTAGCTACAACAAATCCATTTATTACAAATTGAATCCCAATTAATTAATTTCCAATAATTGCCTTGCTTCAATTCTACTCTTTTTATTAAATCTATTATCACTCTATAAACCTAGTTATTATTTGTTTATCATTCATTACATAAATATATATTCAAATTTTCATCTTTCTTTTGTAATAACTGTTATTTTCAATTATATTGAATTTGCCAAATATATACGTTTATCATAATTAAAACCTAAATCAATTTATTCAACTTGGTTTCATTCCTTTATTTCATCTTATGAATAAAATATACATTTCCATTTATGTCATTACATTCACACTTTAAAGTTACAGTTCTATCTCACATTAATGAACATTTACCTTCATTTAAATCTAATTGATTTCCTACTTTAAATTTAGCAGCCTAAATAAAATGTAACTTGTAATAAATGTTATCATTATTTTTATATTACACTCCAGTTTATTATTTCCACTAATTATCATAATTTCTTACAAAATGTTTAATTCATCCAATTACCATAAACTATATACTAATTCATTTATCCATACAACACTTACATTTATTCACTTATATTCAGTTTTATACCCAAATGTAACATTTACACTAGATTAATAGACCAATTAAATAGTAACTTACAACCGTTACTATAACTTTTAATCACATTTTTGAATTCATTGTTCACAAACATATGTTACCATTCTTATATACCTAATCTTTATTTAATGGTCATTTATTTCATACTAAATCGTTTATAAATTTTAATGTTTGCATTTGTTTTTTTACATAAATTTATAGCCAAGTATAACAATTTACATTACATCAATAAATTGTAATGTCATTTCAATTGTTAATAATTAGTTTTTAAATACATTGTTACATTTCATTTTGGCATTCATTTCATTATTAAATTACAAAGTTCTTATATCTTTCAAATTTATTTACCAAAACCTAATTAAATTAGAACTTAAATTATTGAAAATTTACGGGTCGTTACAGTTACGTTCTCAAAATATAACTTTATAAAACAATAAAAATACATTAACAATAGAATTAGTAATAACAAAATTAATAATCTTTTTTCATGCCTCTTTCGCAACACAAGAATGCATTCTTCTTTCTTCAACCATGCTCCTTTCGTGCTTCTTTTCATAGACCTGTCAAATAGATTAGGTCGGATTAGGTCATAATGAGTAGAGTCAAAATAAACTTAACCCATTTTGTGACCTAACCCGTTTAGTATATTTGGTAAAGAGAAAAACATGATCCAACCCACTTCATATATAGGTCAATCCGTTTAACCTTTTTAGTACACTTTGATGCATATGATGAAGCCTGAATATTCCGATTCAATAATGCTAAAACAGTTAAAGCAACTAGTTTGAAAGTTGACTTATGAACTCTCTCGTTATTTAGATCAAAGGATGTTAGCATTGAGTATACATCATTGTTTTGGGTAATTGATAAGTGGATGACTTGTTATGTGGTTGATTTTTCTAATGTGAATAGTTTTGATATGTAAATAGTGTTGCACTTACTAGAGTATCTGTACTATTAATAAATAGAATTCAATAAATAAA
This sequence comes from Allium fistulosum, assembly GCA_030737815.1. Taxonomy (NCBI): domain Eukaryota; kingdom Viridiplantae; phylum Streptophyta; class Magnoliopsida; order Asparagales; family Amaryllidaceae; genus Allium; species Allium fistulosum. The sequence continues at coordinate 932,007,513 of CM060904.1, forward strand.
TTTTCACGGTGTCTTTTTGAAATTTCAAAAACACGCTACATCCACCAACGGATTTTCACCATCAATTTGCAACATCTACCACCACCTATTTTCCAACCACCGACCAACGGAATTCACTACCAATTTGCTTGAAATAAAAGTGAGACGCCAAAGCTTTTGCTCTTATAACATACATTCATTCATCAGTTTTTCATGAAAGAAAAAAGTAAATATTTATAGCTATTAGATGCACGTACGTACGATTTACAATAATGTACATAATGAATATGATTTTTCACCATGTAAATAGAGAGTAAGAAGCTTACAGTCTAGCAATGCATTTTGTTCAAGATATATGAGCAGACTAGCAATGCAATTTAATCAAGATATATGAGCAGATTCAGCGATTATCAAGCTTCAAGGCTGTATATTTCAGAATTTCCCTTCTTTTGTATAACAATTACGCCTTAATGAGTAGTGGGATAATATAACACCGAAAGTGCACCAGTGTAACAAAATTTCATGCAAAAAGTTGAACGTGCACTAATATTACACTGAAACCGTTTACACTTCTGAATACATAATAAAAATGCATCGAAAACCATTAATAAAACACTGAAAGCGCACCAATATAATGCCAATATCATGAAAAATCATACATAAAGATGAAAGTACACCAATATAACACTGAAACTGTTTAAACTGCATATACATAATAAAAACTGAAGATGTAAACTAAAGAAATGACCTTCAAAGTTGCTGAAACTGAAAACTGCACTTTTTCACAATTACTAAAACTAAAATCTATATACATAAATAAAAGGCTATGAAAGGTGAAGAAATTTGTGCATATACAAACCAAAGATGTAAACTAAAAATTTGACAATGCTGCATGATTTATATTGTAAATTAAAAACTGAATATTTAAGTTTCAGTTACGTACACTTTTATCAAATGATATCGTCAGTATTAATAATTCTAAGAGGCATAACGAAGTTAATTATGAAAACGAGTGTATGTGCACGTCCATATGGACATGCACTTAACCACTATACTATTTGCTTCTTATTTTTTACTTGTAAGTGGAAGGTATTATTATATCCGGTGAATAAAGCAACATTCATAAATTAAGATATGGATCACACAATTGTAATTGTGAAGTATTGTAATAATAAAAAGTAAAAGTTAGAGGTTTAATCTCCACAAAACTATGAATTCATATACTTAAATATGTAAACAATTGTAATATGTCCAGAAAACTATGAATTCATATATTTAATTGTGTACACAACTGTGACATGTCCACAAAACCTTGTGCTTTGAACAGTAAACAAACTGTAAAAAAATGGTTATTAAAAGTTTGGGAATACTTAACACAATCACTGATCCATATATTAAATTGGGTCTAGCGAATGTGATTGTAATCCATATATGTAATTGTGACCATAATCATTGATCACACAATTGTAATATGTCACTTTAGTGATATAATGCAATCCCTGATGATAGGATTCTATGTACATGCCATGCTAATATTAAAGATGGAACCAACTTCTGTGCTTTTGGGTTACTTTGCCTTCATGGCTATTGAAAATTTACTTTTGGTAACTAATTCTGGGAGAGGATCCTACTTCTTTTTACTACACTGAGTTAAAGATTCAAAGTGCTAGAGGAGTATCATGCCATATTTGAGGATACTTTGCCCTTCAAAACCATTACATATTTCAGCATCATTCGGGTTGTTCACTTTCATGCGCTTTGTAAGTGGAAGTGGACAAATCACAATTGTGTGATTGTATCCACAATCAGCTGAAAAGGATGTAATCCAGTGAATGCAGATCCACAGCATTATGAATGCATATACATAATCATGGACTGCTTTAAAGATATTTCCCAACTCATTATAAATATAATGTACTATAATGGGTATGTAATATAGCACAACAATAGTAACATTGCTAAACATCCATATAAAACTATCAATATCAATAAGCAAAACAATAGCCCGTAAACAGCCATATAAAATTATTAATAACAATATAACACTATCAATACCAATATAGCATCCAAAGGACAAAAACAAAGCAAAAATAAAATTATTAATATCAAATCAGTGTTTTAAAATACATGCTAAGCCATTGTACCCAGCTCAGCAAAACCATAGCTTTAACATATGGACCCGAGTTGCACATTAGCATTAAAAGCGCCAAACAATGTCACTGTTTGCCCAAAATTCACAAACATCAATAGTCATGCTAGCAACAGTGCCTCCTTGTTTGCATGGTAACAGATCATATAGAGTTATTTTTAGTGGATCTATTGGTTTGACCATATCTCAGATTTCATCTCTCACATCTTCAATGCATGGCTCGCAGTTTCCACCTTCTATTCATTTTTGATGTACATCCCTACACGATATTGAAAGGTCCAATTATCTTAATTATCTCATATTACATGATGAGAGATGTAACACTGAAATCAATTTGCTCATATTGGGTAAAGAACAAAGTTCTAGCTATGGTCTCTATCGTCAATGACGGTAAATTTTCTATATTGGCAATCATTTTATTGTTATATTACAGTACACATTTGGTATAGAAATCTATAGGTAAATGATCATTAGTTGAAACATTTTTTGTATAAAAAGAAAATTCATGGATAACAAAACAATTAACAACTTCAAACATTTTTTGTTGGTATTACAACGCTGAGTGTAGATTAATAGTACATTCAGAGTAAATTGCATCAATTTTTTGGGTGCCTATAGAAAGCTACTATTTTATGGAAAGATTGAATGAAAATGGAGTATCAGATTAAGTTCGTGCAAGTAATTATCATAATACATTGAACTTTAAACGCATAAAGAGATAAAAATAAGTAAAATAAACAATGAAAGTAAAATAAATCAGTTCTGAAGTTTGTATGCTATGTGTAACATAAGAAATTGATAATATCCATATGTTAAACCGTTTGTGAAATAAGAAAAAGGAAAAAAATTTGATTCATGAAGATCGTAATAACCAAATATGTTGAAGGTTCTATTCTAAAGATCTCTATTTGAAATAGAAATATATGGCTTGCAAAATTCATTGTATAATAGTCTCGATAAAGATGAAAAGCTTGTGATATTGTGTATTAGAAGTTTGTAGCAGTCTAAAGTTCAACACAACAAATATCATTTTCAAAAATTACATTACAGTGTATTTTTATGAACAATCAAAACAAATAGACAATATAGTATTTAAAGTGCATTATACAAATTCTGAAAAGGTGAACAGAAGGTAACATCGTACCTCTTTTAAGTATCCTGACGGTTTGATAAGTTGAGAGCTCCTTACTGCTATGTAGAAATCTGTTGGAATAATTGGTTTACATGCATGAAAAAATGACACTACTGGCTCGTTCAAAAGTAACAAAACAATAAACTATGATTACCATGATTATGTAGCATAAATACAGCTAATCTAACACAATGTACACTCATATGATCTACCATTAATCTCAGAATGATAAAGAAATAATAGAAAATAGTTTTTAAAAACTACTGTTGTGGATGGGAAATAATTTAATGCCCAAAGGATTGGCTAGTCTTAGTAGAAATTGGTCAAACAAATTTCTACAAAGGTAAAACAAACCTCACCATACTTTAAGCCATAGGTGATTGATCAAATAAAATGAATGGATTGTTATTTAACTTTAATGATCATACAAATTAATAACTAAATTTTGTTTATTTGGAAATTTTAGTATTTACTTTTACTGCACTAAATTATAGTCAGGCAACAAGTTTCTATTAATCCAATTAGTCCATCAGTTGGCATCCTAGCCCAAAAGCTATATACTAAGTTTATAGTCATTTAAAAATTATTTTTATTTCAATTCCACGTTCTTTTGATGAAGCCTGTTCGTATCACTGTATCTTGCATATCATTGTTCTACTACATTTCAAGTTCTTTAGTTAAAACCTGTTCTCGGATGAATCCAATCCTAATCATTTCGTAGAGCTTAGAATTCTACACAATCGCCTGCTTATTTTTATGTATAAAGTAATATTATTTTTAATGTACATTTGGAAAAAAATTTGACATAAAAATTAGATGGCAAAGGAGTAAAACCTGACATTCTTAGACAACCAACTCAATGCATGGCTATGTTAAACCAAACAAATAGAGAAACTGGTATTTCAGTAGACTATCATGGATATACATGTATTATTTTTTGTAAAAAACTGTTATTTAAAAACTAACGAATATAACTTTGAAGTATCCAAAACGACATTCACTAAAGCACTATTAAAAGATACAGTGACATTTAAATCCCTGAATTGAAGTTGTACAAAATATATTTTTGTTTGATATGTAAATAGACATTAGAAAGATGGATGCATGAAGAATCAAACATTAAACTACCTATATGGCTGACCTATAAATTGTGGTGCCATTATGTTAGTGTCACAAATTTGTACACAGATGTCAAAAAAATTTGACAGCATGATTTAAGTGAAATATACATTCATAACTTCTTACAACATGCACTCATATAATTCACATTCTGGTCTATCCATTTATATTCTGAAAATGATATATAGGCATAGTAAAATGCAAAGTACTCATTTCAGGTTGTGTTTTCGTAAAAATTGTAACAACGTCCAACTATAATTACCCAAACATTAAATGTTTGAGTGTAACATCATAAGCAACATTGACCTGGTGAGGTAGCTATCAAGCCATTTCTCATATGGATTGAAGAGGTATTTTATAAAGATTTTTAAGGTGAACCACACCAACAAATAAGAAAATCATAATGTTAAGAATGCACAATTTAATAACTATTAAAGTTTAAATTTAATAACTAATAAAGTTTTATAATACATTCATAGAAATTAGAAGCATAACGAACTTTCAAATCAATGCAAGTACCTGGGAGTAAAGCCTATTAATTAGATATCGGATCAAGGATAGTCGATAATCGGTAATCACTGCAAATTGAAAATCAATAATCAACAACCATTGAAAATTAGAAGCGTAACGAACTTTCAATCAATGCAAGTACTTGGGAGTGAAGCCTATTAGATATAAAATCAAGGATGGTCGATAATCGACAATCACCGCAAATCGATAATCGATAATCAGCAATCACTGAAAATTAGAAGCATAATGAACATAAAAGGAGTATTGAAACAAATGTTTGCCAGTATATTTTCAAAATGGCTCAAATACTTTTAAAAAAGGGGCATTTCACTAGAAGGACATAAAAAGAGTATACAAACTTCAAGAAAAAGAAGGAAAAAAACATTTCTTTACTTACAATGGAGATAAGAACAACGCAAGGGAGATGATATTTCCTGCAAAATAGTTGAAATAAATATCAATAAAATATATTGAAGAGCTAGACGATGTATATATAAGAAACTTTTAACTAATCATATATCATGAATTATATGTGTATGCTCACCTTAAGCAGAATCATAACAGAAAAACATACACGTATGTATGAGCACTATAAAATATATATAACCGACTAACATAGTGTTTTATTTTCATCTAATTAGAATATAAAGAAAGAAATAATGATGGGTGTGTTTACCTATAATACCCACTATAGTACGAATCCACTCTACTTGAACCATGGACTGAAAGCTAACTTTTATAAACCCAAAAGGAAAATATTTGCCTTAATTTCTAATATATATGATATTCATGATGAGAAGGAACTTCTCCCGTTTCATGAATCAATATAAAGAAAAAAAATAGGATTTTTCCATTATGTATGCTCTCATATAAAAGAAGCCTAGCCACTGATTTTGCCAAGAAGCCCGATAAATTAAGGGAAATGTAAGCAACATAAGATTTTGTGAGTGTACAGATAAAACTGGCCACAATTTATGTATGTCCATCTATATTTTGATGGATTTTTCTCTCCTACATAATGACCTGTATAGTTTCAAAAATGGCTCAAATACTTTTAAAAAACATTTCTTGATGAAGGAAAAGGACACATTTCTTGATGAAGACAATTTGTTCTGCCAGTTTTATGAAATGCAGGAGCCATTTAATAAGTAGTGTTTGTTTTCTTTTTCTATGACAAATTTTCTTCATTAGTTAAAATAACAAAAAATGGGAGTTCAATTTATTGATGCTTAGGTCAACACCAAAACTACCAACTCCAGTCACCATTTCTTGATGCTCTAGTTTTTGGTAATTTCATGGACTCGTAATTTAGATGTGAAATGAAAGTGATGTTTTAAGGAACTGTTTTTTTTAGTAAGTGAAACGTGGGACAAATTTCGACGAAAATATATCTTCTCTGTATTTTAATGATTATGTGTATGCATCAATGTACATTATTTTTACCTGCTTATATATCTATAGTATAAAAGTGGACAGTAAAATGATCGAGACTTTAACTCCTCAAACCAATGTAAACACAATATGGTTAAACTACTATAATTAATGGAACGGTAATTAATTTTTAATCAAATAAAGTAAGTTAGAAAAAAGAAGGAGAAAACATAATTTGCTGAGTTTTATCCCACTTGCATCCTTGATCATCAGATACATAAAAAAAGAAAGGAAATAAGGAAAAAAAAAGAAAATTAGTTGCAGGCCTTTTGTACATACTTTCTCTTAACGTCAACCAAAGATAACATGCTTTGTGGATAAAAATTAAATGATTACTATGAAATGGGGACTGCAATGACCTAAGTTGTTGGATAATACAGTTTTAGAACTTAGATATTAACAATGAACATAATCGGTTCGTCAACAATGAACATGATAACTATGAACATAATCACTTCATATGTAAGGGTTACTATAATATCTAATTCAGCAAGTATTTGAAGGTTATATTCTAAATGTGAGATATGTTTACTGGCTTATCCTTGTATCCACTTTAATAAGATATCACCAACAATAGTATTTAGTTAAACCTCAATATACATTATTTTGAAGATTTGTGAAGTATGTAAAGTTACTATAATATGTTAGAAACGACTTTTATATGTCACATAAAAGCATGATATAAGGCTAATTATCATCAACGTATTGAGTAAGCAATTAATCCTAAAGCTTTGATTTGAAAATCATGAAGCTAGACAAATATTTGTCAGTAAATAAAGCATGTTAATATAGAATGATACCTCAAAAGCATGATTGTGTCAACATGATGCTTCCTGCTTCTTATTCCTTGCCATATTCAAGTTTCTCCAACAAATATTTTCCATAATGGTGTTTTTACCCAATAGGCTCCTGTTAATAATACCTTGTCACTATTGAATCACATATAATCGTTTTTAAGGACGAAATTGTCATAAACTTAAAATTAGAAAAGGGACATTACAAAATTTAGCTTCATAAACCAATGTGGTGCACTCAATAATATACATGGCCTTAATTCATAAATATCCAAAAATCAATAATATACATAGTTTTTAAGAACACTAAAATCAAATTTCAATACTCATACAATGAACAAATTACATGCATGCACATATAGCCTTAAGAGAAATAAATAGTTTTCAATACTCAAATAGCTTATATACATGCATAGTCAAGTAAAGGAAAAAATATTAAACACTAACATGAACAGGAAATGACAGCAAGTGAAAAAATGGATAATAACAAAGATATGATGTTTTTGAATTGATACATGTCCAATTATTACCCTCATACTCTTTTTCCTTTCCTGGTCCTCTTTACTCAATCCATAAGAAGAAGAGAAAGATAGTGGAAGATCAGAGGAATACCTTATTTATTTTCTCACTTCAAGCAGATGTCCAGTAATCTTGTAACTGCAAAATTCAAAATTTTAATTCAATCAATCAAAATACCCCAATGATTTGATAGTATTTGTGGGTAGGCTAGTAATATCCATTGGATAGAATAAGAATTATGACCACCATTGCAGCAAAGTACGAGTTCCATGGAGGCGAAATCAGCAGGTATGAGTTGGTTTTGTGAGTATATTGGTGGTTCAAATTTGAAAGATAAAAATAAAAATAAGGTGTATAATTCTCTGGTAATGCGCTATTTGGAGTTCGATGTCCAATGTAAGAATGTAACGGGAAGTGGACAAACGTGAGAATTCTAATTGGACATGATTCCATCTTAGGGGAAGAATACGTTAATTTGAGAAGAGTACATTGATTTGAGGAGAAGCAGAAAAATGAAATACCTTGAATTGGGATCCAACCGCTTCAGCGTGATGTAAACGTGGGGTAAACGTGGTGTAGACATGGATTTTGTAGTTCAAAACTGAAGATGAAATGGAAAGAGAAGGCTGTACAGAAGCATACCTGGTGAATCGTCCGACAGAAGTACGATAGCGTCCAGATCTCCGGCCGACGTCGATGGTATATGAGGTGTGGATATAATGATTAGGGTTTGAATCTGATAATGATTTAGGGTTTTAATTGTCCGATTGAAAGAATGCGAGGTTGGAAAGAACGCAGGGTGGAGAGAGGATGGAGAGGAGGACGGAGTTTGAAGCTGATAATGATTGAGGGTTCCCTGAGATTAACCTGATACGGAGGGTATTTTTGGTAATTCAAAAAGATGCGGTGAAATTAGCTAATGGTATTTTCATTATTAGTAGTAAAAATAAAGATAAAGATAAAGATGTGCATTGTCAGTTTCCATATATCATCAATATATCGGTAAGGATGTGAGTATTCCTCCTATGATATATATTATTCAAAAATTATGAAAAATGAGAGTATTGAAAGGATTGTAACCATTGAAATTCAAAAGGAAGAAGATGTACCTCATTGAAAAAACTGATTATGCAGCTGTTTGGTCTTCGACTTTCAGGTAGTAATCGCTGTTGTACTAGGTGGCTGATTACATCCTAGATGCGAGGACGAATGACTCCAGTTTTCGCTATATAAATAAGCAGCACATTTAGTGTTTGTTTCTAATTCATGTGCTTATGGATATACTTTTTTGAATGATATTGAAGGTAAGCTTAACTCGTAAACTTACTAGTTAAATCCTGATTAGCTGTTTGAAAAACAGGTACCCCCAACTGAACTATTTCTTTTTGATTGCCTTTCATTTCCTGTTGAAGTAAATTGATGATTCACTTGAAATACGGGCTGTTAAGTTAAAGAATTAGTGCTATCATTATGCATAACAAATTGTATGCTCCACGGAAATAAAATCTGTTATGCGTCAGTGATACTCATTGTGTAGGGTTGTCTTCGTAATAATTTATTAATAAAGTAGTATTATTTCGCAATATTTCATTGGCAAGCAATCTATTAGAGCATGGTTGCATTATAAACAACTAATTTTGGGCCTTAAATTGTTGATACACATGTTAATAATAAATAAACTATCTATACTATATTATTATTAGTGAGTTGAATTTCAAGCTCACACATGCCTCCCCGAAATTTGGCAACCGAACAGTCACGTTTGTTCTTGATATGTCACCTCTCCATTCCGTGTGTTATTGTTCAATCGGCACCATTGTTCCCCCAATTTTCTAACTGTAACCATGACAAAATTTCATCATCAACCCTAGCTCTCAATTCCATCATGTTCTCCATTCAACCCTAATTATCATCCGCCGCATTGTTCATTCAACCTCGACTTGCCTCTTTGTCGTTCTTTAAAAGTTAATTTCATGTATCTATTCATACAACATCACCGACGTCGGATCATTCTAGCGGATGATTTAATAGCAATCGAATGACATTTTTTTTGAAGAAATAGATCGGAGGTTGGATTCAAGGATGGCGATAGCGGCTATGGCAGGTAGCACGTCTTTAGCGGCATCAATTGACAGGATTCGTATTTTACCTTCGCCTCCGCTATTGAAATGCTTTGAACTTGGGGTTTTAGGGGTATTATAGGAACAACATTTTACTGGGATCTGTGGAGGAGAAAAGGAATCAAATAGAAATTTGTTTTCGAGGATGGAAATATTTCATAGTTAAGCTTTGGTTGTCATGCAATGCTTCTAGAAACAACAGCGGCAGTACCTAGAATAGTAGGGGGGCATGCTCCTTCACTACAAATCTCTACGTCGTTTCGAGATCTTCTGGTTCATATACATTACCCGATAGGTATGATTGATATAAAGTGATGTAAATAATTTGCGATGTGTATAGATTCCCATTAATACATGTATACTTACCTATGAATCTATTGAGGTCTTTTGGTTTATAATTTCCTATATTTACTTACACTACAAAGAGAATAATTAACAGAGTTCTTAACTTGAATGTATGACTTATGATATAAATACAAAGATATTTGTGTCTCATATTCTGTCTTTTATCAATATGTTACTACTTCGATAATAATAGTTTACTAGATATTCAAATCAGTTGTGGGTCTATAAGTCGTAAAGAGCTGTGCAGATCTATCGCTATCCGAGTAGCAGATCAAGGAAGTGGGAATTTCAATGTGTCAATTTTTAGGTTTAAATTCATCCACCTTTCTACATATAATATATTTATTGTATATAATATTCTAGATCAAATCTTTGAACATGGCTTTTTTCCATTTGGGAGATCATGAATCTAATCCATATCCACATTCACTTATTGTTGATGAAATATATAATTTTCGTAGACTACCTTTAACTGTAAATAGATTCTGTCCATATTCGGTTTGTATATATAACCAATTCACAAGCAATTAATTTCGACAAGTTCTACTGATATATGTCATCTGCATAATGGGGCACATGAAACGTGATTAATAGGGAAGTATAAGACTGCAATGGATATACTCTAGAATGTACTTACACTGATATATGTCAAATGTGAATGTTTTGACATGCTTCTCATTTTAAATCATAAAAAATGGTTTCAAAAATAATAGCTATGATGTTGAATGGTGAACGAATACTCATTTTCAGATAAAAAATAGTTATGCACATATGCTTATAGTGCAAAAAATTACAATTAAAGAACATGGATCTGGGAAATATAAGCAAATGACAGGAACATGAAAAATAGTTTTTTGAAAAATTGGGATATTTGCTAAAACTAAAGTTTATTAAGTCTGATATGTTGTGCATGTTCTAAAGTGATGCTTAACATATCTGGATTTCGTTATAAACTGCTTCAGATTGAAGTTCAAAATTTTCCTGCTCATTTTGGCAAGAGATCACAATCTTTCTCTATGGGATTGATGTTGCAATGTTGGGCAGTTGTTGCAATGCTCCAAGTTTAATGCTTGCTAATTTTGTTGTCACACCAATTGAATTGAGGTGAGCCTGCATGTTGTTTTAAAAATAGAGGAAAAGGAATCAGATAGAAATTTGTTTTCGAAGATGGAAAATATTTCATAGTTTAGCTTTTCCATGTCCATTATTGTGAGAATCGAGACCGATCAAATTGGATTTGTTTTGAATTATTGTGAAATGCAATTGAATGACATTGATCGAGGTAACATTTTGAAATCACAAGCTTTGATATTCCTTTGGAAATGCCACATTTATCAAGTAATTACATTTGAATTTTGTAAAGATTTTCCAGAATATTGGGCAGACACAAAAATAAGGTAATTATTCCTTTTACTATATCTTAATTATTTTTTAGCATTATAAGTGGATATCTTTTACCGGGCTGAATATTATTTAATGCATAAAATTTGCACAACAACTCGGTTAGTTGTTAAATAGATGCACAAATATCATATAGTAAAGACATATTTTGAGTTTTAGGTATACATACCTTTTAGAATATGATTCATTCTCTATTTTTTACCTTCAAGCTTTGGATTATTATCAGTGGCACTAACTCTATGTTTTATTATCAATTTTAAAGGTTTTATATTATGGATTTTTTTCATGTTCCTCTTCATTATTACGTTATATAATACACACAGACCCATATACCCCCTTAAGGTTTTTGATACAAGCGTATCTTAATTTGGGGTTATTGGCGTTGATTGAATTCCAGTTCAAAGAAGTTTTGAATTACCAGTTATGGGATTATTATGAGGGTAACAATAGGTTTTTGACATAATTTTTTTTAAATTATTAAAATTTGACATTATATTTTTAGGAGATAAATTCCATGCATGTGTTGTTCCTTTCATTTTGCTGAACTAGATTGTTGTGTTCAAGAATATGTGCACATTTTGGGTCATGCTTTAATCAATTTCAACTATTTTGTATCTAAATTGACTTAATTATATCTATTTATATGATACTGTGATACTTTTTATAGAAAATTTCAAGGTGTAACATCTGTATGTGTTAGCCATGGAATGCTACAAAGACAGTTACAAAGTTTAAATTTTGCATTAAATAATTAAGTGGAGTATTGAGAGCTTTGCATTATTCAAACTGTTGCTTACAGTCACATATATAGTGGAGTAACATGATTGCAAAGATCAAAAGAGGAAATATTAAAAAGTATGTTCTACTTTGTTCGGACTATTTATCTGGTCATATGAACACTTGCATTTCTTTGGTTTTCAGTTGTATTTGGTTGATAACATAATATTTTCCGTTGTATGCTACTATCGGGCATCAGAAACTTCAAATGCGTAGTGCAGTTCCACCTAGGTCTTCAACCCATATTATCATTTATGTTTCAAGGGAATTGCATTTTAGATGTAGGTTTCAAAAATGAGCATACTGGCGAGACAAATTGAATGGTGGTTAATGTATATGAAATGGTATGTTTCTATCCTCTTTAGTGTACTATAGCGGTTGTTCCCTACACATAACTAAAATGATTGTGCTCATCAACATGATTGTTATTCACACAGATAGGTTGATAACTTCATCCTTGATGGTGTTGATAAAATAATTGGAAAAGAAGTCACAACCACATGGTTACAAGGTAACAAGTACAAATTTTAATACAATCTCACGTTTGCCTTTGCAAAGTATTTACACTTGTAGAATTTATAAATTAAAGTGCTCTTTACATGCAGCCTTCAGGTTTTATTGAAGAAGAAATTTTAGTTTTGTCAAGGAGATTACATTTTGAAGCTTATAGAAAACCAAAAGGTGGTCGAAAAGTAGCGGTAGTTAGATTGATAAACATTTTTCAGAATGTTTTTGGTCCACTTAGCCATTGTAGTTCTAGGAGTCAACTAATTCTTACTGCTATGGGATTAGAGTATGAAAAGACGGTTCTGTTAAGGAAACTGATTGCATCAAATGTCAATGTTTCGATGAATGTGTTTGGACAACGTCAAACAAGGTAATATTCAGTTACAGAGCGACATTTAGGTTTTTTGCAATAGATTCGAGTGGGAATAAACAACTCCTCCACTGTGATTACTACTGACAGCCATACATTTGCGCGAGTGTTTAGGTCATACCTACTTTCAGCGGATAGAGCGAACCCAGATGAAAGGTAAGCAATTTCACCTTTAAGTTTTTTTAGTCCTCTGTAGTTACCAAGAAATAATATACAAATAATGGCTTACTACAAATTACAGCTGATTTTCAGCTATTTTATTACATTACAAATAGTTGATTCTATATCTACTACTCTTTTCGTTCAGTTATTGCACAATGCACTTCATAATACCTTAGCATGTTGTAATGTTACAGAAATATCAAGACATATTTTTCATATACACTTATCTGCTTGCTATTTGACTCGATTTTTAATGTATATATAATTACATATTTAAACTCACTCTTTCTAGAAAAGTCCTCATTAAATCACACTTTCACTACAGGAATTACGTTCAGCAGATTAAACTTTTAATCATTTGCTGTAAACAGGGAGGCTGTGATTAACAGCTACTTATAATCTATGCATGTTAAAGCTTTGCTGATTTATTTGTATATAAAAGTCTCATATTCAGTGCACGTAGAACACTAGGTGCATATCCGTTTTTTCAATGACTACAACACTACACTAAACGTCAGCATTTCCAACACAATGTTTATATGCATGCAGTAATGAAGTAGGGAATCTTTCCATTCCTTGCTCAACGCTCATAGCCAAGAGAATGCAAGATACTATATTGCTTTGTTTTGGACTTACCGAATCATTTCTTGGGTATTTTAGTTAATATGTTAGCAAGTCACACACCACATCATTACTGTGTGTACTCATAACAATCTTATCCATTTGATAAACATGTGATCGATTGGTCAGTTTGAATAAGCCATGGGAGCTTCCTACTACCTACATATGAAACTTATCCAATAATGCTACAGAGCATAGGATTGTCAGTTACCCACATTTTCTAACGTCAAATGCTTAACTTTAGTCATGATTATAATTTGTTATTGTATAACTATTATGACATCTCAAAATGCTGCACCTTTCTTCAAGTAGATTTTTTTTATTTAAAACCTACCTTTGCTCTCCGAGAGGCTGGATACAAAACCATAATGATGAACTCAAACCCAAAAACAGTATCCATAGACTACGACACAAGCGACCGTCTATACTTCAGAACTCTAACAGTAGAAGACGTCCTAAACATCATCGACCTAGAAGAGACCCGATGGCATAATAGTACAATTTGGAGGCCAAACCCCCTCTAAAGGCCGCCCTCCCCATCCAAAAATACCTCGAAGAAAACAAACCAACCTCTGCCAGTGGCAACGGCCTGGTAAAAATCTCGGGCACATCCCCTGATTTCGTAGATGCAATTGAAGATAGAGAGTGCTTCAATGCAATTCTCAACGAACTCGGCATCCAACAACCTAAAGGCGAAATAGCAAGAAGCGAATCCCAAGCTAAAGACATCGCCTCCACCATAGGGTACTCAGTAGCAGTCCGCCCATCCTACGTCCTAGGAGGTCGCGCTATGGAAATAGTGTACACAGATGATAAGCTCATATCCTACTTAGAAAATGCAGTAAAATTCGATCCATACCAACCTGTACTCAGACAACTTTTCAGTAGATATTTTGTTTAAAGCTGACAAACATAATTCGGTATTTTCAGTCCTTTTGGACATTTAACAGCAACAATGCTCACTTTCATATTGATGTTTATTTGTATATTGCTTATTATGTATTGATAGCACAAAATATACCTAGAACATGATAATGGTCATATAAAAACTATCATGCTTTTTCGCATGACTACTACAATAACTATCTCACTTTTCACTACCAGTATACAATGTAATGTTCCAACTTATAACATTATTTTTGGAGTACAGTATTTCTTTGATTATGTATGTGATTTATTCCAAGTTACTAGAGTTTTCGCTTTGATTTTTCTCCTGATATATCGTAATTATTTTCTCTGCTCCTTAGAATGGACTAATAAAGACGTGTACATTAGAGATTTCATTTAGGGTCATTTATGTTAAAAGTGATACGAAGCGTGTATAGACACGTAACACGTTACCAGGGTTGCTTCTTTATTTAATCTTTTACTCTATTATATGTACTAATAAAGACGTTCAAACTTTAATTACGCCTAGCATGGTACTAACAACTAAATGTCAGATTTAGTTTATGAATTTGTTGTGTCTATGAGATTTCACACTTCAGGTCTTTGATACACTATTTTAGCATTGTGAAGTGAATTTATGTATTCTAAATCACTAACACTGCTTCAAACACGTGACTGTAAACTATCATACGTTTATCTCAAACAACATTTTGTATGTTTACATCTTTCTACCCAGGCCGCTTATACTAAGTACTATTAGGATCCAGTTTCAAAAATAGATTTGAATGAAATGCTAAATTACTTATCATCATACTAATATTTCTTCAAAGAAATAAACAATCAATGAAATTTACGGAAAATATAGGTGCAATCCGTGTGCGTAGCACGGGTTCGCACTAGTATAATCTGAATAAGAGCGTGAGCATGTATGGACCATGGTTATTGCCAAACTAGCATTTGCAATGTAAAGTGTAACAAAAAGAATCAACTGATTTTAAATGTTCTTTAATAGATGAGTAATTCTCTAACCCGAAATCCTTCCTTTGTGGTATGCAAGACGAAGATCGCATAAAAATCAGCTTAGGACCACTAATTAAATATTTCCTCATTAAGCTTTAAGCCTTTAATTATGTTTACTTAATAGAACAAAATCATATTTAAAGTAAGAAAAACAAAGACTATATTGTGTGCAACTGTTGTAACTGATTAATTTGCAGTGAAAAATTTACGATATGTCCCTTAATGGGTTCTCTAGATTGAAATCCTTTAACTGCCTTGACTCTTTCGCATGTAATCGTGCAGGCATCATGATTAGGGCATAGTTTTGTATTATCCCAGGTATCAACTTCTTCTTTTTGAGATCATGTAAAATGAAGTACAATCAAAGAGTAAGAACATGCAAACTGAATCTGCAAGACTCCAGTTTGAAACTAAAAAAGCAATTGTTGTATTTTAGTTATTCATTATAAGGTTTGTTTAATTCAAAATTATGATTATTCCTATTTCTTAACTGCATTTAAGCCTTTGTGAAATCTTGTTCACTGCATAATTATTTATGACCCCGACTGAAAGAAGCCTGGTAAAAATTGTCTATAGAAGTTCATCAAATAAAATGATCTATATGTAGCAAAATTTATACATGGCATAGTAAATTTGTAAATGATATCTGGCATAAAAAAGCATAGAAGATGATCAAGTTGTCAGAATTTTATAGATATAAGAAAAATACCTTTTCTTTTTCAGTGCAGATCTAGTGCTCACAACTACTGTTAGTGATGGCGCGCTTAATTAATGTTGCTGGCACGGCGGTTGATTTTGGTGGTCCGACATGTTATGTCCCACATCACCTAGTATGAGATATGTGATGCATGTATAACTCATTAGGCACTCTTCCCTTATAATTTATTCTTAGGGCTGGCGGGTAAAGTGGGACATTAAAGAATTATTTCTGCGAACGTTATATAAGTTTCACGCTTTCACAGTTTTTCTACTATTTTGATGTTTATTCTTCCTCCGTTAAAATCGATTTCAAAATCAAGATCGGCATCGCGGAATCATACAAACAAGACCGACTTCATGGAATCGTCTTCGTAGTCAATCGACATCGTGGAATCATACAAACAAGATCGTGTTCGACCCGATTTATTGAATTGTCGATATCGCCTTCATCAAATTATGTACGAGGGTCTTTCTTTTATTTCAGATTTTGTTTACCAAACTGATTCTGATTAAACATTTGTTTTAATGTTTGTTGTTTTTATTTCTATATTTTGTTGTTGATTTTTTTGTAACATCTTGCTTAATTGAATCATGTAATCTTTCTTCATTGATAGTGTCATCTCTATTGACAACAGTTGTGCAAACAAGTATTTCTGAATTGAATATAGCATCTTGGTGAATTGTTGTAAGTTTGTTGTTCATTGTTATGCAAAAAAGTAATTCTGAATTGATGGTTGTAGTTTTATTGTTCATTGTTGTAATTTTTATATAACATCTTGCTGAATTGAATTCTGAAAAAGGATATAATGTTAAGTATTTTTTTTAGCGAACTGTCATGCAATTTTGTATTTCACGGTCAAATATATATCAGGCAACTATTTGTCCGACAAATATTTGCCAGATATATATTTTCCTGATATATATTCGAATGCCAAATATTTCGGTTTTGTTTTCTTTTTTGTTCTTTTTTTTAATATACTGTATTTCTATTTATGCAGGTCTTTTTCTGTTGATGTTCTTGTTGTTTTTATGTTGGGCACCGGTACTTATAGAAAAAGGCTTGGTTTGAGTGATTCTTTGTGGAGATTGAGAGAAGATATATGTGAACATTGGCCTGAATTAACACCAAATTCTTTGAATTAGTTTATGAAAGAGATGATGGGAAAGAGTAATTGAAACCAATTTTGATTTGCATAGTATATTGTTGCTTGTTGGTCATAGTTATGAAGATTATCTACTTGTTTCTGTTATATCGAAGGATTTATCTATATGTAAGAGGTCTGACAGCAGTTCAGTTGATGTTAATTTTTCGTAAGTTACTAGTTCTTTTATTGAAGGTGGTTCGTGTGATTCTTGTATGGTTGTTTCTTCATTTGTTTATAATTCTTTTTTGAAGCAATTGTTAAAAAATGATTCTAGCAAACCAGTGTTTGCTAGAGTAGGTCAAAGATTTCCTTGTGGTGTTGAAGAGTTTCGATTGTATCTTCTGATATATTGTATTAAGAATGGATACAAAGGAAATGTTGTTAAGAATGATAGGTATCATGTTATAGCTATTTGTTCACATGAGGGTTGAACATTTCATGTTCATGCTTCTCGTAAATTCAATCTTCTAGTTTTTTATTATTAGTAGAACTATGCAACTTATTCATTCTTGTGGAGTTGGCAATGTTTGTTATTAACCATCCATCTGTTTCTTGCAATTCGGTTAAGAAGTTGGTTGTTGATTTCATTTGATTGAATCTTTTAGTGAAGACGAAAGACATTGTTCATTTATTCAAGACCGAGTACAATATTGTTTTAAGTTACTATATGCGTACACTGGTAAGAGATTAGCTCTTGAAGAAATTCATGGGAATGATTTGCTTTCCTATCATCATTTGAAATCTTTCTGTGAAACTGTTTTTTATTGCAATCCTGTAAGTATTATTGAATTTCAAGGTTATCCTACTAATCTTGAATTTGAGAGAGATTTTATTCGGTATGAAGTATGCAAATATGGGTTTGGCTATTGTCGTCCTTTGATTTTTCTTAATGGGACTTTCATGAAAGGTAGAAGACAAGGTTGTATTATATCTACTATTGCTAAGAATGGTAATCAAAGTATGATATAGTCTTAAAATTTTTTTACTCATTTTACATGTTTCGATATTTGAAAATTTGAGCATGTATTTTCCTAGCAAATATTCGATATTTTTGTGCAGTTGTAATTTTGATATGTTCATCAATTTTTATTTTATGAATATGACATATCTATTTTTGTTTATGTTAGGGTTTTTTCCACTAGCTGTTGGTAATGTATCTGGTGAAGATAAACCTAATTGACATTGGTTGTTGACAAAGCTTAGTGAAATGTTAGATCATGATGATGATCATGTTTTCACCTTTATATCTTATTGTCATCCTGGTCTTTTTTTTGTTGTTCCTAATGTTTTCCCAGGTTCAGCTCATGGTTATTATTTCTATCATTTAAAGAATAATTTAAAGATTTTTTTAACAAAAAGGTGTTCTTAAAGCAAAAGGAAATGGTTCATTTCTTTATTTTTTAAAGTTTCCCATGCTGCTACATTAGATGTATTTAATCATACTTTGTCTGAGTTTATCCTTGCTGGTGGGGCTATGGTAGCAAGTATTTTGAATGGTTTGTCTTTTGAAAAGTTTGCTAATGTTTTTTTTATTGGAAATCGTTATGGGAAACTGATTTCTATCTATGTTGAAATCTTTAATCGTTGGATTTTGAAGGAAACACATTTACCTATCACTGTATGTTTGGATAGAATTCATTTGAAGCTTATGAAACTTATGTTGGGTCGACGTGAAATAAGTAAAACTTGGAATAGTAATTGTGCCCAATTATGGAAAAACATGCAAGGGATTTGTTGGAAATGCGAATTACGGATCTTAAGACAGAATTAACACTAGAAGGGGGTGAATAGTGTTTGATTAATTTTATGAATCTTTTTGAAATCTTTTCAAATTAAATCCAAACAGATGCAATTCACAAATACAGAAACAATCACAGAATCAGACATAGATGCAAATAGTAAATAAAAGCAGTAAAGGAAAGAACACATCGAAATTTTATACTGGTTCGGAGTTACCCTATATCCAGTCCCACAAAATTTCTTGTGCAGATTTCTTTTCAAATATAATGTCGATATTACAACCTCGATTTCAAGACCATGAGATACACCCTTCTATCTTCGAGTCCAGGGAAAACTCTCTTGATTTAACCAGGCTACAAGATCACCTAATTGATATATGGACTACAATCACACCCAACTGATTTATGGGCCATAATCACACTGTTTCCAATCACACTTTGATAGAGAGAGACGCGATACACTTCTTTGATTACAAATGATCCTATAACTTTGAATAGCACTGAGATCTTTGAGAGAGAGTGACAGAGAATCAAACTAGAGATGATCGAGTTTGATTCACTTAGGATTTCGGTAGAGTTTTGTTAAAATGTAAGAGAATACTTGAGTGGAGAAGAAGGAGTGAAGGAATGAAGAAAAACTAACTTAAAATTCGTTGAAAACCACTAGTATTTATAGAAGAACAACAGTCATGTCCATTCGTGAAAGGTTATGACGAATAGACACTTCATTTGAAATTTGAAATTTGAATTTTTACGGCTACCATGTCGACATGGGGGGATGGGGTTTGTCGACATGCCCTAGATAATTTTGAAAATTGATTTTTTTTAAAAGAGATTTTCTTTCAAAAACTTGTCAAAACTATTTCTGAAGTTTATTAACCATTTTGAATATAGTTTAAACTTATAAAAAAGATTAAAAAGTAATCTTAAAAAAATATAATCTATAATATAAAAGTAATATTAAAAACTAAGTATAGAATATATTTTTGAGATTTAAAGCTTATAATATTAAAACCAGGAGATAGTTTAAAAACAAGAGATGATTTTGAAATCAAAAGATAAAAGATAAAAATAGTTTAAGGCTAAAATATTTAAACTAAGAGAGATGACTTTAAAAAAATTTTGAAAAAATATTTAAAATAAATCATTTTGAAAATTTCGTGGATTCCATTCCACTAGAGAAGGTCGTGGGTTCCATCCCACTAAAGAGGTCATGGGTTCCATCCCACCATTAAAGCGAGAAGGTGGATTCCATTCCACAATTAAAATCTGAATAAAGATTTTAGTGCTATTATGAAGTTTTAACATAAATCTAGACACTATTACTTATCTTGATATCTTGAACTCTTGATACTCATGAGTCTTCAGTCTTGGTTTCTTCAATCTTGAATTCGTCAGCCTTGAATCTCTATACTGTACGGTCTTCATTCTCAGTACCTATATATATATCTTGCATATACATATATATCTAGACAAGAATATTAGTATTTATATTTTATAATAAGTCCTAAGGTTGTTGTCATCAAAACCATCATCTCAAGAACTAACAATCACCCTCTTTTTGATGATGATAACCTATGTTTATAAAATATACTCCACCTAACTTTGATTTTACTCTGACTCTGCCTTATTCCAACAACTCCCCTTCAATCTACTAACTCCTCCTTAATCTAAGTCTAACTATCTTATCATATTTTATAATTCTCCCCCTTTGTGGTCAACAAATACTAAGCTTAAACTACATAACTCCCCCTTAAACTAATACTTATGGAACTAAATACTAATAACGAAGTATAATTAAGCGAAACGTAAATATAATTTATTATATATATGTTGTTATATTACACATATAAACACAAATACATACAAATACACACAATATATAAAAACATTAACATAAAAACAATCTAATGAGAGTCTTTGACAATTGGTGACTTGTGAATCGCACAATTTGGGTAATGGAGGCAAAAGTTTCCACGTTGTTCGACCAAATTACCATCTTTATCAAAACTGACTTCTCCAACGCAAATAACTTTATCGTCTCCGTCCATTTGTGCTTCTTCTTCTTCTTCGTCTTCCTCTGATGGATTATGAATATGAATGTTAGAGGAGTCATCTTCAATCACAATCGGGTCCGCATGATTTTCCATTAGAAATTTTTGCAAATTTCTAAGGATTTTTCCTTGTTTCTCTTATTCCTTAGCCATCTTTATTTTCATAACTTGCAACTCAGTCATCATTCGGCCAGTGTAGTTCGTTGAAATGGACCAGTATTAGGAGAAGGGAAAGAAAAGGTCACATTTTGGTTTGATTTGGAAGAGAAGGCCATTATTTTATATTTTCAGAAGTTTATTACAGAGAAAATGAAGAGAGAAGACAGAAGAATCAGAAATATTATGGTTTATATAACCACCAAATTGATTTTAGAAGGAAAATCAAAATTCCAATTTTACCTTTGTATGTCGACATGTGGGGTAGGGGGATGTCGACATCCTTATGAAAATTTTGAGAGTTTTTATTTTTCTTTATTTATTTAACTATATATGTTACTATATCTATATTCTATATCTCAGTTATAGAGCAAATACCTAGTTCTCTTCCAAATTTAGCAAATGTTGATTGATTCAAGGGTTTGGTCATAATATCAGCTATTTGATTCTCAGTGTTGATAAATTCAAGAGAAATAATCTCTTTACTTATATTATCTCTGAAAAAATGATGTCCGATATCAATATGTTTGGTTCTGGCATGATGAGTAGGATTTTGGGATAAATTTATTGCACTTGTATTGTCACAATAAATTGGTGATTTTGAAATATTTAATCCAAAATCCTTTAAGGTCTGTTGCATATAGATTACTTGAGAACAAGCCAAAGCAGCAGAGATATATTATGCTTCAGTTGTTGATAGTGAGATAGTATTTTGCTTTTTACAAAACCAGGAAACCAAAGAATGTCCTAAAAAGTGACAAGTTCCACTTGTACTTTTTTGGTCTGAATTACAACCAGCATAGTCAACATCACAATATGAGATTAAATTAAATGAATCATTTTTAGAGTAAAATAGGTCATAGTCTAAAGTGTGTTTAACATATCTTAGGATACGTTTAACAACTTTTAAATGGGTCTCTTCGGGTTGAGATTGGTACCTTGCACAGAAACAGACACTATGCATGATATCAGACCTACTTGCAATTATATAGAGTAGTGATCCAATCATTCCCCTGTATAGGTTTTGGTCGACATCTTTTGACATGTCTTCTTTATTCAAGGCTTCATTGGTTGCTATAGGAGTGGGTTTTCCACTCGCAGTGGTCATACCAAACTTATTAATTAAATCCCTAGCATACTTTTCTTGACTAATGAAAATACCACTATCTAATTATTTTATTTGCAATCCTAAAAAGAAAGTAAGTTCACCCATATGACTCATCTCAAACTCTTTTGTCATTATTTCAGAAAACTCTTTGTTCATTTCATTGTTTGTTGATCCAAAAATTATATCATCTAAATAAATCTGTACTAATTGGATATCATTTTTGTTTCTTTTGATAAAAAGAGTATTATCTACTTTACCAATTTCAAAATTTGATTGTAATAGGTAAGATTTTAGTCTATCATACCAGGCTCTAGGAGCTTGTTTCAGACCATATAAAGTTTTCTTTAATTTGTAAACATGATTTGGAAACTTTTCATCTTCAAAAAGTAGGGTTTTTTCAACATAAACATCTTCTTTAACAAAACCATTTAGAAATGCACTTTTGACATCCATTTGAAATAATTTGAAATTGTTATGGTTTGCGAAAGTAAGTAGAATTCTAATGGCTTCTACTCTTGCTACGGGTGCAAAGGTTTCATCGTAGCCTATTCCTTCTTCTTGATAATAACCTTGTGCTACTAACCGAGCTTTATTTATAATGACCTCACCTTGTTCATTCATTTTATTTTTATAAACCCATTTAGTTCCTATTATAGTTTTGTCCTCAGGTCTAGGAACAAGTTCCCATACATCATTTCTGGTGAATTGATTCAGTTCTTCTTGCATAGCAAGAATCCAGGAATCATCAGATGTTGCTTCCTTTGGATTTTTAGGTTCAATAGTTGATATAAAAGCTACATTACTCATCTTGTTTAATTGATTTCTAGTTCTAACAACAGATTCAATATTTCCTAGTATATTTTCTACAGGATGATCTTTTAAAAGCCTGATCCTTTTATTAGGATGAACTGTTTCACAATTTGTTTCATTTGATTCGTTATTTAGAGTAACAAAATCATTTTCATCATTTATTTGAACAAAATCTTTGAAATTTTCATCAAAAGATACATGCATTGTTTCTTCAATGGTGTTAGTTTTTAAATTGAAAACTCTGTATGCTTTACCTCTATTAGAATATCCGATAAAGATTCCTTTGTCGGATTTAGGATCAAATTTATCAAAATTGTCCTTTGTAGTTAGAATAAAGCATTTACTTCCAAAAACTTTAAAATAGGATACCTTTGGTTTCTTATTGAAAAGAAGTTCATATGGTGTTTAATTGGTTAAAGGTCTAATTAAAATCATATTCAAAAAGCTGTAGCAACTGCTTCAGCCCAAAAATTTCTTGGTAATTTACTATCTGAAAGCATAGTTCTTGCACACTCTTAAATCGTTCTATTTTTACGCTCTACCACTCCATTTTGTTGTGGAGTTCTTGGAAAGGAAAATTTATGAGTTATTCCTTTTTTATTACAGAAATTCTCAAAATTTTCATTTTCAAATTCTCCACCGTGATCACTACTAATAGTTTTGATTTTTAAAGAAAGTTGATTTTGAATTCTTTTTGCAAAAGTTTTAAATAAATCAAAAGCATCACTATTATGTTTCAGAAAAATTGTCCATGTAAATCTAGAATAATCATCTATAATTACAAAAACATATTTACTGTAATTTATTGACTGAATTTGAGATGGACAAAACAGATCTAAATGAAGTAACTCAAGAGGTTTTGAAGTTGAAATCATATCTTTTAATTTAAATGAACTCTTCCTAAGTTTTCCTAATTGACAAGCATCACATATACTATCTATTTTAAAATCCATTTTAGGGAGACCTCTTACTAGATCAAGTTTTGAAAGTCTAGATAGGAGTTTGAAATTCAAATGCCCAAATCTTTTATACCAAATCCAAGGGCCACTTGTATTAGCCAAAAGACATAGGTTATCATTTGAGATTTTCATACTAGGAATATAAATATTTTTCTTCCTAATTCCTTCAAAGATAATATTTGATTTATTATCTTCGATGTGACACTTATCCTTTTCAAATTTAATTTTGTAGCCCGTATCACAAAGTTGACTTATGCTAAGTAAATTGTGTTTTAGATTCCTAACTAACAAAACATCAGATATAGTAGGAGTTTTAGAGTTATCGACATTGCGATGTCGATCACATATCCTTTTGAGTTGTCTTCAAAGTTGACCAGTCCTCCATCTTCAGAAATTATGTCATTCGGTATATCTGGATTGCCAGTCATGTGTCTCGAACATCCACTATCAAGTATCCTTTTATTTTTCTTGATTTGCACCATTTGTCCATTGAGTGTTGATTCATTAAAAGCCATATAACACATCTGTTCCTGCACAACACACCAATTCGATAGATAACTTGATTTTCTATAATAACAATATGCAGACTTATGAAACAATGATGATATGGACAGTTTTGAACTAGTGTTTACATAATCTCCAAAAATTTCCATTTTAAACTTTTTCAAAATTCAGATTATGATAACTTTGAAAACCAATGCTCTGATAACAATTGTTGGAAATGCGGATTACGGATCTTAAGGCAGAATTAACACTAGAGGGGGATGAATAGTGTTTAATTAATTTTATGAATCTTTTTGAAATCTTTTCAAATTAAATCCAAATAGATGCAATTCACAAACACAGAAATAATCATAGAATCAGACACAGATGCAAATAGTAAATAAAAGCAGTAAAGGAAAGAAAACACCGAAATTTTATACAAGTTCGGAGTTACCCTACATCCAGTCCCACACAATTTCTTGTGCAGATTTCTTTTCAAATATAATGTCGATATTACAACCTCGATTTCAAGGCCACAGGATACACCCTCCTGTCTTCGAGTCCAGGGAAAACTGTCTTGATTTAACGAGGCTACAAGATCACCTAATTGTTTTACGGGCTACAATCACACCCAATTGATTTACGGGCCACAATCACACTGTTTCCAATCACACTTTGATAGAGAGAGACTCGATACACTTCTTTGGTTACAAATGATCCTATAACTTTGAATAGCACTGAGATCTTTGAGAGAGAGTGACAGAGAATTAAACTAGAGATGATCGAGTTTGATTCACTTAGGATTTCGGTAGAGTTTTGTTAAAATATAAGAGAATACTTGAGTAGAGAAGAAGGAGTGAAGAAATGAAGAAAAACTAACTTAAAATTCGTTGAAAACAACTAATATTTATAGAAGAACAATAGTCATGTCCATTCGTGAAAGGTTATGACGAATAGACACTTCATTGAAAATTTGAAATTTGAATTTCTACGACTACCATATCGACATGGGGGGATGGGGTATGTCGACATGCCCTAGTTAATTTTGAAAATTGATTTTTGTTTTTAAAAGAGATTTTCTTTCTAAAACTTGTCAAAACAATTTCTGAAGTTTATAAACCATTTTGAATATGGTTTAAACTTATAAAAGAGATTAAAAAGTAATCTTAAAAAATATAATCTATAATATAAAAGTAATATTAAAAACTAAGTATAGAATATATTTTTGAGATTTAAAGCTTATAATATTAAAACCAAGGGATAGTTTAAAAACAAGAGATGATTTTGAAATCAAAATATAAAAGATAAAATAGTTTAAGGCTAAAATATTTAAACTAAGAGAGATGACTTTAAAATGTTTTTGGAAAAATGTTTAAAATAAATCATTTTGAAAATTTCATGGATTCCATTCCACTAGAGAAGGTCGTGGGTTCCATCCCACTAAAGAGGTAGTGGGTTCCATCCTACTATTAAAGCTAGAAGGTGGATTCCATTCCACAATTAAAATCTGAATAAAGATTTTAGTGCTATTATGAAGTTTTAACATAAATCTAGACACTATTACTTATCTTGATGTAACAGCCTGATATTTTAAACGAAATTTTTATTTAAAAATAAAACATTTTGAAATATTAATTTGAAATTAAAAGTGTAATAACTAGCATAAAACTAAAAAAAAAAAATTAAAGCGTTACATTTCGTTACGTATATTTATGTCCGTTCTTAACTTTATATTAGAATCAAATTTTAATTAATGATGATAATAGCTATTTTAAATTTGGTTTAAAAAGATACGTTATATTTTTTAAGAAACCGTTAACATTTTTAAATTTATTAAATAAAAGAAACAAGTAACGGTTGTACGTTACTTTGGGCGTTACACTTTACGTTCGTTGTTCTTTGTCCATTTGATCTTTTCTTGTGTTAATAGTGCTATTTCAGCTGCATAATTTCAGTTTGAAAATTTCAATTAAATCTTGCATTGAATTGTGCGCGTGAGAATTATTCCACTTTCCCCTTTATCTTCCTTACGTTTCATTCAAACTGAATAATATTGCCTACCGTTCAACTTTATTTACTGCCTTAATTGCCTACAGTTCTAAAACTTTTCGTTGCCTTCTTTCTACAAAAAGCAAAACAGCTGTTCATTTTTGTTTCGTTCAAAATTTTCATTTCTCCAAAAAGCATTCTCTGTAGCTTTTTGTTCAAATCTCGTGAGCAGTGCAAAAAGGTAAGCACTTGCCTTCTCCTTTTATTTTATACTTTTGTTTTCATGTTTGCTGTTGGCCTATCCCTTACCTTTCTCTTTTTTTTTGATTAGTATAAAAAAAAGTTGGTGGCCTTTGCTTTGTTTGCTGTCTAACTTACGTTCGTTTTTTTGCTTTTATATTTTTTTCAAAACCTTGGCTAATCTGAAGCCTACCAACCAGTCATGCCTCGTCACCACCTTCATCCAGCCCACCACCAGGTATGCCAAAGCCACCACCGAACCCAACCCTGCCTGCCTCCAACTCCATACCGCGAACCCATGCCACTTGAACAACCGGTCAGACCGAACCCCACGTCCCTCGCCAGGCTTCAACCACGAGACCAACCAGACCAAACCCAGTTCGTCCCCAAGCCACCATGCCGTGCTCCGCCATACGAACCAACGCCACCTATCCCATTCACCGGAACCCAGATCGAACCACTGCCCAATGCCTGACCCTACCCTTCGCCAGACCTACGCCTGCCACCATTTTCCAGTCCTCCACCGTACAACAGCCCTCCACCACACCACCACCGAACCCAGTTCGCCACCGAGATCCCCCGTCTCCAACCCATGCCGAGCCCACCACCATGAGACCAGCCACTTTCCCCATCACCAAACTTAGCACATGCCCACCAGTCAACGACATGCCATAGCCGAGAATCCTTCGCTTGAACCCACCATGGCAGACCGAGAACCAACCCTATCCCAGGCCGAGACCAGATCTGCCTGCCTCCAACTCCATGCTGAGAACCCTTCGCTTGAACCGAGACCGAGACTTGTATTTGAGGAAGTGCAAAAAATTTGTTTTGTTTGTCACCTGGTATTGGGTAGAATTGGTTTTCCAGAGCTTTTGTTTTGAAGTTTTAAATATGTACTACCTCTAACTTTTGTTTTGAAAACGAAAATTTCCTTTTGCTTTAGTTTTAGTTGGTTGCCTTTGTCCTTCTATGAACTAGAGAAGTGAAAAGGAAAATGTTTTGTCACTTTGAATATATATAGTTATAATCTATATTTTAAAAAAAAAAAGTGGTCGGGCTAAATTGTTGTTGATTTCAACTTATTTCTTTTTTTTCGTTTGTCGCTTCATTTGAATTTGTTATTCGTGCAAATCTTAGACTTTGATTTCTTATTGTGCTTTTGATTTGAATCTAGTTGGCGCATCCGCTAACGACTGATCGTGCTATCCGCGTGCTTTCGATTGACATCGTACTTCTTTATTTCTGAATCTCCAGCTCCGTAGAGGTGAGTAAATCTCACACGAATATCCATACTTATATGATTGTGAAACGACCGCAACTGAATGTGTAGAGAGAAATAAACAAATAAATGATGTTATAACTACCTGTGATTTATTTATAGTTGATGTTAATAGTTAAAACTGCATATCGTATCATCCATTATGTTCTGTTCTTATTTTACTGTTATTCTATTCTGTTAAATCACACTGCAAGTTCCCTGTAGAATAGAATCACTATGGGTTGAAATGATACATACCCGAACGGACTTTAGAATAAGGGAAGGTCGTTATGGGCTGAAATGATAGGCCTGAGCGATTTTCAATTAAATTTTATTTACTTGGGATTGCGGGTTTGAAATGATAAAACCCGGATTTTTCTTTGTAAATTACGGATTGAAATGATATAGTATCCGTATCACTTGACTTAGGCTAGAAAATATTATACAGACCCGTGGTTATTTTTCTGTATTTTCTGGATACTTTTGAATAATTTAAATATTGTAATTATATTAAATTGATTTAAATCGAATTTTTAAAGTGATTTATTTAAAAATAGAAATGATTTTTCTATGTGATAAATATAAATAAATGGAATATTGATTTTTAAAACGAAACTTAAATTTGAAATTTTGATTAAAAGGAAGATGGGAACTTAAGTTAATTTAATTGAAATGAAATTTAGCTTTTAAATTGGTGAAAAAAAATGGAGTTTAAGTTTAAATGTTGAAATGAACGTAATAAGCAAATTTGTAAGTTTTGGTTTTACTTGTAAAATTTCTCTTTAAATAAATTAGTTAAAGGATTGAAAATGAACATTTTAATGTATGATTTTATAAGTTTTAACTAGGTAGAATCCGTAACACTTGTTAAGTGTTGTGGATTGTATAAGTGAACCAAAAGACTAAATTGAACTAAGGCTATGATAGTACTTGGTAAGTGCTGTTGTAGAAGAAACTAAAATTGAACCTGAACTAATAAAGGGCTACTGTAGCACTTGTTAAGGACTGCAGTAGGCTGAAATATGATTTTTGTTTTAAAACTGAATTGTTATAGCAGTTTATAAATGTTGTTTTGTTGAATAAAATTGTTTTCAAATATAACTTACCGCCGCATTTTTTTTAAAATGCCGTGAAAGCTGAAAATTTTAACGTTATTGTTTTTAAGTGAATAAGTGAACTCCGAAAAGGTTAGATTTTAGAAATTTAATATTTGATTTTTAAAAGAATAATGTCTTTGTTTTTAAATGATTTAATTCGAAGTATATTTGATAAATTGTTTTAAATCTATAACCACGGGTTATAATAACGATTGGTTGGCAAAGAGACCGGGATCGGATATGGACATACTCTCTGTCGATACCGAAAACCACTTTGACAACCGTGTACGCGGTGGAGATTCCAGAATGAAGTAGGATGGTGGCGACGTCCTTAAGGTATATTACGTGGACCCAACTCCCGTGAGTTGGCATAAGATGGCTAAAACAGGAGCGATCTCGGACCAGTGAGGTAGCACCTCTTCTCGGACACATTTCTTCGATATTATACTCTTATTTGTGATTTGACTAGATGGCCATCCTCCGATTTGGGAATGTTGTTCGAGGTGGAACGGTAGTGGCTGCTATGTATATCCATCAGTCCGTGTGCGTAATTGGTATATCTACCCTGGCATTGCCTAGTTGTGCCGTGTCACCTACCATATCGAGCTTTACTACGATTATGATTTTAAGATCCGACCGCGTTAAGGTTCTCCATCCCCTTAACGCTATTTTCCGATATGATTATACTTTACTTATTTAGACACTATTATAATAGCGAATATTACTACATAGTAGATAGTTTAACGGATCCTTAGAGGATGGGCGGTCCCAAGCATCTTCTAAGTTACTTGTATCTTTACTACAGTTCATTTGAGTTGGTTTACATTGTATAAGTATGTATATCCTGACTCAAGTGTTATGTTTTATTTTACGCTCGGGTCAGCCTGAGTATTCACAGCTTTGGATTCACTTTTCTGGAGCTCGGAATCACTGGAGATTCTGCTTATCTACTTATCTTCCTATTTCAGTTTCAGTTGTCTTATTTCAGCTTTTGTTTAGAGACTTGTGTATTTGGGATTTCTATTGTACTTGTTTCAGAACTGTATTGGGCTTCAGACTATGTATTTTGTATTTGATTTGAGACTATGTATTTTAGTGGCTTCATGAACCACTATGGTTATTTTTAAATTCCGCTGCGAGTTATTCTGATATTTCTGTGTCTGTGATTCTGTGAATGATTTTATTTGCTCCAAATTTTATTACAATCTGTTATTTTGCATTATTCAAGTCTGACATGTGTGGATTATTGTCGATTTGAATGGTCCAAAATAGTGGGTCGTTACACTTGATATCTTGAACTCTTGAAATCTTGAACTCTTGATACTCATGAGTCTTCAGTCTTGTTTTCTTCAATCTTGAATTTGTCAGTCTTGAATCTCTATATTGTACAGTCTTCATTCTTAGTACCTGCATATATATATATATATGTATCCTGCATATACATATATATCTAGACAAGAATATTAGTATTTATATTTTATAACAAGTCCTAAGGTTATTGTCATCAAAACCATCATCTCAGGAACTAATAGGATTTATATCTTGAGGGTGTTTAATGGAAAGTTACTAGATCTACTTTTGTTGTTTACGAGGTTCAATCAAGTCAAACTTATCATTGTAGATTTGAGTGTTCGACGATGTAGTTGTAACTTGTGGCGTATTGAGGGGTTTCCAAATACTCATGCTATTAGATGTATACTTGCTTTTGATTTGGATGTTTATTATTATATTAAGGATGATTTCAAAGTATTTTTTTCCAAGCATCTTATTCTCATCTGATTCATTGACTTGTTAATTTTCGAATGAAAGATGTTTTACTGGAAGATGTTGAAGTTCATCCACCTAAGAAAAGACATGGTGCAGGAAGGCCTCTGTCTTCGGACCGGATTAAGTCGGTTGGTGAGGTGAATAAGTCTAACCATTGCAATTTATGTGAGTAATAAGTCCATAATAAATGGTCTTGTTTGTTAAGAAATCAAATGTAATTTTAGTACATTATATGCTTTATGTTTCAAAGATTATTAATGTACTATCATATTCTATTTGATTGAATTAAATATGTGTTCTTTTTGTCTTATTAACTAATTTATTTTTCTCTTTTCGACTATAAGTTATTCTAGTAAATTTGTATGAATGGGAAGTATTAGAGGGCAAATATTTGTCGGACAAATATTTTCTTGGTGAATATTTGCTTGGAAAATATTTGCCCTACTTATATTTTCCCTGCTTATATTTGCCGTTCAAATTTTAAGTAGCTTTGAGCCAGATGCTTTGATTTCATGCTTTGTTTTGTTGAATTAAATGTTTTTCTTGTTATTTTATTTATTTGTTTGGTTATCAGCGTAATTTACTTTGTTTGGTCAGTAATAGTTTTGCAATTAAAAATCTAGCAAATATTTTTTGGGGCAAATATTTGCTCAGCAAATATTTATCAAGCTAGTGTTTGGGTATAGATCGTTTCCATGTGTACCCAATTATGTTTGGCATTTATTAGGCTTCTACATCCATATGTACTTGATTAGATTTGACATTCGGTCGTTTGCATCCATACGTACCTAATTAGATTTGGCATTTGGTTGGCTTTTGCATTCCATGGATTGCTCGGTTGAACAATATATCTTGTGTATAGATCGTTTTCATGTTTAGCCGATTAGGTTTGTCATCCAATTGCCTTTTGCATTCCATGGATTGCTCGGTTGAACAGTATATCTTGTGTATAGATCGTTTTCATGTGTACCCAATTAGGTTTAGCATTCGGTAGGCTTTTGCATCCATACATACCCAATTAGGTTTGGTATTCGCTTCGCTTTTGCATCCATCCATACATACCAATCCAGTTAGCTTTTGCATTTGATGGTACTTCGGTTAAACAATATATCTAGGGCATAGTTTGGTTCCATATCTACCTTATTAGGCTTGGCATCTGGTTAGCTTTTGCATCTATACGTACCTAATTAGGCTTGGCATCCTATCAGCTTTTACATTGGATGGTGTGCTCAGCTAAACAATATATCTAGGATATAGTTTGATTTCATATGTACCCTTAACTTTTGCATTCATATGTACTCGAATAGGGTTGGTATCCTATCAGCTTTTACATTCAATGGTATGCTCAGTTAAACAATATATCTAGGACATAGATTGGTTTCATATGTACCCGATTAGGCTTGGCATCTGGTTAGCTTTTGCATTTATACATACCCTATTAGGCTTGACATCCGATTAGCTTTTGCATGTATATGTATCCGATTAGGCTTGGCATTCGGTTAACTTTTGCATCCATATATATCCGATTAGGCTTGACATCCGGTTAGCTTTTGCAATTGATGGTACTCTCTGTTAAACAATATATCTAGGGTATAGATTGGTTCCATATGTACCCGATTAGGCTTGACATCTGGTTAGGGTTTGCATCCATACATAATTAGGCTTAGCATCTGATCGGCTTTTGCATTCGATGGTATGTGTTAGGAAATTCAATCTACGGTTTCGATGACAACAACTATACAATGGAAATCGAATATACATATATATTTTTATATATAGGTACTTGCTAGAACAACATCACTAGAAAGACAAGAATGAGACTCAAAGGACACTACAAGAGACTACAAGTCGATAGGTACAAGGAAGTAAAAGAAAGGATGCATAAAAACTGACATGCACCATATCAGACGTTTGGTTGCACAAGCTAGACGTCTAAAATAGTTCTCTGGAACAACAAACAGGCTAAACCAGATGTCTGATAATAGCACTCAGACGTCTGATCCTCTACTATATTCAAAAAAAATATAGTATCAGACGTCTGAAACAAATACCAGACGTCTGAATTCAAACACGAACTTCAGAAATGAACTGCAACTGCCACATGTGAATGGACATCTCCGCTTCTCTTCGCCACAACTCTTCACCATCAACAGAAGCAACCTTAGAGGATTCATTAATGGATGTAACTACTCAAGATACCTATCTACAACTATATATAGCATCAAGAATGTAACGACCCGTAAATTTTAGATAAATTTTATTTGTTTTATTAATATATTTAATTGGAATTTTGAGAAATTTTAAACGACAAAATTTTGAAATAAAAATTTGATATTTGGAATGCGTCTAATTAATCATAACAAGTGGTAAATTTTCATCAGATAATTTGAAAGTTTATTTTCTAGTGTAATTTTATTCCAATTTATATCAGTTAAAATCGATAATAATAAAATGTTTTCTAAAGCTGAATATTTTTACATAGAAAAATTTTAATTCATTTTCTGACTAAGACGTCATTTTTCGTTTTTCCAAATTCGGACTTCTTTAGCTCCGTCGATCTTATTTTTCTGTGTTTTTGCTGCATTTTCCGCTTATAGAAAATTCGAATTTTTATAATTCAATCATACCATTGATATCTGTATACCGTTTTGATTGTCTCGTCGTGCCGATCTTTGCGGTATATTCAATTCTGTGTTTTGAAGTTCGGTTCACTGCGGAATCCGCGAAAACGGAAATCGTATCGGTACCGGTTTTGTGACTTTTGGTTTTGTGACCTTTTGAATCCTTTGTCTATTCATTTTCCACCGTACAAAATCAAAAGCCACTAGCCATCATTATTTTCAGAATTTGCGGAGGCTTTTGCTTTTCTACACTGGTTCCAACATATATTGGTTCTGGCCCTTCTTTCATTCCCCATTACCTTTTTCTCTGTTCACTCTTTCCACGTTCTCAATTTATTTCGATATTCCATTTTTCCGGTTCAACTTGATTCAATTACCTTGAAACCAGTATAACTTTAAAACAAAGTAAAGTTTATATTTCATTTGAGAGGCCAGCTCATTTTCTTTCAGACCCTGACACTTCCATATTCCTCTCTTAT
Organism: Allium fistulosum; assembly: GCA_030737815.1. Classification (NCBI taxonomy): domain Eukaryota; kingdom Viridiplantae; phylum Streptophyta; class Magnoliopsida; order Asparagales; family Amaryllidaceae; genus Allium; species Allium fistulosum. The sequence goes on from CM060904.1 coordinate 932,041,961, forward strand.
ATTTTATTTTATTTCTTTTTTCGTTTCGCCTGTACATTTCTTTCCTTCTCCACGCCTTCACCTCCCCTCCACCTTTCATCTTCCCAGATCCATCACTTTTCCCACCAACGTCAGCCAACCACCTCCACAACCCGATTCAACACATCACGCATCATTCCCTTCTTCCCCGATCCATGGCCGTACTTCACCACCGTCCTCCACCTCCCAGCCGAACCCACGACCAAGAAGCGCAGCCACCTTCGCCGCTTCCTGCTTCTCCGACCCTTGCCTCCTTCCATGTATTCCTCCTCTACCAAGAGCAAGCCGGCCCACCTAGCCCACGTTGGCCTCTGCCGAACTCGAGCCTTCACCACCCTCTACCAATCCCGCCTCACCGAACAACAACTGAACCCATCCACCCATGAACTGCCGAGACTTTTCTCCACCTTCGGCCACTGCCTCAAACGCCACTTCCACCTGACAGTTCGCCAGCCTCACCCAAAGCTTGGTCGAACTCTGATCCTCGCAGCCGCCGCAAGCTTCCACCCGACACGCTTGCACTGCCACACCGGACCTCGTCCACCCTCTCACAATCACCATCGCCTAGCACGCCTAGCCTTCCTCTTCTTGTTTATATAAAGGTATATATTAGTTTGCAAAGATTTGTCACTTCGGCCGTATATATTCACCAATATATCTTTCTACTGTTGTAATACTCTATGTATATTTTATCTTCATAGTTTATAAATATATGTTATACAAGTCAGTTTAGTTATATATATATTAGTATCTTTAATATATATATAGCATATGTACGCTATATGTCTTTATGCATAATAGCTATATATATCTCAGTTTTAATATAATTATAGGTTAGTTGCCTGTGCACTACGTTGCAGTTATAATTTGTTATATATTGATTGTTATGTTGGTTTTATAAGTGTATGCAGTCTATACAAATCAAGTTGTTTGTATATTATAAGGTATGAAAAGTTAACTATTTTATAATCAAGTTATACAAGTTGTATTATATTATAATAAGTGAAGTTTGCTACGTGGTTGCAGTATTGTTTAAGTACCGTTGAAACGATTTCTCAAAAGCTTTTGCGTATATATCAACTTACAGATATAAACTATATGATGAGCTTGGTTCTATATTTACTAGCTTATGTTGTTTCCTTTATATTATATATATTTCAATTGCTGTTCATAGTTATTTCAATTGGTGTTTACATACATATGGGCATATGTTAACATCAGACTTTAAAATGTATACGGTTTTATTGTGAAGGTTACACGTGTAGATTTTTATTTTTTTAATTTTTTTTGGTGCGTGTCAAATTTAATATTGACTTTTAATTAGAGTATATGTACGTTTTAATTTGAAATATATGTGTTAAACCAAGTAATGATGTTGTAATATAATACATATAGATATTTAAGTTTATATAGATTTTGAAATATAAAATATATGTAGAGATTTTGATTTTGATTTGATGTGTAAATATGTGTGTGTGTGTGTGTGTGTGTGTGTATATATGTATGTATGTATAGATAATATGATTTTGAAATTTTATGGTATTTTAGTGTATTTGTCTTAAATTAAAAATTGAAAATATATATATAAATATAATAATAATGTGTATATTTTCAGTTTATATCAAAAACTGATTACCTTGTTCTCATCGATTCTTATCTATCAGCTTTGTCGTCAATTCGTGCTAATCTAGCTTGCCTTGGGATTCGTGCTTTCGTTTTGCAACTTAATTGTCTATCCTCTCTAGCCTCGAAAGGTGAGCAATCATTCACGATTAACGTTCTTTTATTTATTAAATTTGATTTCAATTGAAACGACAATTGAAATATGCCGCTGCCAGTTATTTACATTGCTATACATATGCCATCATCTGTATCTGTTCACCTGTGACATCTGACACCATTATCTACTAATTATATTGCTATATATATGCCATTATCTGTTATTTATATTGCTATATATATGACATTATCTGTATCTGTTCACCTGTGACACTTGACACCATTATCTATTTCTATATTGATGATATATGTCTATTATATTATTATCATATCTGTTATCACTCTGCAAGTTCCCTGTTAGTATAGAATTCACTATGGGTTGAAATGATACATACCCGAACGATCTGTAGAATAGGAGAAAATCGTTATGGGTTGAAATGATAAACCCAAGCGATTTTCATTGAATTGAATTTGGGATTGCGGGTTGAAAAGATATATACCCGTATATATTTAATTTGCGGATTGAAATGATAAATATCCGTATCACTTGATCATAGGGTAGAAAATTTTATACACACATCGTTGGTCTATATAAAAATATTTTGAAAATGATTTCTATGATTTTGGAAAGAAATATATGGGTTTTGATAAATATTGATTTTAAAGATTTATTATAGTTGATTTAATAAAGTTGATATAAAATATGTTTAAGTATTTATTTTAAATTATATTTTCAAATATAGAGTTCGGAATGATTCAGGTTGAAAAGATAGTTTGAAATTGATTTGAAAATCTATATTTATTTAAGAATCATACTTAAATAAGTTCGGGTTGAAATTTATTAAATTTGAAATTGTAAAGATATGTTTATAACTTGAATTTGATTAAAGGCGACTTAAATGAATATTTCAAATTTATATAAATTTAAATGGGATATTTTGTTTATTTAAATTTGTAAATCGAGGTTCATTTAAAGGATATTGAAATGATTAAGTAAATATTTCAAACTGAATAATAGTGAAGTAAATTTGATTTATAGACAATTATCGAATTTAGTTTTGAAATGTGGAATATTTGAAGCTTTGAAATATTTTGAAATTGAAATGGTTTATTTTGGTTCAAATCGGTATTTGAAATCGATATAACTTGAAAATGTTTAACTGAAATGGGAATTGAAATTGATGATTTAGATTTGTTTAAATGTGAATTTGGAATTTGAATTGATTTGAATCGATTTGTGAAAGTCGAGGAAACTATTTTATTTTATAAAGTAATTTTAAGTTATATTTAAACTATGGATATTTTACTTATAAATTATTTTAATATAAACTATTTTAATATAAATCATTTTTAATATAAATTATTTTATTATGAACTATTTTAACTTATAACTATTTATATAAACTATTTTATTTATAAACTATTTTTTATATATACTAATTTTAATATCTAAACTGTCTAAGAGGAAAGTGTTATGAATTCCAAAATGTTATGATTTCAAACTACAGTTTCATAGTGTTATGAATTTCAAGATTTTAATTTCCAAAGTGTTTTGATTTTAAAAGACTTACGATTTCGAAAGCGATATAACTTTGGAAAGTGATATGATTTTGGAAATGGATTTATTTGAAGTGAAAATGATATCGTATGGATATGGTTTTGAAATGGCAATGATATTTTGGTTTTGAAATATAAACTATTTTGAAAGTTTATTAAATGACCAATCGGTGTAATAATTACGTAGTTATTGAAGAGTCCGGGATCGGTTTGGGACATACTCTCTGTCCAAACTGAAAACCACTTTAATAACTATTATACGCAGAGTGTGATCCAGAATGAAGTGGTTGGAATGATGACGTTGCTGGATTTGAAGAAAGAGAACGATAATGGATGACCTTGACACTTGTGTCAAATTGGAAATGACTTAAACAGGAGCCGTGCCGGGCTAGTGAGGTTAGCTACCTCTAGCGGACACACTTCTTCGTAAACTACTCATTACTTGTTTTTGATTGGTGCGTACCCTTGATTTGGGAGTGTTGTTTCGCGGTGTTGCGATCGTTGCGGCGATGCGTTCACACCAGTCCGGATCAGACAAATGGTAGTTTCACTACCTTGGGTATTGCCTCATGTGCCTTGTCATACTCGTATCCCTACTAGTTTACGGTGGAGTTTACAGTGCTGTATAGACTATGATGCTTATATAAAATGTGTTAAGGGGGATAATGGTGACGCCTTAACGCTATTTTGATATTTTATATTACTGATAGGCATTATCTACTCAGCGTACACTACTACATAGTAGATAGTTTAACGGATCCTTAGAGGATGGTTATCCCAAACAGCCTTTGAGTTACTTGTATTTCGGTCGTTATTTCACTTGAGTTGGATTTATTGATATAAGAATGTTAATCCTGACTCGAGTGTTTTGTGCTTTCTTTACGCTCGGGTCAGACTGAGTGTACCAGTATTCGAGGCTCACCTATTGGAGTTGGAGCTTCGCTTGGAGATCCAGCTATCTATCCAGCTTTCAGATATTCAGTTGATTCCAGTGATATATTCTGATCTTGTATTTGACTATTGTATTCGAGACTTCTGTTGTATCTTGTTTAACTCTGTTATATATATAGTAGCTTCATGAACTACTATTCTTTTGTTTCCGCTGCATTATTGTTATATTACTCTATGTCTGTGGTCTATGATTATTTTATTTACTGTATATGCTGAGTTTTGCCAAATTTTATTTACAATCCATTGTTTTGAATTATTCAAGTCCGACATGTGTGGATTTATTGTCGACTTGAATGGTCCAAAATAGTCTGTCGCTACAAAGAATCAAGAGAACACTAACTTACTTCACTTACTTACGCTTTCTAATTCTATACTCTATTCTATATTCTTGATCTCTGCACTCTAGCAATCTTTACTTGTATTCACTCTTCCATATACTCAGTTCTTCATATACAATATTCCTTAGAAGTATATTGGAAGCAATTGTACTAATTAGTCAACATCGTGTTATATTAGAACACACATTTGACAAGAACAACTCATTGTAACCAAGCCCATTCCTCCGGGCGAAGCGAGGGTTTTTGATAGTCGAATTCTGAAGGGGATCTTCAGGACTGCACATAGGACGAGAGGTCCGAACCTGTATAAAATTCGGGTGTGCTTATTCTATATTTACTTAGATTAATATTATTTTAGTTGCATCATATATTTTGTCACATATACTTGCATATATACTACACGATCCACCCCGTAGACTTTCAATTGGTATCAGAGCAAGGTTTGATCAAAGTAAAGTAACACGTATTTGAATCACTTTAATATGGCAAGTATTTTTCAAGAAGGCCAATCCACAGCACGTCCCCCACTTTTTAACGGTTCTAATTATGCATATTGGTCAACACATATGAGAATTTTTATGGAAGCTAATGGATTAGAAATTTGGTCAGCCACTCGAAATAAATATGAAACACATGACACTGCTATGAACACATGGAATGATGCACAAAAAACCACAGCTTCTAATAATGCCAAAGCTATGAATGTTTTATTTTTTTCATTAGATAAGAACGAATTTTCACGTATCATGTTATGTAACACTGCATATGATATTTGGCGTACCTTACAAGTTACACACGAAGGCACGAACAAAGTTAAGCAAACTAAAATTTCAATTTTTCAAAATCAGTTTTCATCATTTAAAATGAAACAAAATGAATCTATAGTGGACATGTACTCTAGATTCCAAACTATTCAACACGATTTAATGGCACTAGGAGTTAAATTCACAAATTTTGATTTAGTATCTAGAATACTCAATTCTTTAACTCCAGAGTAGGAAAGAAAAGTATTTTCTATCGAAGAAGCAAATGACCTCTCAACACTCTTAGTTGAAGAATTGATAGGAAATTTAATGTCCTATTGAAGCTAATCTGCAGGGAAGAAAAGAACAAAATTCAAAGAAGAAAAACATAGCATTTCCAGCAACAAATGAAGACTCCGACATAGACGAAGAAGAAATCGTATTTATTGCCAAAAACTACAACAAATTCAAGAAGTTTAGGAAAATGACCAGATTTCAGAAAGGAGGAAAATTAAGCTCAACAAATCAAACGTCAATCAAATGCTATGAATGTGATCAATTTGGACATATGAAGAAAGATTGTCCCAAGCTCAACAATGATAAAAAGAAGAACAAATTTGAAAAATTCAAAAAGAAGAAAGCTTTCAAAGTTACATTGGATGACTTGGATTCTTCATCATCATCAGATAGTGACAGCGATAGTGATGGAGAACGAGCTAATGTATGTTTTATGGCACAAACTGATGAGGTATGTCCCGAACTTAGCTATGATGAATTATTAGAGCTTAGCATGGAATTAGATGATAAATTTAGACAAATTAAAAAATTGAATAAAGAACACATAGCCAAAATAAATCGATTAGAACTTGAAATAGGAATGTTAAAAGATGAAAAAATTATTTTAGAGGAGGAACTAGAATTATCTCAAGAAAAAAATAAAAGTAGTTTAGTTGAATATGAGACTATATCTATTGATTTTGAAAAAGTTAAACTAGAAAAGGATAACTTGTTAAAAGAAAATATCAACTTGAAAAGTAATATAGAAATAGTGAAAATTGAAAATTTTGAATTAAAAGAAAATTTAGAGAAAATTACAAGTAATATTTCAAAATTAATAAAGGAAAACAAGATTTGGAAAATCTTATCAAAACTTCAGAACCTTCAGGTAATAGAAATGGAATAGGATTTAAAAATATTCCTAAACAAAAAAGGAATAATATTAAGAAGTATAGTTTTATTTATCAAAAGACTAAAAGATCACCTAAGTCTAATACGAATACCAAAAACATAAAAATTTGGATTCCTAAGACAAATAATAATTTGATTAGACAAAAACATATTGATAATTTTCTAGATAATGTAGTATATAATAAAAATTATGTTCATAAAGGTACCAAACCTTCTTGGGTGTGGCTACTTGCTCCTCCTAACATCTAAGACCCTAACAAAGTATATGGGTACCAATTAAATCATTTTTATCTTGCAGGTACCCAAAATAAAAAATAAGGAGAAATGAATACTTGATAGTGGCTACTCCAAGCATATGACCGGAAATGCAAAAATGCTATCAAATATAACATATATCGATGGTGGAATGGTAACTTTTGGAGATAACTCAAAAGGATATGTCGTTGGCATCGGAGAAGTCATCAACTCTGGTATTTCTAACTCTCCTATTATTACAAATGTTTTGTTGGTAGAAAATTTAAAACACCACCTACTTAGCATTAGTCAATTATGCGATAAAGGTTTTCAAATTAATTTCGAAAAAGATACATGTAATATTTTCGACAATAACAAACAACTTATCTTTGAGGGTTTTAGAAACAAAAATATTTATGTCTTAAATATAAAATATAAATCGAAATTCAAACTTATGCTTAACCGCCAAACATGACGATCCATGGTTGTGGCATAAACGATTCTGTCATATTAATTTTAAATATATTAATAAATTAGCAAAATATGAGCTAGTTAGAGGTTTACCTAAAATAAATTATAAAGTAGAAAATTTATGTGACGCTTGTCAAATCGGTAAACTAAAGAAAAGCTTTTTTAAATCTATAAATAATATTTCTACAAAACAACCGTTAGAATTATTACATTTAGATTTATTTGGTCCAACTCAAGTACGATCTATAAATCACAACAAATATGTTTTCGTAATAGATGATGATTTTTCAAGATATACATGGACCTTATTTTTAAAACATAAAAGTGACACTTTTGGTATGTTTAAAATTTTTACTAAAAAAAATAAAACTCAAATGGATTTTAAAATTAAGAATATTCGAAGTGATCACGGTGGAGAATTCGAAAATGATCTTTTTACTAATTTTTGTAATAAAAAGAGCATATGTCATAATTTCTCTTTTCCCTGCACACCACAAAAAAATGGTGTATTAGAAAAAAAATCATACGTTACAAGAATGTGCATGAACACTATTAAATAGTAGTGGTTTACCAAAACATTTTTGGGCTGAAGCTATTGCTACGGCTTGTTATGTTTTGAATCGAGTAACCATACGACCTATGACTAAACATACTTGCTTTGAAATGTTTTTTGGAAAAAAAACCTAAAGTATCATGCTTCAAAACTTTCGAATCAAAATGTTTTATATTAAATACAAAAGATAATTTAGGAAAATTCAACCCGAAGGCCGATGAACGAATCTTTGTTGGATATTCGGATCGTAGCAAGGCTTGTAGAATTTTTAATAAACGTACTAACACAATTGAAGAAAGTTTACATGTTTCATTTGATGAAACTTTCCTTAACAATCATACTAATGACGATGAAGAAATTATTCCTATAAAATGTACAACAAACTCATCTAATGATGAGACAAATGCATAAAATAATACTCTAGTCACCCCCTAGAATTCTAAAAGATCAGCCAAAAGATAATATCATTGGGGATCTTAATTCCAGAGTAACTAGAAATCAACTTAACCAAATAAGTCATATTGCATTTATGTCAAATTTTGAACCAAAGAATTATAAAGAAGCTTTAAACGATGATTTTTGGATAATAGCAATGCAAGAAGAATTAAATCAATTTGAACGTAAAAATGTTTGGGAATTAGTACCAAGACTGGAAAATCAATCAGTTATTGGAACGAAATGGGTATTAAAAACAAAGCAGATGAAAACGAAAATATAGTTAGGAATAAAGCACGTTTAGTCGCTCAGGGTTATAATCAAGAAGAAGGTATCGACTATGACGAAACTTTTGCTCCAGTAGCAAGACTCGAAGCCATACGTACATTACTTGCTTTTGCAAGTCATCACAATTTTAAATTATTTCAAATGGACATCAAAAGTGCTTTTTTAAATGGTTTTATTAAAGAAAACGTATATGTTGAAGAACCTCCATTATTTGTTCACGAAAAATATCCCAATCATGTTTTTAAATTGCACAAAGCCCTATATGGTTTAAAGCAAGCCCCATGTTCCTGGTACGAATGTCTTAAGAATCATTTAATTGCATCTGGTTTTCAAATAGGTAAAATAGATACGACTTTATTTATTAAACGAGAAAATAATGACATCTTAGTTGTACAAATTTACGTAGACGATGTTATTTTTGGTTCAACCAATGAAAATCTTTGTACTCAATTTTCAAATATTATGAAAAGTGAATTTGAAACGTCTCACATGGGTGAATTATATTTCTTTCTAGATTTACAAATAAAACAACTTGAAAATGATATTTTTATTCATCAAGAAAAATATTGTAACGATTTATTACGTCGTTTTGGAATGGATAAAACTTCGAGCAAACCAACACCAATGAGTACTAGTGTTCACTTAGAAATGGATGATAATAGAAAATATTTTGATGAAAAATTATATTGTAGTATGATTGGCTCCTTACTATATTTGATGGCTAGTCGACCCGACATTATGATGAGCGTATGTCTTTGTGCCCGATTTCAAGCAAAATCAAAAGAGTCTCACCAAAGAGCTGTTAAACGTACCTTACGATATTTATCTAGTACTAGAGATTACAGTTTGTTTTACCCTGAGGGATCATCGTTTGATCTTGTTTCATATAGCGACGCAGATTTCGGTGGATGTAAAACAGATCGTAAGAGTACTAGCGGAACGTGTCATTTTATCGGACAATCGTTAGTTTCATGGTTTAGCAAAAAGCAAAACTGTGTCTCTTTATCCACTTGCGAAGCCGAATATATTTCAGCGGCCTTAGAATGTGCACAAGTGATATACATGCAACAAACACTTAAGGATTTTGGAAAAGTTATCGATAAATCACCAATATATTGCGATAATACAAGTGCAATAAATTTATCGAAAAACCCTGTAAATCACTCACGTACTAAAAACATAGATATACGACATCACTTTTTATGCGATAATGTAGAAAAAGGAATTATTACATTAGAATACGTAAATACTGAGAATCAAATAGCAGATATTTTCACAAAACCACTAAATGAACAAACGTTTGTTAAACTATGACGCGATTTAGGAATATGTTCTCTTAATGATCTTATCAGCTAATTCTAAATTTCATTCATTCTATTTTTGGTTAAAAAGTTTTAATCCACAAACAAAATCTTTTAAAACTGACCAACAATTTCTTTAGAATGTTTTTTTTCTGAAAATAACTATTTATAACCTTTTAAAACATGAATAAATAGCTCCTCCTTTTACAAATAAAATACCGATTTTATATTGGTTCCTTTTAAAATAAACAAAAGCAAAACAAAAACATGTCTTCCGACAACTCTCGCCTCTCTTTTTCAACACCAACCTTGGATAGTTCAACAGATACCCCTCATCGACTTCCTACTCATACATCAGGTCAAGCGCCGACCTATAAGTGGTCCTCCTACCACACGGGATTCACTCCCTACAAAAAACGGTCCAAACAATCTCTATTTGTCTCTCCTAACACCAATGAGAAAATCGATGATATACATCATTACCAAAATCAACAAATGGATTTACAACGAGAATTATACTTCGAACCAAAAGTCACTGCGAGACGACTGAGTTTTCTAGAGCAAGTAGCGATCAAATTTTGCAATTCACGAAAAAAAGATGTACATGAACCACTTCAGATTCCTTGCAATCCTCTGGATCCTTCTGCCTCTTATCGTACACCTTGGGATCCTCCACCAAGGCAATTCTCTGGTTCCCCAAGAACCAACGAACGTGGAAATATTTGGTCTCCACTCAAGCCATGGAAGGATAGCAAACCTGAAGATCGCAATGCTCCATCTTCATCTAAATAAATTTGTTTATTTTCATTGTATTTTCATCTAATTATATTTGTATTTGTTTTCAAAAATAATAATATTATGTTTCAATAAAATCGATCCCTCAAAAATCAAGCAAAACCTTCCAAAATAAGACTATTTTTAGACATACTAGAGATTTCATACGTCTGATCAATGCCATCAGACGTCTAACACCCTTGTATCACACCATTTTTTTAATCCTGTGCTTATATATCAGACGTCTGATATAAACAACCAGATGTCTGAAATTTGTCTCTGCCTCATACAAAATACAAAATGGTCTATTTCAAACGTCTGAAGTTGTGACCAGACGTCTGAACAAAGTCTCTGCATTCTTAACATAAAAATCAGGCCATTTTCAGACGTCTGACATTATATCCAACCGTCTTTCAAAACTCTCTGTCTTCAAAATTTACAATTATGCCTATTCCAGACATCTGCCAATAACACCCAGACGTCTAAAAATGTTTACTGTCTTCAAACTAGGGTTAAATCAGACGTCTGATTCACTTCTTAGACGTCTGAAATTCAATCGACACCTATTCATGACCTTAAAACGATTGTTTTTCCCAAATTTCCAATTCACCTTTCATTTCGTTTCCTCTTTCAAATACGAAACCCTATTTCTCCAAATCACTATCTCCTTAATTTTGCTTGATTTCATGGCGCCCAAAACTATAAACCCTAGAGTTTCTAAGAGAAAGCAAAAACAAGCTACATCCTCCAACCCACAAGTATGCTCCGATGATCAGATTGAGAAGTGGATGAATCGAGTACCTCATTCTATCAAAATATATGAAGATACCCAGAAGAAAAAGCTACACACAGGTCCCTTCTATAATTCTCTTAAATTCCCTATGTATGATTTGGATGAGATGTGTGAAAATGATGAGTTACAAAAGTTGATTTCCTTCTATTCGAATAATGTCCAGATCGACCAGCTTGCAATATTCCTTTTCTACTCTAATCTAGATAGCACTACCGTATGGAATACCGATAATGATGATAATTGGCTTTGGTTGAGTGTTTACGACAACACTATTCGACTTACTCTGGGAATTTTAGGCCATACTCTAGGTTGTTTCGACTCCGGAGAAGATTTGTATGACATCTCGGATATGCGCCTCAAACCAAGAAATAATATTACCCATCAAATTTGGGAAGATGAATGCCATGATTTGTTACAAAATACTTACGACCTAAGGCAAGACTACTCACTAGGATGACTACCAACACAATCATTCCTCGACTTGGTAGCCATGAGCAAATAACGGAATTGGAGCACAAAACTCTATATGCTATATTTAGTGGTACGAGGGTAAATTGGGCGAAATTCATATCTGACGAGCTTAAGCATTATTAGAATTGATCACGTCCATCAATCATTTACCCTACCTACATCATGCGCCTTCTGCAAGCCCACAACATTCCATCATATTTATCGACTTTTGAGGAGATTGCCCCCAAGTACGCCTCCACAAAATTCTTCTCTCTTATGCACTTACCAGAAAATCCCCCGTATTTTATTTCATTTGAAGAATGGACGCAACGTCGTCAACAAGCTAGACAAGCTAGGCCTTAACCCCAACAACAACCACCACAACCATCATAAGAAGAAGAACAACATCACGAACACACTCCTCCTCCTCCTTTACCTTTTGACTATCCAGGCCAATATGACATTTTGGAGACTCGCACTGAAACTAATCCAAATGAAAGCATTCAAGATTTAACTCTCCAAAATCAACTTATCTTATCAAGAAATCAAAAATTATTGGCTAAGCGTATCGATAGCTTCGAAACAACATTTGATTCTCGCCTAGCCACAGTTTAAACATCGCTTTCAACAACATTATCTGTTCTAAAAGAGGTTATCCAACGAGTCTGTGGCCCTACACCACCTTCGGAAGATTGGCCAACTCCAACGCCTTCTCCTCCTCCTTCAAAACATTCTAAACTTTTTGAAGAGGAAAAAGAACCTCTAGAACATACTCCAAAATCTCCTAGAATACAAGCTAGTTCTTCCAAGAATGAAGATGAAGGAGACGATCAAGCCAAAGCTTCCCCCAAAAATCCTTAGATATTTTTATAGGTTCCATCTTTTGTATTGTAATGGAATCAAAAATATATGCATGTAATCACTATGTTTAATGGTTATAAAAATGCTTTTTGGCTTGTTACTTATGTGTAATTAGTTACCTTTCGTCTATTCATGATAATTTAGTAAATTAATATATTATAACCTTCCGACGGTCGGTAAATATTCCATATTAATAGTGTGTACAGGCTATCTAAATTAAGATTAAATAAAAATTACACATGATATATTGCTAACTTCAATAACACGGCGGTCGGATAAATATTTTTGATTAATGTGTACATACTATCTAAAGGCATGATTATTGATTATATCATACATATTCTTGTATTAATGCTTTTTGATAATGCCAAAGGGGGAGAAATAATGGTATGCACATATTCAAGGGGAGATTTATAAAATTATATCTAAGTACATTTTATAGTTGTCATCATCAAAAAGGGGGAGAATGTTAGGAAATCCAATCTATGGTTTCGATGACAACAACTATACAATGGAAATCGAATATACATACATACATACATATATATATATATACACAAGTACTTGCTAGAACAACATCACTAGAAAGACAAGAACGAGGCTTAAAGGACACTACAAGAGACTACAAGTCGATAAGTACAAGGAAGTAAAAGAAATGATGCACAAAAACTGACATGCACCATATCAGACGTCTGGGTGCACAAGCCAGATGTCTAAAATAGTTCTCTGGAACAACAAACAGGCTAAACCAGACGTCTGGTAATAGCACTCAGACGTCTAATCCTCTACTATATTCAAAAAATATATAGTATCAGACGTCTGAATTCAAACTCGAACTTCGGAAATGAACTGCAACTGCCACATGTGAATGGACATCTCCGCTTCTCTTCACCACAACTCTTCACCATCAACAGAAGCAACCTTAGAGGATTCATTAATGGATGTAACTACTCAAGATACCTATCTACAACTATATATAGCATCAAGAATCAAGAGAACACTAACTTACTTCACTTACTTACGCTTTCTAATTCTATACTTTATTCTATATTCTTGATCTCTGCACTCTAGCAATCTTTACTTGTATTCACTCTTCCATATACTCAGTTCTTCATAGACAATATTCCTTAGAAATTTATTGGAAGCAATTGTACTAATTAGTCAACATCCGTGTTATATTAGAATACACATTTGACAAGAACAACTCATTGTAACCAAGCCTATTCCTCTGGGTGAAGCGAGGGTTTTTGATAATCGAATTCCGAAGGGGAGCTTTGGGACTTGACATAGGACGGGAGGTCCGAACCAGTATAAAATTCTTGTGTGCTTATTCTATATTTACTTAGATTAATATTATTTTAATTGCATCATATATTTTGTCACATATACTTGCATATACACTACACGATCCACCCCGTAGACTTTCAGTATGGTCGGTTAAACAATATATCTAGGGTATAGATTGGTTCCATATGTACCGGATAAGGCTTGGCGTCCGATCAACTTGCATCCATACGTACCCGATTAGGCTTGGCACTCGATCAGCTTTTACATTCAGTAGTACGCACGGTTAAAAAATATATCTAGTGTATAGATTGGTTTCAAATTTACCCGATTAGGTTTGATATCCGGTTATCTTTTGCATCCATATGTAACTAATTAGGCTTGGCATCCGATTAGCCTTTGCATGCATATGTACCCGATTAGGTTTGGCATCCGGTTTGCTATTACATTCGATGGTATGTTAAGTTAAACAATATATCTCGGGTATAGATTGGTTCAATATGTGCCTGATTAGGCTTAGCATTTGGTTAGCTTTTGCATGCATATGTACCGATTAGGCTTGGCATCTCAATTAGCTTTTTCATTCATACATACGTGATTAGGCTTGGCATTCGGTCCGCTTTTACATTCGATGGTACGCTCGATTAAACAATATATCTCGGGAATAGATCAGTTCAATATGTACATGATTAGGCTTAGCATTCGGTTAGCTTTTGCATACATACCTACCTGATTAGGCTTGACATTCGGTCAGCTTTTACATTCAACGGTACGCTCGATTAAGCAATATATTTAGGGTATAGATTGGTTCCATATGTACCCGATTAGGCTTGGCATTCAGTTAGCCTTTGCATGCATACGTACCCGATTAGGCTTGGCATCCGGTTAGCTTTTGCATCTATATGTAATCGATTAGGCTTGGTATCCGGTTGGCTTTTACATTCGATGGTACACTCGGTTAAACAATATATCTAGGGTGTAGATTGGTTCCATATGTACCTGATCAGGCTTGGAATCCAGTCAGCTTTTACAATCGATTGTATGCTCGGTTGAACAATATACCTTGGATATAGATTGGTTCAATATATACCCAATTAGGCTTGGCATTCAGTTAGATTTTGCATGCAAACATATCTGATTAGGCTCGCCATCCGGTTAGCTTTTGCATCCATACTTACTCGATTAGGCTTGTTATCCGATCAGCTTATACATTCGATGATATGCTCGGTTAAATAATATATCTTAGGTATAGATTGGTTCCATATATCCAATTAGGCTTGGCATCCTGTTAGCTTTTGCATCCATATGTACCCGATTAGGCTTGGCATCCCGCCGGCTTTTACATTTGATGGTATGCATGGTTACAATATATTTAGGGTTTAGATTTGCTTCATATATACCCGATTAGGCTTGGCATCTGGTTAGCTTTTGCATCATACATACTCGATTAGGCTTGGCATCCGCTTAAATTTTGGTTTGGTATTCGGTTTGGCATTTGGTTAATTTTGCATTCCATTATATCCTTGGTTAAACAATATATCTTGGTTATACCCACAATCTTGTGTGCATGACCAAGTGCATGACCAAACCCATGACCGAGTCCATGACCGAGTCCATGACCGAGTGCATGACCGAGCCCATGATCGAGCCTATGACCGAGCCAATATCGAGCCCACGACCGAGCTCATGATCGACTACATGACCAAGCCACATGACCGAGCCCATGATCGATTACACGACTAAGCCCATGATCGAGCCATAATCGAGTCAATGATCGAGCCCACTACCGAGCCCATGACCGAGCCCATAATCTGGTCTATGATCGAGCCCACGACTTACCCATGATCGAGCCCTTGACAGAGCTATTAACCAAGCCCTTGACCAAACCCATGTCCGAGCCCATGACCGAACCCTTGACCGAGCCATGGCAAATATAAGCAGGGCAAATATCTACGTAGGTTATACTTGTCATATAAATATTTAGAGGCTTTGAGTTTGATTTTAAGTTTCAGTAGTTAGTCTGTTTGTTTTTTTATAAATCTTACACAATTAGTTCTCCATCATTTCATATGCGACATTCAAAATTTGATATCAAACAATGTATATCGACATACGATAGTCATAATCTAACATCAAACATGTGTTTTTAAAACAATCAATGTCTAATATCTAATACCTATATTTAAAAGCTAATAAACAAAATCCAACATCAAGAAGTTTATTGCATTCATTATCTAAAATTGCCTTTAACCAGCAAATCTTTGAGAAATTTCTATGTATTAGGATTTGATTTCCATCCATGTTTTTCGCCTGCAACTATATCATATAACATCAAAGTTTTAATATCCTATATGGAATGAATATTATTCAACTCAGGATTGTCTTCAATGTTTTTATCTTCGGATATCTTCCATGAATCTCATGACAAATATCACAGAATCAATTTTGGATCATTTCAAAAAAATTGGTATTTTTAATGTTTTGAAAAATACTTTTGTAAATAATAAGTACTGCTACGTATGAATGAGACTATTGTTGTGGGTAAGTTACGAATTTGACTGGATTGTTTTTTAATTTGTTGGTTTCTTCGCATTTCTTGAATATTTTGTTCTAAGCAGGTTCGTCAAATTGTCTCTCTGAAAATTATGAACAAATATATAAATTTGTTTGTTAATTTTGGATAAATATCAGTTTGCAAATACTTATGGGCAAATGTTTGCCCTGTAAATATTTATAAACGTAGATGTTTTGGCTTACTGCTTTAGGTATTTAAGAATATAACAAAATGATGTGATTGAAAAAGACTCATTAGATGTTGGAAACAATTCTAGCACAATCAGTTCTGAATCATTTCAAACAAAACATTTCATTATTAATGTTATTCAATCAGTATTCTGATATTCTATAGAATAGCAAATATCGGAGGGAAAATATTTGCCAGGAAACTATTTGCCCGACTTATACTTGTCATATGAATATTTAGTAGATTTCAAGTTTCAGCTGTTAGTCTCTTTCTTTTACTTTGTAAATCTCGCACAATTAGTTCTGCATCATTTCAAACAAAACATTTCACTATTGATATTGTTGAATCGGTATTCTGATAGTTTGTAGAATAACATATATCAGAAGGCAAATATTTTCCAAGCAAATATTTGTCCGGTTTATAATTGTCACATAATATTTAATAGCTTAGAGTTTGATTTCAAGTATCAGCAGTTAGTCTGTTTGTTTTTCTTTCTGTCTCAAAAAAATATTTAGTAAGCTGTTTTAACATTTAGTAAGTTGTTTCAATATTTGTTCAACATGTGTGCGTTAGTTAGATATGGTTGGTTAATTTGCCTATTAGCATAAAGTGTTAGTCAAAAGTGTCTGTCGTTGAATCACAAAAGGCAGTTATACTTTGACATGTTCTTAATATTGAAACAAAACAGTGTAGTATTAATGTCCTTGAATCAGTTTTCGGTCCTATCCCTTGACCAGATTTCTAAGGCTGGGATTGGTTGGTTAATTTGTAGATCTATGCCTGAGATTTTTTTTGTCTATATATTCTTCTTTGTAGATATAATTTGTAGCTTTTCATCTTCTTCTTTAGTGAAAAATTATATGTTTAAGTTTTCTTCTATGGTTGACTATTATTATCTCTTATTTTTCCTTGTCTGGTTGGCAATCCTTTTTAGTTTGAGTACTGATGGTGTTTTTTGTTTATTATTCTATCAGTACTCAAACTAAAATGAGTGTCAGCTTGATAGCCGCTGCACTTCCCGCTCTCCACAGTCTGCTTCTTCTTAGAGTAAAGAGATGAACATGACGAGTTATAAGGGAAATGAAAGTTTAGACAGTGATTGTTGTAAAATCATCTCTACTTGATTGAACTAGATTGCTTCTAAACATCTAGACATATATAAAAAAGAATGCTTGAGTCTCAAAGAAAAAATGAAGGCCTTAGAAAATGAGAGCAGTCTGCTCAAGCAAAAGGAACTAAAAAATGTAATTACACACAGTCCGGTACTGGAATCAAAGGAAAGTGATTTGCAATATTCATGTTGTTGTAAACTCATTTGTACATGAATGTTGTTATAATAGAGTTCATTTTTGTATAAGAAATATAATAATAAGTCAATGCATTAATATATTGTGTACTAAGTTATGTATTTACACATAGTTCGAAACTAAAAAATGCTATAAACTCATCTCTAATTGATATGAACTTTGTATTTATGTTAGTAGTTGTTGCTTTATTGAAGTTTATTTCTATATGAAAATTATAGCTATATGTCAATGTAGTTATTAGAAGACGCAGTAATCTTTTACAAATATTGCACAATCAATTCTGCATCACCTCAAATAATATGGTTATATCAATGTGAAACTCCTCTTGATCCATGCCTCTTTCCTTCCTATTGAATTTGCCTTGCCATCTCCTCATATTCCAAAACATAGCTTTGCCTTGTGACCTCTTGACCGAGCCTAGCATGCTTCTAACCATCATGGCAGAGCCATGCATTGATGTGGTTGAGCCCAATTGCATAGTGGCCGAGCCCACTTGTGGACTAAACCAATGTTTTCTTCACTTTGTTTCATTGTTTTAATTTATTTTGTGTTGAATATATATGCTTATATATGTTGTATAATTTGTTGTTACAAGACTCGGATCTTGGCTCTCCATCCACTCGTATTTGATTCATGCTTTGTCGTGCCTTTCGGAGTTGTTTGTCTTGTGTTTGATTGTTATCTCCAACTTTAAAAGGTGAGATTATCACTCTCGAAAAATCATACTTATATCAATGTGAAACAATGTCATTTGAATTGTAGTAGTTGATATGCTATGTTATATGTTCACATCTGCCTGTTATCTGACATTATATAATGATATAACCTGTTTATATACTTGTTACATCACCTGACATCATAGGATATGTTTTACTGTTTATTTATTTTCTGTTTCTCACGCTACAAGTTCCTTGTAGAATAGAATCACTATGGGTTGAAATGATACATACCCGAACGGACATTAGAATAAGGAAAAATCGTTATGAGCTGAAATGATAGGCTCAATCGATTTTTATTTTTATTTTTATTTAACTTGGGATTGCGGGTTTGAAATGATAGAATACAGAATTTTCTTTTAAATTACGGATTGAAATGATATATTATCCGTATCACTTGACCTAGGTTAGAAAATATTATACAGACCCATGGTTATTTTTATATATTTTCTGAAAATTATTAAGTATTTTCAAATGTAAAAATATGATATTTTAACTTAAATTTGGATTTAAATGATCTAAATAAAGCTTTAGTGATTTTTGTACGTTAAAATGTAAAGTAAATAAATGGTTAAAATGCACCTTATATTTTGACTTATTTCGATAATTGGAAAATTTAGTTTTCAAATGGAAATTTAAGTTTGACTTATTAAAGAATGTCTTATTTATGAAATGGGTATATTTTTTAAGGTGTTAAGTTATTGGTTAAAATAAAAGTTAAGTAAAATAGTGTATTTTGACATAATAAATGAATTATGGTTTTAATTGGAAATTTATTCATAAAATTTTATTTTATTTAAATCATAAGTTGAATGATATCTTAATGAATATTTTCTGAAGCGTGAGATATGATTTTATAAGCTAAAAATGGTTAAATTTGAAGTTTTAATGTTTCTGAAATGTTATAATAAATCTGGAATTAGTACTGTAGCACTTTGTAAGTGCTGCTGTTTCTAAAGCAGAACTGTTTGAAACTAATATATCTACTGTAGCACTTTGTAAGTGCTGCTGTTTCTGAAATTGAAATGTTTGGAAATACTACTATATCTACTGCAGCACTTTGTAAGTGCTGCTGTTTCTAAAGCAGAACTGTTTTGAAACTAATATATCTACTATAGCACTTTGTAAGTGCCGCTGTTTCTGAAATTGACAATGTTTTGAAATTTTGTAATTAAACGAATGAACTCAGAAAATGCTATAATTCTGGAAATTGAATATTTGATTTGAAAGTATAGTGACTTCATATTTAATGGTTTAAATGAATTATTTTGATTTGAAATATAAACCATTTTTGAAATTTATAACCACGAGTTATAATAACGATTGGTTGTTAAAGAGACCGGGATCGGATATGGACATACTCTCTATCGATACCGAAAACCACTTTAACAACTGTGTACGCGGTGGAGATTCCAGAATGAAGTAGGATGGTGGCGACGATCCTATTGAGGTATATACGTGGACCCGACTCCCGTGAGTTGGCATAAGGTGGCTAAAATAAGAGCGATTCCGGGCCAATGAGGTAGCTCCTCTGATGGACACACTTCTTCGATACCATTCTATTACTTTGTGATTGATTGGGTGCACCCTTTGATTTTTTGGAGTGTGGCTCGAGGTGGGCGGTAGTGGCTGCTATGCGTTACCACCAGTCCGGATGCGTAATTGGTATATCTACTCTGGCATTGCCTTGTTGTGCCGTGTCACCTACCCTAGCGCGCCTTATACGAGTTTGGTTTTGTGCCGCAGCCTGTGGAGTAATTAGGGTAGCCTCCCGATCTGGAGGTACACTGGTACTGGACAGACTACTAGGACTATTTATGTGTTAAGGGGAATATTGGGTCACTCCTTAACGCTATTTTAAAGTAAGTTTATTTTACTATTGGACATTATTATAATAGCGTATATTACTACATAGTAGATAGTTTAACGGATCCTTAAAGAATGGGCGATCCCAAGCATTCTTTACGTTACTTGTGCATTTATATTACAGTTCACTTGAGTTGGTTTACATTGTATAAGTATGTATGTCTTGACTCGAGTGTTTGTATTTTATTTACGCTCGGGTCAGCCTGAGTATTTCAGCTTTGGATTTCACCTCCTGGAGCTAAAGGTTTTGCAGGAGTTTATCTGCTTATCTAGTTTTCTATCTATTTCAGTTTCAGTTGTTTCTATTCATCTTATGTATTAGTGGACATATATGTATTTGGGATTTCTATTGTATTTACTTTTCAGACTCTGGTATTATGTATTTGTTTTGAGACTGTGTTTGTAGTAGCTTCATGAACTACTATGGTATTTTGTTTCCACGCGAGTTATTCTGATATTTCTGTGTTTGTGATTCTGTGATTGGTTTTATTTGCTCCAAAATTTTATTACAATCTGTTATTTTGAATTATTCAAGTCTGACATGTGTGGTTTTATTTTCGATTTGAATGGTCCAAAATAGTGGGTCGTTACAGTTGGTATCAGAGCTTGGTTTTTAGGCAAACCTTAACCTATGGAGCAAAAACTCAGTAGAGATAGGGTAGAAATACCCTAGAATGAGTGAAATCAATCTTAGAATCATTTCTTTGTGAGAGAACGTATTCTAAGTATAAAATGTTTTCAAATGATTTTAAAGTATTTTAAAAGATTATTTTGGATATAAAAATTTTCCTGATTTAAAATCCCATTTTCTTAACTTCATTCCTTTCGAATCCACCTTGTTTATTTGCATTCTTTGATTAGGATTCCCATTTCTAGTTGAATCTTATCTTTGTCTTTATGTTATACCTTTGTCCTAAAATTCATTCTTGATTTTTCCAGGATGAATCGTAGGAATGCCAGAGGTAGGGGTCATGGTATTGCCCTAGTTTCCGAACCTATTACACCCATCAGGTTCACTACTCTTTGCAAGGAATTCACTCAGCTTGGTGGTACCAAGTTTACTGGATCTGAGAGCACCATAGAAGCTCAACAGTGGTTGAGGAGTCTTGAGTGGATTTTTAATGGTTTGGAGATTACTGATGCTCAAAAGCGTTAGTTAGCAGCTTGGCAGCTTCAGGAGGCAGCTCAGGATTGGTGGGAGTCTGTCACAGCTCATACTGTGGAGGCAGATATTTCTTGGGATCAGTTTAGGTATCTTCTTCTGTTGTCTTGTGTTTTGTTCAGCGTTTTCTCTTTAAAATCTATCTTAAGCTTATCTATCTCTTTTCCAGGGAGGCTTTTGTGGCAAAATGGATGCCCAAAGCCGAGAAATCTCAGCTTTATCGTGAGTTTATGGATCTTAAGCAGGGCACCATGTCCTTTTCTGAGTATGAGCAGAAGTTCAATGAACTTTCCAAGTTCGGTCCTAGCCTCATTGACACCCAACTTAATAAGAATGAGAAGTTCATAGCTGGTGCTCGTCCGGAGTATTATGATCGTCTCATTTCTCATGTTCATTGCACTTTCACCGAGCATATGGATATGGCTATCCGTTATAAGGACCCTACTTCTAAGGGTCCTATTATTGCCAGTGCTCCTTTTTCTCAGTCTTTCTCTGCTAACTCTAAGAAGAGAAAGCATAATTTCCTTCAGCAGAAGAAGAATTGGCTCAAGAATCCAGGATTGGGGTCTTCATCTTCTCCTTCTCAGAGGCAGCCTATCGACCTACCTTCTATTACCTGTTTCAAGTGTGATCAGAAGGGACACTATGCTAATAGTTTCCCTACTTCAGTTGGTGCTGCTATTCCTCCACCTTAGTTGACTAGGCGTGATCTATGCCATATTTGTTTGCAGCCTGGTCATTTCAGGAAGGATTGTCCTACTCAGCAAAAGGGCAAGCCATCTGGTATTTTTGTTGTTACCTCTACTTCTTCACCAGCTCCACCTGCTGCACCTGCTCCTGTTCCTGTTCCTAGTGATAACCAAGGTACTCTTCAGGGCACCTTTTCTTTATTTAATCATCCTGTTCGTGTTTTATTTGATGCTGGAGCTTCCCATAGTTTTATTTCTGTGGATCTTTGTGATAAGTTTGAGCATCTTCTTTCACCTGTGTATGCTGCTGTTGAATCTTTGTGTGTTAAAAATCCTATTGGTGGTCCCGTGAATTTTAATAGGATTTGTAAGCATGTAAAACTTCTCTATTTTGATCATCGCTTTAGTGGTGATTTCTATGTTCTGGGTTTCGATGCTTTTGATTTATTGCTTGGAGGTGATTGGCAGAGGAGGCATGATGCCGTTATCTCTTATAAAACCCGGACTACTTCTCTTGTGGATGATCGGGGTATTTCCTTGATTATTCAGTGCCGCATGCCTCAGGATTTTGCTGGCCGTTTTATTTTTCTCTGGATTCTTCTCTTGGTGATCTTGATTCAGCTCATGTGGTCAGACTCTTATCCCGATGTATTTGGTGAAGTCACTACTTTACCTCCTAAGCGAGAAATTGATTTTCGTATTGATTTTATTCCTGGAGCTTGACCTGTAGTTCTTCCTCCTAGAAGAATGGCACCTCGTTGGAAGGTTGAGTTGGGAAAGCAAATTGAGGACTTGTTCTCCAAGGGTCTGATCAGACCTAGCCACTCTGAATGGGGAGCAGCGGTGGTTTTCGTCACTAAGTCCGATGGTTCTTTGAGGATGTGCGTTGATTATAGGGAGCTGAACAAGCTCACTATGAAAAACAGATATCCAATGCCTCGCATCAATGATATGTTTGATCAGCTCTTTTGTGCCACTATTTTCTCTCAGCTTGATCTTGCCATAGGTTTTCACCAGCTCAAAGTTGCTGAGGAAAGTATTCCCAAGACTGCTTTCCGTACTAAGAATGGGATTTATGAATGGTTAGTCATGCCTTTTGGTTTGACTAATGCTCCTGCTTTCTTTGTTGATTTGATGAATCATGTTTTTTGTGATGTGCTTAACAAATTTGTTCTAGTCTTTGTTGATGACATTCTTGTTTTCTCTAAGTCTAAGGAAGAACATGAGTCGCATTTGAAATCTGTTCTTGAGACTCTTAGAAATCATCAATTGAAGGCTAAATTTTCTAAATGCCATTTCTTGAAGGATGAAGTCCGATTTCTCGGGCATATTGTTTCTGGTAATGGAGTTTCTATTGATCCAGTTAAGATCGCTGCGATCAATGTAAGTCTTTCTTTCCTTGTTTCATTCAATTATTCCATCTTTTCTATGATCCTTATTTCTCCATATTCTGTGCAGGATTGGGAAACTCCTAGGACTCCATCTGATATTCGTAGTTTTCTGGGCCTTGCCGGTTATTATCGGAGATCCATTGAGAATTTTGCTCGGATTGCTGCACCTCTCACTGCTTTGACTCGTAAGAATGCTAAGTTTATTTGGAGTGATAAGTGTAAAGCTGCATTCAATGAGTTAAAGAGCAAGCTTACTTCCGCACCAGTTCTTACCGTTCCAAATGGAAGTGAGGGATTGACGGTATATACTGATGCTTGTCATGAGGGATTGGGTGCTGTTCTGATGTAGTATGGTAAAGTCATTGCTTATGCCAGCCGACAGTTGAAAACCCATGAGGCCAATTATGCTGCTCATGATTTAGAGTTGCTTGCTATTGTCTTTGCTTTGAAGCTTTGGAGGCATCATCTTCTGGGGACTAAGTTTGAGCTCTTTACCGATCATCAGTCTTTGAGATATATCTTCACCCAGAAGGATTTGAATCAGAGGCAAGTTCGTTGGCTTGAGTTTCTGGCTTCTTACGACCTCGATATTAGCTATACTCCCGGTAAAGCTAATGTTGTGGCCGATGCTTTGAGTCGGAAGAAGGCTATGTTGTGTCAGCTTGTTGATTCTTCTTCTTCTCTTTTGGATCGTATCATGTCTAAGCAAGATGAGGATGAGATGCTTAGATTGATGAAGGAGAGTGTTTGTAGCAGAGTGGGTAGTAGTAGTGTTGATGGCAGTGGTGCTCGGATCGATGATAAAGGTATTTTGAGGATTAATAATAGGATTTGTGTCCCGAATGTTGATGGATTGAGGCAAGAGTTACTTCGGGAAAATCATCGATCCAGACTTTCTATTCATCCTGATGTGGCGAAGATGTATCAAGATATAAAGAGGCTTTATTGGTGGAGAGGTATGAAGTGTGATATCTCTATCTTTGTTAGTAGGTGTGCGACTTGTCAACAAGTCAAGGCCGATCATCAAAAGACCCCTGGTTTGTTGCAGCCCCTTGGGGTTCCCAATTGAAAGTGGGAACAGGTCTCTATGGATTTTATAGATGGATTACCTAGGACTAGGAGGGGTAACAAGAGTATCTGGGTTATTGTGGATAGACTGACCAAGTCCGCTCATTTCATTCCGGTCAAGTCTACCCGTTCTGCTTCTAGTTTGTCTGAGATCTATATGAGAGAGATTGTTCATCTCCATGGTGTTCCTATCAGTATTGTTTATGATCGTGATCCTATATTTACCAGTCAGATTTGGAAAGCTTTTCAGGAATCTTTGGGTACTCATCTGAATCTGAGCACTGCTTACCATCCATAGACCGACGGTCAAACGGAAAGGGTGAATCAGATTCTAGAGGATCTTCTTCGTGCTTGTGTGCTTGATTATGGATGATCTTGGGAAGATCACCTCCATCTTGTTGAATTCACCTATAACAACAGTTATCAGGTATAATCTTAATCTTCTGTTTTAATCTTTTCTTAATCCTTTTTCTATCTCATTCTATCTTTTATATCAGGCCAGTATTGAAATGTCTCTGTTTGCTTCTCTTTACGGACGACCTTGTAGATCTCCGTCTTGCTGGATTGAATCCGGTAATCGTTTGGTTCTTGGTCATGATGTGATTTTGGAGGCTTCTGGGAGAGTTTGGGAGATTAAGAGGAAAATGAGGAGTGCTCAGGATAGGCAGAAGAAGTATGCTGATCGGCGTAGGAGGAGTTTGGAGTTTTCTGTTGGTGATCTGGTTTTCCTTAAGGTCTCTCCCTTAAGGAATGTGATTCGTTTTGGTCATAGAGGGAAGCTTGCTCCTAGGTTCATTGGTCCTTTCCGCATTGTAGAAAGAATTGGTTCTTTGGCTTATCGCCTGGATTTGCCAGAGAAATTTTCTGGAATGCATAATGTATTCCACGTCTCGCATCTTCGTCGGTATCTTCATGATCCATCTCTTATTATCCAGCCTTCTGCTCTCGAAAGTTTGGATATTGAGCCTAATCTAACTGTCGAGAGGAAGCCACTTCGTATTGTCGATCGAGGTACGAAGCAGCTAAGAAGGAAATCTGTCAACTTGGTCAAAGTACAGTGGAGTACGGATGATCGGGATTGTACCTAGGAGACGGAGGAGAGCATGCATGCTTCGAATCCGGAATTGTTTGTTTCAGGTACTTTTTCTTTTCTATCTTATCTTTCTTTGTTTTCCTTGTTTCGTTCCTTTTCGAGGACGAAAAGATTTGAGTGGGGGAGAGTGTAACAACCCAAGATTTTGTAAATATTTTTAAATAGATTTTATTTCAAACTTTGATTTTTAAATCATTTAAAGTTTGAGATATTGGAATTTTCCAATGTAAATTTGGATTTTTTTTACAATTTACTTTCCAAATACAATAAAATAAATATTTTCTGAAATGTTATATTTTGGTCAACTGAAAGTCAAAGTTTGACTACGGTAGAAAATTTTAAATTTGAATTTTTAATTTCTACTCTTTTTCTTTGAAACTACATTTGATTCTGATGTTCGTGCTACTTTTCATTTCGTAAGATTCCATTTTATACTTTTTAAATTTGATAACTTTCAGCGTTTTACACGCGATTATTTTCAACATTTTTCTGTTTATTTCTATTCTATATTTTTCTACTTCATTTCTATTTTATATTTTATTTTCTATATTTTTTTATTATTTTGTTTGGACTTTTATTTGATTTTTATTGGATTTTTATTTGAGTTTTTGGCTTGGAAATACAAAGGGACTTAGGTTCTTTTCTTGGAAATCAAGTAAACCTTTTCATTTGCCCCCTAGCCGTTCATAACCCCTCCACTAAACCCTAGCTGCCACTTCATTTTGTAAATCTCGTACAAAAAGTTTCTCATCCCATCTCATTTTCCATTTGCTTCCTGAAGAAAAAAATTACAGTAAGTTCCATGGCTTCTCCTTCTTTCTCCTTTTCCTCTTTTCTCTTTTGTTGCTTCCCCTTACATGCTCAGCCATACTCCTGGCCGACCACACCTCCCCTTCATCACCACCTTAGACCGGCCACAACCATCACCATCTCCTTTCCATACCCCAAGCCGTGACCAATAGATCCAAACCCTTCACAAAACTTGATCCCAAGACCCTAGCCGGGCCTATATGCATCCCTTCCTCCTTTGTTTGCCTCTCCCACACCTATTTCCACCACCCACTCCTCCTCCTTACCTTGCTCTAGGCCGTGCCCCTCTGACCTGACCTGATCCAGACCATAGACCGTAGTGGCCGAGCCACTTTGCATAGGGTCAAGCCCAAAACTCCTCTTGATCCATGCCTCTTGCCTTCCTATTGAATTTGCCTTGCCATCTCCTCATATTCCAAAACATATCTTTGCCTTGTGACCTCTTGACCGAGCCTAGCATGCTTCTAACCATCATGGCAGAGCCATGCATTGATGTGGTTGAGCCCAATTGCATAGTGGCCGAGCCCACTTGTGGACTAAACCAATGTTTTCTTCACTTTGTTTCATTGTTTTAATTTATTTTGTGTTGAATATATATGCTTATATATGTTGTATAATTTGTTGTTACAAGACTCGGATCTTGGCTCTCCATCCACTCGTATTTGATTCATGCTTTGTCGTGCCTTTCAGAGTTGTTTGTCTTGTGTTTGATTGTTATCTCCAGCTTTAAAAGGCGAGTTTATCACTCTCGACAAATCGTACTTATATCAGTGTGAAACAATGTCATTTGAATTGTAGTAGTTGATATGCTATGTTATATGTTCACATCTGCCAGTTATCTGACATTATATAATGATATAACCTGTTTATATACTTGTTACATCACCTGACATCATAGGATATGTTTTACTGTTTATTTATACTCTGTTTCTCACACTACAAGTTCCTTGTAGAATAGAATCACTATGGGTTGAAATGATACATACCCGAACGGACATTAGAATAAGGAAAAATCGTTATGAGCTGAAATGATAGGCTCAATCGATTTTTATTTTTATTTAACTTGGGATTGCGGGTTTGAAATGATATCTTAATGAATATTTTCTGAAGCGTGAGATATGATTTTATAAGTTAAAAATGGTTAAATTTGAAGTTTTAATGTTTCTGAAATGTTATAATAAATCTGGAATTAGTACTGTAGCACTTTGTAAGTGCTGCTGTTTCTAAAGCAGAACTGTTTGAAACTAATATATCTACTTTAGCACTTTGTAAGTGCTGCTGTTTCTGAAATTGAAATGTTTGGAAATACTACTATATCTACTGCAGCACTTTGTAAGTGCTACTGTTTCTAAAGCAGAACGGTTTTGAAACTAATATATCTACTGCAGCACTTTGTAAGTGCTGCTATTTCTAAAGCAGAACAGTTTTGAAACTAATATATCTACTGTAGCACTTTGTAAGTGCTGCTATTTGTGAAATTGACAATGTTTTGAAATTTTGTAATTAAACGAATGAACTAAGAAAATGCTATAATTCTGGAAATTGAATATTTGATTTGAAAGTATAGTGACTTCATATTTAATGGTTTAAATGAATTATTTTGATTTGGAATATAAACCATTTTTGAAATTTATAACCACGAGTTATAATAACGATTGGTTGTTAAAGAGACCGGGATCGGATATGGACATACTCTCTGTCGATACCGAAAACCACTTTAACAACTGTTTACGTGGTGGAGATTCCAGAATGAAGTAGGATGGTGGCGACGATCCTATTGAGGTATATACGTGGACCCGACTCCCGTGAGTTGGCATAAGGTGGCTAAAATAGGAGCGATTCCGGGCCAATGAGGTAGCTCCTCTGATCGGACACACTTCTTCGATTCCATTCTATTACTTTGTGATTGATTGGGTGCACCCTTTGATTTTTGGGAGTGTGGCTCGTGGTGGGCGGTGGTGGATGCTATGCGTTACCACCAGTCCGGATGTGTAATTGTTATATCTACCCTGGCATTGCCTTGTTGTGCCGTGTCACCTACCCTAGCACGCCTTATACGAGTTTGGTTTTGTGCCACAGCCTGTGGAGTATTTAGGGTAGCCTCCCGATCTGGAGGTACACTGGTACTGGACAGACTACTGGGACTATTTATGTGTTAAGGGGAATATTGGGTCACTCCTTAACGCTATTTTGAAGTAAGTTTATTTTACTATTAGACATTATTATAATAGCGTATATTACTACATAGTAGATAGTTTAACGGATCCTTAAAGAATGGGCGATCCCAAGCATTCTTTAAGTTACTTGTGCATTTATATTACAGTTCACTTGAGTTGGTTTACATTGTATAAGTATGTATGTCCTGACTCGAGTGTTGGTGTTTTATTTACGCTCGGGTCAGCCTGAGTATTTCAGCTTTGGATTTCACCTCCTGGAGCTAAAGGTTTTGCAGGAGTTTATCTGCTTATCTAGTTATCTATCTATTTCAGTTTCAGTTGTTTCTATTCAGCTTATGTATTATTGGACATATATGTATTTGGGATTTCTATTGTATTTACTTTTCAGACTCTGGTATTATGTATTTGTTTTGAGACTGTGTTTGTAGTAGCGTCATGAACTACTATGGTATTTTATTTCCGATGCGAGTTATTTTGATATTTCTCTATCTATAATTCTGTGATTGGTTTTATTTGCTCCAAAATTTTATTACAATCTGTTATTTTGAATTATTCAAGTATGACACGTGTGGTTTTATTGTCGATTTGAATGGTCCAAAATAGTGGGTCGTTACACAAATGGTGATCCATACAATAATAGGTTGGATATGCACCTAGTTGTAAATGTTGATATGATTTGTTCAAATGAGAGAGTTGTAATAGTTGATGTTGTGGAGGTAGAGACTGTTTTCTTATTTGCCAGTGATAGGGGAATAGAGGTAGAGACTATTTTCTTGTTTTCTTGTTGTGGAGGTAGAGAATGTTGTTCAAATGATAGGGGAATGGAGGTAGGGACTCATTTGTCGGGAAAATTTGCCCAGGCATATGTTTTTGACTTTGATGATGCTATTCTACTATTAATGTATGATGCTACATTAGTGCATGATTATAAAATAGTTCAAGTATATTCTTGTTTGCCAATGCAAATGAGTTAGGGGAATGGTGATGCACACAATAACAATATGATATGCACCTAGTTGTAAATGTTGGTATGATTTGTTCAAATAAGTGAGTTGTAATAGTTGCTATTATGGACTTATAGACTGTTTTCTTGTTTGCCAATGATAGGAGAATGGAAGTAGAGACCGTTTTCTTGTTTTCTTATTATGGAGGTAGAGACTGTTGTTCAAATGATAGGGGAATGGAGGTAGAGACTATATCGTTGGGAAAATATTTGTCGGGCATATGTTTCTAAATTTGATCATGTTATTTTTGTTAACCCAAAAAATGGATAAACACCCTCGATCAAGTGTGAAAGCACCAGTGCAGATAATCAGCAGCACAAATCTCAGCTAAACGACAAATAAATAGCATAAGTAAAAAAAGAGACATAAGATTTTTATAGTGGTTTGGCTGACTCTGGCCTACGTCCACTTTAATAAATCTTTATTATGATTATACGAGTTGAATCTCTATGGATATCAACTAGTTAGTCCTTGGATCTAAGTTACAATGAGTTAGAATAAGTCACAAGTTCAAGGGTTGACTAGGGAATCACAGTAACCCCCTTGACGATTGCTGTGAGGGAGAAGAAAGTTGAAGAAGCGAAGGAATTCCAGTAGAGTAATGGCGGCACTCTCTCCGAAAAAAGATCCATCTCTAGTTGCAGGTAGATGAGTATTTATAGGGAAATTCAATGAATACTGGACCAGAAGTCCAAGTGTAGAAGAGTCTAGTTGTTATGCCACGTCATCACCGAAAATCTCAAATCAATCTGAGTCATTTCTATGGATCGCTAGCTATCCATAGGGGACGGATCGCTATCTATCCATCAACTTAGCATATTTTTCTACCAGAAGCCTTTACGTAGTGCTACGAAGGAGCTCGAAAAGTTTGAGGGCGATCCGACCTATCTTGATGGATCGCTACCTATCCATAGGGGATGGATCGCTACGTATCCATCCACTTAGCATATTTTTGAGTGATCTTTGTTTGTTTGTCTTCCTATCTTCTATTTAAGTGCCTTGTCCAAATATCAAGTCGTTTGGAGTTAGTTTGATCATCCGTCTTCATGGGTCATCTGGTCTAGAAGAATCATCCATAACTCGCTCAAATCTTAACGAAATCGAACGATACTTTGCACGAACACTCTAGAGGGTGTCAGGGACCCACCATAAAAATTTGAGGTGGTGGGGCCCACTCTAGATGGGTCGCTAGCGAGCCATCTAGATGGATCGCTAGCGTTCCATCAAATCAACTCCAAACGCTCTCATTTTTTGTGAGCCTTCTTCTGAATATTTTCCTAAAATTTCAAGTCAATCCGACTTAGTATGAGTTCTGTAGGACCATTTCAAGTTAGCTGCTTTTGATCAAACAGCTTGAATCCTGTGAGTCTTCACTTCTCGAGCTAGATTGTTTGGCATGCTATGAAACTTGGCAACCGTCTCTAGGGAACATATTAGATCATGATGCAAGAGGACTGGAGGATCCACGAGCAAGCTTTATGGATCGCTAGCGATCCATAGGCGATGTATCACTAGCGATCCATCGCCTTAGCTTGTTTTGGCATTTTTCTTCTTTGGTCTTTCTCTTCTTTTCCATCTGGTCTTCTTAGTCGATCCTTGAGATATTAGACTTGTTATAGATGTTCTAGTTCCCTTTGAATTCTATTGGGTTAAAAACCCAGTTAACAATTTTACTATTATTGAATGATGCTACATTAGTGCTTGATTATAATATAATTCAAGTATGTCCATGTTTGCCAATGCAAGTAAGTTAGGGGAATGGTGATACACATAATAATAGGTATGATATGCAACTAGTTGTAAATGTTGATATGTTGTTCAAGTAAGTGAGTTGTAATAGTAGCTTTTGTGGAGGTAGAAACAAAACATTTCACTATTGATGTTATTGAATCAGTATACTGATATTTTGTAGAATAGGCAATATATGAGGGCAAATATTTGCCCGGTGTATACTTGTCATATGAATATTTAATGGCTTTGAGTTTGAATATTTATTCTGTTTGTTTTCTTTTTAAATCTCGCATAATCAGTTCTGCATCATTTCAAAAAACACATTTCACTATTGATGTCTTCGAATCGGTATTCTGGTATTTTGTAGAATAGCAAATATCAGAAGGCAAGTATTTGCCAGGCAAATATTTACCCGGCTTATAATTTTCATATAAATATTTAGTAGCTTTGAGTTTGTTTTCAAGTATCAATAGTTACTTTGTTTGATTTTCATTCTTTCTCAAAAAAATGTTTAGCAAGTTGTTTAAATATCTAGCAAGTTGTTTAAATATTTAGTAAAGTTGTTTTAATATTTACGCAACATGTGTGTGTTAGTCATATGTAGTTGGTTAATTTGCCCATTAGCTTAAAATGTTAGTCAAAAGCGTTTGTCATTGAATCATAAAAGGCAGTTATATTTTGACACATTTCTAATATAGAAACAAAATAGTCCAGTAATGTCATTGATTCGGTTTTCGGTCCTATCCCTTGACTAGATTTCTAAGGCTGGGATTGGTTAGCTAATTTGTAGATCTACGATTGAGATTTTTTTTGTGTCTATATTTTTCTTCTTCTTTGCTTTTCATATTCTTCTTTAGTGAAAATTATATCTTTAAGCTTTCTCATATGGCTGAGTACTGTTATCTCCTATTTTTCTTATCTGGTTGGCAATTCTTTTTTTTTTGAGTACTGCTGGTGTTTTTTTGTGTATTATTCTATCAGTACTCAAAATAAAATGAGTGCCACCTCGATAACTGCTGTACTTACTGGCTCTTCGCAATCTACTTCTTCCTCTTTAAGGCGATAACATCTTTCCATCTTTCTCTGATTTCCAAGCCCCCTAACCATCCTCTGTTAATGGCCTTAAGATCAGGTCTACTTGAATGCATACGGAGGATTCAGGGGAAAGAGAAGAAGATCAAGAGTTAGATAATTAGAAAGATTGGACAGGGATAGCAATCATGCGGTTATAGATTTTGGAAACAAAAACACTACTTGTCACTGATTTGAAATGAGAGATTAAAGTAAAATTAAATCTTCCTCCATCCTTATAGAAAAATATAGACAGTCAATTATGTATGTTTTAGTGATATAATAAAACATTGCTTTAAGGAGCTAAAAAATGTATTTACGCACAATCCAGAACTGGAATCTGCTTCTTGTAAGTTAGGCAAAATATTCTTTATAGAATGGAATGTTAGTGAATGAAAAGAGAACTTTTTATTTGTGTTTAACTTCATAATTTTTGCTCTTTTGCTTTTGGTATGAACTTTGTATTTGTGTTGGCAGTTGTTGTTTTATTGAAGTTTTTTTATGTATGAAAATTATAGCAATACGTCAATGCATTTATAAGAAAATGTAGTAATCTTACTAATATTTATAAATTTTGTCTGGAAACATTTGTCCGGCAATTAGTTTCATGACAAATATTTTCCGAATAAAATTTTGTTGGTCAAAACTATCTATCTATATGTTGAACTGAATAATCAATGCCTTATAATTTTATACTGTATAAAAACAACAACATTTTTTCTGAATATTTCATATTACATTTCAGTTAAAAAGCATACACAACATTCAAAATCTGATATCAAACAATGTATATAAACATACAATAGTAAAATCTAACATCAAACATGTAGCTATTTAAAAGCTAACATTTGATAGTGAAAATCTAACAATCAATGTATATTATATGCCTAACATCTAACAATCAATGTCCAACATGTAATACCTACATCTAAAAGCTAACAACCAACATCCAGAAGTTTGTTGCATTCATTATTCAAAATTACATGTAGCCATAAAATCTTTGATCCATTTCTATGTATTAGGATTTGATCTCCATCCATGTTTTTTGTCTGCAACAGTATCATATACAATCAAAGCTTTAATATCCTGTATGGAATCAAAATTATACATCTTAGTATTGTCTTCATCGTCTTTGTCTTCGAAAAGATCTTCTATGAACAGCATGACAGATATTACATAACCAATTATGCATCATTTCAAAAAATTGATATTTTAATGTTTTGAAAATAATTTTGTAAATAATAAGTTTTACTTACAAATGAGGCTTCTATTATGGGTAAGTGACGAATTTGATTGGATTGTTTTTTAATTCTATTGGTTTCTTGTCATTTCTTGAATAAACTGTTCTAAGCAGGTTCATCAAATTGTCTCTTTGAAAATTATTAATGAATAAATAAATTTGTTTGGTAATTTTGGTTAAATAGCAGTTTGCAAATATTTGGGAGGTGAATATTTTATTAGCAAATATTTTCCCTATAAATGTTTGTCAACGTCAACTGTAAACATATTTATAACTTACAATTTTAATAGCTCGCTGTTTTTGTAGGAAGTTGGCATTTTTGATCTTGGTCTTTGGGAATCGTAGTGCTTCCATGTCTTTTCAACTGCATTAAACTCTAACAATATGTAGTGGTTGACATGATGCGGCGGTATAAATATTTTTTTGCAAGTCATTGCTCTTTCTTCCAGCACTTTGACAACCAAAGATTCATATGTGATTTTGAAGTTGTTAATAATAGATACATGTGTTTACAGTATAATTAGTTTTAAAGTGATACATATTTTTGGTTTTAAGCATTTCATACCGCTGCATAGGAATGTAAGTAAACAACATCTTTATGTTTTGGCTCAAGCTTTATTTTCATGAACCAAGCTATAATGTGCATTGAAATTAAATTTCATATGTTAATTTTCTTATTTTTTTATCTATATTTATCATATCATTATATAGAAACTGTGTTGTAAAATTATATACCTTCGAATCAATGAATTTGTTGAACATCACATCTGAAATATTTGCACCTCTTATTTCAATTTTCAATGTCTTTTTCTGCGTCATAGAATGTTGTTTTCCTATTTTAATAATATCAAAATTATATTAGTATGTATCATTGTAAGTTGATGAGCATGTGTACACATATCTACCAAAAAAATTTGCCAAGCAAATAATTGCTATGTACACATATGTAACGACTTGTAATTTTCGATAATTAAAAAGTAGTTAATTTAATAAGGTTTTGTGATTTAATGTTGAAAAAAATAAAAATTTATGATTTAATAATAAGAATATAACTGGAATGAGATGTAATAGTATTAATTTAGGGTAATTGATAACTTCTTTAAATGTAATTCCAATAAAGTGAAATGATTAAAAAGTTATAATTGGTTATAGATTGTAAATTCATTGTAATAATGTGTACTAATTGATAATTGGATTAAAAGAGTAATTGATAATTTAAATGTTGATTAATTTATGGAATAATGTGTAGTAAATTGTAATTGGATAGAATTTGTACAGTGTAAGCTATTATAACATTTGTTGTAAGTAATAAACTTGTAAATGTGATTAAATGTAGAAAAGGTGACAATTGTTATTTGTTACCAATTTATTTAATCAACTATAATTAAATGAAATTAAATGTTACGTTAATATGAGTTATGATGATAACGGTAAAATGTAAACGTAATAGAAGGTATAAAAATGTTAATCATATTTACAAGACAATAATTGATTTAATAAAAAGAGTGAACAAAGATAAATTAATTTATTCAGATTTTAAATTATAATAAAATTGACAAAAATTCAATGTAATTGAAATACCGCAACTAATATGGTAAAAGGATGATAATTGTAGAATATTAGTGTAATAAGATATAAACAAATGTTAACTATGTTTATAGGGTAATAATTGATTGAATAAAAAGATTGAAATCAAATCAAATCAATTTATTGGAATTAAATTATATTTAACTGGATTTAATTTCAGTCGAAATTGAACAGTGTAACTAGTGTAATAATTAACACTGAATTGATATGTAAATTTGTTTTAAATTATTGTAAATGTCTAGGTAATCAAAGACGATAAAATTTGTTAGTTATTAAAGTGGAATTAAAAAGTGATTAAATCAATTTAATAATAATTTATTGAATTTATGTGAAAATAGCCATTTTGGCAACTATCTCGGATTTCGACGAAACGAGTTTCATCGGATCCATAACAGTGAATTATTGTAGGATTTCAAGTTTTGTAGCAATCAGACTCGTCGTTTGATTGTACGAACTCGAAACGCGTAGAAATCAATTTAATTCAATTCAATTGAAATCAATTTGAAATAGGCTGATTTTAAAGCAATTTCTTCATATGATGGAATTAGCACCTAAAACCTGTTCCATTGAGTTTAAAAATATCGAAAACATCTATTTTGATATATAGGATGACCCATTTTCGTTCCGGAGACAGAACGGGCTTTTCGGGTCGTTATTGTCAATTCGAACCAATTAGATTGTGTTTATCTTCTTATCGGGCCTTGTTTAAATAAATAGTCTTGTTTCTCAAAACCCTAGCAGTCATTTTTCTTATTCTGTACGTACAACTCCATCTGTCTGTTCCTCCATCTCAAATGGCAAAAATCCAAATTCCAAAATTCAATTGCAAATCAAAACAAATCGAAAAATTAAAACTCCTCAAACTATATCGAATTATATACCATTTTGAAGCTCTAGACCATACGAATCTACGATATGTGTTTGTTTTCTGAAATAGTGATCAAGTCAATGGCAAATCGCGGTCAAAGTCATATTAGGGGTTTTTAATTGGGGCAGCAATTGATGAAATTCACTTGTGGGTTTGGTAGAGTATGCCGAGGGGAGTTCAACGCTGGTGGCCTTGTCGCATATTATGGATGGAGGTGGTCGTATTTGGCAAACTAGGGTTCAAAATCCCTAGCTTTCAGGCTGCGGCACATGGCAATTCAGGCGATCGGAGGGGGTCTGATGG
Organism: Allium fistulosum; assembly: GCA_030737815.1. NCBI lineage: Eukaryota > Viridiplantae > Streptophyta > Magnoliopsida > Asparagales > Amaryllidaceae > Allium > Allium fistulosum. Next base: position 932,078,745 of record CM060904.1, read on the forward strand.
GGTGCGATCGATAGAGGAGGGGAGACGGTCACGATGGAGGTGGCGGTGTTGGCTAAGATGGTCGGTGGAGGGAGAATTCGGTGGACAAAATTGGTGATAAGCGGGCTTAGGATGGGTTCTCGCGTTCGTCTCTAAGGCTGTACCGTGTGTGAGAGTTGTGACGGGCATGTTATGGTAGGCCAGTATTTTTATTAATTGTTTTATTTAAATCTTGAATTCCAAACTTCTAATGTTAATAACTTTTACGTACGAGGTCGGATTTGCGCACGGTTTGTTTCGTTGGGATCGTATCAAAATTCTGGACACTTTGACACTTGTTTGGATGAATTCTGAGACTGTTGAATTTTAGGCCCTTATTTGGATTTCAAATCAATTTGAAATCAAAGGTGAGTATTTTGACCCACTCACAACTACTAGATTATCTTATGTTGGTTAAATTTAATTTATGATGTGATTAGAAATAAATTGATTGATGTTTGGTATGTTAAAATTGTCTTTCTAGTTAATTTTGACTTTTATTGCATTTAATCATCGTTTAATTTAATATTGAATTTAATTGTCAATTTAATTCCTGTTAATGATAATCAGTTATCTATTAAAGTTTATTGGTTGATTTGGATGATGATTGTGATGGATATTTGATTGTTGATATTGGATGACTGGACGTTGTATTTTTATGTTGTTATAACACTGCAAGTTCCCTTTGGGTTGAAATGATACATACCCGAACGATCTATAGATTAGGGAAAAATCGTTATGGGTTAAAATGATAGACTCGAGCGATTTTATGGATTTTTATTTAATTTGGGATTGCAGTTTGAAATGATATATAACCGTAAAATTTAAAATTTCGAATTGAAATGATAAATAATCGTATCACTTGACCATAGGGTAGAAATTTATATACGGACACCGGATTGGTTAAATTAAATGATTTTTAATTCTTTAAATTTTGAATTCAGTTAACTAGCATTTTGAAATAGAAATGTAATTATATAAACTGAATTATTTTAGATAATCCAAGCATTAATGCTGAAATTGAAATTTCAATGTCGAAGTGTCAAATATAAAGGAATTTATCGGAATTGAGTTATTGAAATGTTTGGATATAACTTTGAAATCTATTTTAAACTGATTTAAGCTATTTTAATTAAATTAAGTATTTTGACCAATTTGAAACTATTTTTAATTTATTTTAATCTATTATAACCTATTTAATCCAATTTAATATATTTTAAATTTATTTAATATAATTTAAATCTATTTAATCTATTTTAAAATTATTTAATCTATTTAAAATCTATTTAAGATAATTTAAATCCATTTAATCTATTTTAAATCTATATAAATCATTTTAAATAAAATTAAATCAAATTTAAATCTACTTAACTATTTTTACTATTTAAACTATTACAATCTATTTTAAACTATTTTTAAAACTATTAAAACTATTTATGACTACCTAAACTATTTTCTAAATTCTAGACTGTGTAAAGTCGAAGTATTTATATTTAAATCCTTCAAGATGATACAACATAAGTTGGAATTTGGAATTGATACCCTTTTGTGAAATGATATATTTGAGTAAATATGAATTTAAAGGTGAATATGATTTTGGAAGTGAATATGATTTTGAAAGTGAAAAAAAATATTGTCGATAATTAAAAAGTAGTTAATTTAATAAGGTTTTGTGATTTAATGTTGAAAAAAAATAAAAATTTGTGATTTAATAATAAGAATATAAATGGAATGAGATGTAATTGTATTAATTTAGGGTAATTGATAACTGCTTTAAATGTAATTCCAATAAATTGAAATGACTAAAAAGTTATAATTGGTTATAGATTGTAAATTCATTATAATAATGTGTATTAATTGATAATTGGATTAAAAGAGTAATTGATAATTTAAATATTGATTAATTTATGGAATAATGTGTAGTAAATTGTAATTGGATAGAATTGGTATAGTGTAAGTTGTTAGAACATTTGTTGCAAGTAATAAACTTGTAAATGTGATTAAATGTAGAAAAGATGACAATTGTTATTTGTTACCAATTTATTTAATCAACTATAATTAAATGAAATTAAATGTTGAAAGGGAGTGCGGATTAAGGATCTTAAGTCTAATTTAACACTAGAGGGGGGGTGAATAGTGTTTAATGGATTCTAAGACTTATTTGGACTAATTTAAAAATTATAATATAAACAAATGCAGAACTTAATTAAAGAAAAATCACAAAATCAAACACAGATGCAGAAAGTAAACAAAAAGCAGTAAAAGGAAAGAACACACCGGATTTTATACTGGTTCGGAGTTACCCTACGTCCAATCCTGCACCAAGGCAAACACCTTATACAGATTTTTATTATACCTATGTCGGGATTACAATCCTCAATTTCTAAAGGCCTTGAGGTACCCTTCTATCTTCGAGTCCAGGGCAAACTCTCTTGATTTACGGGACACAAGATCACCCATTTGATTTCCAGGCACAACCACACCTTATAGAGAGACTCGATAAACTTTTGATTATAAATTGATCCTATAACTCTGAATAGCACTTTGATCTTCGAGAGAGGGCAGGGAATCAAACAAGAATGAGATTCTAATTTGATTCACTTGCGAATTCAGTAGAATTTCGGCACGATCTTAAAAATATGAAAATTTTTGAATATGGATTTGTGGAGAAGGAGTGAAGAAAATAAGAAAATAGTTAGTTAAAAAATTCGTTTGTGAAGGCTATTTATAGACCAGTAACGGTCATAACCATTTGTGAAGAGATTTAAACGAATAGACACTTCTTTTGAAAATTGAAAGTTTTGAATTTAATGGCCACCATGTCGACATGAGGTATCCCATGATGTCGACATCCTTTGGTTAAAAACAATTTAAAATTTGTTTTGAAAATGGTATTGAAAGGAAAACAAGATGAAATGATTCTAGAGTAAAAACTAATTTTCCTATGTTTTAAAAAAAAGAAGAGTAGAAAAATATATTTTTAGAATGTATATATAAATTTGATATTAAATCTCAAGTATATATATTATAAAATAATATTTAAAAATCAGAAAATAGTTTTAAAAACAAACGAAGTTTAAAACAAGAGTTTATTTAAAAACAAAAAACAAAGAATATTTTAAGGTTAAAACATCGTTTTGAAAATCATTTGAAAAGATAATTTTTAAGGCTAAAACATTTTGAAAAGCAGTTTTGAAAACCATTTTGAAGTAGTTTTGCAAGCTTCTTCCTGCAGAATATTTCATCACATCAGGACTCGAGAATTTGTACAAAACCAGGATGTTCGTGGGTTTGTAAGCCACTTGTCGTAGGTTTGTAAGCTACTTATCTTGGGTTTGTAAGCCACTAAGAAGGTAGAAATGGGTTCCATCCCAAATGAAATTTGGAATGAAGAATTCCATGCTATTATGAAGTTTTAACAAAACTAGACACTTATCTTGAAATCTTGATCTTGATACTCATGAGTCTTCAAAATTGATTCCTTCATTCTTGATCTTTATATTGTACACTCTTCAATAATCAGTACATGCCTTATATATATCCTGCACAATAACATTCATATATATCTAGACAATAGTGTTAGTATATAAGTTATAATAAAATAAGTTACAAATGTTGTTGTCATCAAAACCACTATCTCCAGTTCCTAACAATCTCCCCATTTTTGTTGATGACAACCTTATAAAATATACTTACCACTTCGATCATACCATAACTCCCCCTTACACCAACTGAAAGTGTACGTGTAGTACTAAGGATCGTGTAATATGATATATTAATGCGGAAACTGGTAATAACAGTAAAGTAAAAATTAAAGTAAGCACACCAGGAATTTTTATACTGGTTCGAACTTCCCGTTCTACGTCCAGTCCCAGAATACCCTCTGGATTTAAACTAAACCCCTCTCTTAACCCGGAGGAATAGGTATACGACACCTGAGCAGCCGAACAGGAATTTTTCCGCCTCAACAGCCGAAGAGGACTTCAACTAAATACAAAATGTTTGTTGACGAATGTGTTCTAAATAACACTGATAGTCTTTTGATAGTACAACTTTCCTATAATCAAATCCTCAAGAGTATGTATGTGTGTGAAGATTTAGAAGGAAGATAATCACGTAGAATCGAATTATATGAATTAAAACAAGGATTCTAGTGATATTAATTAAGAATGAAAACTTTTATTTGCAGAAATGAATAGAGATTAGATTTCAGAAATATAAACAAGAATCGTTGATTGTAGAAGTGAATTGAATATGTTTATATAGTTGTAGAAGAGTTGTAATCTTTTATGAAGAGTTTTAGTTAACAGTTGTGTCCATACCTCTTAAAATAGAGGACATTCCTCTTCATGAAATGATCGCATCTCTTCAGTAAACTAGCCGTTATTCTCTGGTCGGTCGACCGGAAAACCTGGCCGGTCAGCTGAGTTTGAAAACGTATACAAAACAGAAAGTAGCTGTGCATATGATACAGGGTCGGTCGACCGAGGATCCTGGTCGGTCGGCCGACCTGGTGTTATTTGCACAGTGAACACAGTTTTAATAAAAAATGTTTTGTGTGTGTGTGACTACTTGAGGAATGATTTTAACAATATTCTAAGACTCAATAAAATAAAATATTCATACTAATCTCTGGATTGTAGTCTTGTCTCCTTTGTAGTGCATAATATACGTTTATTCTCTTTTTGTCGCTTTCGTATAATATTCTCTTTGTAATTCGTCGTATGATCTCTAAAGCTTGTGTCATGAATCAAAACTCATGAATCAACATTCTCCCCCCTTTTTGATTGATGACAATACTTATGTGACGAAGTAAAACTTATCTATATTATAATTCTCCCCCTGAATATATGGCGACTTTTCTGCAAAAAATATGTTAGCTTTCATACATTTTTCTCCCCCTTTGTCATCGACAAAAAGGAATACTTACCAGAAGTAATATGTTAAAGTAATGCGAATCATTGAAATTTAAATATTAAATATTCAAACCAAAATAGGAGCAATTAAGGATGTTTGCTTAGTACACAACATCTAAAAATATACATAAATTATATTCTACATAAGTGTTAACATAGATTAATATAAAACAAAGTAATTACTACTTATAATGTAAGGTATCAAAAAATATTTAACATTTAAAGCATGCAATACCCAAGGTTCTTATAATTTCCTAATTTTTAGGAAACCATACCCATTTGGGTGTGGTTGAACCTTCAAAAATATAATTTTCATTATTAACTACCATATCAAAATAATCATCAATGTATTTTTCTCTATTTTTCCAATTAACAGGAACCCAAATACTTAGATAATTTTTATTCATATTTCCCGTCAATGATTTTGTACTTCTAGAGAAATTATAAACATTATTGGTCATAGTAGTATTTGAATTTCTATTATAATTGGATTTAGACTTTACTCGAAATTTAGTACTAGCACTAATAATTTTACTATACATGAGAGCATATCTAGTGCTATTTCTATGATTATATCCTAAACCATTTTTATTATGTAAAGGTCTAGATCTAGATAAAATCATGTTTAAATCATTTTGACCTTTATTAAATTTTGTGACTTCAGTGTTAAGTTTATCAAATTTAGCTTTAAAGTCACAATTATTATTTTCAAAAGAAATATTACTAGTATTTAAAATATCAATTTTCTTATTTAATTCAGAATTCTCATTTTTTTAACGTATAGTTATCATTTTTGAGAAGAAAAATTTGAGATTCTGAATTATCTAAAGAAGATTGTAATAAATCATTTTGTCTTTTCAAATCAAAATTTTCTTTTGAAAATTTCTCTCTCATTTTCAGATATGGTGTTTTGTTCATCTAGAAAATCTTTAAAAGTTATAAAATTATTCTTAAAATCACCAAGTTGATTTTCTAAATTTAACTTCTCGTTTTTCAATTTCTCATTTTCAAGTTCAACAGATTTCATCTTTTCTAAAATAATAAAATTAAGCTTTGAAATCTTATTGCTTATACTAACTAATTCATTATTATCTTTTACTGAAATTTGTAAATCAGAAAGTACCTTTTTACAGTCCTCATTGGTCGTTGCTCTAATAGTTTCAGGCTTTTTGCTTGGTGTACTTCGACCGGATCTTTTTCTAGCCATTATTCTATGATGTTGTGACGATCGATAGAATACCAGGCTCTGATACCAAATGAAAGTGTACGTGTAGTACTAAGGATCGTGTAATATGATATATTAATGCGGAAACTGGTAATAACAGTAAAGTAAAAATTAAAGTAAGCACACCAGGAATTTTTATACTGGTTCGAACTTCCCGTTCTACGTCCAGTCCCAGAATACCCTCTGGATTTAAACTAAACCCCTCTCTTAACCCGGAGGAATAGGTATATGACACCTGAGCAGCCGAACAGGAATTTTTCCGCCTCAACAGCCGAAGAGGACTTCAACTAAATACAAAATGTTTGTTGACGAATGTGTTCTAAATAACACTGATAGTCTTTTGATAGTACAACTTCCTATAATCAAATCCTCAAGAGTATGTATGTGTGTGAAGATTTAGAAGGAAGATAATCACGTAGAATCGAATTATATGAATTAAAACAAGGATTCTAGTGATATTAATTAAGAATGAAAAATTTTATTTGCAGAAATGAATAGAGATTAGATTTCAGAAATATAAACAAGAATCGGTGATTGTAGAAGTGAATTGAATATGTTTATATAGTTGTAGAAGAGTTGTAATCTTTTATGAAGAGTTTTAGTTAACAGTTGTGTCCATACCTCTTAAAATAGAGGACATTCCTCTTCATGAAATGATCACATCTCTTCAGTAAACTAGCCGTTATTCTCTGGTCGGTCGACCGGAAAACTTGGCCGGTCAGCTGAGTTTGAAAACGTATACAAAACAGAAAGTAGCTGTGCATATGATACAGGGTCGGTCGACCGAGGATCCTAGTCGGTCGGCCGACCTGGTGTTATTTGCACAGTGAACACAGTTTTAATAAAAAATGTTTTGTGTGTGTGTGACTACTTGAGGAATGATTTTAACAATATTCTAAGACTCAATAAAATAAAATATTCTTACTAATCTCTGGATTGTAGTCTTGTCTCCTTTGTAGTGCATAATATACGTTTATTCTCTTTTTGTCGCTTTCGTATAGTATTCTCTTTGTAATTCGTCGTATGATCTCTGAAGCTTGTGTCATGAATCAAAACTCATGAATCAACACCAACAACTCCCCCTTACTCCAAGCCTACTATTTTGTATAACTTCTCCCCTTTTATCATCAACAAAAATAACCTATAAACCTTGAACTAAATAGAAAATGAGATAAACAAACATATGACATAAGAATAATAACTATGTATGAGTGAAATATAGCATCCTTAGTTAAATGGAATTCAAGATTTTATACACCAAAGATTGTTTTTAGACGAACATTAATTAAGATAACATTTATATACAAATTAACAAACCAATATACAATCAAGAAAGAGAAAACGAAAAACGCTTAACGAGGACCCTTAACTATTGGTGATTTATGGACCGAACAATTTGGATAGTGGAGACAGAAGTTTCCACGTTGTTCGACCAAGTTCCCATTAGCATCAAAAAGGACCTCTCCAACGCAAATCACGCCATCGTCTTCGTCCATATGAACATCCAGATTCGGCAGAGGATGTTCTTCTTCTTGATCCTCTTGTGGTTCTTCTAGAGGCTCTTCTTCTTCAGAATCCATGGCTTGTGATGATTCTTCGATGACAATGGGATTGGCATGGTTATCCATAAGGAAGTTTTGTAAATTTCTAAGGATTCTGCCTTGCCTATCTTGTTCTCTAGCCATTCGCAGTTGACTTACTTGAATTTCCATCATCATTTGAAGCAAATCTTTCATCTTCTCTTGTAATTTGATGACTCGTACATGTGTGGAACGTTGAAAAGGACCAGAATGAGGAGAAGTGGGTGAAGAAGGTTGTAACATCCCGCCTTTCTGTACGCTTTAAGCAGACACACGTGCCAACTCAAACCATACAGAAGGGCGGATTGTTTTGGGGTAAATAAGAAAAAAGAGAAAGAAATAAAAACAAAACAGAATCTCGCAATGGAATGACAAAATATAATAATCAAATAACAGGTCATGAAGCTGTTTACAAAACATTTGATTATACTTATACAATACAAAATCCGAGTTACACATATCAGAGATAAACAAATAATAATGCAGCGGAACAATATGATGTAGTGGAATAAATATAGTAAATAATAGTAGTACAAATCTTCGTCTTCGTCCTCCAGAAATAAGGTCTTCAAATCCTGAAATGCTCAGGCTGACTCGAGTGAACTGAAAAGACAAAACACTCGAGTCAGAACTAAAAGATCTTATGTAAGTCAAATCAACGGTATATAAATATGAGTGTAAATGGCGTCGGAGATGTTTACGGGGTTTGACATCTCTTATCCAGTGTCTAACATGAGTGCAGTAACTTAAGAGATGTTCGGGATTCACATTTCCTATGGATTCGTTAAACTATCTACTATGTAGTACAATACGCTATCATAATATGTCTACAGTAAAGTAAAAGTATTAAAATAGCGTTAAGGAGTTACATTTTCCCCCTTAACACATTTTTAGGTATGCCAATAGTCTATACAGTACCGTAACTCCCCGTAAATTGGGGCCGCCAGATGATACCACATAGGTACGACATAAAACAAACTCATAGAAGGCACGCTAGGGTAGGTGATATGGCACAACTAGGTAATGCCAGGATAGATATACCAATTACACTTCCGGACTGTTGGTAACGTATAGCCACAACTACCGCCCAACTCGGAACACACTCCCGAATAAAAAAAATCGAGGGTGGCCACCAAATAAATCATAAAGTCAGAATATAGTATCGATGGAATGTGCCCAATCGGAGGAATGACCTCACTTAGCCCGTCGATTGCTCTTGTTTTAGCCACCTTATGCTAACTCCTGGGAGTTAGGTCCACGTATATACCTTATAGGATCGTCGCCACCATCCTACTTCATTCTGAAATCTCCACAGTGTACACTGTTGTCAAAGTGGTTTTCGGTATCGACAGAGAGTATGCCCATATCCGATCCTGGTCTCTTTAACAACCAATTGCTTATTACACAACAGATGGTTCTTTTACATTTCCAAAATCATTTCATAATTGATATCAAAATATCATATTCAATTCAAATCATATCACTTTCGAAATCATTACTTACTTCCGAAATTATATCACATTGAAATCATAGCTCGAAATTATATTTCCTTTCAAAAGTCATATTTCCAAAATAGGTTAAACTCTCATTTCAAAATTATCATATTAAACCAAATATGTTATTTAAATCCCAACTTAGGCTATAACATCATTAACCATATTTACTTAAAAAACGAGAATTTGAATATAAACCCATCCATTTTACTTAGTTTGGAATTTAGGAAAAAATATTTTTAAATAGTTATAAATAGTTAATATAGATTTAAAATAGATTAAATATAATTAAAATAGATTAAATAGCTTTAAAATAGATTAATTAGATTTAAAATAAGTTAAAACAGGTTAATTAGTTTACATAAATTAAATTGTTTAAAATTGGTTAAAATGATTTTATATAATTAATACAGGTTAAATAGTTTAATACTTTGAAATCTTAATAGTTAGAAATTTGAAATAATATATATTTTTAAAACAGTTTATATTAAAAACATAAATTTGAAATTTATATCAATTTAAACTATTTATTTCATTCAACACATTTGGACCATTTAAATATCCCAAAACCCAATTTCAAATTTTCCAATTCAAATTTCTCAGTAAAATATTTAATTCAATATCGCTTCCAATCCATGTTCGAAATATCAATTTAAATCACTCCTATTTTAATATTTTTCAAAGTTATATTTCAAACAATTTTAATAACTCGATTTCTATAAACTTAACTTATATTTCAGATTCACTATAAAATTTCAATTTTATTCCTTTAACAAATCTTTCAAAACAATTCGATTTTAATATAAAACTCGAAATTTGATAAGAATTCAATTTATATAACCCAAATTTATTTCAAAAATATCATTTAACTTAATGCAAAATTTAAGGATTCAAAATCATTTAAATTTAACCAATCCGGTGTCCGTATATAATTTCTACCCTAGGGTCAAGTGATACAGATATTTATCATTTCAATCCGCGATTTTAAAAATTTTATATTTACGGATATATATCATTTCAATCCGCAATCCCGAAAATACCAAATCCATAAAATCGCTCGAGTCTATCATTTCAACCCATAACGATTTTTCCTTAACCTATTGATCATTCGGGTATGTATCATTTCAACCCATAGTGAACTTGCAGTTTATAACGATATAAAATACAATATCCATTCATCCAATATCAACAATCAACATCCATCACAATCATCATCCAAATCAATCAATAAATATCAATATAGAACTGATAATCAATAACAAGTATTTAACTGGCAATTTATATTCAATAATAAATTAAATAACGATTTAATTCAAATAAATTCAAATTAACAGAGATAATTATTTAAAATATATAAAAGAGTCATAAATAAATTTCTAATCACATCAAAAATTAATTTAACTAACATAAGAAATTTTAGATGTTGTGAGTGGGTTAAAACACTCACCATTGAATTTAAGCCCAAAATTTGAATGGTCTTAGAATTCATCCAAACCAACGTCAAAATGTCCAGAATTTCGATACGATCCTAGCGGATCAAACCACGCTTAAATCGGACCTCGTATGTAAAAGTTATTAACGTTAGAACATACACGATTTTAAATTACAAAACAAATAAAATAATAAATAGAAATTTACACGTCACCTAAATCTCGTTCACGCGCATCTTCTCCCAGGTCACTGAAGCACTTCGACCGAGATAACCCAACAATGCTGAACTTTGACCACCAATTACGCTAACTTCCGACCACAAATCGCAGAGCCGCCGCCACCACTGCCCTGCCCACGACGAGCCGCGCGCGCAGGCCCCCTCCCTGAGCCTTCTGACCTCCCCAAGGCGTCGCGCCGCCGTTGGCAAAATTAGGGTTTTGAACCCTAATTGAATTATCGCGAGCGATCTAACCATCGATTCGATGAACGACTCACTCTGATGGACAACGCGCGACCCTCTCCACACGTTGGTACCCTCAATCCGACGATCCGACGAAGATCATTAAGCTTCAATGAACGGTCGAGATCAGTTCACCCAATTCTGGTCACACAGTGATCCGAATTGAAAAACGAATTGCCTCAGTGGATTACGCTCGTCGAGAGCTTCGAATTGATATATAATTCGATATAGTTTGTGGAGTTTGAAATTTTGATTGAAATTTGATTTGGATTTGAAATTTGGGAATTAGGGTTTGTCTACCATTGGAAAGAAGATATGAGAAGGAGATGTACGTACAGACAAATAAGAATAAGAAGTGGCTAGGGTTTATAACGAGCTATTTATAGGCGAAGCTGAAATAGAAAAGAACGGATCAGATTTGATTTGGATTGGAACGATAAGCGACCCGAAAAGCCCGTTCTGTCTCCGGAACAAAATTGGGTCAAACCATATATCAAAACAAATGCTTTCGATAATTTTAAAATCAATGGAACAGGTTTCAAGTCCTAATTCCATCGTATAAAGAAGTTTTGTTAAAATCTACTTATTTCAAATTGATTTCAATTGATTTTAATTAAATTGATTTCTAGGCGTTTCGAGTCCGTACGATCAAACGACAAGTCCGATCACTACGAAACTTGAAATCCTACAATAATTTACCGTTACGGATCCCATGAAGCTAGTTTCGTCGAAATCCGAGTCAATGGCCAAAATGGCTATATTTCAGTTAATTAAATAAATTAATATTAAAATAATTAAATCACATTTTCAATTCAATATTTAATAATTTACAATTTCGATCATTTTTTATTTCCTAATCACTTATAATAATTTAAACAAATTTAGATGTCAATTTAAAGTTGATTAATCCATCAATTTCAGTGTTTAATTTCAATTTCATTAAATTCAGAAATTATAAATTAAAATTCCAAAAATCCATTTATTAAATTTTAAACCTTGTTATTCAAGTCTTTATTATGGTAAAGATATAACTAATTTATATCTGAGTACATTAATATTTCCCAATATCATCTTAATTTCCATTTACATAATATTTAAATATTTAATTTCATTTAATTTCAATTAATCCAATTATTATAATTAATAAATCTTGATTTCATTCTTTTTATTCCCAATTGTCATATTATGAATAAAATTGACATTATTTCCAAATATCAATTTAATTTACATTAACATAATATTTAATTACATTTATTGAAATTTATTTTCAATTTAAATTAATAGGCTAAATAAATATGTAATATACAATAATTGTTACCATTAACTATTAGTCACATTAATAAGCTTTTATTACATACAAATCAATGTTACCATTTATTTTCATAATACTAATTTCATTCAATTTCCATTAACTATCAATTATTTCCTTGGTTAATCCAATATTTCATTTATTCGCTTATATTCCATTTATAACCAAGTATAGCATTTTTATTATTTCAATTAATTGGAATTTCATTCGATTTATCAAAAATTTATTTTAATTAACATTGTTACATTTTATTTTAGTATTTATTTCATTATTACATTACAACTTTTTATTTCTTTCAATATTAAATAACAAGATTCGTTAAATTAACAAATTAAATTATCGAAAATTTACGGGTTGTTACAAAGGTTCATTATTAGAAGAGGAAGCCATTAATTTACTGTTTTAGAAGTTTATTACAGAGAATAGAACGGAGAAAAGGAGTAAAAGTCGAAATATAAAAATATATAACCAAATAACTAATTTTAGAGGGAAAATTAAATTTGAAAATCTCGGCATGTATGTCGACATAGGGGGATGGGTCATGTCGACATGCCCAGTTCAATTTTTGAGAAATTTTTATTTATATTAATTATTAACTGTACTTGTATTATCTATAATTTATATTTCAGTTAATGAACATATACCTAATTCTCTTCTAAATTTAGTAAAGTTTTGTTCATTTAATGGTTTGGTTAATATATCAGCAATTTGTTTTTCAGTATTAATATATTCAAGAGTTATGACTTCTTTACTTATATTATCTCTAAGAAAATGATGTCTAATATCAATATGTTTTGTTCTAGCATGATGAGTTGGATTTTTAGATAGGTTTATTGCACTAGTATTATCATAATAAATTGGTGATTTAGCTATAGTTAATCCAAAATCTTTTAAAGTTTGTTGCATATATATAACTTGAGAAAAAGCCAAAGCAGCAGATATATATTCTGCTTCAGTTGTTGACAAGGATACAGTGTTTTGCTTCTTACTAAACCAGGAAACCAGAGAATGTCCTAGAAAGTGACAAGTTCCACTTGTACTTTTTCGGTCTGATTTACAACCAGCGTAATCAGCATCACAATATGAAATTAAATCAAATACATCATTTTTAGGGTAAAATAAACCATAGTCTAAAGTATGTTTTACATATCTTAAAATTCTTTTAACAGCTTTTAAGTGAGTTTCTTTAGGTTGAGATTGGTATCTTGCACAGAGATAGACACTATGCATGATGTCAGGACGACTTGCTATTATATAAAGCAGCGAACCAATCATTCCCCTATATAATTTTTGATCAACATCTTTTGACTTATCTTCTTTACTTAAAGCTACATTAGTTGTCATTACAGTTGGTTTCCCACTAGAAGTGGTCAATCCAAATTTATTAATTAAATCCTTAGCATATTTTTCTTGACTAATGAAAATTCCTTTATCTAATTGTTTGGTTTGAGGTCCTAAGAAGAAACTTAGTTCTCCCATATGCCTCATTTCAAATTCTTTAGTCATTATATCTGAGAATTCTTTATTCATTTTGTTATTAGTTGACTCAAATATTATATAATCTACATATATTTGTACTAATTGAATATCATTTTTGTTTCTTTTAATAAAAAAAGTTGTATCTATTTTACCAATTTCAAAACCAGATTGCAGTAAATAAGATCTTAGTCTTTCATACCAGGCTCTAGGAGCTTGTTTCAGACCATATAAAGCTTTCTTTAATTTATGTAAATGATTTGGAAATTTATTATCTTCAAAAAGTGGAGCAACATAAACATCTTCTTTTACAAAACCATTTAGAAAAGCACTTTTAACATCCATTTGATATAACTTGAAATTATTGTAGTTTGCGAAAGCAAGTAGAATCCTGATAGCTTCTAGTCTTGCTATGGGTGCAAAGGTTTCGTCATAATCAATTCCTTCTTCTTGAAAATAACCTTACGTGACTAAACGAGCTTTATTTCTCACGACCTCACCAAGTTCATTCATTTTATTTTTATAAACCCATTTTGTTCCAATTATACTTTTATCCTCAGGTCTAGAAACAAGTTCCCAAACATCATTTTTGGTGAACTGATTCAATTCTTCTTGCATAGCAAGAATCCATGAATCATCAGATGATGCTTCCTTTGGATTTTTAGGTTCAGTAGTTGATATAAAAGCTACATTACTCATACTATTTAGTTGATTTCTTGTTTTAACTATAGATTCAATATTTCCTAGTATATTTTCTGCAGGATGATCTTTTAATAGCCTAATTCTTTTATTAGGTTGAATGATTTCACAATTAGTTTCATTAGGTTCATTATTTAAAGTTACAAAATCTTCTTCATCTTCTATTTATATAGAATCTTTAAAATTTTCATCAAAAGATACATGCATTGTTTCTTCAATAGTGTTAGTTCTTAAATTATAAACTTTAAATGCTTTACTTTTATTAGAATATCCAATAAAGATACCTTTGTCGGATTTAGGTTCAAATTTATCTAAATTATCTTTTGCATTAAGAATAAAACACTTACTACCAAAAACTTTAAAATAAGCTACTATGGGTTTCTTATTGTAAAGTAATTCATATGGTGTTTTATTAGTTAATGGTCTAATTAAAATCCTATTTAATATATAACAAGCTATAGCGACTGCTTTAGCCCAAAAGTTTTTAGGTAAGTTACTATCAGAAAGCATTGTTCTAGCACACTCTTGAATCGTTCTATTCTTACGTTCTACCACTCCGTTTTATTGTGGAGTTCTTGGAAAAGAGAAATTATGAGTAATTCTTTTTTGATTACAGAAATTCTCAAAATTTTCATTTTCAAATTCTCCACCGTGATCACTACGAATAGTTTTTATTTTTAAAGAAAGTTGATTTTGAATTCTTTTAGCAAAATTCTTAAATAATTCAAAAGCATCACTTTTAAGTTTAAGAAAAATTGTCCAAGTATATCTAGAATAATCATCTACAATTAAAAAAACATATTTATTGTGATTAATTGATTGAACTTAAGATGGACCAAATAAATCTAAATGAAGTAATTCTAGTGGTTTAGAAGTAGAAATCATATCTTTTAATTTAAATGAACTTTTCTTATGTTTTCCTAATTAGCAAGCATCACATATACTATCTACTTTAAAGTTTAACTTGGGAAGACCTCTAACTAAGTCAAGTTTTGATAACCTAGAAAATAGTTTGAAATTTAAATGACCAAATCTTTTATGCCAAATCCAAGGGTCACTTGTATTAGCCAAAAGACATAAGTTATCATTTGAAACTTTCATACTAAGGATGTAAATGTTTTTCTTCCTAATTCCTTCAAAGATAATATTTGACTTATTATCTTCGATGTGACACTTATCTTTTCCAAATTTAACTTTAAATCCTTTATCACATAGTTGACTTATACTAAGCAAATTATGTTTTAAATTCCTAACTTGCAAAACATCAGAAATAAGAGAAGTTTTAGAGTTACCGACATTGTCGATGCCAATCACATATCCTTTTGAGTTATCTCCAAAGTTGACCAATCCACCATCTTGATATATAATGTCATTGAGTATCTTGGGATTTCCAGTCATATGCCTTGAACAACCACTATCAAGTATCCATTTATCTTTATCAATTTGCATAGTTTGTCCATTGGTTGTTGATTCTTCAAAAGCCATGTAACATGTCTGTTCCTGCATAACAAACCAATTCGGTAGATAACTTGATTTTTCATAAAAACTATATGCAGACTTATGATACTTTGATGAAATGCATAAATCCAAACTAGTATTAACAAAATTACCTAAAAATTCCATTTTCAACTTTTCAAGTTTTAGATTATGAAAACTATGAAAACCTATGATATGATACCAATTGAAAGGGAGTGCGGATTAAGGATCTTAAGGCTAATTTAACACTAGAGGGGGGTGAATAGTGTTTAATGGATCCTAAGACTTATATGGACTAATTTAAAAATTATGATATAAACAAATGCAGAACTTAATCACAGAACAATCCCAGAATCAAACACAGATGCAGAAAGTAAATAAAAAGCAGTAAAAGGAAAGAACACGCCAGATTTTATATTGGTTCGGAGTTACCCTACGTCCAGTCCTGCACCAAGGCAAACACCTCGTACAGATTTTTATTATACCAATGTTGAGATTACAATCCTCATTTTCTAAAGGCCATGAGGTACCCTCCTGTCTTCGAGTCTGGGTCAAACTCTCTTGATTTACGGGACACAAGATCACCAAATTGATTTCCAGGCAAAACCACACCATATAGAGAGACTCGATAAACTTTTGATTACAAATTGATCCTATAACTCTAAATAGCACTTTGATCTTCGAGAGAGGGAAGAGAATCAAACAAGAATGAGATTCTAATTTGATTCACTTGAGAATTCTGTAGAATTTCGGCACGGTCTTAAAAATATAAAAATTTTAGAATATGGATTTGCAGAGAAGGAGTGAAGAAAATAAGAAAATAGTTAGTTCAAAAATTCGTTTGTGAAGGCTATTTATAGACCAGTAACGGTCATAACCATTCGTGAAGAAATTTAAACGAATAGACGCTTCTTTTGAAAATTGAAACTTTTGAATTTAACGGCCACCATGTCGACATGGGGTATCCCATGATGTCGACATCCCTAAGTTAAAAACAATGTAAAATTTGTTTTGAAAATGGTATTGAAAGGAAAACAAGATGAAATGATTCTGGAGTAAAATAAACTAATTTTCCTATGTTTTAAAATAAAGAAATGTAGAAAAATATATTTTTAGAATGTATATATAAATTTGATTTTAAATCTCAAGTATATATATATTATAAAAGAATATTTAAAAATCAGAAGATAGTTTTAAAAACAAACGAAGTTTAAAACAAGAGTTTATTTAAAAACAAAACCAAAGAATATTTTAAGGCTAAAACATCTTTTTGAAAATCATTTGAAAAGATAATTTCTAAGGCTAAAACATTTTGAAAAGCAGTTTTGAAAATCATTTTGAAAAACCATTTTGAAGTTGTTTTGCAAGCTTCTTCCTGCAGAATATTTCATCACATCAAGACTCGAGAACTTGTACAAAACCAGGATGTTCGTGGGTTTGTAAGCCACTTGTCGTAGGTTTGTAAGCTACTTGTCGTGGGTTTGTAAGCCACTAAGAAGGTGGAAATGGGTTCCATCCCAAATGAAATTTGGAATGAAGATTTCCATGCTATTATGAAGTTTTAACAAAACTAGACACTTATCTTGAAATCTTGATCTAGATACTCATGAGTCTTTAAACTTGATTTCTTCATTCTTGATCTTTATACTGTACAGTCTTCAATAATCAGTACCTGCCTTATATATATCCTGCATAATAACATTCACATATGTCTAAACAATAGTCTTAGTATATAAGTTATAATAAAATAAGTTACAAAGGTTGTTGTCATCAAAACCACTATCTCCAGTTCCTAACAAATGTTACGTTAATATGAGTTATGATTATAACTGTAAAATGTAAATGTAATAGAAGGTATAGAAATGTTAATTATATTTACAAGGCAATAATTGATTTAATAAAAAGAGTGAACAAAGATAAATTAATTTATTGAGATTTTAAATTATAATAAAATTGACAAAAATTCAATGTAATTGAAATACTACAACTAATATGGTAAAAGATGATAATTATAGAATATTAGAGTAATAAGATATAAACAAATGTTAACTATGTTTATAGAGTAATAATTGATTGAATAAAAAGATTGAAATCAAATTAAATCAATTTATTGGAATTAAATTATATTTAACTGGATTTAATTTCAGTTGAAATTGAACACAATAACTAGTGTAATAATTAACACTGAATTGATATGTCAATTTGTTTGAAATTATTGTAAATGTCTAAGTAAACAAAGATGATAAAAAATTTTAGTTATTAAAGTGGAATTATAAAGTGATTTAATCAATTTAATAATAATTTTTTAATTAACGTGAAAATAGCCATTTTGGCCACTGTCTCGAATTTCGATGAAACCGGTTTCATCGGATCTGTCACTGTGAATTATTATAGGATTTTAAGTTTTGTAGCGATTAGACTCGTCGTTTGATCTTACGGACTCGAAACGCGTAGAAATCAACTTAATTAAATTCAATTGAAATCAATTTGAAATAAGGTGATTTTAAAGCAATTTCTTTATATGACGGAATTAGGACCTGAACCTGTTCCATTGAGTTTAAAAATATCGAAAACATCTATTTTGATATATGGGATGACCCATTTTCGTTCCGGAGACAGAATGGGCTTTTCAGTTCGTTATTGTCAATTCGAACCAATTAGATTGTGTTTATCTTCTTATCGGTCCTTGTTCATATAAATAGTCTTGTTTCTCAAAACCCTAGCGGTCATTTTTCTTATTCTGTACATACAACTTCATCTGTCTGTTCCTCCTTCTCAAATGGCAGAAATCCAAATTCCAAAATTCAATTGCAAATAAAAAAATCGAAAAATTAAAACTCCTCAATCTATATCGAATTATATACCATTTTGAAGCTCTCGACCATGCGAATCTACGGCAAGTGTTCGTTTTCTTAAATAGTGATCAAGTCAATGGCAAATCGCGGTCAAAGTCATATTAGGGGTTTTTAATCGGGGCAGCAATTGATGAAATTGACTTGTGGGTTTGGTAGATTTTGCCGAGGGGAGTTCAATGCCGGTGGACTTGTCGCATATTATGGACGGAGGTGGTCATATTTGGTGAACTAGGGTTCGAAAACCCTAGCTTTCAGGTGGCGGCACACGACGATTCAGGCGACCGGAGGGGTCTGATGGGGTGTGATCGACATAGGATGGGGAGACGGTCACGATGGAGGTGGCGGTGTTTGCTAAGATGGTCGGAGGAGGGCGAATTCGGCGGTCAAAATTGGTGATAGGTGGGCTTAGGATGGGTTCTCGCATTCGTCTCCAGGGCTTTGTCGTGTGTGAGAGTGTGACGTGGCGTGTTATGGTAGGCTAGTACTTTTATTAATTGTTTTATTTAAATCTTGAATTCCAAACTTCTAATGTTAATAACTATTACATACGAGGTCGGATTTGCGCACAGTTTGTTTAGTTGGGATCATATCGAAATTACGGACACTTTGACGCTTGTATGGACGAATTCTGAGACTGTTGAATTTTAGGCTCTATTTTGGATTTCAAATAAAGGTGAGTGTTTTGACCCACTCACAACTACTAGATTATCTTATGTTAGTTAAACTTAATTTATGATGTGATAGAAATAAATTAATTGATGTTTGGTATGTTAAAATTGTCATTCTAGTTAAATTTCACTTTTATTGCATTAATCATCGTTTAATTTAATATTGAATTTAATTGTCAATTTAAGTCCTGTTAATGATAATCAGTTATCAATTGATGTTTATTGGTTGATTTGGATGATGAATGTGATGGATTTTTGATTGTTGATATTGGATGATAGGACGTTGTATTTTTATATTGTTATAACACTGCAAGTTCCCTATGGGTTGAAATGATACATACCCGAACGATCTATAGATTAGGGAAAAATCATTATGGGTTGAAATGATAGACTCGAGTGATTTTATGGATTTTTATTTAATTCAAGATTGCGGTTTGAAATAATATATAAGCGTAAAATTTAAAATTGCGGATTGAAATGATAAATATCTGTATAACTTGACCATAGGGTAGAAAATTATATACGGTCACCAAATGGGTTAAAATAATGATTTTTAATTCTTTAAATTTTGAATTCAGTTAACTGGCATTTTGAAATAGAAATATAATTATATAAACTGAATTATTTTCGATAATCCAAGCGTTAATGCTGAAATTGGAATTGATTCAACGAATTGTTCAAAGGATTTAAATTGGAATTTCAAAGTTGAAGTGTCAAATATAAAGGAATTTATCGGAATTGAGTTATTGAAATGTTTGGATATAACTTTGAAATCTATTTTAAGCTAATTTAAACTATTTTAATTAAATTAACTATTTTGATCAATTTGAAACTATTTTTAATTTATTTTAATCTATTATAACCTATTTAATCCAATTTAATCTATTTTACCAATTTTAAACTAATTAATTTATTTAATCTATGTTAAATCTATTTAATATAATTTAAATCTATTTAATATATTTTAAAATTATTTAATCTATTTTAAATCTATTTAATCTATTTTAAAATTATTTAATCTATTTAAGATAATTTAAATCCATTTAATCTATTTTAAATCTATATAAATCATATTAAATCTAATTAAATTAAATTTAAATCTACTTAACTATTTTTACTATTTAAACTATTTCAATCTATTTTAAACTATTTTTAAAACTATTAAAACTATTTATGACTACCTAAACTATTTTCTAAATTTCAGACCGTGTAAAGTTGAAGTATTTATATTTAAATCCTTGAGGATGATACAACCTAAGTTGGAATTTGGATTGATACCCTTCTATGAAATGACATATTTGAGGAAATATGATTTTGAAGGTGAATATGATTTTGGAAGTGAATATGATTTTGAAAGTGAATATGATTTGAAAATGATATGGTTTTGAGAATATGATATTTTGATATCAATTATGAATTGACTTTTTGAAATGTAAAAAAACCATCCGGTTTGAAATAAGTGTTTGGTTGTTAAAGAGACCGGGATCGAATATTGTCATACTCTCTGCCAATATCGAAAATCACTTTAACAACTGTGTACGTGGTGGAGATTCCAAAAATGAAGTAGGATGGTTTGGTGAACGATTCTGTATGAGGTATTTACGTGACCCTAACTCTCATGAGTCAGCTTAGATGTGACTAAAACAGGAGCCACGCCAGGCCAAGTGAGGTCATTCCTCCTATCAGACATGCTTCTTCGATACCATATAGACTTTGTGATGATTTGGTGGCCACTCCTTGATTTTGATTATGGGAGTGTGTTCCGAGGTGGGCGGTAGTAGCTGCTATGCGTTACCACCAGTCCAGATCTGCAATTGGTACATCTACCCTGGCATTGCCTCGAGTGACGTGTTCACATGCCCTATCGCGCCTTCTACGAGTTTGTTTTGTGTCGTACCTATGGAGTGCTCCCTGATAGCCCACCTGTGGGTAGAGTTTACAATATCTGTATAGACTATGGCATTATATAAAATGTGTTAAGGGGGATATGGGTAACACCTTAACGCTATTTTAATACTTTACTTTACTGTAGACACGATTATAATAGCGTATTGTACTACAAAGTAGATAATTTAACGGATCCTCAAGAGATGGTAATCCCGGACATCTTTTAAGCTATTGCACTCACGTTATACATTGGATAGGAGATGTCAAATCCCGTAAACATCTCCGACGCCGTTACACTCATATTTATTTACTGTTGATTTAACTTACATAAGATCATTTAGTTATGACTCGAGTGTTTTGTCTTTTCAATTCGCTCGGGTCAATCTGAACTTTTCAGTTTTATCAAAGACTGCTTTCTGGAGGACGAAGACGGAGATTTAATGCTATTATTATTTATTATATTTATTCCGCTGCATCATATTGTTCCGCAACATTATTTATTTATTTATTCCTATTGTATGTAACTCTAATCTGTATTGTAAAAGTGTAATCAAACGTTATTTGTAAACAACTTCATGAATTGTTTATTTGATTATTATATTTTGTCATTGCGCTGCGAGATTCTGTATTTGTTTTTATTTTCTTTCTTTCTTTGCTTTTTCTTATTTACCCCATAACAATCTGCACTTTTGAATGGTTTGAGTCTGATGTGACTGTCTGCTTAAAACGTCCAAAAAGGCAGGTCGTTACAACATATATGTAAATATGTATGTTATGCTATGTTTTATTTAAATAACTTACTTATTTCCTTCTTGTTAGTAAAAAGCTTTTAGTTCACTGGTTTGATTATCTGAAAGCCATCCTTTTGCTAGCTTTCTTTTATACATCTATCACAGCATCTTCTTTTTTTTTCTAATCCGCTGTAACGACCAAGGTTTTCTACCCTTAAAAATTGACACTAATACATCCACTGTATTACATGCCAAGAAATCCAATGCCGGAAAAACCAATTATTAAGGAAAAAGAAAGAAGGAAGAAGATAAGAAAAAAACTAAACAACACAGGATCTCACAACGGAACGACTAATCTATAATATACATCAAACTTTACACAAAACAAACTTTAATGTATGTATATCCAAAACATCAATCAGAGTATACTAAGCTATTTCGGCTTGGACAGTTATAACAGCCTGTCCTTACAACTGCTGATAAATACAACAACGAATACAGCGGAAAAATAACCATCTACATGAATATGTCTCTGGGCCAACTCGTCTCCTGAAGCTCCAAAGCATCCAAACTAATCTGTAATATGCTCGGTCTAACCCGAGCATTACAATAAAATAACACCCGAGTCAATCTGGAAAACCAGCGTGAGAAAACACACCCAACTGGATTTTAAAGTTATAGAAAACCTTTGAAAATCAAGAGTATCTCGTAAGACCATGTCGCACATAAACACGGACAGGTTTTTACCTTACGATAACCAATCCATTTTTATCAACTCATTTGATATTATAATAGTGTCTAAGGGTTCAAAGTAAAATAAGAATATAGCTGAAATGCTTGCATCTCACGTTTCAGCATAATTGGGTACAATCAAAACTATACGGTGCTACTGGGGTACCGCCCATCATAGAAAAATGTACCGAGGTCGAACCTATCGACCCCTGCCAACACAGGACCGGCCTACCCCTTACTAGATAGTACCGAATATGATCAGCCCTCGGATGGAATTAGCACCTGTACCGAAACATACACGAGTAGATAATAGGGACTCTAGATAGGGATGATCATACCCTAATTAGAAGCGATCCACTTAGCCCAGTTGCATCTCCCATGTTTTAGTCATTCCCGGTTGATGAGGCTTGAGGCTATGTTTTACCTTTTATATAGCACTTCCCATTTGGAATGCTAATAGTGCCTTCCAGGCAACAATGCATACTAGCATTCATCCATAAAAGTTCGTTCCGGGACTGAACAAAATAGTTGAGAGCTCCGTCTCCAATTTCCACCATCTTCAAGATGTCTTCACTTCACAATGCATAAGTTGAATCGAAGTGGTTTTCGGATAACATACCAGATCCTGGTCACTTCGACATAACATTCAATAATTCCCGGTAAACTCAACCCTGGTTCTTTAGGAAACAAACAGTCAAGATAAGATCGGAGATCATCTCCTAACAATTAGTGGAACGATTTGCTTATCACTGTCCTAAAAGAACGAAACTAGATTTATACACACAATACAGCATCATCGGAAATGACTGTGCCATATAACTCACGTGTTTCTTCTATATATTTCAAAAGTTACGTTTTTTGATAGTCGGTTATTGAATTATCGAATAACAAACATTTAAACAAAGATTTATTCCATAGGTGAAAACAACATTGGTTAAGCACATAAGCAACCACTAGCCTCTTGTTTATAAACCTTTCATTCATTTGAAAACACTTTGTAAGTAACTTGTACAAAAATAGTTTTACAAAGGTACATCCCCAAATCTCCATATTTTCAATACTTAGAAAATATTCATATAATTATCTCAACGGTATAAGTATATCCACAAAATTGAGAAAGATTTTCTTTTTATGTGATTCTCAAATCATTTATAAATTCCTTACAATTCCCCAAACCCATTTATAAACCATTTTATAAATCTCCGAAAACCATTTATAATCCTTTTTTGCAAATTCAATCACTTACAAACTCTTTGTACATTTCAAAAATCATTTATAAACCCATTATAAATCCATAAAACCATTAATAAAACTCCTTTTATTAACCCGTTTCTAAAATTCTTTTATAAATATCTACTCTTTTCACTGTAAATAATCTTTCCTTAAGTCTTCAAAACCATTTTATAAATTCCTTTATAAAATCCAAATCTTTTAATTCTATTCATGGGTCTCGGAAACATTTACAAATAATTAAAAATCTTTTACCTCAAAACATCATTATATAATAATAATTACTAATAATAAACATTATAAATAAATGAAAATTATTAACTTTAAAACATCTTAAAAATAATAATTAATAATTTCAAATATTGTTTGAGAAATAATAATAATTGATCTTTACCATTTTTATAAATAATAATAATTTATTTCCAAAACCTTATTAATAATTCTTATTATTAATTTCAAACAATAATTATTCTTGAAATAATTAACCTTTCAAATATTAACAGTTTGATAAATTCTTTAAAACAGTATTAACTATAAACAAATAACTTTAAAACAATATTAATATAATTAAATAACCTTAAAATAACATTATTATAATTAAATAACTTTAAACAATATTAATATAATTAAATAACTTTAAAATAATATTAATATAAATAGATCATCTTTAAAACCAAATATTTCTAAATCCAAATTTCGGATTTATTTATCATTTCTTGTCTCAAAAACCAATTCCAACTTAAATGACAATTTATAGTATTTTTAAAATACTAATTTGTGGCCAATAGCCACCCAACACTTAACCACTATCGATATTGATTTTCTATTACCATTGGGTTTTAGTTATCAAGCATATAACAATGGCATAACCCATATTTCCAACAAATCAGGTTTATAATCCAATAATTCATATAAACCTGAATATTATAAAAACCAATTCAACAATAGCGAGGAATCCCCTTGGAACCCTCCAACCTATCCCCTAGCATCAAAGCTCATATATATATATATATATATATATATATCAGCACATATATATATGTAAATAAAATCAACATTAGTGAGGAATCCTGTAGGATCCCTCCAACCTGCATTTCCTGCGTCATAAACGTTATACAACCATAAATATAAATCAACTGCTTCGAGGCAGGATTCGTATACAAAAGGTCATCCGCTCTTACACGGTAACGTAATAGGGTCTCATCCACTCTAATAGGTGGGAATATATCCAAACCAACTAATAAATATAGTAAATCGTCCAAATAATCATTCGACGGTTTTTATTTACTATATATCATACTAGTTAACCAAAAAGATGAGCTTAACTCACCGAAATTTTTGTTGTCGCCGAGATATTCCGATTTGGAACTAAAATCGAACGACGCCCGATTTTAGCCCAAATTTCAACTGTCTCCAAATTCGTCCAAACTAAATCCATCGTGAAGCTTTAGTTGATATGAGCGCAACGCAAAAATTTTTGTCTCGATCGGAACTCGTATCAGAGAGATATGAATTTTAGAAGTTATCAACAAATTTAAATTTAAAATTAAATAACTTATATATATTTACAAGTTTACCCCTCTATCCTTCTTCCCCAATTCAAACTCTTCTCCCATGTGCACAACGTCAGTGCACGGTCTCATGCACGCATGCCCTTATGCCCTCCACAAGCCATGAAACTTGAATCTGCCTTCACCGACGACAATCTCTTCCCGAACCACACCCAAGCATCACCCCTTTGTCACCTCCACCACTCCAAACCAAACCGCGACCGCCACCATTCCTCTATCTACCCATCGTCATGACACCCCATCATCAACCGCACTCCACCAAAAACGGCGACAAGATGGCTAACAACAAAACCAACTCCAGTCCCCTAACCAAATCCCAAATCAATGACTAAATCAACCAAAAATCTCAACCCTAGCTCTTATAACCCATTCGACTTCACTGTCGAATTCACCTACCCAAGGCTGAACATCTCCAAAAGCACACCAACTCGAAGATCCCCTCAAATTGAGATTTTCAAAGCCTGTATGGGAATTTTTCATTGAATATATTTTTAGTTTTTTATTTTAGAAGTTTGAATTTGCAAAGGGGAAGCTCTATTTTCTTGTTACAAGAAGATATAAATAGATAAGAGGAGATGGAGGTGGGAACATGGGTGGTATGGGGTAGGCACGCTGCAAAGCAAGGGTATGGGCTTGAGAATGGAGCATATGTATATCTACATATTATTTTAATTTTTAAAATATTCAATAAAACATACCCGAAAATTTCAAACTCCCAACGAGGCGTGCCGCCTAGCATTCTATATGTTATACCTCTATTCTGAATGCAATAGAACTTGTTTCGAGGCCTAATTCGATCGTATGCAAAAGATAGCTTTTGCATCCATTTATTATATTAAATTTTCGATATTAAATACTACGCGTTTCGATCTCGCACGGCCAAACGATACGTCTAATCGTTACGAAATTTGACGGTGTAATATAATTCAATGTTACGGATATAATGAAACTGGTTTCGTCGATATCCGAGACTGCACACCGGAAGGCTATTTTTGTATATTAATTAAAACGAGTTATTTTCAAAATCGAGTAAGTCACTTTTAAATCCAATTAAAAAATTTTATTATCTCTATTTCTTTATAAATAGAATTTAAATAAGCTTTGAAATTATTTTTATCTAACTTAAAACCCAAGATTCCATTATTTAACCAATTTCAATTATTAAATTCAACATTTAAATTATCAAATAAATTGCTATATTTGAAATTCGAGTTATTTGACTTATAAAAATAATTATTCAATATTTAAAATAAATTAAATTATCAAAAGTCAAATGATTGAAATTCTGGGTCGTTACACTCTTCCCCCCTTAAAAAGAATTTCGTCCCCGAAATTGCCAAGGTAAGAAAAATGCAAAAACCCATTACCTTTCAAAATCAATTAGTTGAAATAGAATACCAAATCCTTTTAAGCCCCTAACTTTTCCTAATAAAAACAACTAGTTGAACTTTGTTCTACTTTTACTAAGTTTCCACGTTCATTCTTAGTTTCCAACTAATATTATTCATTCAATCATTTTAGGTTATAATTCAAAATCTAATTTTAGTTATCAAAATTTTCTTCAAATTTTCTCAAAAATTTTCTAACTCCTTAAATCTACGAAAATTTTCGCCAGCGTCTCCTTTACGCGGCTGGATCGAAACAACTACGAATCGCCACTCAGGGCTCAAACCAGCAAAAGAAAACAAAAGCCAAGTGACTCAATCATAAAACTATCAAATCAATCAATAATATAAATATGTACCTTTTTGTTGGGTAACAAAATCTTACATATGAAATCAATGGCATCAAACTTTCTCTTGCTTTTATATACTTGCATCTTATTTACCAATGATATCCAATCATATAATTCATAACAATATTATTTTGCAATTTCAATTTCCAACATTTACTTTACTAAAGCCCGTTCGATGTACATATATCATTCGTACGCAATATCAAATCCGATCGCTCGCTCGATCACAAAATTTCACTTCCAAACTAGTATCGTTTACACGACCACTCTAGTGCGGACTAAGATTCGGTTCCTTGGTTAGAAACCGTCATCCTCCTTGCATAGCCATATTACTATGATAAAGAATTTCAGAATCAACCAAAAATCCATATCCAATGTTCGCCGTCGAGAATCAAATGAAAAATCCTTGTTCATACTGATGTAAATCATCTCGAAATCATGTACTCAAATCTGGACCAAACTGTTATGCGAATAAAATAATATACGTACAACCCACGTATTTATTCCAATTGATTTCTTAGCTATCCCAAATTCTTTTATTCACATTCATTTCATTTACATTCAATTATTCACAATCATTATCCACATTGCTTTATTCACATCCACTTATTTCTTAGTATATTTCTTTCAATACTAATGTCACTTAAACACTATTCCATCAACTTTTCTTAAGTTTATTATAAACATTTTATTCAACACTTCTTATGTTTATTTCCACTCTACAACTTAAATTGATGTCTATTTTTAATCTAATTCAATTTCATTTAACTCAATTCATTATTTAATTTCACTATTCAATTATATCAAACGCATTCTAACCATGTCCAATTCACTAACTTATTTAATTAGTTCAGCCAATAATTCATTTCAAATCACAATCAATTCCATTTTCCAAAATTATTTCGTTTAACCTAACTTAGCACAAATTCCCTTTCAAAATTCATTTTGTTTAACCTATGTTAAGTTAAATTCCATTTCAAGTTTGCTTTTCTTAAGATCCATATCCAACAATTCCAAAATTTTATTTTAACTTACAAATTCCCAAATTTTATAAGTCATAAAACTTATTTCTAATATTTCATAAAATATTTAAATGAAAATTACCTTGTTCTTATTACAAATTATTTTGAAATCATATATACATATCCCCTTGGCATATCAAATCATTCTTTTTAATTTTAAAATCAACACTAATTTTACCAAAACAAAATCCCCATAGTAGCAATTCCTCTCTTGGAAACCCGAAAATAAACGTCGATGATGCTACAGTCATCACCAAAATTATTTTCCAGCGACTGAAGTGAGTTCAGTGCTTTTTATTTCCTTTAAAATCCTTTTTAAAATATTTTTAATTCAAAACTTTTTTCCAAATAATACTACAATTATTTTCCAAAACTTTGAAAAACCATTTTCAAAACCCAACGAATTTTAATTTCTCAATTCCCAGTCTTTAAATCATTTTTCACTTTATGAAACTCTTTATAAATCATATTTATAATATACTTCTAAAATTTCATTTTAATTTATAAATCACATTTATAAATCATATATTTATATAATCTTACTTTGGTTAAAATAAATCAATTCTTAATTGTTAATCTTGTTTGCATTATAATAATAACTTTTATTAGAGCATAATAACAAACAACAAATGATAATGATCAACATTATCATTTTCTAACAACCTAACACACCATATATATCATAATAATTTTCTAAAAAATTATTCCTTTATATATAAAATATAATAAGGTAAAATTATTTCATTTACCCTATTCAAAACAATACCATGTCGAATTGCTCTGTTCAAGTGATTAGAGATCCCTATCAATAACGTTAATTACTCGTATTGACCAGAATCCATATGCCACTCAACAAATCAACCAACACAATAAAAAACATTTTATATCACTAACAAATATGCGCTCATATATATATACACTCAAACTCATTCTAGGGCGTTACTAACCCTATCTCTAATGAGTTTCCCCCACCAAAGCCAAGGTTCTTGCTTAACCTTCAGCTCTGATACCAAATATAACGACCGGGGCTTTCGACCCTCGAAAATTGACACTAATACGTCCACTGTACTATTACATGCCGAGAAAACGAATGCTGGAAAAACCGATTGTTAGGGAAAAAGAAAGAAGGAAGAAGATAAGGAAAAAACTAAACAACACAGAATCTCACATCAGAATGAATAATCTATAATATACATCAATATTTACAAAAAACAAACTTTAATGTATGTATATTCAAAACATCAATCAGAGTATACTAACATATTCAGCCTGGATAGTTATAACAGCCTGTACTTACAATTGCTGATAAATACAACAACGAATACAGCGGAAAAATAACCATCTACGTGAATACGTCTCTGGGCCTCCAACTCATCTCCTAAAGCTCCATAGCATCCAAACTAATTTGTAATATGCTCGGTCTGACCCGAGCATTACAATAAAATAACACCTGAGAAAACACACCCAACTGGATTTTAAAGTTATAGAAAACCTTTGAAAATCAAGAGTATCTCGTAAGACCACACCGCACATAAAAACGGATTGGTTTTACCTTACGATAACTAAACCATTTTTATCAACTCATTTGATATTATAATAGTGCCTAAGGGTTCAAAGTAAAATATGAATATAACTGAAATGCTTGCATCTTACGTTTCAGCATAATTGGGCACAATCAAAACCATACGGCGCTTATTAGAGAATGGATTCCATACTATGCCTGGGCTACTGGGGTACCGCCCATGACAATACACGTCTAGAAAAATGTACCGAGTTCGAACCTATCGACCCCTGCCAACACAGGACCGGCCTGCCCCTTACTGGATAGTACCGAATATGATCATCCCTCGGTTGGGATTAGCACCCGTACCGAAACATACACGAGTAGATAATAGGGACTCTAGATAGGGATGATCATACTCTAATTGGAAGCGATCTACTTAGCCTTGTTGCATCTCCCCTATTTTAATCATTCTCGGTTGATGAGGCTTGAGGCTACGTTTTACCTTTTATATAGCACTTCCCACTTGGAATGCTAATACTGCCTTCCATGCAACAATGCATACTAGCATTCAACCATACAAGTTCGTTTCGGGACTGAACGAAACACTTGAGAGCTCCGTCTCCAATTTCCATCATCTTCAAGATGTTTTCACTTCACAACGCTTAAGTTGAATCAAAGTGGTTTTCTGATAACATACCCGATTCCGATCTCTTCGAAACAACATTCGATAATTCCCGGTAAATTCAACCCCATTTCTTTAGGAAATAAACAGTCAAAATAAGATCGGAGATCATCTCCTAACCGTCAGTGGACGGATTTCCTTATCATTCTCTTAGAAGAACGAAACAAGATTTATACGCACAATACAGCATCATCGGAGATGACTGTGCCATATAACTCACGTGTTTCTCCTAGATATTTCCAAAGTTACGTTTGGGTCCAATTTCGATAGTCGGTTATTTAACTAGCGAATAACAAACATTCAAACAAAGATTTATTCCATAGGTGCAAACAACATCGGTTAAGCACATAAGCAACCACTTGCCTCCTTTTAATAAACCTTTCATTCATTTGAAAACGCTTTTTTAGTTACTTGTACAAAAATACTTTTACAAAGGCACATCTCCAAATCCCTATATTTTCAATACTTAGAAAATATCCATATACTTATCCCAACGGTATAAGTATATCCACAAAATTGAGAAAGAATTTCTTTTTATGTGATTCTCAAATCATTTATAAATTCCTTACAATTCTCCAAACCCATTTATTAACCATTTTATAAATCTCCGAAAACCATTTATAATCCCTTTTTCCAAATTCAATCACTTACAAACTCTTTGTACATTTCAAAAATCATTTATAAGACCATTATAAATCCATAAACCATTTATAAAACTCCTTTTATGAACCCATTTCTAAAATTCTTTTATATATATCTAACCATTTATAAACTATTTTACATTGTAAATAATCTTCCCTTAAGTCTTCAAAGCCATTTTATAAATTCCTTTATAAAATCCAAATCTTTCAATTCTATTCATGGGTCTCGGAAACATTTACAAATAATTAAAGATCTTTTACTTCAAAACATCATTATAATAATAATTACTAACAATAAACATTATAAATAAATGAAAATTATAAACTTTAAAACATCATAAAAATAATAATTAATAATTTCAAATATTGTTTGAGAAACAATAATAATTAATCTTTACCATTTTTATAAATATTAATAATTTATTTCCAAAACCTTATTAATAATCCTTATTATTAATTTCAAACCATAATTGTTCTTGAAATAATTAACCTTTCAAAATATTAACATTT